>CM057450.1:611963026-612644276 GCA_016271365.2 Neoceratodus forsteri | reverse complement strand
GGTATGGTGCGAAGTGTGGCGTCCAGCACCTCAACCCTTAGTGCCACTGTGCTGTCTCCAATCAATGATTCCTAAAAGGCTACCTACCAGAGAAATAATTGATTTTGTCAACAAAACTGTGGCAGCAGAAAAACAGCTCCCACCCGTCTGGCATTTACTCACTTAACAGCAGGAGAAAAAGAACTAAACTGGATAGGGTCCATCCATGGGACAGTATACCGTCGCTACAGTGACAACTTTACAGCAACATGGTCAATACCGACAACATCACCACATCACTGTAAAGTTTGTCTGGGACCCCGGCACCCTTCCCCAAGGTCCTGCACCCCATTCCGGACTCATCTCAGAGTTAAGAATGCTAAAGAGGGGGGTGCAGAAGGCATAGCCCCCTGCATAGGAGGTGTGGGGGGTGCAGCCCCCCCCCCCCCACAAAACAAGAAGATTGCACATGCTGGCACCTTCCCGATCACAACTGTGGTCGATGTAGTGGTGTCGGGGTAACGTCACATTGACATAAAATTGTCGATGTGCCAATGACTTACAGTACAATGTATTGTTACACTATAATGATACCCTCAAACAAGATCTAAGTGATTCAAATGCATATTCAATAAAGAGCTTCGAACACACCACAACTTGAGGCAACAAACCATGATCTCTTTGTTTACTCCACTCGCAACTCAGGCATGTCATTTGCATATCAAATAAGTACTCTGCCTCAAGCTTAACAAGGACTAATCAACGACCACCATGGAAATTATCAGCACAATCTTTACTACTCAAACAGTTAACAAGCAGCAATCACCTGTCCAGCGAAATTACTTTACAAGTGCAACACCACCCCCCCCCCCCTTTCTGGTAGTGAATACATAATCCTACATCACTGCCTTGGATCGAGGTGGGCATGGTCCAAGTTACCTTCTGTATCTAAGGGAAACTTGTGCTCGTTGGGAGTTCCCTTGCACGCAAATTTGTTGTTCAGTTCTTTGGAGCTTTGGAAAAAGATACTGGGGGCACTCCTGAGACTCTGCCTTGTAGCAAATAAGTAGTCATATGTGCAAATGTCCAAGCACTTCACCATTACTGAAAACATTAGTCAAAGTTTATGTGTACATTTAATGTCAGATCCAGGGATTCTAGTTATTTATATCTTGGTTCCAGATAACATTCCCACCCCTTTCCAAGGGTGTCACAGCCAGACTACCATTCTTCCTATCCATGCTTCCTATCCTCTCTCTGGGATGCATGGTAACTCTGTCTCATCCCCAGTGACTACAGTTAATATGACTTTATGATAAGTCTGACACCGTGTCCTTTGTCACATGAATTTGTGCAATGCAGAGAGCATTTCTGCATTTGCCAGAGGCAGACTGTGACAGGCGGCCCCTATTCCTCCTCTGGCTGTCCTTGTAACTACTTACAGTTACATCTTTGAAAGATACGTTGGCTCAAGGCATGTTTTGCTTCAGCTAAACTCATGGTTCCCTTTGTAATCTCCTGTTTCCTCAGTCTCTAAGCAGGGATACTGCTCTGCGTTAATGTTCACTTCGGTATTCTTTACCATACTTTATCGGGCATTCATTTCACTGAATATGAGTTCCTGATACTCAGGGGAGACCATTGTGGGTTGGTGCCTTCCCTGTAAAGCAACCCACTGACTTTTTTCCTCCCCCAGTCCACACAAGGTCTCACTGTGTCATGTCCACACTCAGTTGTGTGTGCTCTCTGGTGACCCGCTGGCTCAGATCCATTCACCAGTGGGTCAGACCATAGGTGCCACCACCCAAGGATTTACCTTCCTTCCCTTTCTTTTTTACCCTGAAGATGAATCTCCTACCTCATCTTGCTGCTTTAGATGTACCACAGCTCTACATACTGTATTCAGGTGCAGTGTCTCTTCATGGGCCACAGTACATGATCATCCCACACAAAGATCTCCCTCAATGTCTTTGGGAGAACCGTCTACAGCCCAGAGGGCTATTGGGTTGTGTCCCTCAAGAGATAACCTCCTCCGAGTTCCACGCCCTCCTGGTGATCTCTTATTACTCCCCTCCTGTAGGCAGAACCACTGACATGACCCCCATTCTCCCGGTCTCGTGGGATCTGTCTCTTGGTGCCTGAGGTCCCTCCCTGGTAGCCCTCAGGGTCTCTCTGAATGCCTGGATCAACCTACTTGAGTCTTCAAGGTATTTGGGACCTTGGCTACTGTTGGGGCCCTAAGAATGACTGGTACCTGACTCCTGCCAGAGCATTCTGGCATGAGACTCCTCCTGATGCCACCTGTACCCTGGCCTGAGTCCTGCAGCCAGCCACAACATAGGCCAAAATCTGGGCATCAGCTTTTCCTTCTGCAACCTTACATCTGGCTGTGTCCATGGCTTTCAGACTGGCACCCAGGCTACAGTGTGCCAGTCTGCACCTGCCTGAGAGCAAGTGACAGGTGAGGGCAGCAATTGTGTTGAAGTCCCTGCCAAAAGTTCTCAATCCACTATTTAACTGCTATCTCCCTTGGCATTATGAGGACACCCTATTTTATCTGCTATACCCTTGGGAATGATGGCAGAGGTCAGTTCCCACTGCATCACTCTGGTGAACAACTTCCTCCACCTACTGTAAGGAGGGGGGGGGGGGCTGCTAGATAAACTTAACTCATTACCTGCCTGAAAGTTTTTAAAATACATAAAAAACATAAATTAAAGTCATTTTTTTGATTATATCTTTCAGAACCCTGTATATGTGATATCACAATGACCTTGACCCAACAAATACAGGAGTGTGGCATTACTGTATACTCAAGTTCTCAAAACAGTAGGTCACATTATTTCTTTTTCACTATGGTTTATGCTTCAAATTGTGTTCTAATTTGTCTGTTATCTATATTGGTATGTTATATAACAGAAACTGTAGAAGATATAAATATATAAATATAATTTGTGGAACAATATGTTTGCATGATAAGAGGGGTCCCACTGAAAATGAGTCTTGGCTCAGTTGGGTACTCATTTTTTGTTGTTATGAATACATTCATTTACTACTACTGCTACAATTATTAGTGCTACTATTAAATACTGAGTGGTGCATCAGTGGGGGCTCAGGAGGGGCACTGGATGTGTTTTGGCTTTACAAGCAAAGGGTTAATGTTTGATTCCAGACGAGAACACATATTTGTGAGCAGCCTAGGAGTGAGATCCAAAGTGGTGAATTAGGTGAACACTGTTTAATGGATAGGTGACAGAGGATGGTGGTTGATGGCACTCACTCTAATGAAGGGAGAGTGACCAGCAGTGTGCTGCAGGGCTCAGTACTGGGACCGGTCCTCTTCAATGTCTTCATAAGTGACATTGCAGAAGAACCAGAAGGGAAGGTATGCCTTTTTGAAGGTGATATCGAAATGAGCAGGAGTGGGCAGAGAGAATGTGCAGGAATCTTGGGAAACTCGGGGAGTGATAAGGAGCATGGCAGTAGGGGTTTAATGCCAAAAAGTGCAAAATCATGCACATAGGACATAGGAACAGAACAGATGAATGTAGCATGGGGGAGGTACTATAGTCACTAATTAGGCAAGGGACCATGGCATATCATAACTGATGACCTCAAAGTGGCAGGGCAATGTGACAAAGCAGTGAGTAGGTTTAGTGAGATACTAGGGTGCATAGGGAGGGGTATCTCCAGCAGCAGGAGGAAGGAGGCAGTCTTGCAACTGTATTGCTTATAGTTGAGACTTCACCTGGAGCACTGTGTCCAGTTTTGGAGGCCACACTTCAGATAGTGAATCCGTAAGTTCTCTATCCACTTCCGTAGTTACTTCTGACACTGGGGTGGAATTCCCTTCACCTGCAACACACCCAACACTGACACCAGCATTACTCCGCTCCGCTAGTATTAATCATTTCTCCCTGGTCCTTAGTTCGTCGTTACTTACTGTTTAATGTTCATTTGCCCATACCACAATTTACTGTATTGCAATTTATTCTTTAAGTGTCCTTGAAACTGCATAGTTTGGTAGAATGAGTTCCACATTATCATATTATTTTATACATTGTATTTTGTATCTTTCTCTTCTGCCCCCGATGCATCTGGAAGCAGCTCAATATGACTTTCCTGGTAAAAATGTTGAAATCAATCAATTAATTAACCAATCAATCAAGGACATAGACAGGGTGGAGGTAATCAAGAGGAGGACAGATAAAATGGCGCAGTGGTTGCATAAGAAGCCCTACAAAGAGAGGCAGACAGATCTCAACATGTGCACCCTGGAAGAGAGAGAAGAGTGGAAGGAGACATGATACGGACCTACAAGTACCTCACAGGGGTGAACAGGGTGCAGGAGGAGAGTCTCTTTCAAAGGAGAAAGAGCAGCAGGAACAGGGGACATGCAATGAAGAGGGGCGGGAGTTTGAGAGGGATGTGAGGGGGTACTACTTCACTCAAAGGGTGGTAGACATCTGGAACAGACTGTCAGTGGAAGTGATTGAGGCAAAAACACTGGGTCTTCAAGCATGCATGAAATAGATATAGGGGTTTATTAGTAAATAGGCAGGGAGGAGGGAGAGTCGTCGGAGACCCATTAGGGTCTGAGGAGACAGAATAGGATTGGACCATTTGGGTAGACTGAGTGGGTCAAGCAGTTCTTTTCTGCTGAAAATTCTATGTTTCTGTGGAATAATATGTACTCAATATCCTTTCATCTAAAATATTCCTAGATGTAGAATTTATAGCAGGGAGAGAGAAAACCACTGTGTGTGGGGATGAGTGCCAGCTAGTTGTTATGATCATTCAGCTGGTAAAGGTATTTTGGGGCCTGGGATCAATTTCCTGTTGGCCACAGTGTATTTTTTAACATTACCAGGTCTGGTCACAAAAACTAGTATCACAGTTACTATAATTATGCAATATATTATTAAGAAATGTGAAACAGATGCTATCACAGTTGCAATAAATCCTTTGGAGCTCTCTTCCATAAAAAGCAGAAGGAAAACCGGATCAAAGTCCTACTTCTGGGGTTGTTTGCACTTTTGATTAGCATTTGGATTACTGGAATCCTGAGTACTGTTCAGTTGTGACCCCATTAGTAAAAAGGCAAAGGTGTTGCCCACTAAGAAGGTGCCACCCACTGAGAGAAGATACTACCCAGAGAGAGAGAGAGAGAGAGAGAGAGAGAGAGAGATGGTGCTGTCCACAGAGAGAATGTGCTACTCACAGAGAAAGGGTGCCAAACACACTGAGAAGGTGCTGCCTGCAGAGCAAAGGTGCTACCCACACAGAGAGAAGCTGCTACCTACACAGAGAATATCTTGCCCACAGACAGAGGGTGCTGCCAACAGAGAGAGGGTGCTGCCCACAGATAGAAGGTGTTGCCCAGAGGGAAAGGATGTTTTCCTCTGAGAGAAGGTGCTACCCACAGAGAGAAAGTTTTACCCATAGAGAGAGAGAGAGAGAGAGAGAGAGTTTATACAATGACCATGCTGAAAAATCCCACAAGATAAAAATGTTATCAGTGGTGATGATGAACCCGATTCATAAGATAGCAGTGTTATCTTATGAATCGGGTTCATCACACCCGCTATCACCACTGTCCAGTTCATCATAGTGAGTGAACACTAGATGCTCAGCTGGGACTACTTTAACTATAACGGCAGCATTTTTTCTTAACACGGCCATTAAAAACAACAAAGAGACTCAATTTTTCCTGACAAAAATGATTGTTATTCTGTCTGTACAGTTATTAAAACGTCATACAGCTGTGTATTTTTTTCTCCACTCGGGTGACCTCAGACTGTAATTTAATGGATTGTCTGTTTGTTAACTTGTTTTTTTGAAGGGGACACCCTAAAATCACTGCCAATGCAATTTAACAGCTTGCCCACATACCGACAGTAACGTCTTCCTTTAGGAACTGGGGGGGGGGGGGAATAGAAATGGCAAATGGGAGAAGCTTCTTGATCAGGGCCCTCACCCATCAGTAAGATGTGCATCAGCAGTAAATAGTTGTTTTTCTGTCAAGCCCTCTTGAAAGGCAGACAAGCTGTGGAAAGTTGTCTGTAGTGACCCAAATATTCACACATGAGTAAAACACACACACATACACAGTATAATGTGCAAGCATTACAAAATACACATACTAGCTAATAAACACCAGTAAAGAAAATAACTAAAAATATTCAGATAATAAAAAAGCATACAGCAGCTGCTAAACGGTCACACTTGTGCATTTCACCAACAAGTAGGTGAGGTAAAAAATAAACTTGTGCCAAGTGTTATCAACGAGCAGCAGTTTGAATAAGACAGCACAAAAGCAGTTATTACCCTCACTGTGTCATGGAGTATTAACTAACTGATAGAATAAATTATAAATCCTGCTTAGAGTTATCGATAATCTTATTTATTTTATTTATTTTGGTCTTTGGTAACCGGGTAAGGCCCACTAGGCACAAGTGCCTGTTTTCAGGGGTGACCTGGGAGCACTGGGGTGGTTAAGTGACTTGCTCAGAGTCACACAGTATGCTAGTGGAGTTTGTGAGAATTAAACTAAGATCTGGTCTGCTGGATGTACCAAACTCGTTCATAACTCATTACTCTAATCTCTAGGCTATACTGCCAGCCCCCGTTCCAGTTATTAGGCATCAAAATCTTGTTGTTGTAAATGTCAGTGTTATCAGAGTGTAAAAAAAAAAAAGAATAAAAATGAATGTCAGTTTTGAGTTGGAGCTGCAGGAGACACTGCCAGACTATGAGGCTGATGTGGAGCCGCTACCAGATCCCACAGCAGCTGTAACACAAGAGAGTCTGGCAAGTACAGCAGAGCTACCAGTAAATACATCTATTGTAAGCAATACAGAAGAAGTGGCAGGTACTACTACAAAATGTAGTTACAGCAAATGGCACCATACTGGCAGCATTAGGGAATGAACCTGTGATGAATGACCAGGATACTGTAGAAATAAACCCGATAAGCTTGTTGGAAGACATCCTCAACTCATTTATAGAAAGCAATGAGAACAGGAAGACAGTGAGAAAGACACAATATGACAGTGTCCTCATACTAAGCTTTCTATGTGAAAATCACAGCAATCAAAACCAGTTAGATTCCATTGACCAAAGAGACTAAACACACTCCTAGAAGACTTTTTCATGAGAATAAAAAAAAAGATGACACACCATATGAGCCGGTCAGCTTAAGAGCTGTATTCCAAAGCATAGACAGACATCTACGTGCTAAAAATTACGAGGCGTCCATGACTAGAGACAAATGTTTTGAACTTGCAAGGAAAGTCATAGGGGCAAAACAGAAGTAGCTGAAATCAATGGGCAAGCAAGGCTGCAGAGCAAATGCTGCAGACGAGCTTACCAGAGCCATGATAAACATTCTATACGACAAACAGCAGCTTGGTCCGCATGTCTGCAGTAAACCGTCTCTGGCTTGTCTGCACAATTTATTTTGGTGTACCAGGTTGCATTAAAGTCAGGAATATTAAATGGGGCGACATAATAGTAAAGTGTGATGAGAACAGGAATCAATATCTGGAATACTGCAAGGAGCATCAAACAAAAACCCATACTGGCCAAAATGTAAAGGACAGTCATAAAATCTGGCGTAAGGCAGACAAGAACAAAGCAGACACAAACAGATGCTCTGTACACATCTTTAAAGTGTATGAAACAGAGCGGCCCAGCTGCACCAAGACCCCAGAGAGTCCATGCTTCCTGGCAATAAATAACAACAAGCCAGTCTATTTAGCAAAGGTGCAGTGGTATAAGAATCAGGGCATGGGAATAAACAAGTTGTCATCTATCCTCAAAACCATGCAAAGAGCGGCAGGAATAGAAACTGACCAAAAAAATAACAAACCATAGTACTCATAAGCATGTTGTTCAGAAATTAAATGATTGTAGAATTCCGCCAACGGAGATTATGCAAATAACAGGCCATAAAAACCACTAAAAGAATTAACGACTACTCTCGTTTAAATGAGAAGCAGCAACAGAAATTTTCAAACCTTATTGGTTGCATCGAAGCGGGTTCAAAATCATTGCAGCCAGATTCCATGAACAACTCGCCATCAGCAAACACGTCAAGTAAATGGGATGGTTACTTTTATCAGCCATGCTTCAAGGCCAAAAACATCTCATTTAACTTCAACACAGGTTAGTACAATATTCAGTACATCAAACAGCAAATTCTTGTTGCTGTAAAAGCAAGCCACATATAAAATGTAGCAGTGTATTGCAAGTATGCACCCTGTATAACATGTTTTATTCTTTGGTCGTAGTATAAATTATGTGTTGGTTTACCATTAAAAAGTAAAAAAAGTAAATCAAGTAACTGTCAAAATAAAGCATAGATATTACAAAAAATTTTAAAAAATGTGCAGCCATCGCAAAAATGTTGTCATCAGTAAACAAAGAAAGTAAAATCAAGCCGCAGCATCACCCTTTATGTAGTTTGTTAGAGAAAGTAACGTAAGTGTATATTTCAGCGCCAGCCAGAGTGAAACTTGGGCATAATGAGTTATAAGGCCAAGCAGAGTGACAGTTTAGTATAGACAACCACTATGGTATACTGTTTCCTTATATTGTGTAATGTTTACTATTTAAGGACCTGAAATTGCATCCACAAAAATAAAAGAGAATCTGT
This sequence comes from Neoceratodus forsteri, assembly GCA_016271365.2. Taxonomy (NCBI): domain Eukaryota; kingdom Metazoa; phylum Chordata; order Ceratodontiformes; family Ceratodontidae; genus Neoceratodus; species Neoceratodus forsteri. Next base: position 612,635,641 of record CM057450.1, on the reverse strand, counting down.
GTTATCACCAGCGACAGTGAATAAAGCAAGGTATGACAGTAGAACTGATTTACATAGCATTATGGCAGGAGTAGCTCACATGGGGCGCTATTCATGAATGGACCACTGCTATGCGCAAAAGTAGCGTGAGTGCAACACACGTAAAATTTGTGGCATGCATGAACAAGCACAGAACACCCCCCAGGAGGATGGGGCGGGGCAATCCGAGGTGCGCAACAATGCACAAGGGCAGAACTGGGACATCTCCAGATGCCCGAAATGCCCCTTGACACCATCATATATGGGGATTCAGAAGTGCTACGCTACACCGCTATGCGGACAAACACGGAAATACGTCAGTGGAGGACATGAAAGCGGCTGGCAGGAATGAGCACCATGGACTGTCAGAGACCACAGCACAGGCAAGTGGTGCCATGGGACACAGCACGGGTGACAGAGGCAGCAAGAGGCTGTGGTCCCCCAACTTCACGGGTGCACAGGTTGCCATCTTGCTGACAGAGGTACGCCAGCACTACAATGTGCTGTTCGGACACCAGGCACTCAGCACCCCATCCGAGACCAAGTCCAGGATATGGCTGGACGTGCAGGTGGCCATAAATGTCGTTGGACCAGAGGCACGCACACTGGCCACCATAAAGCACAAGTAGCATGACCTCCAGTCCCAGGACAAAAAGAAGCTGAGCTGTGCATGCCAATTGCAGCGTGCCACTGGCAGAGGGCCACCACCACCAGAACCCCCCCATGCCCATAGAAAAGATGGTGGCTGACACGATAAGCAACATTGCTATGGATGGGGAGCCAGAAGGCCTCAACAGCATGTCAGGTGAGGGAACAGAACACATGCCTGGTGCAGCAGCACTGCACAGCATCATTGACATGGGCACTAACCACCTGTCACGCCTCCCACCCACAGGGCCTGACGACAACAATGCAGGTGAGGGAACATCTGGGATCAGCAGCAGAGTGCTGCAGCAGACAGGAGATGCAGATATGTAGCTGCACAGACACAGGGTGATGCACTGCACAGGAAGGCCATGCATGGGCACTAAACCACGTACCCCCCAACACAGGTACACCGCACAGCCCTGATGGCACACAGGAGGAGGAGGAGGACACACAGCTGACAGTACCAACACAGGACCATCAGAGACATGATGATGGCATGACACGGGACAGGCAGCAGGTGGGGGAGTGGAGGCAGAGCCACCCCCGCATACACACAGGCTGGTAAGGAGGAAATGACACTGCAGGACCAGGATAAGTGGGACCACACAGTGCCTGGAATGGACAGGAGCATGAAGGAAGATACCCATCGAGTGGATGATGGCTGTATGGCCACCATGGGGATGGCAGCACTTGCCACACCACTGGGCACCCAGGAGTGGGATGTGTGCACCCTGAAGGGCCTTCCACCCGCTCGGCTCCGTAGGCCATGCGGCAGTGGCTTGGCACTGGTGAGCTACTACTCAGACCTCCACCAGCTGGAATGTGACTGGCTGCAGGCAACACAAGACTGCACGGAGGCAGTGCACCGCATGATAGAGGTCTTGGCAGCATCTGTGCATGTGCAGGACAACTTGGCCGAGAATGTGGCCACAGGTGTGCAGGCACAGGAACGCATGGCTGAGGCCAATGCAGCAAGTGTGCATTCCCAGGACAGACTCACAGACGAGGTGGCAGCAGGTGCACACATGCAGGAGTGGACAGCAGATGCACTCCACACCATAGCCACACACCTGGCCATGCAGCAGCACCGACCACCAGCTGCTACCACACCACTGGCATGACCACTGCTACACACCAGTTGACAGTGCAGGACAATGTCCCACATCCTGCACTGATAGCCCACCCCACCCACTGCAGCAGGCTCAGGTGACATGGCCTGACTTGCGCACCACGTACCGGTAGCACAGCATGACACGCAGTGAACACCCATGCTAGGGGGGAAGAGAAGAACAGGACGGGGGTGCAGAAATGATGGGCAGCCACAGGCACCAGCCACACAGTGATGTGGAGGTGCTGATAGCAGCGACAGGTGCGGCATGTGCACACACCCAATACAGACCCCACCCTGGCACACACACCTGATACCATGAGGTACATCACACACCAGTTCACAGCGACACCACATGGCCCAGCGCTGCCTGGGTGGTGTGACAGGGGGCACACGAATGGGATACAGGTACTATGGCCACACACATCCTGCACTGGTATCTTGCGCCCCACAGTGGCACATGACGGGCATGGCATGTATCCATGTTCACTAGCAGAGCAACCGACCCATGCCCATTGCACACAGGAGGTGGAATGGCCATGCATCGCACTGGATGGCTCAGACCTGTGGCGTCATCATCACCCGTCAGCACAGCCGCTCACCTGCCGAATGTGCCATGGGCCAGGTGATGCCACATGGTCCATGCTGCCATGCATCCTGCAGTGTCCCATCCCCTAGGTGGTGCCCTACCACCTTCTCCTGGTGGTGCTGGTACATGTGGCGGCTGCGGTGGTTCCTTGTCAGGCTTCTCAGGACTTGCATCCGAGAGCTGTGGCACACTGCATTGGATGCCTATGTTGTGCAGCATGGTACAGGCAGAGAACTCTCTGCATGACATCCTTGGTGCAAGCATAATCATGCCACCTGTGTGGTCTAGGCAGTGGGACCTCATCTTTATGAGTCTGATGGTGTGTTCCATGATGCCACGTGCCCGCATATGTGCTGCGTTGAATGCCTCCTCCTCCGCAGGGTGCTGGGGCACAAAGTTTGGTGTCAGGAGCTTCCTCCTCAGTGGGTATCCTCTGTCACCTGTAGAGTGGGAAGGTACATAGACATTAGGCACACAGTAATTCACAGTCTGCAACCGGTACTGCAGGCACTGAGAGATGCTCACCCAACAGCCACCTGTATCCCTCCTTCTGTCGGTCCAGATGGTGCCACAATGTGCTGTTGCCGAAGATGTAGAAATCATGGCATGAACTCGGGTACTGTGCCAGGATATTGGTGAAGATGTCTGTCGCATCACATACCACCTGGCAGTTGATGCTGAGGAACCCCTTACGGTTCCGGTATGCCTTCTTGGTCATGGTTGGCGTAAGTATGGGTACATGGGTACAGTCTATCTTTCTGACAGTGTTGAGCATGCCATACCTGTCCAGAAACACCCCCTTGACAGTCCTGAGCTCCGCCACAGTCGGGTACACAATGTGTTGTCACCTGTGGCACACAAGGGCATTGGTCACCTGGTGCAGGGCCCTGGACACGGAGGCCTGGCTCACACCTGTCACATCCCCTGTAACCCTCTGGAAGGTGCCTATGGCATAGTATTGCAGTGCACACAGCACTTTCATCTCCATGGTCATGGCCATGGAGCACCCTGTGTGTGGACATATGGCATCCTCCGCGAGTGCACAGACATACTGTAATGTGTCATGATCGAGCCTGTACTGCTGCAAGATGTCCATGGTGAGGAGGCTGCATTTCATGAGACATGTCCTGAATACCCGTGGGTGGCACCTTGGCCATCCTTGGCACTCCCCCATGGTGTCCTCTAGTAGGACAATGTGTAGCAGTGCCCCTGGGCACATCGTAGCACCACTGCCTGTTCCACTGTCTGTGTCTGCACAGTAGCATTGCACGCACATAAGTATGTACCGTGCATGCTGGGGAGTGTGGTACACGTGTCCTATAGGGCGTTGCCTTCCCATATGATGGGGTGGGCTGGCCACGGGGACACCATAAATGCACTGACTGTCATGGCAGCTGCGGCTCCACTAATGCCATGGGGTGAGGGGCATGCCAGACTTACCCTGCCACGGTGCATGTATCTTGTCACAAAGGATGTTTACCAGGATTGAGTTCCAGTGGGGGTCGTATAGGAGGTCGCTAAATAGAGACAGGTGATTGCCACAGACTGTTCAATGCTTCTTCTGGCCCTGTGCCTGTTGAGGGGTTGGGGAGGGCTGGGGGTTGGGGGTGGGGGGCCTGCTGCGCGGAACATGCCTCTCATTGCCAATGCCTTTGCATTTCCACAGGGGACACGATGGCATAAGGCCATGCTAGTGTTGGAGCTGCGTGGGGTGGGTGGGCCAGACCCAGCTGTGGTGGTGACTCCAGACCACAGACTGCCCCATGACATTGAGCTGCAGATGGACCTGTGGCAGAACATGACTGACATGGCCTACAGGGATGATGAGTTGGACCTGTGGGCCATTTGCTCCCCCTCACAGGTAGGTGTGGCATGGATGCCTGTGTGTGTGCCTGTGTGTGTGTTGCACCATTGCATTGCTGGCCTGGCCGGTTCGGCGAGTACTGACCTATGTCCCTTGTTTCTGCTGTTGTCATTGCAACGTTACCATGGGTTCCTGAGGTGCCTGGTGCTTGAGGAGTATTCCTTCACTGATATGACCCCATCACTGGAGGTGACACCGTTGATGAGCCCAGAGGTGGCCGTGGAAGACTCATCTGACTGAGCCAGGGAACAACTTGCTCACCCAATGTATTCTCCACTCCCCTTCCCTGCTGTTGTGTTGCCCTGTGTGGGCATTCTGCTTTTGCAAGACATTGAAGGCATTTGACTATATCACCCTGTGTGTGCCTTGTTCTTCGCCCTGGCATGGTGTGCAGGGGTGGCCATGTGTGTGTGCCATGTGTGTTAGGCTAGTCATGCTTCTGTGTACAGTGCCTGTGTTGCCAGTGCCATGGGTGTGGTCTGTGTGCCACAGGTCATTGTGCTAGCCGTGCAGTGCTGGTGGTGCATGGTGGTTGGCATGCACATCATGCTTGTGCCTGTGGTCTGGCTGTAGTCGCACATGCATGTGCACAGTCCAGGCACATGCATTGCCATGCACTCTGTGGCCTGCATCACTGTGTGCCTGTCCAGCTGTGTTTGCCATCATGGGTGTAGTCACCCCGCCAAGCAGGTACACTGTGCTAGCCTGCCCTACTATGTGTGGTGCACATGTGCCACTTTATGGCTGCTATTCAGATGCATATTGCCTATGCGGGTCCACAGCATGTCATTCCAATGTATTGTATGTCGAGAATATGCATCGGCATGCTGCACGTATGGCATACGTGGGAACACCCCTGCACAGATGCCTATCTTCCCTTGTGTGCTGCTGCACTCCACGTGGCAACACACATCCCTACACATGGTTCATGCATTCTATGCGGCATTTGCTTCCACTGCTTCCATGTGTATGTGCATCTGCGTGGGACGTACTCGCCGTGTGTAGTGCCATGTAGCCTTTGTGAATAGGGCCCATGGTATCTAGGTACTGGTTAAGAATGTGTATAAATAGAATATACGAATAGACAAAATAAAAATTATATAACTACAGTAAAAGCAGGAAACAGTACTTAGCACAGAAATTAATCCAGCAGAGTACATAGTAATTGTGACATTGTACATAACTGTATTTAAGTTGTTTTGGAGGTGTAGGGTTGGGTAGGTGGGTTTATTGTTGTAGAATATCAGTTTCTAAAAACAATTCAAGCACTGTGACAGATATTTTGTCTTTTTTCTTCAACCCTTGATTCCCACATAACATTACACAAGGAAGACAACAATACCTAGTGGAAGTGTAAAATCAGTCGCTCAATACCTAACTTGTAGTGGCTAACAGTGTGTAATAAAAAAAAATGTCAATGTTTGCTGCTGATTTTTCAACTTGCTGTACTGTTTTGCTTAGCAAAAGTATTTTTTTTCTTTCTCTATAAAAAAGCTGTTGTAAAAATCCTTTTTCACAGAATGTTGCAAATCATTAGCATTCTTGAACTGTGCCTCTAATAAATGTATGCTCAATGCATCAAGGCTGTAAAAGAGGCACATCTTGTAAAGTTAGAGCAGTATGTTCTATGTAATGGTATTGCCCAGTTAATTAATTTGATTCATACTATTTAACATTTTTTCATTTTCACTTATTTTATACTAAAAGGTCTGTGGGCTAAAAACCCATTTTCACAGATGTCCAGCTTAAACACATAAAAACACAAAAAGACAGCTTAACAAAATCATAAACACATTTAAAAATTTACAGGCTAGCCAGGACAATATAAAACACTTGCAGCATGATTAGAAACTAGGTAAAACACCTACAAACAGAGTTAATAAATATATTCCTTCCAAGCGCTGTCTTGAAAATTGAAATTTTTGAACAACATGCAACACTACAGGGTAATTCATTGTAGAGTTTTGGCACTACAAAAGTCACAGACTTTTGGGCAAACACAGTACGACAGAATGGAATCTGAAATTAATTTTTAATTTGCAGACGTGTATTGGAAGTTAGGGGGATTGAAGGAAACAAACTAGAAATACTGTTCGGGAATAACCCCAGCTTGACTTTATGTAAGAAGATTAGGGACCTAGAATTAAACTGCTCAATAAATGATGAACATTTAATGAATTATACAGTAAACAATGGTATGTGGATCTAGATTGACCAGTGGCAAAATGTATTGCTGAATGATAGGTTCTCGAGTTCAGTTAACAATCTTTCTGAAGTATGCAAATAAACTATTGAACTGTAGTCAATTAAAGAAGACTATGGGTTAACATATTTCTGGTTTCAACTCTAAGATGTTTTCTTATTCGGTAAAGGAAACCCAATCTTTTATGTAATCTACTAATTAAATCCAAGACATGGACTTCAAATGAGAAATATGAATCCAAAATTAGCCCCAAATACTTGAACTCCTTGATCTGCTCTATAGATAAACCATCATTATTCAGATGTTAAATTCAAAAGATGGGGATTTCCTGGGTGTGGAAAAGAAACATAGTTTTGGTCTTGACTGAATTCAAAACCAATTTATATAAATCAAACCAATGATGCAGCAGGCTGAAATCAGTTTGTAGAGACTCTTTAAGAGATGGTAAACTAGTCCCTGTACAAAACAATACCGCATCATCTGCATAGAGAATTAATTCTGTTTTGGAAAAAACAGCTGATAATGAATTCACAAAAGCAGAAAATAAAAATGGCCCAAGTATGGAACCCTGAGAGACTCCACACCTAAATGGAGATTGATCCGAAAAGGAACCCTTAATCACCGTTTTTTTACTTCTTAGTGAAAGCTAATTTTCAAACCAGGAAATCACCTCCTTAGAAAAAGAAACTCCAGGTAAACATTTAAGGAGTTCAGTATGGTCAACCAGGTTGAATGCCTTGATGAGGTCCACAAAAGCCACTGCAACTTATTTCCCTTCGTCAATAGCTCTAATAGCTTGGCTTGTAAACCTCATCAAGGCAGTCTCAGTATTGTGGTGGGGTCTAAACCCATGTTGAGAGTTGGTCCATAAATTATACTTTTCCAGATGTTCAGTAACTTGGTCAAGCACAGTTTTTTCTAAGATTTTTGAAAGGGGGACCAAGAGAGAAATCAGACGATAATTATTAATGTTGGACCTGGAACCAGATTTGAAAATAGGTTTAACAATAGAATTTTTCCAAGTACTAGAGTAGACACCATAGCAGAGGGAATGATTGAATAATTTAGTCAATGGTTTTGCTATCAAATGTATAACCTTTTTGATGACCCTGAAGTCCAACTTATTAGGGCCAAACACTGACTTTGGGTTCATTTTAGAAACATAGTTGATAAAGTCAACAGGTTGTAAAAACCGAAAATGAAAAATAGGTATTATATTATTTACTATATTATTTGTTAATCCCTGCCCTATCCTTATTCTTAAACCTTTCTCTATATTGTTAAAGACTGGCAAAATGTGAGTTAAATGCTTCTGTCATTTTTTTTGAATTGGTGACTATTAGGCCATCCAATTCTAGGGCATAATCTTCTTGCGCTTTCGTCTTTCCCATTAGGGTATTTAAAGTTTTCCAAGTGGACTGTGAATTTCCTTTAGATTTAATTAATTTTTACTTATAGAATTCAATTTTAGCAACTCAAATGGCTGTCTGGCATTTATTCCTTAGCTCCTTAAACTTTAGTTGGTGGTCATGTTGTTTTGTTTTCCTTAACATTTTCCAGGCCTTATTTCTGGTTCTTATTAATTTTAGCAGGCCTGGGGTTATCCAAACTTTATTGTCCCCTCTAGCTCTAACTTTCTTAAATGGAAGAAGTCTGTCACAAATACCAATGAAATATTCACAGAAAGTTTGGTAGACTACATCAATATTAATAATGTTATCTAAGAATGAACAATCAAGAGATTGTATTTGTTCCATAAATTTATGCTTATCCAAGTCATTTATTTTTCTGAAAGTTATAGTCTTATGGGTCTTCCTAGGAGCCTTGACTGACCAATTAAATTATACGGGGCAGTGATCACTGATATCATCTGGGGAGACCCAAAACTGACAATATGTGAGAGACTGTTGATGATAACCCAATCCAAGATTGACTCATAACCAGTTTTGTAGTTAATCCTTGTGATATCTGGGAACAATTGGTAAAGTCCTAAAGTAGTGACCAGATTCCTAACATCTAAATTGTTGAGTGAAGACCAATTAAGATTAAAATCTCTGACTATGATTAATTCTCTATAGGTTAGTTAATTAGAAAGGTTATTAAAAAACACCGGGAGACCTTCTTTTGATTTTTCTGGGGGAACATAGACATTACAAACAGTCAGTGTTTTGTTTGGAGCAGAGTTAATTATGATAGTTAATGATTCATACATAGCATTCACTGGGATGACGGTGTACTCATTAGCTAATACATATTTAGCCACATAAAATAAACAACCACCACTTTTCCTCCCTACCCTATCTTTCCTAAATATAGTGAAGTCCTGGATACTAATTTCTTGATTGGAGATTTTATCAGTCAACCAAGTTTCGGATAAGCTACCACATCAAGTTTGTTTTCATGTATCCAACACTCAATTAAAGACTTTTTTGCTGTCAAACTACAAACATTAAGGTGTGCCATATGTATGGGGGTAGCATTTGTATCTGAGAACTGGTTATATAAGATTGAATTCTCTAGTGGGCCTGGGTTTGGATGTACTGTGCCTGATATCATTAGTAGCATAGAAATTATCCATCTGAAGTTATTCACCTGACTTTGGCCTTTCCTAAACATTCGTGGGGTCCTAGTACTTTTGTGAATGATTACAGAAAGCTGAACGTGTTTATAACAGTGAAATAAATGTACTAAATAACCAATCATTGAATCACTTTGTAAGAGTGAACACTGAAGTAACGTATTTAAAATGTACTCATGGAAACTCAGAACTGCATGAAATGGTGTTCTAGTAAACAACTGAGTCCCAAAACTATTCAGCTGAAGTGTCCTATGATCCAGTTCATGTTGTATATCAAGACTTTGGTAACAACATACGTTTATGTCAAGAGGTCCCACTGTGCAAAATATGGTAATATATAATATAATCTGGCTTAGCCCCATTTTAAACTTTATAATAGCCTTAAAATAACCATAAGTACTATCACATAGGTGCTTAACAGACTATAAACCCTTGATAATATTTAATAAGCAGCCTTCCTGCAGCCTCCCGCTGTAGACTCCTGCAGGTGACTCCCGCCACTCCTGCAGCAGCCACTCACGTGGAGAGCCACTGTGCAGAGAGAGGCTAGTGCAATAAGCACAAATAATGGGTACATAGCCCCTCCTCTTCAGGAAATGTCAGCAGATGAATTTAAAAGTCCAAACGTTCTTCCTCTTCAGGAAATGTCAGCAGCACACTTGCTCCCTGGTTCCCCAGCTCCTGCCACAAGCCAGAGAATTTCAGGAAGTGGAGCAACAGTGAGTCTCTTCTCACCCCAACGAGCTCCCTGTTGATGTGAAGTCGGGTGAAGCACTGTAGAACTCCACTGCAGCAGCCAAATGTAAAAGTTCAAATGCTCCTCCTCTTCAGGAAACATCACCGGCACATTTGCTCCCTGGTTCCCCGGCTCCTGCCACAAGCAAGCTAATAAAAAATGCAATCAAATGTATAACAATAAACATCTGATCAAGTTGTTAAAAGTCAGTTTTAATACAGTATCTAAGTTAGCGAGCGATACTGCACTGTTTTATTAATTATTAGTTAGCACAACCAACATAAAAAGGTAGCAGTGACTCCTCGCAGTTTGTGTGAAAGTCCTTCATTGTTACATGTACATAAGTTAATAAAAGGTTCAATAAATAAGTATATGTCTGTGTGTATTATGATGTTCAAGGCTGAGTAAATATTGTAGATAAGAAAAATGCCAATGACTGATGAAAAAAAAAGATGTCATTTTCTTTTTTATTTTCTTCTGGATACATGTTAAATGCATTTACACTGACTGTTCTTCCTTTTGTTGTGATATGCAGGTCACTTCCTAGCTAGTTTGTGCTTGCATTCACTTTTACAAACTGTTAACTCAGAACTGTACGCAATTCTGTTCAGTACCTTGAGAAAAAGAGCTTTTTGTGGGACATCCACAGAACCATAGAAAAATAAGCAAAGATATTAGGAAAGTTTGCACAAACTGCAGGACATGTCAGGGTGTGTACCACAGTTGCAGTTACAGTTGCAGTGGCGGGGGGTGGGGGTGGGGATGGAGGGCTTATCCGCTCCCATGTATACCCTATTGCATTACAGTGCACCTGATAGCGTAATAAAAAAAAGAAAAATGCATACCACTGCATATGAAGACATACATTATGTTTTTTGTGGTGTGTTGTCAGTTAATTTAACACCGTAATAGAAACGCAGCTTTACTACTCATAGGGCTGAAACAGTATGTACTGCAGGAAGGTGTGTGTGTGTGTGTGTGTGTATGTGTGTGTGTCGGGGGGCTATCAAGGAATACGATGATCCAAATCAATATAATAAATTATCTTTAATTACACTCCTCTATCATGGGCAGTTGTTTCTCACTGACTGGTATAGTATTTCAGAGTGCTAAAAGAATAAGATGACAAAAAAAAGGTCAAAGTTAAGAGAATCGGAGACTGCGGTATTGGCCATAACCAAGACTGTTACCTACATGGCAGCAGGTAGACGTACTCACCAACATGTGCCTCGGGTAGTAAAAGTAAGTGAAACGTAAATACGGTAACAAAAGTAAAAAAAAAAAAAAAAGGAAGCATTGCTTAAAACAAATAATTCCAGTCAGATCCACATGATCAGTCATCCACAACCACGATGCTGCACTATCGGCACATGCGCACCAGTGACCAGCAAGCAATTCAAACAACCGGTCAAATACACTTTCCCACGCTACATTAGCCAATGAAACTAGTGAAACAATATGATGACTGGCATGGACAGCAATCACTTAGCAACCACGATAAGGAAAAAAATATGAATGGCACCTGTCTGTCAGAGAACCTAGCAACAGCGTTGCTAGGTTGCAATTGTCATAGCAGTGCAGACTCTACCAGCAGCGGCAGAATAACTCTGGAAAGAAAGAAAGAAAATAAGATCATCTCTCAAAATAAGAAATAAACAAAGAAAGGGTAACTAAAAAACTCAGCTTGTATCTAGATTTTTCAGCACGGTCATTATATAAACTGGATATGTAATTTGTTGGTGTGTCATACATTTTTTATCTTCTTTCGAGGTCTGTGGCCTCTTGATCCCTCTCTCGTGTCTTCCACTAGCGAGGGGTCAAGAGATCACAGACCTCTCATGAAGATAAAAAAATGCATGACACATCAATGGATTACAATCCTTTATTTCCCTCATAGGGAAGGGGCTGCCCACAGAGAAAGAAGGGGTTGCCAACAGAGAGAAGGTATTGTCCAGAGAAAGGGTGCTGACAACAGAGAAAACATGTTGCCCACTGAGAGAATGTGTTGCCCACTTAGAGAAGGTCCTTGCCAAAGAAAGGGTGTTGCCCACAGAGAGAAGGTGTTGCCCACAGAGAAAAGGTGCTACCCACAGTGCTTCTCATATTGTAAATTCAGACTTTTGAAGCAAACATAAAAGGGGAACTGAACTGAAATTGTAAGTCATTTGTCCCAATAGAAGCTGCTTTTTATTTTATTTATTTATTGAAATGTTTCACCAGGAAGGCACCCTGAGCAACAGGTTGCTCGTCTCCCAGTGCGACCTGGGGGAAGGGGTACAAGAGGGATGAGTCATTTTACATTCACGTTACAAAGATCAACATAGCATGTAATTAATTAAGGCAGTTGTTACAAATAGTGTAGCATACATATGTAATTTGTGAGATCAATAAACAAGTGCAATGGTAATAAGTGAACAAGTGTTATCGTGAAATACGGGGTGAAAGAGAGAGTGAATGAGATGACAAATAGTGCAGACTCATGTCCCAGAGAGACCCCTTCAGGATGTGGGAAATCCTGCAAGGGAACAGGGGACTGAGTAGGGATTAGAGAGGGAGAAAGAGAGAGGGAGGGAGGGAGTAAGTGTGAGTAACACTGAGGAGAGAAAATATGGCCTGACACAAAAAGAGAATCCTTCAGGATACGATGAACCCTGCAAGGGGGCAGGGAAGTTCAGGCAATTGTAAACCCTCCTGCAGTTAGGCCTTGTAATTATAGGAGGATAGTGAGAGGGAGGGAATGGGAAATAACACCTGGGAGGGGATGAGGCCTGGTCCAAGGAACCCTCCAGGATGCTGCGGACCCTGCAAGGGGACCTAGAAGGCCAAAGATATGTGGATGGGGGAAGAAAAGGTGGCAAGCCTAGGAACTTTAGGACCCCTTCAGGACGCTGAGAACCCTGCAAGGGGAGTGTGGAGGCTAGGGGAAAAAGGGGGAGAGAGTAGGGGAAGGGGAAAAAAGCATGAGAACTAGTACCTAATAAGGGCTAGGTTCAGTAGAGGCAGTAGAGTTGATAGAGGCATTGGGTAAATTCCGAAAGGGACAAACTGTAAGGAGCTGGTTAAAAGTCTGTTATTGTTCCATCTATGCAGGGCTTTTTGTAATCTTGTTGGGTATTTCTGCTTTATGATCTGGTGGTAAGTACCATTTTAGAACTGTATGGTGTAGTTTGTGTTCATAACACCCAAAGAGTTCTGTAGTAGAACATGATTGCATTAGGCCAACAGTAGAAGAGCAGAACATGGACATATACTACATCATCGAATTCTAAAATGGTTCTTACCAGCAGCATCCAAATCAGAAACACCCACTAGGATAGCTAAAATTCCTGTTTAACTAGAGCAGTAACAGAATTTGAACCAGCATTGAGAAAAACAGCTTTTACTGGGAAAAAGTACATATGTTCAACAATGTTTTCCTTTAATAATCCTCCCTAACAATTAATCAAAATTAAGCTTTGCAAAAAAGGTGAGATGTATGTGCCAGACAGTGTCCATAGTGACATCCCTGGCAACACTAAAGGCTAGAGTAAAGGCAAGTGAATGTGGAAATTGACAATGGGAGGGCTTTAAGCACGAGGTTCGATGGGCGGAACAACAATGTCACTCCCCCATCGAGCTTAAAAGGTCACACATCCTGGGCTTCGCCAGGATTCATTTTTCATTACTGCGGCCGGAGGCTTCATTGGCCATTCCCTTGCCATTTTTCTGTTTGTTCCCAGTCATCTCTTTTTGCCTCCTGCTGCCCTAGCAGTGACTTCTCGTCTGTACTTCCTCCTTTTGCATTGCGTTCTTCTCCTTCTCTTCTCCTTCTTGCTTGTGCGGTGCTCCTACTGCCTTCTATCTCATTACCCCCGCTAGTCCTTCCAGTGAGTTTGCAGCATCTTTCCTCCCTCGCTCTTCTGTTTATTCTGCCACTCACACCGCAGCTTGCCATCTCTCTCTCCCTCCCTCATTCCTACCTTCCCTGGCATCCCCTTCCTCCCCTCTTATGTGTCGCTTTGGCAGCCAGCTCCTCCCATTCTGTTGGCCCTGTTCTGGTCATCTCCCATGGAGTCCCTTTCTGCCCTCTTGGGCCATTTTCAATGGTTGTGTCTCCTCACTCTATCCATCCCTCTGGCTCTTGGCCTCCTGGCTACAGCCCCATTCTATATGTGCATTCTGGTCTGGGCACATTCTGTTTTGCGCCGTTTCATCTACTCTGTACCTCCATGCTGCACCGTCCTTATATCTCTGATTCCCCTTTCTATTCTGAGATGTCCTCTGCCTTGTGTCTGGGCTGAGGCGGCAATTCCGCCTGCTTCTGGATTCTGTACGGCACCCCGATGCTGTACTGTAATCTGAAAATATGCTATACTGTGGGACAATCCTGTCCGTCCTTCCTGCAGATCGTTTTGCTTGTGTTTCCAACTTTCTGTTGTGCTCACTGGAGTTTGCTGTTTGGAGCTTCTGGATCTGGCACTCTGGTTGAAATTCAACACCCTCCTCTTACTGGCACTGAGTGACCCTGAGTCCCTTACGGTAGTCCTTGTGACTTCGTTGGTAGCATCGTCAACAAAATACAAAATAAAAAAAAAAAGGAAAAATCTGTCTCTGGCTGACTCTAAGCTTCTCTAACCTGACTGTATTTGCTTTCTACGGTATCGTTCCTGAGTTCTGTACTTACACACCACACTTGTGTTTGCTTTCTACTGTATTGTTCTTCAGTTCCGTGCTTATCTATGCTGCCTGTGTGTGCTTTCTGCAGTATTATTATTCCTTTTAGTCTCTATCCTGTCACGTTTTCATTCCTGCTATTTATGTACTGGGTGCCTTGTTATTGTGGGTGGCAGGCTCCGGACCTGCTGGGGGCATTTTGGAGTTTAGCTGCTCCCCAAGGACTTCCTAATGCTCCCTATGCACTGCATTTCGAACCCATGAGGGTGCTACCCTTCTGTCTAGGGGACTCTTCCATGCTGGTCTATGGCATGTCTCTTACACCACCTCGTCCGACTCGATCTCCTGCTGATATTTCTTTTTGGGCGTACCTATCAGTACTCATGTGCCCACCTCATCGGTCTGCGGCCCTTATGCCACATGTATCAAGTCCTTAATTCCATCCTTCATCAGCTGTCAAGGATTCACTCTCTTCATTGGCTTCTATCTCTAATCATGCCACAGTTTATCTATTCACTAGCTCTGCCATTTCCATCGTTGGGCCATCTATGGCTGACTTCATCAGTATGCATCGGCTGTCTCCATCTGGCCTGCACTCAATATTTCTTTGGGCTACCTCCCATTCAGTCTCATGCTACCTAATCTACCTCATGTGCTCCTGCAGCCATCATCATCATCCGTATTCATCTTCCTCAGTCACCTTGATTCAGCTGTAGCTCCACTTCTGGCCATGCCTTCCTGTATGTCACCTTTACTATGGGCCGGCTGGCTGCTCTCCACCATCGTTCAAGTTCCATTTCAGGTTCATTTCCAGTTTCCTTTTCCCTGATCTTCTCATGTTGAACCACTGCATTCCTGTGGCAGTCATCATTATCATTGCATCATTCCTGTGTCCTGCCCTGCTCTTCTAATTCTGTACTGGCCCTCCAGGATTCACTCCACTCGTGGCCTGCTATCGATATTTCTTTTGGGGCATACCTATCATGACTCCTATGCCACCTTATCAACCCGTGGCCATCCTGCCACATGTATCGAGTTCATCAATCCAGTCATCATTCACTCGGCATTTCCTCAAGGTTTATCTGTTTCCATCGATTACTCGGACATTTCTATCATCGAATCCTATGCTACCCCGTCAACTACAACCTCAGGGTCTAATCGTTCAGGATCTAATCATTCACATTGCATAATCAAGCATGCCTCTTCAACCTCAATGTCTGTTCACTTGCATCTCTCAATCAGCCAGTATGCATTATCCTCGATCTCCTCATCATCACATCTGGAATCTCCTCATGAGCACATATGGTTGCCCCTTTCTCCTCTGACTTCTACATGGATCTTCTATCTGTCATCGACTACTCGAGCATACCCTCCTTGGGTCCCTGCTGCCTCATGTTCCTTCTTTAATCTGTGCTTCTTTGGAGTTTTTCCCCTATCCCTAACATAATCCTTCCTACTTATATCCCTCATCTACGAACTGTTCTCTTTACCGACATACGTCCTCAAATCAAACGTCGTCAGCCTGGAGGGAAGGCTACCTAGGCCTTGGATCCCCAGAGGTTTCCTCCTCAAAGGGGAATTTTCCTCTCCTCTCCTCTCCTCTGTGCCAGTGGTCATAATGTTAGTTACAGTTAGTGTTTTCTTCAGGTTAGTTAGTTAGGTTCCGCTGTTGGATGGAGGCGGATGATGGCCCCCAGCTTTCCCCTTTCTCGTTTGGAAGTTAGCCCTTCTCTTCACAGAATTCATTCATCATCCTAGCCTCTTTGAAGCTTGACATCTTTGGGTATTCTTTTTGGGCTTCTTCCTAACGTACTTTTAGCCAACGCATTCATTCCCACGACACCTGTAGGGGGGGAACCCTCCTCTAGGGTGCCTTGCGTCGTACTCCTACAGGGTGGTATATCCCATGGATAGAGAGGCGGAAAGCCACAAAGCAAATCAAGTTACACAAGCAACATTTCATATTATCTCATCCAGTTCCATAAACACATCGAACTTCAGTTTGGCTTTTATTCAGGCCTCTGTCTTCAGTTTGGTTTCAACACTTTGTCCAAAAGACCTGTCACTTTGTTCCTTGTCTCTACCTGGGAATTGCCTCCTTGCTGACCTACCAACTGTACTGTCATCTTTTGTACATTATTAACCATAAATTGTGCCTTTTTGTCTGTTTTGTTCCTATTATACTGTGTGATATGTACCTCCTCTATGTACTATGTAACTTGCACTTCTGTATAACTGTTCAGAATCTCCTATTGTACAACACTGTATATCAATTTGTTTTTACCTGCTCCTTGAGTTGTACTCTCCCGGGTTACGCCTGAAAATAGGCAGTTCTGTCTAGTGCACTTACCCAGTTACCAAAAGCAAATAAATAAATACACTGCCAGATGTGCACCATTGCAAGAGATGCAGATGAACTGCAATTGGTGCAGATCAGACAGTATAAACAGGGTGGGGCATGTTGCACTCCAGCGCAGTGCAGAAAAATCTCTGTTTTCATAGGTTTGTTTATGGATGCTGGTGTTTTTTGCTGGCGTGTAAACAAGCCACTTCGCCTGCATTGATACAGCCTCACAATAGACTGGGATGTGCTGTGCTTGCCCCGTATTCCCTTCCTGTTAGCTTTTGCCTCCCATGCCAACCCTCTGTTGCTGATCCACCCTCCAACCCTGGTTCCCTTCCCATTCAGTTTGCTTCATGCTGCAACCCTCTACTGCCATTCCACTTTCCAACTCTTCTGGTTCCCATTCCTGTTCTGCTTCAGTACACCTCTCCTCCAACTGAAGCGAAGTGCTGTGGAAACACTAGAGAGAGGCAGTACTATGCAGAGTGCCACAGACTGCTTCCATGTAAATACCCAGTGTTAGCAGTGCAGAAAGAGGAGCAGGTGACCAGTGCAGAGTACAGTGCACTGCTCCCCTCATTTAAAAGTGCCTAAAGACATGTTGGATCCTTGTTCTTTAAGTTTAGCAGGATACAAATAGTGATAAGTGACACCACTTAACCATCTCTCGCACAACCCAGTCAATCCCAACCTCTTCCACCCTACCCTGGTTTTCCAGTCAGATTTAAAAAAAATACCCTCAGTCAGTCATCGCCTGCCACAGTGCCTGAAGCAGGAATTTTTTTAATTAAATAAAATGGGAAGGGAGGTGGACAGTGGGAACTGACTGGGTGGGTAAATGTGTAGTCATAGGACTATCCCTGGCAACCTAGGTAAAGCCAAAGTGTTTTTTTAATTAACTGGCTGAAAGTCACAATGATTCAGAAGTGGCCTTAAAATTCGCCTGCACTGAATCAAAGGTAAAAAGTGTTGAATTTCAGAACGTTCACTGAATGCAAGTTCAGCATCGGCTCACTCTAAGACTAATGTGCACAGAATCCAGGAACAATGGCAAGGAAAGGGTTAATTTGTTTATCTCCTCAAAGGCAAAGTTCACAAAAATGTGTAAGCGTGTAAAGCTGTAACTAAGCACTGGTTTATTTACCTACTGGGTGGAACTGCAGTTGATACAGAGTCATATACTACCGGTGCAAACTTTCCCCATACACTCACAGAGGGGATGGGTTCCAAAAGCTGTTTTGGTGTACAGGAAAGTGTTTCCTCAAAAGGCTGTAAAGTGGTTAAGTCTTCATTATACTGAGATGATTCTTTTAACATCACCCTGATATGTGAATAAGAATCTGATTACATAGAATACCTGCAATTTTCCCCCCCGCTGGATAGCACTTGTGGAACTTTCCTGGGTGGTATCCCATGATAATAGCACTAGCATATGGGTGACCATCAAAATGGCAACCCATATGAGGGTGCTATTATCATGAGCGACCTGCCAGAATACCCAGGAGTGCGACTGCAAGGGGAAGAGGAAAGGGCAAACAGAAATGGAATATAGTGAGGAGAAGGGGAGGGATAGGGAAGAGGGCTATTACCCTGTAGTGTGTCTGCTCCACTGAGCCAATCCTGTGTTGTGTGGTGGGAAGGGAGGCTGGTTCCGATGGAGCTGGTCCCAGGTTTGGGACTTACATTTTTTTTTTAAATCACTCTGTTCTCCCTCCCTGACATGCACCTCCTCCTCCTCCTAGAGCTGAGAATCCATAATTGGGGGGAAGGGGCACAGTCCACCCACACACACACTTGTAGTACTGTGTGCCTGGTCACCCACAAGTGCATATCGCCGGATTGCTTTGGTGATAATGCACTCGCTGTAATAGCGATCGCCGTATTATCACATGGAACTTCAAGGGGGGGGGGTGTGTGGCTGAAAAGCTGGCCATGTGATGAATGGATATTGTTTTTTTTTCATCTAATCTTTATATATTTTAGAAGCAAACAGAAGAGATGCACTACCGTTGTCTCCAGAGGTGCTACTCTAAACCCAGGAAACTTGAAAAAAACAAAAACAAAAGGAGCACACTCACCAACATGCATTTCAGTGGCTTTATTAAACTCTGAAAAACATGATGCTTGCTGTTTTTCAGACCTTAATAAAGCCATGGAAATGTATGTTGGTGAGTGTGCTCTTTTAATCTTTATATACTGTGGTTGGACCAAAGTCCCCTTAACAAGCAAGAACTACATTTGGGTTTCTATAGTACTTTTTATACATAAAACAACACTTTTTTTGAATAAGTGGAAGTCCAAACTGTCATGCTAACTTTTTTTTTCTAATTTCATTGTTCATTTAGTTAATGCCTTTTTGTTTTTGTATTTCTTGGGGGGGGGGGCACCTGCTAACAATGTGCCCTGTTTTGGGGGAACCTTTCAATTAAACTGTATCTCAATTTGCAAGTAAGGAACAGTTGGCAGTAGCAATTAGTGGCACTTTGGCAGGTTCCGTGAGTCTGAAAGAAAGAAAAAGAAAGAAAGAAAGAAAGAAAGAAAGAAAGAAAGAAAGAAAGAGGTGAGAGAGAGAGAGAGAGAGAGAGAGAGTGTGATGGTTAATACAGGCCAAGTGACTTGCCCAAGGTCCTACTGTGAGGAAGTGGCAGTACAGGGATTCAAACCTGATTCTCCCAGGTTTCTTTTTTTATTCTTTGGTGACTGTGTAAGGCCCACTAGGCACAAGTGAATGTTTTCAGGGGCAACCCAGGAGCACTGGGGAGGTTAAATAACTTGCTTTGAGTCATACAGTATGCAAGTGGAATTCATGGGAATGAACTCCAGGTCTTCTGGATGTACCAAGCTCATTCACATCTCATCACTCTAACCTGTAGCTATACTCTAACCCCCAGGCTGTAATGCCAGCCCCCCCCCCAAGTTAAAAGCTCAGAGTTCATTAGGCTACACTGTCTCCTGAGTCCCTGCCTGGCTCCAATTCTGAAATTCTATGCACATCGCTACTCACCCTTGTGGCACATAAAGAGGAGCTGTTTATTAAGAAGGCAGCAAAGCAGCCATTAAAAAGTTTGGATAACAACAATAGTACAGACACATCATAGACAGTACACATCAGCAACACAGTTAAAAAATCAATTTCAGATGATGCCTTTGGTTATGAGTCACTAAATCCAATCAGCAGCTGTGAGCAGTCTTGGTTCTAGCAAGGATGATTCAATGGGGCTCTCAGCTCACCCAATCATCACCATAGAGAATGACCACTTCTGACAAATGCTGCATTATTTCTACAGTCTAAAATGTTCATATGGTGGCCAGTGGCTACTAAAGGCAGAGGGGATTCATCAGACTAGTACAGTAGTGCCATGCTGTTAGCCTGCATTCAATCTTGTTAAACAGCACTGTAAACTGGCTACACCATAACTTAATATCCAAAACAAATCCTACAATACCCTCACTAGTAAGCTTGATCTCACACAGCTTATCTCTGACCCAACCCGCCTCTCACCCAAAGATGGGAGGCATGCTCTCCTGAAGGGATGTTCTTTAATAAGCCTGGCAGAATTCTATCAGTAGAGGTACTGCCTGGTACACTGAGCAACCACTCTCCAGAAAATCAGAGCCTCTAAGGTGCCTCCTAGAATTCTCTAACTTCATGACTCTTCTCGTCTTGAATCCCACTCCCTACTTCCCTTCTTCATGAACTGTCAAGCATCACCTGACATCCAAGCCTCTCCTCCTATGAGGTTAACGCTACCCTTAGTCTCCTCCAAGCCCTCCTGTCCCAAATCCAGGATAAACTGGCTTCTCTCACCAAGAGAAGGGTTAAAGGGATCCCTACCATATGGCTTCACAAAGACCTCCTCTTGATCAAAACCAGGGACAAAAGCTGTTTGGTATTCCAAACCTCTGCCAACCCAGCAGGCTGGCTTCCCTACATGCATCTATGCAACCTATGTAAAAGGGGCACTCACCTTATCAAAAGCCAATACTGCTGGGAACAATTAATTGCCTCTGCTGGGAACCCTTATCATTTCTGGGGGCACATCAAAGACCTCTTAGGGTGCTCATCTAAGAGTCACGCAAATGACTTGCTAATTGATAGGGTCCACCGTAATAATCCCGAAACCAATGCCAAAGCCTTTAACTCCTACTTTGTGGATCATTCACCTATCATGACAGTCAACCACTCCCAGCCCCCCTCACCACCTCTCCCTCGAAACCCATTCTTTTCACTAAATCTGTTGTTCTCCAGGGAAGTTTTCAAGTTGTTAAGGCCCCTTCTTAATGGAGGCAGCACAGGACCTGAAAGGATCCTACCAAGACTGCTTTGCCTGGGTGCTCCTACACTAGCCTGTCCCACTGTACACATTTTCAACTTCTCATTCTGTTCTGGCATAGTCTCTGATGATTGGAAAACTGCAAAAATTACTCCTATTTAAAAAAGAGGGACCCAGGATTCTAAACAATTACAGACCTATTATGCTACTCCCAACACTCAGTAAACTGCTCAAAAGGGTTGTAGCCTCATAACTGACCTACTTTCTCCAGGCCCATAACTATTTCATGACCAATCAGTGTGTATTGAGAAAAGAACACAGCATCACCACCACCACCACCACCCTGACCCATATAACAAATGACATCAAATGTGCCATGGATAGGAGCACTCATACTGGAGCCATTTTTATTGACTTCTCCAAGGCTTTTGACACTGTTGATTCCCACTGCTCCACTCCAAACTAATTTATACAGGCCTCTCCCTCCAAGCAGCCTCATGATTTGTGAGCTATCTCTCTGGAAGATAGCATCATGTCCACTTCAATAACACCTTACTCTTCCTCACCCCTATAAATACAGTATGTCCACTTCAATAAAGCTGTACTCTTCTTCACCCCTATAAATACAGTTTGTCCACTTCAATAGTACTGTACTCTCCTGCACCCTTATCAATATGTCCACTTCAATAGTGCCATGCTCTGCTGGCCCAGTGGTGCTGAGAGTTGAGGTGCTGGAAGCCACACCTCACACCACACTGGCGACCTGCATTCGGGAATGAGCATGGGCCACTGGGGGTCAGTAGGGAGGCAAGGGATCGAGCTTCTATTGGACTGCTCTCCATTTCTGGGGAGGGGGGTGACAAGTGGTCAGTGCATACCTGACCCCTAATGGCGGCTGGGGCTTGACGATGCTCTGCCACAAAAAACATGGGTCTGGTGCACAGCAGATGTTTGGTGGGGCCATGCATGGGTGCATGCAAGGGCCTGCCGCAGGCATCATTGCATGCCATGCTCCAGCATGGGGAAGCAGAAAACAGAAAAAGAGAGATCCTGGTGGTTGGTCATTGTGACTTGATGGCCAACCCCGCACTCTTCTCTAGAGGTAATGCCCCCGAAACTGTATCCGAACCTGGTGAGTGGGTGAGTAAGGGGGACTCCCTGCCACCCTGCCATGGGGGTGTAAGCCATAAGTGTTACAGGGGGTGAGAACCTGAAGAAGCAGAGCAACGGGATAGTGGCAGGATGAGGAGCCAGCCAGGACCAGGGAGGGGGCGAAAGAAATAAATAAGCTAAAAAAAAAAATAGTGCTGTTCTCTCCCTCGCCCCTATAAATATGTCCACTTCAATAACCCCATACTCTTCTTCACCCCATAAATATGTCCACTTCAACAGCACTGTACTCTCACTCACCCTTATAAATATGTCCACTTCAAAAGTGCCATATTCTCCTCCACCCCTATAAATATGTTCACTTCAACAGTGTCATACTCTCCCTCACCCCTATAAATATGTCTACTTCAATAGTGCCGTACTCTCCCTTGCCCCTATAAATGTTGGTGTCCCTCAGAGGTTCCATAGCTGATCCCCTACTCATCTTCATTTTTATAAAGGACCTCTCCTCAGTCACATCTCACTGTTCATCAATCATGTATGTGGATGATATTGTTTTGTATGTCAGCTCTCCCTCCATCGCCAGAGTTAATTCTCAGCTACAGGAGGATATCTCCCTGGTTCAGGCTTGGCTCATCAAAAACAAACTGATCCTTGTCTTCTTATTTTGCTGTTCCTAACATTAAAATTAGCCTAGGACAACGATCTTTGTTGTTTCAGCTAACTAAATTTTACAACTCATTACCCCAAAAGCCTTATTGTTGGTATGTCAAGTTTAACAGTTTTTAAATGTAATCTTAAAAAAATATTTATTGCTTCGGATTGCTGTAAATGTTGATCTCATTTATGCATTGTACTATTAAGTATGGAGTGTCTATGTATTATGTTTTTTTTTGTATGTATTGCTTGTACTTTTGTACTTCATTATTGTTTTTTGTAGCTGGACGCCCATGAAAATGGGTAGGTTTTGCTCATGGTCTTACCAGGTTTTAAATAACCTAACCAAATTCCACTAAGGCCCAAGCTGTGCTATTCAGGTCTCAGTCTAGCTTCTGGTCCTGCACTGTACCCCTTTCAATCCATTGTTAGGACAGATCACCCATATCGACAGTGACAGATTTTAAATATCTTGGGATCACTCTGGACCATGTCCTGGAGTCCTCCCTCTGTATCTCCCTAGTTTGTAAGAGAGTTAATTCAAGACTTGGCCTAGCTTACCATGCCAAATGCTCCCTCATACCCAAGGCCAGGCCTGCCATCACACAGGGTGTCCTTCTCCTCCTCCATCTTCCATATGGACAGCTTATTCTCTCCCACACCTCCAAACAGCTCTAAGCAAGTGGGAGGTGTCCTACAATATCAGCTGTCACTTCTCCCTGTCCTCCCTGTGACTCACACAGCACTGTGCCCTGTATGCCTCTCTGGAGTGGCTCTCCCCTCTGCAGCCCAGTCCTATTTCTTAGAGTGCTTTATTGATAATCTACTAGGATCTCCCACTCCTCCCATTCCTCTCCCCCCGTGCCATATCAAGCCCACCCACTCAGATCTGCTGTTGCTACCCTCCTCCATGTTCCCAAATGTCCATCTAAGATGGAAGAACAAGTCCTCACAGTCTTTGCACTGAAATTTTGGAACTCCCTTCCAGTAAAGATTTGTAACTGTCCCTTGCACAGGCTTTTTTACGGTGCTCTCTTCTAGACATCTGATGGGGTCAACTTCATGCCGCTGTGCTGGTTAGTTCTCAGTGTCCTTCCTGAACTTTGTTCAATAATTTTGCTCACCTTAATGTCCTGGGTCATGCCCACCCGAGCTACAGCATGCTACTGCTACTGCAAGCTGCCCTAAGCCTGTACAATGTATAACCAAACGTTATAAATGTTTTAAAACTGCTTTTTATAATTGAAGTGTTTTTTATATGGTTTTATATTTATGGGAATTTATATAATGTACATAATTTTACTTTATTTGTTTTATTTTATTGTACAGGCACCTTTGTTTTGGAAAGGCGCCTTTTTATAAATAAAAAATTGATTGATTGATTGAATACTTATATTTTTAAATCTATGTATGTAAATTTTAACTATTTACTACTCCAATTATACATTGTTTGCCTGACCCAATGCTACTTTTCTGTACTATGTATATTGGGTTTATTGTTCACTCTGTTGTATCCTCCCAGGTCGTACCTTAAAATAGGCATTTACTTGCATACTGTACCCTACCTGGTAAACAAACAAATAAATAAACAAATAAACAAACAGTATATTAGCCTTAAAGAGCACCTTTCCTGAAAATTTTCTCTGCTTTCAACAAAATACAGGGAGCTCCCTTACCTGAATAGGAGCTCCTCTGTACTGTTCAATAATTTTTTTTTGCTCAACCCCCAAAGGAAGGGAAGGGGTTGTAATTTGCCCTCAAGAGGCTGGCAGCGTGATCCCTTTTAGCTTCCTACTAAATGGCTCCATCCACCTGTTCCAATATTTATGAAAATCTGTATTGGAAGAGTGAGGGGGGGTGTTCCATTCACTTCTTGGAGAGTCATTTCTAAAGCAGATTTACCGATGTTAAATTGGGTTTTGATAAAGATCACTACAGGGTTCAACTAACAAAAGCCTTAGTAGCTGAACCCTGGCATCAGTCTTTACCAGAACCTAATTTAAAATCAGTAAATCTACTTTATGGATGATGCTCCATAGAAGTGAATGGAGGGTTGCCCCACACTCTCGCTATACAGATGTCATAAAACGTTAGAGTGTGGGGGCAGAGCAGGCTAGTAGGGAGTAGAAAGGGATCGTGCTGCCAGCCCCATGAGGGAAAATTACAGTCCCTTCCCTTCATTTGGAAGCTGAAAAAAAATTATTGAACACCACATAAGAACTCCCATTCAGGCAACTCCCTGTTCTTTGTTGAAAGCACCAAGAAAGGTGCTCTTTAAAAGAATACAGCAGTAATACCTTGGCCCTAAAACTCCGTGAACCTTAAAAGTCAGAGCAAAAACAATGTCTGCTATAAGTAAACTTCTACACACCCACTCTATTAGATGGCCTGGCCCTTTAGTAATCATGAGCAGGGCTGAATTAATGTACTGGTTTAACAGGACCCTTACTCTCGTGAGGCTACAGACTCTCACTTTTTATCTTGATTGCACATATGCGTAAGAGACATGTTGGGCAGCTTGCTGCAGAAGCAGGTTGTGGAGGCAGGGCACTGTTGTGGCCAGTGCCCCCACTGCCTTTTGAGGCTTGGTCCGCTTTTCCCAATGAGGTGGCACGCTGCTGCTGACACTAGTTTAGCCAGTGTGCCACGCACTTGAAACATTTTAGCCACTGCAATCAGAGGCTGCCTCATTATTGAAGCATTAGCCATTCCACTGTAATGAGGGAGCAATCCGTCATTGCAGGGCGATCCCTTGCATTCCCCTGACCCGGTTTGCCAACAAGGAGCCCAGTCCCCATCGGTTTGTGTTGTCTGCTGAGGGGGGTGCCCAATCCCCCAGGCATCATGTCCTCTCCCCCTGTTTCTTTGCCAATGGGGTGCCCAATCCCCGTTGGCATGTTCCCCCCAATTTCTTGTGTGCAAGGGGGTGCCCAATCCCCCTCGGCTCATGAGACACCCCCACCAGTATGTGTCAACGGGGGTGCCCAATCCCTGTTGACTCCAGTCCCCCCACCCCAAAACACGCGGGTGGCACGCTGGAAGCCAGAAGTGCAGTGTGCCAGAAGTACCTGCTAAAATTAAAAACCATCCTGCAATGTCTATATTTTTTTCCAACCCTGTAAAGAAGAAAATGGTCCCTCGCCGTCTGCACTCCTTCCCCCAACCCGCGCCCACCCACTGCGTACTCCACCTCAGCACACACAACCTCACCCCATACTTACCTCTGGAACATGGCACAATGATCTTCGGTGGACTGGGAACACATCTGCACTGTTCAAAGCCGACCGCGAACTGAAGAAATAATGTCAAGCTGTATAATGGCATAAATAGGAATTTTTCAACTTTGCTGCACATCTCAGGCATTTTTGGGAATTTTGTCACCAGATTTTCAACATGGGGTTATTGGAACCCCTCCTCATGAATTCAGCCACTGTCATGGCATTATTCAGTCCCGAAAGGTGATTTTGCAGTCACTGTGCGGAATCACCTTTTGGGACCGATTAACGAAACAACAGTACCAGAGTTCATGAGGTGGTCTCTCAAAAAGCTTTTATTGCAAATTTGGTGGAAAAAATCCAAACAATGACTGTTTTATGAGAGTGAGTTGCACAGTTGCTACACGTGCTCATAGCTTCACGAATTTGCAATATTTTCATGCCAGATTTTCAACATTGGCATTTTTCACACTTCCTTATGAACAATACAGCTGTCATTTTCCCCATCCTGGCCAAAATGTATTTTTGCACTTCCGGAGCAGAATTGTGTGGTCGCTGTGGGAAATCAGTGTTTGGGACAGATTAAGAAAATGACAGTGACACTGTTCATGAGCAGAGGTCCTAAAATGCCTATGTTGAAAATTTGGTGACAATAGTCCATTAAATGACTGTGTTACAAGTGTGCGTTGCACAGTTTCCACGCACCCTTGTAACTTTGCAGATTTGTAATATTGGCATGCCAGATTTTCAACACTGGCATTTTTTCACACCTCCTTATGAACAGTGCAGCTGTCATTTTTCACATCCTGACCGAAATGTGTTTTCGCAATTCTGGCACAGAATAGCGCGGTCACTGTGGGAAATCAGTGTTCAGGACAGATTAAGAACATGACAGTGACACTATTCATGAGCAGAAGTCCTAAAATCCCTATGTTGAAAATTTGGAGACAAAAGTCCATAAAATGACTGTGTTACAAGCGTGCATTTAACTGTTTCCACTCACCCATGTAACTTCGCAAATTTGTAATATTGTCACGCCACATTTTCAACACTGGTATTTTTTCACACCTCCTTATGAGCAGTACAGCTGTCATTTTTCACATCCTGGCCAAAATATGTTTTTGCACTTCTGGCACAGAATAGCACAGTCACTGTGGAGAATCAGTGTTTGGGACAGATTAAGATCAAGCGAGTGAGAGGGGGAAGTGACCGAGCTCAACTGAGCTCTGTCAGGACTGCTGCAGGTTTATTTGTGGGCAGAAAAATGCCCTAACGCAGGCAGGAGCCCAGTACAAAAGGGCAGCCTGCAGAGCTGGGAAAAACAGAATGAGAGAGTGAGTGATGGAGGGGGAGTGAGGGAACTCAACGGAGCTCTGTCGGGACTGCTGTGGATTTCTTTGTGGGCAGAAAAAGGCATCAATGCAGGCAGGGACCTAGTACAAAAGTGCAGCCTGCAGCGGTGGGAGAAACAGTACAAGCGAATGGGGAAGGGGGGAGTGAGCGAGCTCAACGTAGCTCTCTGTCAGAACTGCTATGGATTTCTTTGTGGGCAGAAAAAGGGCCAATGCAGGCAGGAGCCCAGTACAAAAGGCCAGCCTGCAGCGGTGAGAGAAACAGTACAAGCGAATGGAGGGGGGGGGGAGTGAGCGAGCTCAACAGAGCTGTGTCAGGACTGCTGCAGATTTCTTTGTGGAAAGAAAAAGGCGCCAACGCAAGCAGGAGCCCAGTACAAAAGGGCAGCCTACAGCTGGGAGAAATAGAATGAGCGAGTGAGAGAGGGGAGTGAGCGAGCTCAATGGAGCTCTGCCGGAACTTTAGAGTTGTCCACCCACCCTCCCAGGTTCTTCTGTGGTCCTATGTTATGGCAGGGTCTCTGGAGTGGAGACAAACCAATGATTGGATACTTTAAGGATTGCTGTAATAATACAGATTAAGTTGTTCTGTTTATTTCTCTAACCGAGCTAAGTACTGAGCTGTACTGTTATGATTACTGTAATAATGCATATTTATTTGTTCTGTTTATTTATCTAACTGAGCTGAGTAATACATTTGGTAGAAAAATCCCAAAAATGACTGTTTTACGAACGTATGTTGCGCAGTTGCTATGTACGCTTGTAACTTTGCAAATTTGCAATATTTTCACTCCAGATTTTCAACATTGGCATTTTTCCACACCTTCTTACAAACAGTACAGCTGTCATTTTTTACATCCTGGCCAAAATGCATTTTCACACTTCTGGCGCAGAATAGCACGGTCGCTGTGGGAAATCAGTGTACAGGACACATTAAGAAAACCACAGTGACACTGTTCATGGGCAGAGGTCCTAAAATGCCTATGATGAAAATGTTGTGATGAAAGTCTACAGTATAAAATGACTGTATTACGAGCGTGCGTTGGTAGTTTCCACGCACTCTTGTAACTTTGCAAATTAGTAATATTTTCATGCCAGATTTTCAACACTGGCATTTTTCACACCTTATGAACAGTACAGCTGTCATTTTTCATATCCTGGCCAAAATGTGTTTTCGCGCTTCTGGCACAGAATAGCGCAGTCGATTTGGGAAATCAGTGTTTGGGACAGATTAGGATCGAGTGAGTGAGAGAGGGGGAGTGACCGAGCTCAACTGAGCTCTGTCAAGACTGCTGTGGATTTCTTTGTGGGAAGAAAAAGGCATTACAGCAGGCAGGAGCCCAATACAGAAGGACAGCCTGCAGCGCCAGGAGAAATAGAACGAGCAAGTGAGGGAGGGGGATTAAGCAGGGTCGGCATTAAGCACCCGCCAACCCTGCAGCCGCGAGAGGCCCCCAAATGTTACAAGCACGGTGGCGGGTCTGGCAGCGGGCCTCAGTGCAGCACAATCAGCAGCAGCCACTCATCAGCAAAAGCTCAGGGAGAACCCCGTTACATTCAAAAAAACCTTGCATCATCAGTTCACTTGCACTTAACTACCTCCTTTCCCTACCATTTACGTTTTTTGCAGCCTAGGGGAGTCTCACACAAGTCGATGATGCTTCAGCTGCGTTGTGTACTGCCTGCAGAGTATCCGATTTCCCTACCCTTGCTTCTCTTTCCCTGAGTGAACCATCCATGCTGTATCCTGTCCACGCCGATGCCATGTTCAGCTGAACTAAACTTTGCTACCTGGCTGTTTTCCTACGTCCCCCCATTGTGTTGCACATGCTGATGTGGGAGGAGGTGTGGTGGAAACAATCACAGGGCTCCATTCAATCCGTTCCTGTTGTCACATCTCCTCCCACTGGGACCTGAACATTTCAGTTCCCCCTCAGGTCCATAGCTGCATAACAAAAATGGACCTCCGGCGCTCTTGGAATCACAGCCTACTGAGCCAAGGACCAGTTCCAGAGTCCCGGGGGAGAAATCAGAGGAATGCAGCAGCATCACCCATCTATCCAGCCAACTACACTGACTGTCTGGTCCATCCAGACCCGCCGCCACCTCCCGCTGATACAGGCACCCTGTACTGCTGCCACAGTGCTGCTAGAAAGAGTTCTAAATTACAGCCCATAATTATTTTCTTTTTAAGAAAAAGCAAGTAAGCAAAGCAGCAGCAGCAGCAGCAGTAGTTTGTTGGGCATTGCAGTGCCACTTTGCCAGTGCAGACCGCTACACTGCAGCCGTGCTGGTACAGAGACCCAGAGAGTGGAGAGGTGACTGACTACGGTGAGAAAAGAGACCCACAACAAGGATTCATTGAGACCAGTACCTTGCCTTGCTTGCCTTCGCTTCCTTTTAGGTAGGTAATACAACAGCCAGCCAGGGCAGTGATGAATCTTGATTTGGAGAACAGTGGTGAAGCGCAGCATGGGGAGGTGTAGAATGGTACTTACTTTGTACCTAACTTATTTTCTTGATGTTGTGTTGATCTTTAAGTGCTTCTGATAGTATTTGCTTTTATTTAGTGTTTTACTACCCCTTTACTAGTACAGCGCAAGGCATTAAGGTGTCAGTCTCCTGTGGAAACATGTAGGCCTCTGTAAGGCTCCTGCTGCATAACCCAGAAGTGTGAATTAGGTGAGTTTGTGGAGTAGGGTGGCCCGTTAAATTGAACAGATGATTGGGTGGGTTGCCAGAACAATGCAGCCTTGCTGGAGACACACATTAGGTGTCCTGTAGTGCAGAGGCTTGGCTATTCTCGAGTCACTGACTGGACAGACTTCAGAGGTGAGTGGAAGAGTTGAATTTCCACATTAGGTGGGTTACCATAGTGGAGTAACATTCTTGAAGTCCTGAGCCAGGCATCAGTAATATCTCTACACTCATACAGCATTCCAGTGAGAGCATGGGATCGGGGGAGCAGGAGTACTGTGTGCTTAAGTTGCTGTCTGATTGTTTATTGTTAAAATTCAAAGCTTCATTTTGGATAGATTGGTCAGTGGCATGCTAGGCAAGGTAAGCGGTGGCACTAATGACAACTTACTGGGTTCACGTTTTTGATTTATTGAGTCAAATGTGTAAGCACCTGGTTGTGAAAGCAAAGGAATATGTGTAATTTACTTTTTTGGTTTTACTGTATTTCAGGGCTCACTACTGTGCAGTATGAAATCTAGATTTAGTAGTTCTATTTTGCAGTATTAATTTTTCTGAGCTTCCTGTGTATCCTGCGAATGCGCCTTGCTGTAGACCGACAGATGAAACATCCTTCAAAAGCCATGAGTTTTTGGTGATTTTTTGGTGGCCGATTTTGCTGGAAAAACAGAAACAACTGAGGTATGGGTTGGGAGCCATGAGACGAAAATTCGTTACAATCAATTGTTCATTGTAACGAGGTTCGTTAAAGCGAGGGGTTACTGTAATGTGATAGCCAGATATGGTGGTGTCTGTCCTACTGTCTTGGAGGTCTGTCTGCCTGGAATTACAAAAAATGTTCCTACAGATCCAGCTCTTATTGTTCTATCTCTGCTGCTCTCTGCTATGCTGCTGTCTCCTCTGTATGTGTGCCCTATCTGTATCCCAGCAGAGGCACATTAATTCTGGTGAAGAATCAATGTAGCCTCTGCTGGGATACAGATAGGGCACACATACAGAGGAGACAGCAGCATAGCAGACAGCAGCAGAGATAGAACAATAAGAACTGGATCAGTAGGAGCATTTTTTTAATTTTATACATTTTATTAATAATAAATGAGTAGTTTGATTGTTGCTTGCTCTTCAAGTAATTCTGACTCACTGTCTGGGAAAATGACAGATTGTGTAAAAACTTGCTGGAGCACTCCCAGCAGTTAATGAAGCAATTTTTATTCTAATATATAATATAACCAGAATATTTTTTTTCTGACCGATGGAGGTGGTCGTTTTAAGAAATTAAAATACCATGTAGAAAGATTACTGGGGAAGGGGGCCCGACCCTGTCTGTGGGGCCCCAATCGTAGAGTTTGTTGGAGGCCCCCAAAGTCCTAAAACTGGCCAAGGGAGTGAGTGAACTCAATGGAGTTCTGTTGGGACTTCTGCAGATTTCTTTGTGGGCAGAAAAAGGCATCAATTCAGGCAGGGGCCCAGTACAAAAGGGCAGCCTGCAGCTGTGAGAGAAACAGAATGAGCGAGTGAGACAGGGGGAGTGAGCAAACTCAACAGACCTCTGTCGGGACTGCTGCAGATTTCTTTGTGGGCAGAAAAAGGCACCAATGGAGGCAGGAGCCCAGTACAAAAGGGCAGCCTGCAGCACCAGGAGAAACAGAATGAGCGAGTGGGGGGGTGAGCGACCTCAACGGAGCTCTGTCGGGACTGCTGTGAGCTTCTTTGGGGGCAGAAAAAGGCACCAACGAAGGCAGGAGCTGAGTACAAAAGGGCAGCCTGCAGCTCTGGGAGAAACAGAATGAGCGAGTGAGTGAGGGGGAGTAAGCGAGCTCAACAGAGCTGTGTTGGTACTGCTGCGGTTCTCTTTGTGTGCACAAAAAGTCACCAATGCATGCAGGAGTCCAGTACAAAAGGGTAGCCTGCAGCGTCAAGAGAAATAGAATGACCAAGTGAGGGGGGGAGTGGGCAAGCTCAGTGGAGCTCTGCCGGGACTTTACAGTTGCCCAGCCTCCCTCTCAGGGTCCTCTGTGGTCCTCTATTATAGCAGGGTCTCTGGAGTGGAAACAAAGCAATGATTGGATACTTTAGGATTGCTGTAGTAATGCAGATTTACTTCTTCTGTTTCTTTCTCTAACTGAGCTATACTGTTATGATTGTTGTAATAATACATATTTATTTGTTCTGTTTATTTCTCTGAGCTGAGTAATACTTGGAGTGCAATAGGATTTCTAACTGAGCTAAGTGAAACTATATGAGAGCCGAGAACAAAAAGTATGGTAGCTGAGGGGTAAAAATCGGACAAGGAGGCTTTAGGATTGCTACAGTAATACAGTATCTAACGGATGACATTTGAACCTGAATTACCCCCCGTCAGCAAGGGGTCAGTAGGGGGACTAGTGTGGGGGGGACAGGAATTTGAGTAAATGGGGCCTAACAGTTGTAGTAGGGTACAGAACATGGGAGTAAGAGCCCCTAACATAAGGTGGGGACCAAAATGGGGCAGGTGCCATATGTCAATAGGGTGGGTATCTTTGAAAGGGTAGAGGGGTGTACAGGGTGTGGGTGTGCCATGATCCTGGATTGTGCTTGGAGGATGGGGAGGGTGTATGGTCTGTAGATGACTGGCTAGTTTGAGGGAGGAACTATGGAGGTTAGGGAGGAGTGTAAGTGACAGGGCAGATGAGTATGATAGGCATCCTGAGGGGGGGAATAAGGTATGGCAAAGGGGGATGGAGGAAGAATAACTAGGGACTGAAACTGACTTAAGTATCAGAGGCACAAGCAGGAAAGAGAGGAAAAGTGAGAAAGTGCCCAAGGCGAGGGTGGGGCTGCCTCCTGATGGGGGAGGAAGAGACCACGAGGAGTACCAGGGGAGTGAGCAGATGGCTGCGGGTAGGGAGGCACCGGGGTGGCATGGAGGGGAACAAGTAGGAGGGGGGAACCAATGGGGGAAGAGATGTAGGACAGGTATTGACTATGAATAGATTCAAACCTCTGCTATGGGACAGAGAGGGGGAACAGGAGCATACTAAAGGGGGGAGGACAAGCGAGGCATGAGAATGATGGCAACAGGTAGGGGAAGAGATAGTGAGGACAAAAGGGTAGAAGGGGCTAGTAAGGAAGGAATGAGGGGGGTGGTGACTGAAGGAGAGAAGGCTATGGGAAGGGGGAAGGATGGGAGGGGCATCACTATCGGGGTAGAAGGGAATGAGGGCTCTAAATCAACAGCAGCGGGGATAGGAGAGGGGTTCGAAATCAACAGGGGAGGAGGGGAGGTGGACATGGGAAACCCAATTGGAAGTAGTCAGGCTGGGAAGAGGTTCAAGGGGGATGGGAGGAATAAGGCAGAGAAAAGTGGTGATGCAGAAGCAGGGGGTACAGATACATAAGTCACAGAGGGTGCAGTTGGTGGAGGTAAGAGACAGAGAGTAATGAATACTGAGGTGGTGGAAAGGGCATTAGAAGGAAAAGGGGTAAGGGGTGGGGGATACCCATCCTGGGGGATTCTATACTGAAATGGGTGAGATAGGGTGGAAAGGGGGAAAGGCACAGCCATATTTGGGTCTGAAGCTGTCCCAGGTTGACTACCCAGGAGGACAGGGGCCGGGCACTGCTCAAGCATGCAGCGAGGGGCAGGAAGAAACCTCATTTACTGTTGCATGTGGGTACTAACGACTTGGCGAGGGACACTGTGGAAGTAGTAAGGGGGAGGTTTGAGTACTTGGGCAGGCAGTGTGAGGGGGTGGGGAAGTCGGTGGCATCCTTGGAGGCACTTCTGGTACCATGTGCAAGCATGGGGAGGAAGGGTTGGCTTCAGGAGTTCGAGTGGCTGAGGGATTGGTGCCACATGAAACATTATGGGTTAGTGACTAACTGGGGTAGGGTCTGGGGGGAATAGTGACTTATGCATGAAGGACAGGGTACACTGGAGCAGGAAGGGGAAGGCAGTGTTAAAGGTAGCATTGCTGCCGGGCCACTGGCGCTGAGGGTTGAGGTGCTGGACGCCACACCTCACGCCACCCTGGTGACCCAGGTTCGGTTGCAAGCCCAGGCCACCAGGGGTTGGCAAGGGAGGGATAGGATTGAGCATCCAGAGGACTGTTTTCCTATCCCAGGGTGGGATCCATGGACCCACCACTCTGTAGCGGCCCCTGGTGACGACCGCGGGCACTACTACAGCAGTGTAGTAAATGGTGTCGGAGTGTGGTGTTGGCACGCTGTGTCTAAGCGTCATTGCACACTTGCACTCCACAAAGGGGAGAAAAGTGGAAAATGGGCTATGGTCAGGCAGCATGAGCTTTCTACCCCCCCCGCCCTGAATGGTGCCTTCTCAACCGGTTCCTGCTCTGGTGGGTCAACCTGGGAAGCTCCTCACCACCCCATCACAGGGTACTCCATGGAGGTGAGCAGGTAAGCTTGATGTCAGGGGCAGAGCTAGGGGGGTCGGTTGGGATGACCAAGCCGACCATAGCCCACTGAGAAAACATGTAAAAAAAAAAAGGCAGGATTAGAGGGGTATATCTCTACTAAGGTGGATTTAAACAAATGGGGGGCTAAAAGACTGAGGTTGGTAGAAAGGTCTGGACAGGGGAGTCTGATGAGCTCACCACCCTAGATATAAGTAAAGGTGAAGGCATAGTAACCCTGAAAGGGGTGGGCAGAGTGGTCTGAGTGTAATACAGAAGGCACCACCATCCGGTAAAAATAAGGAGGAGAAAGGATGTGGACTCCTGGGAGGAGGGACAGAGGCCAAGGAGGAGAACAGTGAGGAGAAGGAGGGGTACAGGTGGAAGGTGGTCTGACTAAATGGATAGAGAACTGGTTACAGGGGAGGGTGTAGAGGGTGGTGGTGGTGGGGTATCTCTTGGCACCCAGAGCAGTGACAAGTGGTGTGCCGCAGGGCTCAATGCTTGGCCCAATGCTATTTGGGCTCTTTATCTCTGATATAGCTCACAAGAGACCACTCAGTCCAATGCAGCTGCCTCAAAGGATGCGGAGAACGAGGAGTACTTGGATGACAGTGGGCTCAGGGAGGGTTAGACCAGTCAGGCAGAGGCACATCCCAGATCCTATTCCACTCAAGAACTCATATGCCACACTGCCAAACAGGGACAACCAAATAGAGGTACCCAGAGAAATGGAAGAAAAGGATGTGAGAGGTTAGCCAAGTGCAAAAGATGGAATTAGCGCCCAGGAGGTGGATAGGCAGAATAGGGGCAAAATTCAGCAGAAGGGCAGACAGCAAGTGAACCAGGGATAAAGGACAACCAAGGAAGGGGCTGGAGTAGAACAACGAAACAGTCTAGGGAGGTCAAATCATGGAAAGTCATGTGTGCAAATGCTAGGAGCCTTAGCAACAAGATGGAAGATCTGGAGGCTGTCATGGTGCAGTCAGACCTGGACATTGTGGCCATCACTGAAACCTGGTGTAATGATAACCACGACTGGGAGTTGGCCATACCTGGCTACAACATATTCAGAAGAGACAGGGCAGGCAGGAAGGGAGGAGGAGTGGCACTGTATTTGAAAAATGACATAAGGGCCACAGAGATCCAGGAGGAACAAAATGGGGAGAGATACTGTGGGTTAAGCTGGAAAGGAAAATGGGGCCAGCCATCCGCACAGGTGTGGTCTATAGACCACCAGCCCAGGAGGAAGAAACAGATAGGGGGGCTGATGCTAGCCATCCAAAGGATGGCAGACAAGGGTGAGGTAGTACTGGTTGGAGACTTCAGCATTCCAGACGTGGACTGGAGCATCCCAGCAGCAGCATCAACTAGGAGCAGATTTATCCTGAACTCCCTTCAGGGTGCCTTCCTCAAGCAACTGGTCATGGAACCAACTCAGCAGAAGGCAATACTGGACCTTGTGCTCACAAACAGGGACAGTGTGATGGGGTAAGAGTGGGGAGCACCAGAAACAGTGACCACCAGTCACTGTGGTTTGAAATCACAGAAAGAGCAGAACCAAACCACACAAAAACACGTATCCTGGATTTCTGGGGGCAAACTTTGAGAAAATGGGAGATACTTGAAAGAGGCATTAAGGGAATGGGGCAGGAATGAGGATTGAGGAACAGTGGGAAGTATTTAAATGGGATTACAAGAGCAACAGAATTATCTATTAAGCAGGTTAGCAAGAGGAAAAGGAAGAGAGAGACCATTATGGTTTTCCAAAGAGGTAGCAAAGAAAGTGAAAGCCAAAAGATTGCATTCAGGCAATACAAAAGACACAGGCAGAAGGGGATAGGGAGAAGTACCAGGAGAAGCAAAGGGAGGCAGGGAGGTCAGTAAGGGAAGCCAAAGCTCAGACAGAAGAACACATTGCAAAATCAGTGGGTAGAGGGACAAACCTTTACAGGTCACAAAGTGGAAAAAGAAGGCAAAGGGAGGGATAGTGAGACTGAAGGGGAGGATGGGGGCTGTGTGGAGGATGACAACAGTAAAGCTGACATATTGAACAGGTATTTCTGCTCAGTCTTTACTGAGGAAGAGGAGGTAATGGGTCTGAATGGAGTACAAGGGGTGAGAATGGTACAGAAATGGACACAAGTCCCTTTACGAGAAAGGGTCCTGAAGGAACTGGAAGTAATAAGAGTTGATAAAGCAATGGGGCCAGATGGGTGCACCCAGGGTCCTAAAGAACTAAGAGAGGTGGTGGCTGAACCTCTTGCTATCCTGTTTAGCGATCACTAGAAACAGGGAGGTACCAAAGACTGGAGGATAGCAGATGTAGTCCCTTATACAAAAGTGGGAACAAAGAGAAGCGGGAACACAGACCAGTCAGCCTCACCTCGGTAGTGGGGAAGATCATGGAAGCACTACTGAAGGAGAGATTGGTGGAACATCTGGTTGTCAATGGACTACAGGACCCAAGGCAGCATGGTTTCACCAGGGGAAGGTCATGTCAGACCAACCTCATTGAATTTTTTGACTGGGTGACTAGGGAGGTGGATCAGGGGAGGGCAGTGGACATGGCCTATCTGGACTTCAGCAAGGCCTTTGACACTGTGCCACATAGAAGACTATTGCACAAACTGGGGAATATGGGTGTGGGCAGGACAGTAGTGCAGTGGGTAGGTAACTGGCTGGGCAGCAGGACACAGAGGGTGGTGGTAAATGGCTGTCACTCCACAAAGGGAAGAGTGACCAGTGGGGTACCACAGGGATCAGTGCTGGGACCGGTACAATATCTTCATCAGTGACATTGCGCAGGACCTAGAAAGCAGAATTTCACTGTTCGCTGATGACACAAAGCTCTGTAACAGAGTAGACACACCAGAGGGTGTAGACAGAATGAGAAGGGACCTGCAGAAACTTGAAGAATGGTCAGGGGTTTGGCAGTTGAAATTCAATGCAAGGAAGTGCAATATAATGCATATGGGGCACAAAAACCCTGGCACAATATATCAGTTGAGGGGTGAGGATATAGCATGCACCAAGCAGGAAAGGGATCTTGGAGTTATCATCTCTGATGACCTCAAGGCAGGGAAACAGTGTGACAAGGCAGCAGGTAAAGCAAATAGGATGCTGGGATGCATAGGCAGGGGCATCACCAGCAGGAAAAGGGAGGTCATAATTCCACTATACAAGACACTAGTGAGGCCACACCTGGAGTACACTGTGCAGTTCTGGAGACCTTACCTACGTAAGGACATAGACAGGGTAGAGAAGATTCAGAGGAGGGCAACAAAGATGGTGCATGGATTGCATCACAAGTCCTACGAGGACAGGTTGAAGGCACTGAACATGTAGTCCTGGAGGAGAGGAGGAGAGAGGATATGATAGAGACATACAAGTATCTTACAGGGAGGAACAGGGTGCAGGAATGCACTATTTTTAAGCGAAAAAGATGTTCCAGGACTAGAGGGCATGGGATGAAGTTGGAGGGAGGACGATTCAGAGGAAACGTGAGGAAGAATTTCTTCACAGAACGGGTGGTGGACAAGTGGAACACCCTGCCAGAGGAAGTGGTGGGGGCTGAAACAATCACGGGATTTAAGAATGCATGGGATAGACATAAATGAATTCTGGAGGTCAGGGGTAAGGGGCAACAGACTTCCTGGAAAACATAAACTGAACTTACAAACTTAAATGGGCAGACTGGGTGGGCCATAGGCCCTTATCTGCCGACACTGTCTATGTATGTATGTATCTATGTATGTAAAGTGGGGAGCAGGGTTAGTCTGTTCACACATTATACCAAATCAAAAGTAAATAGTTATAGTAGCAGAGTCCCTACCCAACACACACATACACACTCCCCGAAAAAGTGCTTAAAAGCCTGCAATTCATTCAAATCAATTCCATTTTCTTACTTACTTGGGGTTCAATGGCAACATGTGTAAAATCATGTACCTAGGGCATAGGATCCCCGATGTTGGGTATAGGAAGCTAGCCTGTTGCTAGCCTAGCTTGTAAAGCAGGAAGCAGCTAACTAAAAGAAGTTACCATTTTCTTATTAATTTAACACTTCTATCTTGGCAGGAGTCAGTGTCTGTTGAGATTAAGCAGACATATACTTTATTAGAAGTAGAAGGGGTCTTATTTAGGGTTAAAAAAAAAAAGAAAGAAAGTCAGTGTGTGTTCTGTGCTGGGAAGGGTACTGTATCAATGTACTTTGCTCAACCTGTAGGAGGAGAGAGAGCTTAATCGGGGGTGTGGCTTAGACACTATAAAAGCAGGTGACTCAAATTACAACTTCCTGTTGCTAGCCTTGCTTGTAGAGCAGAAAGCAGCTAACTAAAAGAAGTTACCATTTTCTTATTAACTTAACACTTATATCTCGGCAGGAGCGAGTGTCTGTTGAGATTAAGCAGACAGATACTTTATTTGAAGTAGAAGGGGTCTTATTTAGGGTTAAAAAAAAAGAAAAGAAAGAAAGAAATAGGAGTGGTGAAGTGCAATGGCTGTGGGGCAGTGTTCGGGAGACATTCTGGAGGCTCAGATGCTGCCCTATTTGCAGGCACCTCTCTGGTCTGAGGGAGGAGGTTGCCCATCTCCAGGCTGACCTGGCTAGGATTCGTGAAACCTCCTCCCCCACCCAGGGACCACCAGGGCCCATGCCACTACCTCAGAGGTTGCCAAGAAAGAGGAGAGGCTGGACCAGGGTGGGCTCAGGGAGGGAGAGGGTGGTGGAACAGAGTTGTATCCCTCCAGCTGTTCCTCTCCAAAATTCATATGCTTTTCTGGTGGATAGTGGTTCCTCTATGGAGGCACCTGCAGTGGAGACCAAGGAGGATGCTTGGAACCTTCACAAAGAAGACCCACGGGAGGGTGGCATGGGACCCTACAGGAGAAGGAAACAACTCCTGGTGTGG
The DNA here is from genome assembly GCA_016271365.2 of Neoceratodus forsteri. Taxonomy (NCBI): domain Eukaryota; kingdom Metazoa; phylum Chordata; order Ceratodontiformes; family Ceratodontidae; genus Neoceratodus; species Neoceratodus forsteri. The sequence goes on along the minus strand of CM057450.1, from coordinate 612,596,288 downwards.
GACTCAATCATTAGGGGGATAGAAATGGGGGAGGTAGGGGAGAGGGAGGTAAGGTGCCTGCCTGGTGCCACGGCTTGGAGGGACAGGAAGCAAATCCTCAGGATCATGGAAGCAGCTGTATGAGGGAGGGAGCTGGATGTCATTGTCCACCTAGGGACAAATGACCTGGCTAGGAATGGGATCAGAGCAGTGCAAGAGGAATTTGTAGAGTTGGGAAGGGGCCTTACATAAGTAGTGCATATGGTAACCTTCTTGGAGGTGCAGCCTGTCTATGGCAAGGATGATGCTAGGACACTGGTCACCAGGGATTTCAATGAGTGGTTGAAAAACTGGTGTGGAGCTCAGGGTTTTGGCTTCATTGGGGACTGGGGAGCCACCTGGAGGGATGCAGACCTATACTGGTGCGATGGTCTGCATCTGTCCGGGGGGACCAGGATCCTAGATGAGAGGTTTAAATGCTTCATTGGCAAGCATTTAAACTAGCCAAGGGGGGAGGCACTGAAAAGGAGCAGGGAAATCCCAGCCTCCCCCACAAAACACGGTAATTAGTGAGGTAAACACCAAGGTAGAGAAGTCATTAGGGAGCAGGACAGAGGTAAATGTAAAAAAAGGCAAAGGCAGTAAGGACAGGAATGGGGCTAAAAGGGGTAAGGCTATCAAAAATTGGAGGGTGATGAGTACCAATGCCCATAGTCTGTGTAACAAGCTCCCTGAATTAGTGGCCTTGATGGAAGAGGGTTGCCTGGATATTGTGGCAGTCACAGAAACATGGTACACAGAGAACCATGACTGGGATGTCAACATACCAGGATACACAATCTACAGGAGGGACAGGAGGGTAAAAGAGGAGGAGGAGTAGCTCTCTATGTAAAGGAAGGGATCAAAGCAACAGAACTAAAGAGTAAACAGGGAGCAGATGAGGCACTCTGGGTCACCATGGAGACAGGAAATGGCACCACAATCTGCATGGGAGTTGTATACAGACCCCCATCTCAGGAGAGGAATGGACAAGGAAATGATAGAAGGCATCCTTAGAATGGCAGAAAAAGGGGAGATATTGTTGATGGGGGACCTGAATATGCCAGATGTTAACTGGAACACCTTTGCTGCAGGCACATCCAAAAGCAGGGTAATTCTTGATGCCCTATAAGGGGCATGCCTCAGACAGATAGTATTGGAACCCACTCGGGAGGGAGCAATCTTAGACCTGGTACTCTTCAAATGGGGACAGAGAAAGAATCTCAGATTTAGAAGTGAGTAGCCATCTGGGAACAAGTGACCACCAAACAGTGTGGTTCACGATAAACAGCCATACAATCAAGCCATACAAAAGCAAGAGTATTGGACTTTAGGAGGGCTGACTTTAGGAAAATGAGACAGTGCTTTAGAAAAGCACTAGCAAACAGGCAAGAAGGAGGGGGTGGAGGAACAATGGGGAGTAATCAAAACAGCCATCACAGAGGCAACAAAACTTTGTGTAAAGCAAATCAACAAAACACAACGGAGGAAAAAATCACTATGGTTCTCAAAAGAGGCGGCAGGGAAGGTTAAGGAGAAAAAGACAGCATTCAGGAAGTATAAGAAAACACAGAAGGAGCAGGACAGAGAACTTTATTAGTTAAAGCAGAAAGAGGCTGGGAAGGCAATCAGAATAGCAAAGGCCCAAACTGAGGAAAAGATAGCCAATTCTGTTAAGAAGGAGGATAAGACCTTTTATAGGAACATTAGGAAGCAAAGAAAGACCAAAGAAGGGCTACTGAGGCATAATAAAGGGGAGGGAATGTGGGTATAGGGTGACAGTGAAAAAGCAGGGATACTGAATGAATATTTCTGCTCAGTATTCACAAAGGAAGAGGAGGGGGAGGTACCTAAACCAAACAAGAGAAACACTCCAGACAGGGGTCGATACAAGTCCATTTACAGAAGAAAGGGTTCTGAAAGAACTAATAAAACTGAAGGTGGACAAAGCAATGGGGCCTGATGGGATTCACCCAAGAATTCTAAAAGAACTAGTGACACCGCTGACTACTCTCTTTAACAAATCATGGGAGGATGGGGTGGTACCTGAGGACTGGAGGAGGGCAGATGTGATTCCTCTTCACAAAAGTGGGAGCAGGACAGAGGCAGGAAACTACAGACCAGTTAGTTTGACCTCAGTGGTAGGGAAAATGATGGAATCACTTTTTTTTTTTAAACCATCTTTATTCAATTTTGAAAGAAACAATAGACAGACAAACATACAAACATACAGATACCTGGGGAAACCAGGGTACACAGTCTCAAACTGACCGTGCAAACTATGTACAACCCACCTATATACATCCACAGCAGGTAGACCACCCCAAGGCCAATCCAAATCTGTCATGTTGTCCACACTCTGTTGCAGCAAGTCTATACATAAACTTACTCTACCCATCAGTCTTCTAACTCCTCTTACAGCAGTTACCCTATTACCAATTTCAAAGCACATTTCCTATCTGAGGTCTTCCCGTCAACGGGTGGTACCTGGCTGTGTCCCCTGGAAAGGAAGAGTCCCCCATCCCCCCTCTTCAGCCTACAGACCCGTACCATCAAGAAGCTACCCATAGGTATATAACAGACATCTCCATGAGAATGAAAATAGGATCAGAAACATCAATTTCACATTCCGGGATAATTACGTCCACTATTCCCCATCCCACAGACAGGCCTGTATTTGAACATTTGTGACCTGGAGCGAATAAATTGCATCTAATACCACCCACCTTCTGTCATATAATCTTTTCCTCCCCCCCATATATAGATATCTCCTTATTTTATCCAAGATCCCCATTAAGTCTTTTACCCATTGATCATAAGAATATACATGATCATCTTTCCAGTGCTTTAATAGAAAAGCTTTAACTACCACTGCCATTAAGGAGAGGTGATATCTAGGTATAACACCTGAGATTTGGGAAAGGTCGCCCAGGACACATATCTCTGGTGATATAAATGCGGAATAATCCAGCATTGGGTCCATGCGCCTTTTAATTTTCCCCCAAAGAGGTGATATTTTGCTGCATCCCCAGATCACATGTAATAGATCACCCGCTCCCCTCTCACATCTAAAACACAGGTCTGTCTGTCTCAAGTTTCTGTCACATAGTTTCACAGGGGTAAAATACAAATTAGAGGCAATAAAAAATTGCATACTCTTATATTTGGGTATAATATTATACTTGCTGCTTTCCCAAATATTATCCCAAGCGAAATTCTGAGGGGCCAACACCTTATCCCAATATGAGACCCTCCTAGGAGAGCTTGGGCTAAGAAACTCCAAAATTACGTTATATATTTGTGATAAGGGATGAGCTCTCAGATCAACCTCCTTAAGCCTCCCCCAGGAAAAAAAATTATCCGAGATACCCCCCAACTTCCTCATCACCACCTCTATTGTGTGTTTAATTTGTAACCTTTGAAAAAAGGGCAATCCATCACATTGTGCCGGTAGGACCATTCTATTACCCTGTATGATTTCCCTTAATTTCAAACCCAGCATCTGGCTAGCCCACCGCGAGCTAATTACCCGATTCCCAATTACAAAATTAGGGTTTCCCAGCACAGACTGGTTTCCAGCCCTCATTTTGGCCCTTTCTCTGGACAGGGGTAAGAAAAAGCCACCACGCATCTGCCGTTTTCGCAATTGGTTCCCATACCCTCCTTTAAAAGCTTTTCCAACATTGGCATATAACATTACTTCCGGGGCAAAGCCCGAGTCTTTTAGCATTTGTTTCTCCAATAGGAGCCAGGTTGGATTATAACTCTCCCCATCAAGCTCTTTAACCCATCGACTCATCAGACCCAGCTGACCCGCCACATAATATATGTGGAGGTCGGGTAATGTGATCCCTCCCCTTTTATGCGATAGGTGCAAAGTATTGTACTTTAACCTAAGAGGCTTGTCCTTCCACAGAAATCCCAAAATTAGTTTCCTAATTATAGTGAACCACTTTTGGGGAATACTATATGGGGCCAGATACACCGGGTATAACAAACAGGGTAGTAAGTTCATCTTTATAAGACACAATCGAGCCATAAAGTTTAAGGGTAAATTATTCCACCTTATTATATCCCCTTTAATTGTTGATATAATTCCCCCATATTTATTTCTGCCCCCCTCCACATCCACCGTGATCCAGATACCTAAATACTTAATTTTGTCAGCCCTTCATTGTATTTGCAGTGGTGCAAAGTCTGCCCTAGTAATATACGGGGTCAGAGGGAGAATTTGAGTCTTGTTCAAATTTAATTTGTAGTTGGAAACCTTGGAAAAATGCCCTATTACTTCCTCAACTCTCTTAAAACTAGATGCCGGATCCTGCAGATGCAACAATATATCATCTGCAAAAACTGAGGGTTTCAACTCCCTTCCCCCTATCTTGATCCCTTTAATATGTACATCTCTATTAATGGCTCTCAAGATAAATATTAAATAATATCAGCAAGAGAGGGCATCCTTGACGGGTTCCATTCTCTAGCCATATTTCACGCGAGAGGTAGCCGTTACATAATACCCTAGCCGCTGGGGCAGCGTATAAATTCCTAATGCCCCTAAGAAGACCCTCCAGGAATCCCATCTTCTCCATTGTAGCAAAAAGGAAGGGATGGGAGACCCTATAAAAAGCCTTTTTGGCATCTAACAAAATCAACGCTAAGGGTAGCTGAGAATCGGTCGCATAGCTTAATATATGATGCAGTTTCCTAAGAGCATCATGTGCGCTCCTCCCCGGCATAAATCCCACTTTTTCCTGACTAATTAGACTAGGAGCGATATGCAAAATTCTATTTGCTATGATTCTTGTAAGAATCTTGATGTCTTGGTTCATTAAGGCTATGGGCATATAATTTCCGGGGATATCCCTGGGCTTGTCTGGCTTAGGAATTAGTGTAATATACGCTTGATACAGCAGAGAATGAGGCACCCCTTCCTGCATTATAGTACTAAATAATTCCTGAAGCATAGGAAGTATAGTTTGTATATGTACCTGATAGAATTTAGCAGTAAGACCATCCAGCCCCAGAGTTTTACCAGCGGGTAACGACTGCACCACCTCCATAATCTCCACTTGCGCCCCTTATTGGGCCGCCAGTTCCTAGCCTGCATTAGAGCCAGGACTGGTGAGATCCCTCTAAAAAACTTTCGATTTCCTCCTCCCCAGCCAAGTCCCTAGCCTGGTATATTTCTTTAAAGTATGACGCAAAGGCCTCTGCCATCTCCTGTGAATCGGTTAGGAGGTTCCCCCATATTGAATAGAAGTAACCATTCTACTTGCCTCCCATTCCCTAACTCTAGCCGCCAACAACCTCCCGGGGACATCTCCCTGCATTAAATATCTAGCATTAATTTTTTCTAACCAAAATTCTATTTTACCATTAGCTATATCCACCAATTCCTCCCTCAGATTTTTCAGTTCAGCATCAATCCCCCAGAGGACCCTTCCAGTGATGTCAGCTGACTAATTTGCCCCAAAATAAATTCCGCTTTTGCTCTCCTCTCTTGCTTCTTTGTGCCACAATACCTTGGGCCACCCCCACATATAGCACCTTGCAGGTGGGCCACGCCAATTTTTTATTTTGCAATGTAGGTATTTGCTGTTGAATGATTTCCAGTAATGCCCCCTCCAGCCTGTCCCGCACTGAGGGCTCTATCAATACAGAATTGTTCAACCTCCACCTGTACAGCCTGGGGAGGGAAGGTCTAGATTCCCATAACAATTGAATGGGAGAATGATCTGAATAAATTCTACCCCCCCTTTGTCACCTCCCTAATCTCCCCAATTACCTCCCTGCTTACCAAAAAAAAGTCAATTCGGGATTGGCTCTTATGAGCTGCCGATTAGAATGTCATAGTCCTACCCCCTTTTGAGTAGATCCTAATTGCATCTACCAATGCCGTCGTCTCCAGCAATCTATTCAAGGCAATCTGAGCCTTGGACAAAGGCCCCTTAGATGGTGGTATTCTATCCTCATGGTTGCTGAGGCAAGTATTCCAGTCATCCGCCAAAATTAATGAATATGTTGGGAGATCCGCTATATCCCTTTCTACAGAAGCAAAGAACCCAGGATCCGGAGGTGTTGGCCCATAAATAGAGGCCACTGAAATTACCTTACCCAGCAATGTGCCCAAAATATATATCCCTCTATTGTCCTCCCTTGCACTCACCCGCACCACCTCATTATTTCCTTATTAATATCACCACCCCTCCTGAGGCTCTTTTCCTACCTGTCCCGTATACTTGCCCCACCCATTGTCTCTTAAGCCCATTCAATTCCTCTGTTAGCAAATGTGTCTCCTGCAAGGCAACAATATGGGCCCCCGTTTGTTCAATATGCCTCAAGGTCAACATTCTCTTACGTCTACCTCTGAGTCCCTTAACATTCCAAGAGATTATTTTAACATTTGACATTAGAAGATAGCAAAAATACTTTAGCTAAACCAACTCTCTTCATCTGCTCCAGGTCCGCTTTCACTTTGCTCCCTATATTGGACTCTCTCTCTCTCTTTCCAACCCGCGTACCCCTCCCACCCCACCAATCCCCAATCCATAGATTGTCCACCTACCAAATATCGAGTCATAGATGAACCCATTCCTGTGCTACCCCCCCACCGCAGCCTTGCCTTAGTACCTCCAAGACCTTGCCCAAGAAACCCACAAAACGACTAATGCTTAGTAGCCTTCCTTTTCCCTATATCCTTATTTCCTTTTCCCTTATGCTACCCCACCCATACAATACACCATGCTCACACCAATTCAGAACTGCCCCTAGTCCCTGCCTCACGCGGTAAAGCAGCATCCTCCACACTCCTGCCTCCCAATAACCTAATATACCTAGGTGACTCTCCCTTTCCTATCTCCCACCCTCCATAATTAGTCTCTCCCACACACTAGAGGGGTCAATGGAGGACTCTCCGCCCCATGTTTCCCTCATTATTCTTCCCCCATGGATCTGCCCCGGAGACTGTACTGCAAAGTACCATTTACTTTGCTTTACATAAAGATGGAGTATTACCTCGCCCAACTCACATTTGGTGTCCTCTAGAGACACTGATGCTAACTCACACCTCCTTATATAATGGGATACATTCTGCCAACACCTTGTACCAGTCCCATCAGAGTACCCCTGTCCCCACAAGCCGCATTCCTTTATGCAAGGGCGCAAGCCTAGTAATCCCCACTGCCGCTTCAGCCAGTTCCCAAACTACAAAAATAGGAACCACCATTATCCACCTTGCCTTCCTAGTCTCTCCAACCCCCCCTACCCACCACCAATGCTTCCCCCACCACACTACTCCCCTCATCATAGCCTTCACTCTTTCATGGTTAAGCGTATTGCCCCCCCAGCATCTGCAATCATAATTCCCAACTCTAATCTCCACGGGGTGGTTCTACTACTACCACCTCTGCTGAAACCCTTTAATTCTTCTATCTCCTCACCCCTACAAACCAAGCCCACTCCTCTAAGCAGTTATTGAACCTCCGCTCTAGAGGCACAAAATCTGAACACTTAATTCCCCCATCCCAGATTGAGTCCTCTGCATCCTCCCAAAACTCTATACACCCTTTAAATCCAATATTTATAACATTCAACCGATGACCAACAGTAACATGCAAAACTATACGAACTTTTAAGCTCCTTGCAGCTTCCCCAGTCCCAGTCCTTTAGTTTAGCACAATCTCCATCTCTTCAGGATGCACTTAAGTGGTGGACTTGAATAATTCAGGGAGCTCCAATCGTAACCCCTCCAGAGCTTCTTTTGCAGTTAGGAACCCCTTTTCCCCCTGATTGCAGCCGCACAACCAGAGTTGCTGGGTATTGCAGGTGGAACTTAATTCCAGCCAAATACAGCTTTTTCTTAATTTCCAAGTATTCTTTTTGCTTCTCTCTAATCACAGGCGTCTGATCCTGGAATAGCCAGAGCGAGGCACCATTCCACTGCAGCGTCTTCTTTTGCCTAGCAGCAAGCAATACATGGGATTTCTCCTTGTAATTAAGAAAGCGCATGATTATCACACGGGGTCTGGCTCCAGGATGTGGCATCTCCCTTAATGCCCAATGAGCTCTCTCTAAGTTGTACGTACCTCACCAAATGGAGTAGGGCCCAACAGCTTAAGGTAAATCCTGTATAACATAACACAATCTGGCTTTCAGCCTCTCTGGCAGTCCTGCCATAATCAAATTATTCCACCTGCTTTGTGACTCTTGATCCTCTATTCTTTCTTCCAACTCTTAACCTGCTTTCTGACCGTGACCAACTCCTGCTCCATCACAGATGCCTTTCTTTCTTGTGAGGAGATCTGAGCCTCTGCGTCACCCATCCTTTGCGCAAGCGAATGTAACACTGGCTTTATTGCTGCAAAATCTGCCACAAGTCCCTGCAGCATTACTTTAATATCTTGGATGTCTGCAGTGGTCAACCTGAACTCCCTTGTTTTCCCGGGTCTTCCTCCTGGTCATTTGGAGTAGGGGAGTGGGGCTTGGGCCTTTTGGTCGCTGGGGTTCTCGCCGCTAGAGGCTCAGCAGCTTCAACATCCATCCCGCTGCTTGTAATCGGCCTAGTCTCACGGCCAAATGCTCACTGTCTGCAGGATTGCCTCGCTTCTTTTCTTCACAGACTTTCCCCGCGCTTCCTGTTTGTCAAGCCCACAACACCTCTCAGCTCAGTTAGAGCTATTTTAAATCAAATTGAACCAGTCTCAGAGTTTTTAATAACTTTTATTTATAACAGGGCCTCGGAGCAGCACAGGAGTCAGCCGAACAGATTCAGCTGATCATGTGATCTCCCATGATGGAATCACTTCTGAAGGAAAGAATTGTTGAGCACCTAGAGGCCAGTGGGGCACAGGACCCAAGGCTGCATGGATTCATGATGGGAAGGTTGTGTCAGATGAATCTAATAGATTTCTTTGACTGGGTGACCAAAGTAGTAGACCAGGGAGGCGCTGTGGACATGGCCTACCTAGATTTTAGCAAGGCATTTGATGCAGTCCCACATAAAAGATTAATACACAAGTCAGTTGGTGAGACCCCACCTGGAGTACTGTCTGCAGTTCTGGAGACCCCATCTCTGCAAAGACATAGACAGAGTGGAGGCTGTCCAGAGGACGGCAACCAAAATGGTGCAAGGTCTGCACCAGAAGACATACGAAGAAAGACTAGAGGAGCTTAATATGTATACCCTTGAGGAAAGAAGGGAGAGAGAGGACATGACAGAAATGTTCAAGTACCTCAAGGGAATCAACAAAGTCAGAGAGGGTAGCATCTTTCAGAAAAAGAGATGTGCAAGAACAAGGTGGCACAATTTGAAGATAGAGGGGGGATGGCTCAGAGGTAATGTGAGGAAGTATTTGTTCATGGAGAGGGTTGTGGATGCATGGGACAGCCTCCCTGAGGAGGTCATGGAGTCAAGAACAGTGGAGGAATTCAAGAATGCACGGGACAGACATAAGGCAGTCCTAGTGGGGGGTAGGAGGAAGTAAGCTGTTGGTTAACTAAGATCTGCAGCTTATCTGTTGGATAGGAAAATGGGCAGATGAGGTGGGCCAAGCGGTCCTTATCTGCCATCAAATTCTATGTTTCTATGTAGAATGGGGGGAGATACTGATACTCACTAGACATGAAAGGGTCATTGAGGTTATTATATCAGAGGACCTCAAGATGGCAGTACAGTGTGACAAGGCTATGGGTAGGGCAAATTAGATCCTGGAGTGCATAAGGACTGGCATCTCCAGTAGGAGGAGGGATGTTGTGCTGCCATTTTATCACTCCCTGGTATGCCCCCAGCTGGAGTACTGTGTCCAGTTTTAGAGTCCACACTTCAGAAAGGACATTAGAAGGAGGTTTTCCAGAGAAGGGCAACTAAAATGGTTCAGAATTTTCACAGGAATCCCTACAAGGGAAGGCTGAAGAATCTCAACATGTACACTCTGGAAGAGAGGAGGGTGAGAGGTGACATGATCAAGACGTACAAAGTATCTCACGGGGTAAAGAGGGTACAGTTGGGGAGTTTCCTTCAAATGAGAATGAGCACCCAAACCAAGGGACATACAATGAAGCTGGGGGTTGGGGGCATTCAGGATAGATGTGAAGAAATATTTCTTTACTGAAAGGGTGGTAGATACCTTGAACAGACTGCCAGAAGAAGTGGTGGAAGCTAAAATGATAGGGGGCATAAAGCATGCATGGGATAAACATCCAGATGTAAGGTACAGTAAATTACTGAATTAGATGCAGCCCACTTACAGTACAATAAACAGAACCCCAGTGCTTTGAGAAGCCTTTACTCTTCATAAGGCTGCTTAAAGAGCTGGGGTTCTATTTGCAGTGTCCACACCAGTATGCTGATCTTAAAATCGACACCGCATCTGAATGAGTACTTGATTCTTGCTCACTCCATTTCTTCCCCACTTTGAAACTTGCTTGTCCTGAGTTACTTTTTGGCTGGCAGCGCCTCGCCTGTGTTGGAAGATGACCAATAAGTGGCACTGAAAGTCATCAGACTTCACAGACTGTGAAGGCAGCTGTTCACAGACACACATACGGCAATTCTACTGGGGGGTAGGAGGAAGTAAGCTGTTGATTAACTAGAATCTGCAGCTTATCCATCAGGTAGGGAAATGGGCAGACTAGGTGGGCCAAGCGGTCCTTATCTGCCATCAAATTCTATGTTACTATGTTTCTCACCCTTCATCTTGGCAAGAAGAAGGCTGCAGCTGTGGCCACTGATAACTGTTGGGGTGTGGGGATGGAGGGACCAAAGGGGACAGACATAAGGAGATACAATCATAATAAAAATTGTGAGACCTTTACCAGCTTACCAAAACGCTTACCAATAAAAGAACACTCCATGAAGTTTTTCAAATGGCAACACAATCTGGTGAGCCCTCTGTCTGCCATCTGACACCAGGCATCAACCAGCATAAAATTGCCTAAAGAAGGCAGTGTGGTCATGTGGTTACTGAAATACCTGAGAGTACAGATTTATAAGAACAAAAGAATATCACACAGAAGCTGGCACATATGCCTATAGCAGCTGTCTCCTGATTCTCAGCAGTTATATTTATACCCTTGAGGTACTTGAATGTTTTTATCAAATCCCCTCTTTCCCTCCTCTCTTCCAGTGAGTACATGTTGAGGTCCCTTAATTTCTCCTCGTAAGTTTTGTGTTGCAAGCTCTGTACCATCTCATTCGCCCTTCTCTGGACCATCTCCAGCCTGTTAATGTCCTTACGATGGTGCGACATCCAGAACTTCACACAGTACTCCATGTGAAGCCTGACCATGGTTTTATATAATGGCATCACTACCTCCCTCCTTATGCTGGTGATACCCCTGCCTATGCACCCCAGAATGTCACTGGCTCTCCCAGTTGCCTTACCACTTTGACATTTTCAGGTCATCTGAAATAAGAACCCCCAGGTCCCGTTTCTACTTTGTGACTGTCAGCAACTCCCTCCCCACCCCCATCCTGTACCTTTCCCCAGGGTTTCTGTGTCCAAGGTGCATCATTTTGCACTTTATTGAATTAAACTTCAGTTGCCAGTCCTCAGACCATTTCTCAAGCTTCCCCAGGTCCCTCCTCATTTTCTCCACCCCCTCTGGGGTATCCACTGTGTTACAGATCTTGGTGTCATCTGTAAACAGGCAGACCTTTCCCCTTTAGCCCTTCTGCAATGTCACTAATGAAGACATTGAACAGGACTGGCCCCAGGACCAATCCCTGCAGCACCCCACTGCTCACCCCCTCTCCCCAGACTGCGCCCCATTTACCACCACTCTCTGCCTCCTGCCTCTTACCCAGTTTCTAACCCACTTTACCACCCTTTCCCCCATGCCCACTCTACTCAGCTAGTTTATCAGCCTCCTATGTGGGACGGTGTCAAACGCTTTGCTTACATTAAGGTAAGCATTGTCCACTGCCCCACCCTGATTTACTTCCTTTGTCACCCAGTCAAAGAGATCAACCAGATTTCTCTGACATGACCTCCTCCCCACTGTGAATCCATGTTGCCTATGGTCCTGGGCTCCAATGGCTTCTAGATGCCCCACTATCCTTTCTTTAACCAATGTCTCCATGATCTTCCCCACTACTGAAGTGAGGCTGACCACCCTGTAGTTCCCCGCCTCCTCCCTACTGCTGGATTTGTATAGAGGGACCACGTGTGCCCTCCTCCAATTCTCTGGTACCACCCTGTGTTGACTTACTCAGTGAACATGGCTGCCACAGGTACTGTTATTTCCCTTCACAGTTCTTTTAATATCCTTAGGCATATGCCATCTGGTCCCATTGCTTTGTCCACCTTCAATTTACTCAACTTCTGCAGGATTCTTCTGCCTGTGAATGGACTATTGTCCACCTCTTCATGCCTTTGCAACTGCTGTACTGCTGTGGTCCTTGCCCCTCCTCCTCTTCTGTGAATACTGATGTAACCCCCCCCTTCAAATGGGGGTTCCCGAAAAGTCTTCCTTGAGATTGCCTAAATGCTTACTGCCAGGCTGGTGTCCTGCATTTTAGCAGTTTAAATGTTATTGCCAGAGAGTGCCTGTATAGTCTCTGTGTGCTGTCTCTTTAAGAGCTGCCTGGATTGCAGGCATAAGTAATCTGAGAGGGAGCTCAGTTGAAAGATGTAACTATTTGCTGAAAATCATTTAGAGTGTTAAGGATAATGTAGTTTGTCTAACCTGCCTTCTTTGCAGCAAGGACTGTTTTGTTTATCTTCATTATCCTGGTCCTGGACTGCAAATTTGACCGTACTGGTGGGACCTAAAATGGAGCCGGAGTACAGCAGCTGTCTGGAGTCAAAATCTGTAGGAATTGTAGTTTGGGGCTTTTTGTGCCTTTTAGCACCTGAAGAGGGGCCTTTGTTGTGACTGACAGGAGGATCAGCCAACCGAACCTTTTGGATCTTGGGGAATTTCCCAGGCTGCTGCAGCTAGTTTCAGTTTTGCCCTGCTTCTCCTGGCACTCCAGATTAACCACCTGCTGTCTCAATTTTCATCCAGCCTGTGTCCAGTCTTGGGTATTGTGAGTAATCATCAGGGTAGCTCCCTGCAACAACAGTCTAATCTAAAAGTGTGTCATCTGATTGTCTTGTTGTTTTCTTTTCACGAACTGAGCCGTCCAGCTCCAGATTACACATAGTGTGTGTTGTGCATGTTATTTTCTTCCATCACAGGGCTCCAACCAGCTGCAACGTTCCTGGTTAGCCCACCATACTCCAGCTGGGTACCCAGAGTGTGTGACTGTTTAAGACTCTGAGGTGCATGCATAACTGTTTGATTAATAGAGACTTTAAGCAAATTAACATGATTACGCCCCTCCCTTGTTCAAGCCCCTTAAATAAATCAGACCTAATTTTTTTTTGCATTTACCCTCACTGTGGTTCCAGTTTGTGCAAGAGTACTGTACTGCTGTTATTTGCTGTGTATAACCTTGTTTTACAGGGGGTCCCCAGGGCCAGGCCAGAGGAAATGCCTGGTGGTAAGTGCAAACAGTGTGAGTAGTTGTGTGGTGTATCAGGGGTATTGTGAAAGTGATTATTGTGTATTGTTCCAGCCACTAGTATAGAAAGAGGGGGGTTACAGTGTCCCGGAGGGCTGTACCAAGGTTAGCTTGACCACTACCAACCCTGACCTCCGGGTGGAGGCACCCATTTCAGAACTCAGGCCCCTTAACCTGCTATTAGCCAAGCAGGCAGGGGTAGTAGCCCCTGGGATAGCGCCATCTAGGAGTTACATTTTGGAGGCTCATCGCTGGGATTTTGTGCCTTCTAGTGACCAAAAATTACGAATTATTGTTAAAGATTAATGGCTACCCCAGTAGAAATGGCTGTGCACCAGTTGGTGGGGTGGTGTACTGGGCAGGAGATTGATCCCCCAAAAGGCTCTACTTATACTGGATATTCCCCTGGGTACCAGTAAAGGCACTGTAGAGGGAGCACTCTCCAAAGCTGAATGTTTAAAAAACCCTGTGGTGGTCGGTCGACAGGCTGATTCGATCGCCCAAACTTTCATAGCCTTAGTAGAGTGTAGTGACCTCATGGACAGCTCTAAAGTGCCACAGACTATTGCCCCAGTAGGGGTTCCAGCTGCCTGGAGAGTGATAACAAAAGGCAGTAAAGACCCCGGGGAGGATGAGCTCCCACCATTACTGAGACTTTTGAGGAGAAATTTGCTAAGTTGTTGCTGGAGGAAGAGAAAACCGTAGAGGACTTTAAGAAACTATTCCTGCCACCCTGGGGGTGTTCCTTCCCCAACACCCCCTCCCACTCCAGCACCTGTTACTGCTCTGCCTTCTGTGCCCATGCCAATGCTGGCCCCTGTATCTGTACCTGCCATTAGTCATGACTCCTACCGAAGGCGGAGAATCTTCCTGGGCACCCTCCCCAACCCCCAGGAGGAGGATGACTAGGAGACCTGGATAGATTATGTTGCCCTTCTAGTACTTGAATGTCAATGCTCAGAAGCAGAGAAATGAAGGATGTTGAGTGAGAGCCTCCGAGGTCCTGCCCTGGATACCATCCATGCCAAGCAGTCCAATAACCCCGAAGTAACTGCACAGAACTATCTTGATGCATTGGAAAATGTGTATGGGAGCCCAGATTCAGATCAGAATATGTGGTGGAGAGTAAGAAATGTGCAGCACTCAGGGGAGCCATTGTCTGTGTATGTACCTCGGCTTGAAAAGTTGCTACAAGAGTGCCTCAGAAAGGGTAGTTTGTCGTCAAACGAATTAGATCAGACTAGGCTGAACCGTATCCTTAAGTCTGCTCTGTTTTCAGAATTGTTACTGCTTCAGTTGCGCCTTGCCACCTGACTGGAATCCCCCCCCCCATAATGAGCTAGTGAAAGAAATTCAGGGGGTTGAGCAAAGGTGACCCCGTGGGGGAATTGCACCCATATCTGCTGCTGCTGCTGAAGTGACCGAGAGTGATCAGCCACGTGAGGCTCAGGGGCAAAAGTCGACACTTAACAAGCACTCTGAGAATGTGAAGGACTTCCTGCCCTGGGCCCAGCATTGGAAAGACAAGCTACTAAAGGAAGTCCGAGAGTTGAAGACAGACGCCTCTGCGAGGGTTTCCTCCATAGAACAAGATTCTGGTCCCTTTCAGGATGTGACTGCCATGGGGGTGGAGGTGCACCCTGAGACATCCGCTACCGAGGGTGGCTCCAAGGCTGAGATCACCAGATTGACTGCCACTCTAAAGGAACTGTTATGTTGCACCACTCTCACCGCCGCAAGCAGATACTAGACCCCAATCTCTTACTACTGCTTCAGTTCCTTATACTATGTTCTCTCCCAGGATGACTCAGGAGTCTATCATTTGTCACAACTGTGGAAAAGATGGCTCTATGAAAAGAGAATGCTGGTCTCAGAAGGACTTAGAAAGAGTAGCAAACATACTCCAAGGGGAGCTCCGAAAAGCAAATCGATGGCCAAGGTGTGCCCGAAATGACCGTAGTGAGGGTTCGAGGAACCCTAACTAAAATTTCTTTGTGGCTAAATCATCTGCCCAGGCCTCTGCTACTGTCTCTCCAGACTGGTCTAAAATAGTGGGCCCTTCAATGGAGACTCTGTTGACTGTGAATGGTATTCATACTCAGGCTGTGCTTGACAGTGGGTCGTAAGTGACCATTGTATTTCAGGACTGGTATGACAAACACTTATCTGATGTGCCTTTGCAGTCCCTGGAAGGCCTACATGTGTGGGGCCCCAGCAACAAGTCTTATCCCTACCTAGGGTATGTCCGCCTCTGGTTGTCTTTTCCTGCAACTGTAATGGGTGTAGAGGAGTGAGTAGAGACATTGACCATAGTGTGTCCCCCACCGGACTGTATGATGGGGTCCCCCTGTTAACTGGGACAAATGCCCATATGTTTGGGAGACTGGCGCAACTCTGTTACAAGAAACAATGGTGACTGACTGGGAGGGACCTGAGAATTCTGTCTCTGATCAAGAGGGCCTATGATTTGCAACAGAAACCCAAGGAAGTAGACTAGGATGAACCAGTGGGGATTGTGTGGAAGAAGGATCCTGATTCAATGGTACTGGCACCTAATACCCAGTGTACCATTCAAGGGGAGGTCTGCCTTTGGAAAGATGTCAAGAACAAAATACTGATGTTGGATGCACCAGGCAATGGAAAATTACCAGAAGGATTATTGGTCAAGCCCAGCATCTTGCCTGCTCATGCCCAGGCACGACGTGTGATAGTCCAGTTTCACAATGTGTCAGATCGGGAGATCCGGGTGAACAGAGGGTGCACCCTAGCTACGGTACACTGCACAGACACTGCAGTATTGCCCAGCAACAAGCACCCTGGTGAGAAGGAGAGAGTGACCCCAGGCTTGTTTGACTTTGGTGACTCCCCGTTGCCAGCTGAATGGAAGGCTAGAATTAGTAGGAGACTTACCTAGAGTGGCCAAGCGTTTTCATTGAAGGAATGGGATGTGGGATGTGTCCAGGGTGCGGAGCATCACATACGCCTGCATGATGAATGTCCATTTCAAGAGAGGTCCCGATGCCTAGCCCCAGCAGATATAGATGATGTGAGAAGACACCTGCAGGAAATGCTCGCTGCTGGCGTGATACAAGAATCCAAGAGCCCATATGCCTCTCCCATTGTGGTTGTGTGTGTGAATGGGTCTGTGAGAATGTGTGTTGATTCTCGAACCCTGAACCAGCATACCATCCCAGGCCAATACACCATGCCTCGTATACAAGATGCCCTGGACTGCTTTAATGGGAGCAAATGGTTTTTGGTGTTGGATCTTCACAGTGGATACTACCAGATCCCATTCTCAATGGACCCGGAAGACCGTGAGAAAACAACCTTCATCTGCCCATTAGGGTTCTATGAGCTTCTGAGGATGCCACAGGGGATATCGGGTGCCCCGGCCACCTTTCAGCAACTGATGGAACGTGCGGTGGGAGATATGAATTTGCTGGAATGCCTGGTGTACTTGGACGATGTCATTGTGTTTGGGAGCACCTTAGAGAAGCATGAGAACCGACTGCTTAAAGTCCTAGACCGACTGGTAGACTTCGGACTCAAGCTGTCCATTGACAAGTGCCAGTTTTTCCAAACCTCCATGAAGTATGTGGGGCACATAGTATCTACAAAAGGGATAGAGACTGATCCCAGTAAGGTTGAAGCACTGACTACTTGGCCCAAGCCCCATAATCTAAAAGAACTACAACATTTCCTGAGGTCCTGTGACTACTACCGCACATTCATAAAAGACTATTCCAAGGTGATTCGCCCACTCTTGAACCTTAATCGGGGTTACCCTCCTTCCAATCATAAATATAAAAAAGGGGCCATTAAAGAACCAGAAAAAGTATACTTCCACCTAGGTGAACTCTTCGGGGCCCGCTGGATGCCCGACTGTGAAGCAGCCTTCCATGAGATCATATACCAGCTCACTCATACGCCCATCCTCACCTATGCTGACCCCACCAAACCCTATGTGCTGCATACAGACACTAGGCTGCAGGGTCTAGGAGCAGTGCTGTATCAAGACCATGAAGATGGCCTGAGACTAGTAGCTTTCACCAGTAGGAGCTTGACCCTGTCGAACAAAACTACCCTGTGCATAAGTTGGAGTTCCTTGAGCTAAAATGGGCCATCTTTGACCAGTTTCATGAATACCTCTATGGTGCAAAGATATTGGTGAAGACTGACAATAGCCCGTTGACCTATATACAGACTTCAGCTAAGTTAGATGCCACTGGGCACCAGTGGCTTTCTGCATTATCAACCTATGATTATGATGTTGAATACAGACCGGGCCTGAACCATATTGATGCTGACACCCTATCACGAAGGCCCACTTCCAAGATAGATTGGGTCAGGCTGCCTGAACCTGACATTTGAGCATTGTGCCAAAAGTTTGATAGAGATGAACAGATGTCTGCGGACACAGTGGACTGTTTAGTAGATTGCTTGGGCCCTTCTGACATCTGCATGCCAGCTGCTTATTGCCACTTCTCTGCTCTAGATATTAGTGCACTATCTCAGTTTGACAATGACAGCATTCAGTGGGCTCAATCCCAAGATCCTATGATTCAGCCAGCACTTGATGCCCTGCGTGTGGAGAAAGATGTGTCTAAGTTACATTCCACTGACTTGCAAACTGATTTATTGTTTAAAGAAGGCCCCAGATTGAAGTTGCTCAATCAGTTGTTGTATAGAGAGACAGTAGATCATAGTGGCAAAGTAGACAAGCAACAATTGGTCCTGCCTATGGACTTTAAAGATTTGGTACTGAGGTCCCTCCACAATCACATGGGGCACCTCGGTATTGGCAGAACCCTTGATCTGATACGATCTCGATTCTACTGGCCCAAATTGGGGCTGATGTTGAGTACCATGTAAAGACTTGTAGTCGCTGCCTGCAAAGAAAAGCCCTGCCTCAGAGGGCTGCCCCCCCTTGTTAATATTACTACCGGCACCCACATGGAACTAGTCTGCATAGACTTCTTGTGTTTAGGACCTGATCAGCTGAACATTGTCAATGTGTTAGTGGTTACGGATCATTTCAAATGGTATGCACAAGCTTTTTCCACCAAAGATCAAAATGCATCTACCGTGGCCAAGGTGCTAGTGGAAAATGTCTTCGTCCACTATGGTACCCCCCAGCGGAGTCATTCAGATCAAGGCAGAGACTTTGAGGAGAGTTGGCTAATCAAAGAAATGTTCTCTTTATGGGGGGTGCAAAAGTCAAGAACCACCCCCTATCACCCGCAGGGAGACTCTCAACCAGAACATTTTAACTGCACCCTTCTAGACATGCTGGGCACCCTCCACCCAAAAGACGAGCATAAATGGAGCCAGCAGATTAGCACCTTGGTATACGCATACAATTGCATGAAAAATGATGCTACTGGGTTCTCCCCCTACTGCCTCATGTTTGGGAGAGAGGTTCAGCTGCCAGTTGATGTCTGTTTTGGGGTCTCTCCAGATGGGGTCTGAGCCAAAAACTACTTTCAGTATGTACAAAAACTGAAAGCTCAATTGAACCATGCCTATCAACTGGCCCAGATAATGGCTGCCAAGAGAAACCTAACCAACAAAGAGAGGCATGATAAAAAAGTAAAGGCTCAAGAGCTTCGACCTGGAGGCCGTGTGTTGTTACACAATTTGGGACTGCATGGTAAACACAAAATTTCTGATCAGTGGCACCATCTTACCCAAGTAGTAGTTGGAAAGTTGGATGATTTACCTGTGTACAAGGTGTGCCCAGAGAACAACTCCAAAGCTGTCAAGACCATGCACCGTAACCACTTGCTACCTGTTGGCCAAGTCATGATTGAGGCTGAACCCCTTGAAACTGAGCCACCTGGGCCGGTGACTCATGCTGCTGCAAGAAAGAGACAGAGTCAACCTACTCCAGTGGTCACAGATTTAAGGTTTCCTCTGCAGCAGGCCCAGAATGATAGTGACTGTCAGTCCACTTCTGACAAAAGTGAATACAACCATGCCTATTACCCCTCTTATGAACTGAGTTAGCTGTTTCGAGGCAACCCCCTGATAAATTGTGAGGATTAAGCTGGGCCTTCTGGACTGCCTTACCCCCAGCTTCACCCTTGGAGTCAATGCTCCCAGAAAGTGAAGTGCAAAGTATCACGTCTGAAGATGTTGAGTCTCTGTGTATTGTGGAACTGTCTGATTTGCCTGAAGAAGGAGCTGTGGGTTTGAGTCTTTCTGGTGACATACCAGAACTTGAAGAACACTATGAGAGTGCTGACCACCCCCCTTCAGTGCCTCAGAGCTTGATTGTGCCTGAGCCTTTACAAAATGAGTCAAGTGTTGTAGAAACAGAGCCTACAGAGCAAGGAGCCGACAATGCCCCAAGTTTGGACATTCTCACCCAGGCAGAGGCACCCCTCACAAGTGACGAGAGTCCCCAGACCAGTTCTGAGAGTACAGAGACTGTAGTAGTCCCCCTCAGAAAGACTGTCTGAGCTGTCAAGCCAGTAGTACGCCTCAGTTATGATTCTCCAGGGAGGCCAGTGGATTTCCCTCTCAATGTGGTGCACAAAGGTGTTTATGTCTCACCAAGCTCACTGCCCAAATTGACCTTGACAGCCAATTCCAGGCTACTTGTCTTTCCCTCTCACCATGGTGCCCCTACCCCCTCTAGCCCCAAGTTAGCTGATAGGCAGGGCCCCCGCTTGCATTGTTTAAGGTATAAGAAGTTATTACCTGATTCAGTATAGTAATGTTCAATTTATCTGTATGAAATATGCACAGTGTGTTGTCAGAATGGATATAGTATCATGAAGAATAGTGAATATGTATAGTAAAGTAATAAGTTTATGTTAACTGATGCATGATGGTACAGACTTGATGCGGACACCAAGTTTTCTCCAGGCAGGGAAGGGTGTAACTAACCCCCCTACAAATGGGTTTCCCAAAAAGTCTTCCTCGAGCTTGCCTAAATGCTCACTGACAGGCTGGTGTCCTGCGCTTTAGCAGTTTAAATGTGATTGCCAGAGAGTGCCTGTATAGCCTCTGTGTAGTGTCTCTTTAAGAACTGCCTGGATTGCAGTCATAAGTAATCTGAGAGGGAGCTCTGTTGAAAGACGTAACTATTTGCTGAAAATCATTTAGAGTAATAATGATAATGTAGTTTGTCTAACCTGCCTTCTTTGCAGCAAGGACTGTTTTGTTTATCTCCACTATATTGGTCCTGGACAGCGTATTGGACCAATCAGTACTGGTGGGACCTAAAATGGAGCAGGACTACAGGAGCTATCTGGAGTCAAAATCTGTAGGAATTGTAGTTTTAGGCTTTTTGCGCCTTTTTGCACCTGAAGGGGGAGCATTTGTTGTGACTGACAGGAGGATCAGCCAACCAAACCTTTTGGATCTTGGGGAATTTCCGATGCTGCTGCTGCTGCTAGTTTCAGTTTTAAGGTGAGAAGTGAAGAAGTAACAGCTCAGGTGATTTTGAGCAGCAGTTCTGTGTAGTTTTGCATGGTAGAACTGTGAAAGGGCTGGGTTTTGGCCTGCCTGTCTACCTGCTGTCATTGAGAGGGAAAATAGAGTTTATTCGGACTGAATCTGAGTTGTGAGGACTATTTAAGCCCCTGGACTGTGACCAGGCTTTAACCTGAAGAAGACCAAAGATTTGCTGAATGCGATCGGCCTGTCAGGATTTCCAGCTGCTTTTGAATCCCCGGTTTGTGCAGAGACTTTACGATTGTGACCAGAGAGAGAGGTTTGCCTGGTACAGTAGAATTTCCTTACATGTGAATGCACTGTGTATTGAAAGTGGGTTGTGATTTGGTTCCCCACTGTGTGAACTGTGTTCTGCTTACTGGAAGCTTTATGCAGCCTAATCGGACTGAACCTGCGTTCATCTCCATTCGGCCTGTGCCATGCCACGCTGACTGTGCCAGACTACCCCACTGCACAGAGAAAGCCACTGACAAGAGACCTGCCTGGGGATCAACCCCCTGCTCCACGCTTGAACAGGGCTTGAACAGGAACGACGTCTCGGCGAATCAAGTGGGCCCTGCTTCACCTGGCACTCCAGATTAACCATCTACTGTCTCAATTTTCATCCAGCCTCTGTCCAGTCTTGGGTATCGTGGGTAATCATCAGGGTATCTCCCTACAACAGCCTAATCTAAAAGTGTGTCACCTGATTGTCTTGTTGTTTTCTTTTCATGAACTGAGCCCTCCAGCTCCGTATCACAAATAGTGTGTGTTGTGCATGTTGTTTTCTTCCATCACAGGGCCCCAACCAACTGCAACGTTCCTGGCTAGTCCACCATTCTCCATCTGGGTACCCAGAGTGTGTGTGTGACTGTTTATGGACCCTGAAGTGCTTGCATAACTAATTGATTGATAGAGCCTTTAAGCAAATTAACCTGATTATGCCCCACCCTTGTTCAAGCTCCTTAAATAAATCAGATCTCTTTTTTGCATTTACCCTGACTGTGATTTCAGTTTCTGCAAGAGTACTGTACTGCTGTTATTTGCTGTGTATAACCTTATCTGTGGCAAATGGCCTTCTTGGATGTCTCAGTTAATTTTATTCTGCTGAGATCTTATTTTGTATTTATTAATTGATTTTAATATTTGATGTTACTATGATATGATTTTATTTATACGTATTACTGATTTATATTTGATGTTGTGGTTTTAATGTGTTCAGCACCTTGGTATGCTGAAAGACGCTATACAAATAAACGTATTATTATTCTTATTATTATTTGTTTTGCATGGGGTCCCAGGGCTGGGCCAGAGGAAAACCCTGCTGGTAAGTGCAAACAGTGTGGGTACTTGTGTGGTGTATCAGGGTAGTGTGAAAGTGATTATTGTGTATTGTTCCGGCCACTAGTAAAGAAAGAGGGGGGTTACAGTGTCCTGGAGGGCTGTGCCCAGGTTAGCTTGACCACTACCAACCCTGATCTCTGGGTGGAGGCACCCGTTTCTGAACTCAGGCCCCTTAACCTGCTACTAGCGAATCAGGCAGGGGTAGTAAGCCTTGGGATAACACCACCTAGGGGTTACACTGAACAGAAAGACACAGTGGATGTCTTTTTGGGGGCACATGACAGTTCTTAGGCATGGTACTTTCACTTCCAAATACCTAACCAGCACATATAAGCAATCAACATTCGGCACTGACAAATGCTTGTTTTCTTTTTTGTAGCATGTTTCTCTACATAATACCACTTTAAAAGGGATGATTCATGAACAATGTCCCTGACAGAGGGGCACTGTTGGGTCAGGTAATAGGTCAGTCAGTAAGACAATATCTGTCATCTCACACATGTAAGTGGCCAGGCAAAAGAAGGGCAAGCAGGGGATCTGTGGGAACGGACAGCAGCAGGTCAGTCAGACAATACCTGCAGTGTTGCATCAATATCCATGCATGGATCTTAATGCTGCGGCAAGCTTGCCAGTGCATCTCAAGTCACTCACGTTCAGCTTCTTCACTTATTCAAGTGCAACACCACCAGCAGCATCTGGGGATGTGGCACAATGCATGTCCCACATTTAGGGGGATGAGTCAGACAGTCTGAGTTAGGCTGCTGCAGGGAATGCTTGCCCACCAGTTTTTTTAATATTTGTCCACAGTTCATGACCCATGTGTGGCATATCTCTTTGAATGGCTGTGTCATAATTGCTTTTTCTTTCCTTGTGTTTCTGTATAATATGCTGCTTGATACTGAGTCAAGCTTCACTCTAATTCTGTCTCCAGACGGGCGGGGGGCAGAAGTACACTGCAGGCAGTGGGAAGCTCTTGGACAGTAGCAGGGAGAAGTGCTTGGGCAAGAAATTTGCATTGCAATCAGAGCCATGAGAATTGCTTGTGTAAGACCCTAACGTGGGGGCATCACCACCTTACACCACCCAGAGGGCTGCTGTAGGTGTTAATGGTGGTTCCTGCATTCTTTCCTTTCCTTGCTAACAGTGAGGGGGATCATATCCAGAAAAGTAATATTGTTCAGTGCCTCCACCCAGAAAAAATTTACAGTGGGTTACTTCACTCGATATTTTAACCCCCTAGAATGCTATGCCTACCCAACTCCTTCCTGTGGTCACGTTCTCCATTACCCCATAACACATAAACCATGATTGTACCCTCAGTGGCAGGCACAGCAGAACAGCAGCCGTTAATGATAGCAGATTTAAAACAGCAGATCAGTTTTATTTATCACTAACGCAGCACCTGCAATGGAAACTGAGTTAGCCTAATGCAGAAACTCCCCTGCACACTGGATCTGTTAGTTGCCCTTGTAGACGAGGTCCGTACTATCCCTCTGTGTTCAAACCACAATTAGGTAAGCTCTAAGAAGGTGTGGTTCATCTTTACATGGATGATAAAAGTTACCAGCAAAAATATATGCTCCTCATCCTGGACTGGAGGTCACATACCCACTCCAATCTGGAACCAGAGTGCTGAACAGTTGGGAGCTCCTGCACGGTAGTCCCTTGGTATCCAGTGTTGAAACTCTGCAGACCTGTAGATGTTGCCACAGGTTGGCTGTCAGTGGTGCACTGAAGATTTACCCCAGAGCAACAGACTTTCTAGCAAGTCCTCTCAAAAGCCATGCAACTACTAAAATGGCAGTGAACCTTTGATAACGAGGTATTTATTTATTTATTTTTTATTTACTTATTGAAATGTTTCAACAGGAAGACTCACTGAACAACAAGTTGCTTGTCTCCTGGTGCGACCTGTGGGGGGAGTACAATTGGATGAATAATTAGACCTACCGTTTACCATTTAATATATCCGAGAAACTAAACATTCAATTACATTTGTAACAAGACATACCATTAAAAAAATCATAAATAATCATACAATCGCATTTGTGACATAACAAACAGTTAAACATATTATGCCTGTGGAATATGCATTTCTTTACAAGTGGCATATCTGAGGAACATAGTACAGAAATTTAATGTAGCCTTGGAGCCAACTCCTTGCAGGAATGGATCATAGTTAAGAGGCTGATCATTTAGCAATTATTGAATGAATGAGGTGCAGTGAGGGGACATCAAGGAGGGTATAGGGGTAGACAGGGGAAACCAGCTGGGAGAAGAACAAGATAACGATGGTAGGAACACTACTGGAGCAAAGTGAGCAAAAAAATCAGTTGCAAGGGGCAAGTTAACACAGAACTAGTGCAATCTAGGAGCACCTCAGACAGAACAAAAACTGCAAGTTATTAGTTCAAGTGATCAATTTCCTTTGTTTAAGTACAGAGGAGTAGAGACAGGGCTCAGGAGAGAGGTGGGGATAAGGGATAGGGTAGGGAAGGATGAGCCATGCCTGAAATTGGCACCTTCAGAGGGCAGAGATCGCTGCCAGTGGCGGAATGAGGTGAGGACTTAAAATAAGGGGCAGGAGTAGGCAAGGACAAGTTGGGTAGAGATAGTAATGAGGATGGTAAAGGGAAGGAGGAGGAGAGGTGGGAGAAACTTGCATAAGTCTAGGTCTCTTCAGGATGCTGAGAACCCTGCCAGAGAGCAGAGTCAGGTGAGGATGAGTTAGATAGAAAGAATGGAGGGGAAAGGAGAGGGAAAGAAGAGTCATTTCCCAGTGCTTGACCCCTCCAGGATGCAGAGAACCCTGTCAGGGGATAGAATTAAGAAAGGACAAGATGGGCAGAAGGAAATAAGGGGATAGACGAGGAAAGAAAGAGGATAGAAGAGGAGATTTGTCATCGTCCCTGTCTGAGATATGTCCTACACTGCTCGCCCTTGTTCAATACTACTTAGCCTACTTTTTCTATTTTCCAGTGCCCTGATCAGTACTCTTCTGCATTGTAATTTTGCCAGAACCTCATTTAGTTATACAGTGCACTCCTCTTATAGCAGGCGTGTAGGTGTTACCTTATTTTGCCCACTATACTGGATGATCGGTTTAACCAAAAAGCAATGCTAGGACACATGTGCGGTACAAACGTTTATTTAACAATCACTTAGCAACCTGTAAACCCACAAACAGAAACCCCATTACCAAACACCCATCTAAACTACAGTACAATATATTGTGGCAGTTCAAGATCGAAAGGCATTGCTTTTAGGCACAGTCATTGCAGTACAGTCTGCAGTCAGTATTTCATTTTATATATGTTACTGTCCCATGTCTCCTGTCTCTACAGAAAAGAAGTCCTAGATTTTCATTTGGTGTGATGGTTTCTTGCAGTATGGTGCCCATACTTTTTCCAGCCGCAGCAAGAGCAGACCAGTCTAGCATACTCTCCTGGTGCTGTTCCATGGTTCAACGTAGGGTGAGGAGCACAAATCGCACATCGGATGGTGTAACTTTTTCCTCTTCTGCATCATCCTCATTGTCCTCTTCTTCTTCATTGTTGCAGATGCATGCATTTGACCTATAACTTCACTGATTATAAAGCGTTGAGCCAGGTCTCTCTGGTTCATTTTAGGGAGCTCATCGGTATTCTTTAGGAGTTCCATCTTTTCAGTTAGGGACATTGCCTTCCATTTTGATGCCATCTCTGCAAAGCTCATGCTCCAATAGAGTTCACAGTTCAAAAGTCATGAAAGATCTGTGAACGGGCTTAGCACCGTGGGTCTTTGTTATAGCGGCAAGCAGATTTATCAAGTGCCAGGCAGAACCCATTTAATTAGATGTAACAATAAGTGTTACATGGGGTTATGTAAGGTTAATTGGGAGTTGGAATGCCCGAAATAGACGACATGCAATAGACACTATAAGCATTATTTGTTGCATTGTTCCCATGGCCAGTGGCAAATGGCAACTGACTTTCACCAGCTAAAACCGATTGCCCGGTATACCTGTGGGCAGTATAAGTAGAGTGGACTGTACCTGTAGTTGCCAATGTGTCTGCAACTGCTCAATGTTTTAGTTTGCACTTTCCTTTGACTACACTGTATAGAGTTGTTATTAGCTCACGTGAAGCTTCTGTATCTTGCCGTTACCCAATTGTTTGTTTGTGCACTCTATGCTGAACTACACTGTAGTGATGAAATTCTTGTTGTCATCTCTGTGCTCTACTGTGTGCCATCTTCATGGCCTGGGTCATGCCTGAAAATGATCCCCAGGATTAGTGCACTTACCCAATTAACAAATAAATAAATAAATAAATGACATACTTGCAAGCAAACTCTGAAATCTCACCAGTTCCTTGAAGGGACAAGGCCTTTTTATACTTAGGGTTACCAGTATTGGGCTCCACAAAGCCCCACAAGCTTCAGTCACTTTGGTCTTATGACTGTAACTTTGGGACCCCCAGTGCTTTGTGTCCCATTATCTCTCATACTGGTGGCCACGCCAATGTCGTTCACTCTTATTCTACACTCCAGACAAAAGGTTTGCTTATTGCACTATGTGCCCACAGCTGCACAAATGGTCATCTCTCCTTGGGATCCCTCACAGATCTGAATCCTTCTTGTCAAACCAAGCTTATTTCACAGGTCATATCACAGCTCACCCAGCTCAGCCCAGATTGGTCCAATCCACCATCCCTCACAGTTTCTGGTACCTAATAGGGTTAAGAAAGGCAGCAATTTACTGTCCTACCTTCTTCCAGAAACCTACAGTAACATCTTAAACAGGGACCTACAGTGATTGGCTATCCTGGAGGTCGGCAGGTCACAAGATGGCAGCCTGCATGCAATAGTGTCATCTCACCAGGATCATTGGGGTTGCATGGCCCCATGTCAGCAGAATCATAGGGGTTGCAAAGCTCCTCCACTCACCACATTTTATGTAAATAAACTCTAGGGATACCATGTTTTAGGGGTGGGTTTCTAGGGGGTGCAATGGACATGATTGGGGTTGCTAAGAAATCATGGGGGTCTCAACTGTAACCCATGGCTACCCCAAATGATGCCTCTGCCACCATGGACTTCACACATTTAGCCCATTAGCCCACTTGCTTCCAACAGGTTCCTTCAGTTCTTAACTTCCTCTCTTCACACCGGGAGTCCGGGGGTGGTGCAACTTTCAAATAATCTTTAATCTTAAGGAAGGGGGGGGGTTACACCTGCACTGTATGCATGTATTACATTCCATTTTATTTTTATACTTGATTAAGACCCATTGAGCAGTGCTCATTTGCAAAGGGATGCAGCTCAAAAGACAATACAGGTTATACTGTACATAAATTCAATTAAATTTACAAAACAAGATATAGAAATATGTAAAATATGTATGTACATATGTAAGTAGGTATGCATGTATGTATGTATGTATAAAACAGATTTTTTAAACTGTCACTACCAACAGATTGGTTGCATGTCAGAGAAAGGAAATTTACAACATATTCTACCTTACAGCATTGCTCTTACATTTTGTATGTGTACTTTATCTGTTATTGAATTGTTCTAATTGGTGGAACGGATTGACTTCACCTGTTTAAAATGAGTGTTTGCTGAACAGACCTATCCTGATTGAATAAACTTGAACATGAAATGTAGGTGAAGCTTTATGAAACCAATAAAAATGAATGACAGCATGTGAAATAAAATTATTACCGTCCCCCTACATTTATTTAAAAATCAAATGTCAGTGTTTTACAGATTTACAATAAACATAGGAATTCAATTCCCTGTGTAATTAGTGTTTCCTGAAAACATCATGCTGTTTGGTTTTGTGGTGTTCTTTAAATCAACATCTGTTAATGTGCTCTGAAGTAACTGAAAACAGTGAAGATTTTTCTGTCCCTATCAGTGAGTGATGACATAATTCCTGTCCAGCCTGTTGCTGCAGCAATGAAGTCCTTAATTGCCTGTAGAAGCTGTTGCACTTCCCGGTCAGAGCAATCTGCGGTGCTAATTGTCTTTATTCCAAGTGTGTTACTAACATCCCTGTTCTCTCCCTGAGCTGAGGATTTGCACTTACGTTGCCCTTCCCCCGCTGTGTCTCCTCCTCCCTGCTACCCTACTAATGTCACCTCTATTGCTCGTCTCTATATACCTTACCGATTCACCCTTGCCTTCACTTCCTGTCCTGGTTCTTTTGTTCCCTGATAAAAAGAGTGTTGTACTACTGGCAATATGGTGCTGACTGACCTTATACCCTGTTATGCTGTTGAATTGCCTCTGCATATGGTAACTAACTATTCTTCACAACTACCGCTGTCTGTTAAGCATCTCTGTACCTCTGTCAAGCTGCTGTGATCTCTGGATGAATCTGGAGCAATGTAAAGATGCTGTTATCTTTGTATGTATAGCCATGTATTGTTTGACTGTGCTCTCCCAGGTCATGTCTGAAAATAGGCAATTTACCCAATATGCTTACCAAAAGCAAATAAATAAATAAATTAGGAACAAGACTGCAGTTACAGCAGACTTTGTTTCCTCAGTCTCGCTTGCATTATGAAGACCTGGCTAGGAGATGACACTAGCACAGTTTTAGAGGCATCTATCCTGGCTGGATTCTCCATAGTGCAATGCTCAAGGAGGGAACACGGGGTGGGGGTGTGGCTATCTGCTTTAGATCTGACCTGAACATCTCTGTGCACCCAGTGGGTTCTGCTTTGTAGTTTGAATGCATGACCATTCATGGGGGTCCTGGTGCTGGTGCAGAATCCTTCTCGTGTACCGATCCCTGGGACATGGGAGGGAATTTCTGCAGGAGGTCGCAGACTTTGTCACCAAGATGGTGTTAGAGTCACTCAGGTTGCTGGTTCTGGGCAACTTCAATGCCTGGATTGACGACAAACTATCACAGTTTAGATAAGACGTCCTCCAGAAGATGAATTTGCTGGGTCTCACACAAGCATTTGCTACTGCAACTCACAGACATGAGTACACCTTGGACTTAGTGTTCTAACTGGGGCTTGAGATAACTGATCTCAAGATTGATACAGTCATTTATTTGGATCATTGCACAGTAGAGTTCTCATTTGGGGCCCCCCTCAGTAATCCTTCCCCTGTGGAGATGGTCTGTTACTGCCCTTTAAAGGGGTTGTCCCCAGAAGGACTGTTGGCAGTAATGGACCTCTTGGAAGTGTGTGTTGCTTGTGGAACTACTTCCTGCTTAAATAGTTTAACTCTGCTTCTAACCCTCTGTCCTTCTCTGGAACCCCTACCCCTCTTTTACTATTTCTGCACCTTATTCTACCTCTCTTACTGCCAGTCCTGAACCCTTGCCTGTGGGCCATCCATCTCTTCAAAGACGGTAACGCCCTCCACTATGCCAGTCAGACCTACATTACTTCTACTTGCTTAAAGCCCTATCTTTTTTTTCACCCTGAGACTATCAAAATTAACCTGGAACTTCTCCCTGCTTAAATAGTTTAGATCTGCTACTACCCCTCTGTCCCTCCCTGCAACCTTTAAGGTTTACCTCATACCCTCCTCCTCTCTCATTGCATCTTCCTCAGCAAGTCTTAAACTCTGGCCATGGTGAACTCTTCTCTCTTGAGTCTGCAACACCCTTCTCCAGGCCAAACAGTTCTCCTGATTTCTCCTTCTCTAAGGATGCCTTTTTCCTCACCTACTGGGATGGTGCCCAAAATTACTCTCTTACCTACCCCATCTTGGAGCACTACAAAAGGCCTGCGTATTGCCCATCCAGAGTCTTAGACCCAAGCACCCCAAGCTTGAAGCCTGGATCCACCACTATAACCCCTATGTACTTGCTATTTCCGAGACCTGGCTGAAACCAGGCATCCTACCCAATGAGGTTTCTACCCCGGCTACTCCACCTTTTGGAAAGATCAGCCACCTAAGCGTGGGGTGGCATGCTCATTTATGCACAGTCCACAATGTCTGTTTCTGAGCTTGTGCTCCCCCCTCATGATACCTCTCCAGATGAATCCATCTTCATTACCATAGTACTTGGACAAGTGAAGAAATTACTTGTTGGCTGTATCTATCTCCCTCCAAATGCTCCCGCTACATCCCTTACCTCCCTCACCTCATCCTGGGCTGGCCTCCCATCCGCAGACCTAGTGCTCTGCAAAGACTTCAGTAGCAATTGGCTAGGTCCAGGGATGGGGTCGGTTCACAATGCATTGGCTGATATACACCTTTTGTAGCTCATCAGTGAACCCACCAGGCACAATAATAAAACTGGTCATCACACCCTTCTAGACTGTTTTTTTTCTAATACCCCCCTTCACATCAAATCTTCTGGTGTTCTCCCTGACACATTAAGTGACCACTCCCCTATCTTCCGCATGTGGCAGAACAATTTTCCTAACCCACCCCCCAAAATAGAGTCAACCAGGGACATAACCTACTTCTGTCCCCTGGCCTTTCAAGCTTCCCTATTCCTAGCTGACTGGTCCCTAATTAACCTACTACTGGATGTAGATTCCATTTTGGAATACTTCACCAACACTTTTAACTCTGCAGTCAACCTCAATGTCACTTTGGTAAAACGGAGAGCTAAGGGGGCTCGTGCCCCATGGTGCCCTAAGGAGCTCAGAGGCCTCATGGCTTCCCTAGATTCCACCTAGAACCTTTATAAAACCTCCAGCCTACCTGCTGATTGGCAGGCTTATAGGCTATTACACAACCAATATAAGAGTAAGCTGCATTCTGCAAAATGCTTATTCCTTGGCTCCCTCCAAACTAGTAATCTCTCCAACCCCAAAGAATTCTGTGGACAAATAAACTTACTTCTGAAGTGTAAATCCTCATCCTTACCCAACAACATGCATCGTAAAGACTCTGAGTTCACCGACCCCACAGCTATTGCCTTCGAGTTTAACCAGGCCTTCACAGACCTCTCCAAACATAAGGCCTCTCTCCCAGCCCTTGTACCTTCTTCCCCCTTCCCCTCTTCCACTTTTGCTAGCCCCTCTTTTCGTCTTAAATTATCAACTTGAAAAGAGGTACTATGTCATCTTAGGAGCATCAAGGAAACCTCCTCACCAGGATTTGACTCCTTGAACCCCGCTTCCTAAAACTCGGGGCTACAGCCATTGCCTCTTCCGTACGTGACCTAATTAACAAATCTTTCTGTTCTAGCACTGTGCCTAGCAAGTGGGAGGTTGCCATAGTTGTCCCTATTCATAAGAGTGGCCCAAACTCTGTGTTTGAGAATTACCGGTCCATCTCTATACATTGTCCCCTTGTCAAAATACAAGAAAATATTCTTCATGCACAACTTCAATCCTACCTGAAGATTAATGGTTTACTGTCCATGAACAAGCTTGGATTTTGTAAATCCCACAGTACCTACACTGCCCTCATTAAGGTTACATCCGACATCCTCTCTGCTATGGACAAGGGCCTTGTCACTGGTGCTATATTCGTTGACCTTTGATCTTGTCAACCTATGTTTCCACTGGCAGCTCACCACATCTCCACCGGCGAAAGCCAAAAGCCATGTGGCCAAATGTTTTGAGCCCCACAGCGCCACAGAGGTGAATGAAGTCCATAACAACAGTAATGACCTCCCAGAGCACCGTAATGTGCATGTCAAGGAGGAGAGTCATGTCTGATCAGAGCAGTTCGACAGATACATCTCCTCTGACCAGTCAGTGCGGCTGTTGCTAGTCTTGGTAGGGCTTGCAGTGGAAACGAGTCACTCAGACTGCAGCAGTGGTAGGGAGCGGGCTCTTTGTGGTTTCGGCAATCGTAATCCCAATAATAAAAAAAAATTAATCTTTTTGCTGCAAAAGTGAAAACTGGCGGGGGGGGGGGTGGCCAGCAGCTAAGTTAGTAACAGCTTCTAATACAAGCTGTGTATCTACTTGGCTTTCAATGAGCATTTTGTGTTAAAAATCATTCTCCAGCTGAAAATTAATTGAACAATTTGATAGAGAATAAGGTCCTGATTACCCCCGATCTATTCTATTTAGATCTTCTGTTGGTGGATCTTGAACTATGGGGTGAACAAATAAAGCAGCACCCAGTGGAGAAGCAGCCCGTCTGAGAGACGTAAAAACTGGGACTCCTAAGAACATTGGCACAGGGCTTGTTGAAGATACTGCTCAGCCGACTAATGCCACGCTATTGAAAGCCATTCAAAAAGTAGATGGCAAGATGGAGGAATTTACAGCATAGTTCAGAGTTCTGGATGCTAAAATAGGGAAACTAGAAGAGGACACTCAAGCTGCAGTAAAATCCGCGTCTACAGCAATGGCAACCTCATCGGGCCTAGTGAAGGAAAATGGAATGCTGCGTGGGAGCCTTGAAAATCTGGAAAACCTGTCCCGGGCTGCCAATATTAGACTCCTTGGTGTTCTGAAGCAAGCTGAGGGGGAAGACACTTCTACATTTATTAAATCAGTTCTGTAGGATGTATTGCAAAACTGTGAGGATCTCTCGATAATGCGAGCATACAGAATCACTCCACGTGGTTCCAGACAACGTATGGCTACGGGATTATTAACTCCATGGACCCTCTTGGTATCACTCAGATTGATAGTAGAAAGGGATTTTATCATCACCCAGGCCAAGAAATATGGGACAATGGAGTGGAACGGTAACAAAATACACATTTTTCTGGACATTAACTATGCCACACGGCAAAGGAGGAAGGCATTCGATGGGATCCACTCTCGCTTACGACAACTGGGGATTCAACACACGATGATTATGCTGGCAAGTCTCCGAATGTTTTATGGAGGGAAAACATATCAATTTTCCAATCCGGGAGAAGCTAGTAAACACATAGACAGAGTGGAAAAAGAATTCCAATCAAAAGACATGGAGACTGGTAGCGAGAACGAGGATAGTGATTAAGTGCTAAGTACTGTTGTTCTTCTTCCTTTTTTCCAAATATATGTGGAACTAACCGCCTATCCTCCGAGAGGGACTGGATTTCAGAGCTGGCATAAGCTTTTGATTTATAGCCCAGTTCTGTGTTATGGGGATAAGCTCTGTTGTTAAAATATGCCAAGCTATGTCTCCCTGTTAAAATAATAGGCAATTAAGATAGAGCACCACAGTTATGCAGTCAAATAATGTTGGGCAGTTTAAGAATATAGCTCATCGGTTAACACAATGCTCTAGTGAGAGTTTAAAATAAAAGTAGTTAAATTTGTTGCAAATAATAAAGCTGGTAGAATGCTGAGGTTACTACAGATTGTTTAAGGGGAGTTATATCTATCTCAGCGATGGGATATATATTTAGTAAGGTAAAACTACCTTGGACACTCCCTGCTCTTGGCAGCAATAGGCTAGTACTGGTAAAATGTTAGATATACAACCTTTAGTAAACCCCCTTGTATTGTACCTAGCT
The DNA here is from genome assembly GCA_016271365.2 of Neoceratodus forsteri. NCBI lineage: Eukaryota > Metazoa > Chordata > Ceratodontiformes > Ceratodontidae > Neoceratodus > Neoceratodus forsteri. The sequence continues at coordinate 612,562,608 of CM057450.1, read as the reverse complement.
ATAAGGGAATAACAAAGTGTGGTACTGTAAAAATGATGTAACGCATTTTTGTAATGCTTAAACTACTGCTGTATACCTGCCTATGTGTGTTTTTATACAGTAAAATCAAATAAACATAAAGTTAAAAAAAAGTGAAAACTAGAGAGTGTTAGTAGGTAGACAGGGAGTGAAAGTGTGGAGAGGAGAGTAAGAAATGTCGAGAAAGCTGATTAAAAAAAATGGGAAAATACTAAAAACAATAGTGAGAGATCAGATTAAATGCAGGCAGTCTTAGCCATACAGAAAAAAGCAGGAGTCAAGAGACAGGGAAAAAAGCAGTTTTGTGCAACAGCTGAAAAAATATACGTGCAACAACTCTTCAAAGTATAAAACAAAATCAGGATAAAAGATGGAGGGGGGGATATAAGGCACATTCAATGTGCAAGCGTGAAAGAATGTGAGAAGGTGGCTTGAAAGAAAAGCAAATAAAATAAAACACATAAATAAGCAGGGAGATAAACACATTGCTGTGCTGGAGGAAACTAAGGGCCTCCAAATAACTGGCTTTATACAGACATTTTTTATACTCCTTACCATACCTACAATCCTTTCAACCTGCCAAGTTAGACAATGGTTTTCACACATGGCAGAGACTTGGTATCCAAACTCTTCTCCAATTTTATAAAAAGGATTTTTATTATCCTTTGAAGGCATGATGTTGCAATATGGCCTCACCCCATGGGATTGATTCCGATACATGTAAGCGGTTAACTACATTAGGACCTTACCCTCCCCTCTTGCCTCGCGGGGAAAACCATCCTCCATTTTTGGAAATCTTAAGGACAGCATTACAAGGCTCTGCATCACAAAGGCACATGATCTCCTTCTTATACAAAGTCTTCTTCTATCTCCATAAATACACTTTAGATTTAGTGAAGCTTTCCTGAGAGAAGGATCTGGGAGGCAATATAGATTCTAAAATATGGGACACCCACATTCGATTTCTACATTTAGGCACAGGGTCATATACCTGGAGATAGTTCTTCTGGAAGGTGACCCTTAGATATTTCAGGCCCCCCACAATACAAAATAAATATAATCCCACCAGAGGGTCCACCTGCTGGCGTGGTCATGGTTATGCCCCAGCGGCACATGGCCATATCTTATGGTGTTGTCCAGACCTCAAATCTTTCTTTGAGGACTTGCAGCTGGCTCTGGAAGAACTACTTGGGGTTCTGCTGACATGGACGGAGGAACTGTTCTTTTTTCTGAATCTAGATAGAGAGATGAGAGACATACCTTTGTTTATCACAACATTGTTTCTCCCCCATGGCTTGGTCTGCCATCGTCCGGCCACTGTCCTCTGCACCCCATGCAATCTCCGGCAGCTCACTCATACAGGATTGGCACACACAGTACCCATAGTGGGGGCCCACAATCCTGGCTGCTGGGCCCGGATCCAATACCCAGATGCAATTCCACACAGGTCCAAGGGTGTGCTGAGGCACGGCCATCAAGTCACCATGACCGTTTGACCACCATCTCCCACCATGTTTTCTCCCCTTAGGAGTATGGACATACAATGACATCTATGCACAACATGCTGATGTCTGCCATACTTCTCCCTCTAGATGTACCATGACTGTGGAACCTCCCCCATCTGCATCGGGGACCACTGCAGCACGGTGCAAACCCGGAATCCACCCCAGGGAAAGGAGAGCAGTCTACTGACGCTCAATCCACTCCCTCCTCAGCCAACCCCCAACAGCCTGGGCTTGTTCCCGAACCCGGGTTGCTGGCGTAGTGTGAGGTATGGCATCCAGCGCCTCAACCCTCAGTGCCACCGGGCCAGCATGAGAGACATATCTAACAGGAAACTCATCTCATTGTGTCTCTTCACAGCTAAGAAATCAATAACTTGAAAATGGCTTTCTCAGGCTCCCCCTACAATTAAAGAGTTGCAAGATCTCATGAATCTGATATACAAAATGGAGAAACTCATGGCCCTGATTAATTATCACAAAGAAAACTTTGAAACTCAATGGAGAAAATGGATGCCCTGTATCATGGCCCATGGGCAGGATTTTGTTCCATAACCCCACTGTAGGGTGGGAGATGGAGGGGGGGACTAAGGGGTCTCACTCCTTATCCAACAGGATTTAGATGAATTATGATCATAACAATTTAGGCTTTTTCTTTATCTCTGTTAACTATTCCCTTAGTCCCATCAGATTGATTATTTATTAATGGAAGCACTCAAAATGGTATGTATAACCAATGTCTCTTCTTCAATGGATTGTGAAATTTGTACTGAAAATATGAGTTAAGATATTCCAAGATGGTTACTATTTATTTGTATGACCCAATGTACTTTTACATTTGAAAAAAATATTTTTTTAAATAAAGAGTTAAAAAAAGGAAGCAGGGGACATAAAAAAGGCACATATTTATTTATATTGTGCAACAGACTGAAATAAAAATATTTGATAGAAGTAAGCTCATGAACGTTGAAATAAAAAAAGCACAATGAAGCAGACAGATAAGAGGGTAGATTATTGTTCAAGTTCTCTGCAGACAGAAATATTTGAGAGAAGTTAGAAGGAGACAAAACAAAGGATCGAAAAGACAATACGTAAAGAGAAGCAGCAAGTAGATCTGTCTGGGCACAGTACTATGTGCATGAACATACAGTGACTAGATATAAAGTGAGAGAAGCAAGCTCCTGTAATAAAGGAGAGTAAAAGACTATAGTGGAGAAGCATCGGGATATAAAAGAGGGTACATATTGTGCAACATGTATGTGTGAGAGAAGAAAGCAATACAAAGAAAAGTGAGAAAGGATTGAACAAACACAAATAATAAGGAAAAGCAGGAGAGACAGGCTGAGGGGGATATAAACAAGCATTTGTCATTGCCGAATGTTGGCTTGCTAGCATTGGTATTGGTAGTGCAGAAGTTAAGAGAGATGCATAATAGGAATGACAGTGAAGTATTGAACTACGCCACCCCCCCTCCCCCGCAGAGACTGAAAGACATTGGGAATGTGACTTTGGGTCATCGGCCATAGCGCTTACACCATTCCACCTCACCCCACCCTGAAGACACAGACAGGTTTTGGGGTGTGCTTTGGGGTCTTCGGCCCTTATGCTCACTCCATTCCATAAGGAAATAAGCTGATATGGGTGCAGTATAGGAAAATGGGGTGAATGTTAGGACAACAGATCCCCAAGGCACACCTCAATGCCTGTCAGTGGCTGTAGGGTGGGGTGGGTTGGGGTAGAATGCCGTGAACATTACAGCTGACGAACCAAAGTTACACCCCCGACGCCTGTCAGTCTCTACAGGGTGGGTATATGGTTGGAAACCTTAATGCCCCTGGCATTTGTTGGTATTTTCACTCCAGATTTTCAACATTGGCTTTTTGGAACCCCACCTCATGAACAGTGACACTAGCATTTCATTATTCAATCTTGAAAGGAGATTTCTCACAGCAACTGCGCCATTCAGAGCCACAGGTGTGGAAACACATTTTGGGCAGGATGTAAAAAATGACAGCTATACTGTTCATGAGGAGGTATTAAAAAAATGGCAATGTTGAAAATCTGGAGAGAAAATATGAAAAATGTGCAAACTTACAAGCGTGCGTAGAAACTGCTAGCACACAATAACTGGTAATTTTTGAAATTTTCACCAAATTTTCAACATGAACATTTTAGGACCTCTCCTCATGAACAATGATACTGTGATTTTGTTAATCTGTCCCAAAAGTTGATTTCGTACAGTGACTGCACCCATTGTGCGCAACAGGTGCGAAAACATGTGTCGGGCAGGATGTGAAAAATGACAGCTATACTGTTCATAATGAGGTGTGAAGAAATGTCAGTGTTGAAAATCTGGACTGAAAATATTAAAAACTGGAAAAGTTATGAGCTTGTGTAGAAACTGTGCAATGCATGCTCGTAATGCAGTCATTTTTTGGAATTTTTCCATCAAATTTGCAACAAGGGCTTTTTGGGACCCCACCTTATGAACAGTGGCAGTGCCATTTAGCTAATAAATCCCGAAAGGTGATTCCACACAGTGACCGTGAAGTCACCTTTCGGGACCAAGAAATGAAATGACAGTGACATGTTCACGTGGTGGGGTCCCAAGAACCCCATGTTGAAAATTTGAGGCCAAAATTCCAATAAATGACTGCGATATCAACTTAAGTTGAAGCCCCCCATTGCTTCCCATTATAAAGCTTACCATCATTTCTTCACATCGCAGTTCGGCTTTGAAGAGTGCAGACATGTCCGGTTCAGAGAAGATCGCGGCTTCTGACCTCCAGAGGGTAAGTATGGGTGAGGGGGATGTGCAGAGGGAGGGTGGGAATGGGAGAGTGGGATAGGGGAGACATTGGTGGACCGTTTTCTTGTTTGCAGGGAAAAAATTTAAAAAACCCATGAGGGAAGTTTTTTTTCATTTACAGGTTAAGAAACCAAAAGAAAATAGGCACATTGGGGTGGGGTCCCAGTGTGCTACAATTCTGGGGGGGGGCAGAGGAAGCGGGGGGGGCAGCAGAAGTAGGAGGTTGCAGGAGTGTTTTATTGTCTGTCATGGAATGGGGAACGGAGGAAGCGGGGAGGACAGCAGCAGTGAGAGGTTGAGGGAGAGTTTTTTTTTCCTGGCGGGATAGGGAATGGAGGGAGAGGGGAAGGCAGCAGCAGCAGTGGGAGGTTGCGGGAGAGTTGTTTTTTCCTGGCGGGATAGGGAATGGAGGGAGAGGGGAGGGCAGCAGCAGCAGTGGGAGGTTGCAGTAGGGTTTTATGGTCTGTCGGGGGATGGGGAATGGAGGGAGTGGGGAGGCAGCAGCAGTGGGAGGTTCTGGTGTGGCGGGAACAGCGAACATGGGGATTGGGCACCCCAATGTCGGCTTTCTGTGGATTGTGTGGCGGATGGCAGGAGCTGCCATTTTTACTGAAATGTTTCACTAGGAAAGGCACGTAATGGAGGCATGCTATCTGCTGTTGCAGTAACGAGCTCATCTCTGATTGCAGCAGCAGATTTGTTTCATCTCTATGGCTCTCTTTGAAACTACTGTCATAGGCATCATGCTCACTGATTGGGGGCTGAGGGACGAATCCACTAAAGCGTCCCCTGCATTGGCCAACACTGACACACCTCTGCATGTGTGCTACTACCACAAGATCTTGCTTGTGAGTGCACACAAGCCAACATAAAAAGGGCACACAGACACAGAAATGATATGACAACTCTTAGATGACTTAATGTGAAAAAAGCAGGACTCTCAAACCAAATTAAGCAGAGCAGAGTGACACATGAATGGAGAAGCACAAAGGCAGGGTAAATAAGTGGAGGAGCTGCTAACTTACATATAAACAGAAAATACAGAGAACAGAAGCCAGGACAGGCAGGGAAGCAGGAGTAGAAGGCAGCAGGACAGTCTGAATGCATAAATGTGTCCCCCACACACACACACAGTCACACACTGGCAGATGAAAATTTGTGCATAGGTGTTGTGTGTGTGTGTGTGTGTGTTAGAAATTGTTGTGTCATCATAAAATAAAACTCACTCAGAGACTCAAAGTTTCATTTTAGAACTTTATTAGTCCACAAAAAATATTTGTGCATCTCATTCTCTTTAATGTACACAATTATTTCACGCTACACAGTACAGACTGTGTGTCACATATATTTTTGTGCAAAGATTTTTCTTATAATAAAAATACCGGTAGGAATTTTTACCATTACTTGACGTGTGGCTAATGGTCTCTTGTGCTGGCTAAAAAATATGGGGTCTGTTTAACCACGGTGGCTAATAATTTTCAAATCTTAGGGGGACGGAGAAAAATCATAACCTCCTGCTACACATGTTCCTTTCCATTGGTCTTGAAGCCCTGTCATTAAACTGGTTCTTTAGCTATATCACCAGCCGAACACAATGTGTGAAATAGGCTGATCACATTTCCTTGTTTAGCGCCATAAAGGAAGGGGTCTCTCAGGGATCTCTCCTTGGACCACTTCTATTTTCTTTATTTATAAATGAATCTCCACTACACTATGGAGGTGCTTTGGTCCAGCGGTATGCTGATGATGCCATTCTGTACAGATCTTCCGCTGACCCGACCTTGCTGAATCGTGACTTGCAGCAGGACTTCCTTAAGCTTGAGTCATGGTTTTCCATTACTCTCCTGGTGCTCAACACCAAGAAGACGAAATCGATGCTCTTCTATCACCAGACCCATAAACTAACCTCCACACCCCCATTTGTGATAAACTCCTACCATGGTGACCCCTTAGATCAGGTACAGTCCTTCAAATACCTGGGTGTCATGCTGGACTCCCACCTCACATTTGACATGCATGTAACCCCTAGGTGGCGCTATCCCTCTGGCTACTACCCCTGCCTGCTTGGCTACTAACAGGTTAAGGGGCCTGAGTTCTGAAATGGGTGCCTCCACACAAAGGTCAGGGTTGGTTGTGGCTAGTCTAACCAGGTCACTGCCCTGTGGAACACTGTGACCCCCCCTTTTCTCCCACTAGTGGCCCACACAGTATACAACAGTGACTTTCCCAATATCCCAGATATGTAAACCACATACACTTGTACTTGGCACTTACCCCCAGGACTGGTTCCTTCAGCTTGACTCTCTGGACCCCCTGTAAAATAAGGTGATGCAGTACAATAGCCACAATACAGTACTTTCAGCATAAACTGATTCCACAGTCGATGTAAATTGCAGAAACAACAGATCTGATTTATTCAGGAGGCTGTAACAAGGAAAGGGGAAAATCAGGTTAATTAGCTTAAACACATTAATAATCACAGTACTGTGTTTGCACTTAGAGGCCCACTTAGTCATGTTCTCTGGGTACCCATGATGAATAAAGTGGCTAGCCAGGTCCATTGCAGCTGGTTGGGGCCCCGTGATGGAAAAATGAAAATGCACACACAATTTGTAATCTGGAGCCGGATGGCTCAGTTCGTGGAAAGAAAAGCACATGGCAATCAGATGACACACTTTGGTTAAACAAAAGTTGCAGGGAGCTACCCTGATAATTATTCACGGTACCCAGGCTAAACACAAGAGGGCTGATGGATGAACTCTCTGGTTTGCCAGAGGAAGCTTGACCCCTCGATGGATCTTTCTGTGCAGCAAGGTAGTGAGGCAGGACCCTTGTGGGAGGGCCTATTTGCACCAGGCAGCACAGATTCAGTCTGATTCTTGCTGGGAAAACTGCTTTCAACACTAGCACACAATTTACAGCAAATGGGGAAACCAGATCATGATCCCCTTCCAGCACATAGCACATTCATATGTAAAGGAAAGCTTACTGTACCAGGCAGACAGCTCCTCGGTCCCGATCGCAAATATCACTGCTAAACCCGGGAGCACTTCAGTAGCTAGAGTCCTGACAGGCCGATTGCTTTCAGCAAAATCTTCGGTCTTCTACAGGGTGAGCCTGGTAATAATTAATTTGTTTGCTTTACTCTTTACAATTTTGGATTCAGTCCGAAAACGTCCTCTTCTCCCTTTCAGGGCAGATAGCAGGCTAGTAGGTCAGGGATCAGGCCTTCCACGGTTCTCCCACGCGCACTACGGTGCTACTGCAGCCACTCGCACACACATAGCTCCTTCTCTCCAGCTCCCAGCAGATATCTGTTCTTCTCTCACCTCTCCGGGCACATCCATGACTCTCCCTCACAAACTACTGTGCCACCTGGCCACTCACGCACACATAACTGATCGGAGACGCAGTCCGACATAAAGGTTCCCTTCTTCTGTTCCTCTCTGCTCATCGTGCCTGTAACTTGGGGCACAACGAAGTAATTTGGAGACCTGGCCCAAATTGAAGCTGTCCTTTTTCCTCTCCCTGCAGGAGAGCCAAGTGCAGGAAGGTCAGACTCTGCCTTCCTGCCTAGTCCACACGCTGTCCTGTGGGGCAGCAACTCCATAAGCTTCTCACTCTTCCAGCTCCATCTTCCTTCTGACCCTGTGCTGCAGGCTACTGGGGAATTTCCCTTAGGTCCAAAAGATTCAGATGGTTGATTCTGGTGTCAATCACAGCAGAGCTCCCTCTATAGGTGCAAAAAGGTGCTAAGGATCCAAACTACATTACCCAGAGGCACCTACCATACAGCCCCCTTTCAACAGGCTCCAGATGACAGTCTTTGTCCCGACTGGCCCAAAGCAGGCTCCATTTTAAAGTCCCAAGTACTGATTGGTCCCACTCGGCAGTCTGGGACCAAAATGGTGTAGCAAACAGACAGAGTTCGTGCTGCAACAAAAGGCATGTTAAACAAACTACATTTTCATCATTTCTCTGCATTTTTCCCCACAAATAGTTACAGCTTTCAATTGGACTCCCTCTGCACTTGTAGCAACGGCAGAAACGGAGCACTTAGGCAACAGCCCTGGCGGGACTCATGCTTAGAAACACACAGTCCCCCCATTCACATTAATTATGTCTGCAAGCAGGCAGCTCTTAAAGAGACAGTACGTGGAGGCACCAAAAGCACTCACTACAATGCTGTTTAAAATGGTTGTGACGCCGGATACCACCCAGACTTGGAGCACTTAGGCAAGCTCCTGGAAGACTTTTGGGAACCCCCATTTGCAGGGGGTTACACACATATTTCCACTGTGGTTAAGACTAGTCACCAAAAGCTAGGGTTACTCTATTGCCTCTTTCCCTACCTCACACACACTCCTCCCAACTGGCCATAGCCTCCTGCTCATTGCTCCCACTTATCTCCTATGGAGCCCCCATGCTCCACTCTGCTCAGGTCACCCTTCTTGGCAAACTCAAGCAAACCTACCGCAGGGCCATATGCTTTGCTCTCGGCAGTAATGCTAGGAAGCACCACTGTTCAGCCCTGGGCTCCCTAGGCTGGCCTTCCTTTGAAGCCAGACTACAATACCCCACCCTCTGCCTTACCTACAACTTTGTTCATAAATTCACCCCTCCCTGCCTCATAGACATTGTCCAATGTAATCCCATGATGAGGTCCCTAAGGTTATCCAGCCTTCCTCTTCTCTCCTTTCCAAAACCCTGCCTGGCCGTGGGTCAACGTGCATTCTGCTTTTCCAGGCCCTTCCTCTGGAACTCCCTACCAGCTGCAGCTCTGACATGCTCCTCCATCCACTCCTTCAAGAGTTCTGTTAAATCCCACCTGCCTACCCTCAGCCTTGCTCCTGTGCCTAAGTTATCCCACCTTGGCTTCCAGTTTATTACCTTGTTCCTTCCTGTCTCTCTCTTGCTGTACCCTGTTGTGCCATTCCAGCTCTGCTGTGTTCCGATTCTGAGCTGTTTCACTCCCACTTCAACCGTAATCCAGTATTATTGAATTCTCTGCCTCTGTACTAGCATCTACTGTTTTATCTATAAAACCGACTGTATGAACTATAAACATTTCTGCCCTTGCACCTTGACTATTTATTGTAAATCATTACCTCTGTACTTGCTTATTCTATATAATTTTGTAAATACTGTACATGCATCTTGTGTTTTTATTGTGTTCTACAGACTATAGTAAAGAGCTATTGTGCACTTATTTGTTACAGTTATGTATTGTTTCTTTGTACCGCCCTTTTACCCTCCCGAGTCGCCCCTGAAAAAGTGACATTCTGTCTCAGTGGGCCTACCTGGTTACCAAAATTCAAATAAATAAAAAACTTGCATTACTGAATTGCTGCTGTCTGCATCCTGTACAGCGCCGTGAGCCTCAGGGGTGGGGTGCTTTATAAATAAACTTTTACTTACTAATTTATTTACTCACTGTACTACCCCTTGCTTTCCCTTTTTTCACTTACATACCTGAAGAAAGTTTATCCCCATTTTTGACCTCCCGGGTGATCCTCTCCTTAGTTTGAGCCTTTGCTGTACTCAACCTCCTTCCTTCCTCCCTTTGTTTATCTAGAAATACCTCCTTGTCCTCCTCCATTTGGGTCTCCTTGTACTTCAGCTGTGTTTTTTCTCCCTTGCCAACATAGCCACCTCCTTTGAGAACCATAATGACTATTTTCTCTTCTGTCCCTTGTTTATTACCTTCAAACAGCTTGCCATTATCTTAGTTATTCCCTCCTTTATCCTTTTCCAGTGTGCCTCCACTCTTCCCCCGCCATCTACAGCACCCCTTCAAGGTATTTCCTAAGGCAGTCTCTTATTTCTTTAAAATCTGCTCTTGAAGTCCAGGACCTTCATCCTAGTGTGTTTTTTTTCCTGCCAATTCGTATTCCAAACCACACTGTACAAAGATCGCTTATACCTTTGGGGGATACCCACTGGGATATTAGCAGTGCTGTCCCTGTTCGTAAGTACCAGATCCATCTGCCTTGTCTATAGTGGGATCTGTAACCAGTGGCCTAAAGAAATGCCCTTTGCAGGAAGTCTACAATGACCCTGCTCCTAGTCGTAGCTATGGCTGGAAAGTTCCAGTCTACATCCAACAGATTAAAGTCCCACATACTCACTACTTCTCCTTCGCTTGCCATTTGGTCAAGGGCCTCCTACAAAACTTTGTCCAACTCCTCATCCTCTGTTGGTGGTCTGTAACTCACCATGTGGGTAAAGGCCACAGGCTCTGTCTCTAAGCCAACCAGAGAACCTCCAGACCCTCCTGTTCTGCACTGTGCCCATGTATTTCAATGGCCTTTATACCTTCCTTTACATTTAAACCCCCCCCTCCCTTTTCGACCTGCCCTATCCTTTTGAAACATGTTGTAGCCTGGTATGGGCACCTCCCACTTGTGATTGTTATGGCAACCAGAACCAGGTCTGGCTTCACAATGATAGTCTCAGGGTCAGGAATTTTGAATCCTAGGCTCCTTGTAATAGCGCACATGACTCTCCACCCCATATGTCTCTCCACGCTCCTACTTTGTCCTCCCATCCTGAGTCCATCCTTTACCCTCCTTTTTTCCCTGGTACTGTTCTTCCCATTTTTATCCTCGCTCTGTCCACCCTCTCTAATATTTTTCTCCACCTTAAATCCACCTCTTGACCCTCCTGCCTCCTTCCCCAATGCCCTCTAAGCTTTCCCTGTCAGCTGCTCCATTTTTGGAGGGACATCCGCTGCCTCCCTCATTTTTTCTTCCTCCCCCTTGGCTTGTTTAAATAGCCATCGAATAGTATTTAAACCTTCCATCCAAGACTGCTGTTCCTCACCTGGATGGATGGAGGCCATCTCCTTTATGCAGGACTTTATCCCCCCAAGTAGGACCCTGTCTCTGATGTAGCCAAACCCCTCCTCCCTCCAACATGCCTTCAGTTAGTCATGGAGGGGGAACATGATGGAATCTTTCAAGTACCTCAAGGGAATCAACAAAGTCCAAGAGGGTAGCATCTTTCAGAAAAAGAGATGTGCAAGAACAAGGGCACACAATTTGAAGATAGAGAGGGAACAGCTCAGGGGCAGTGTGAGGAACTATTTTTTCATGGAGAGGGTGGTGAACGCATGGAATGGCCCTCCTGAGGAGGTCATGGGGTCAAAAATAATAGGGGAATTCAAGAAGACATGGGACAGACATAAGACAATTCTGGTGGGGGGTAGGAAGAAGACTGTTGGTTAACTAGGATCTGCAGCTTGTCAAATAGGTAGTGAAATGGGTAGACTGGGTGGGCCAAGTGGTCCTTATCTGCTGTCAAAGTCTATGTTTCTATGTTTCTATGAAGGCTGTGGTGCAGTGTTCTATAACCTTCCCCCGACTCTACACAGGTAGCACCTCAGTGAAAGCCACCATGCGTGCTACCTGTTTTGGGCCCCTTCCCAGCTCCCTAAACCTATCCTGTACCACCCTTCCAGATTGTTTGTCTCCAGATGGACAATGACAACTAGCTCCTCCTTTTTCCCCATTGCCCTAGTGATTTTAAGGATCTGCTGCCCATCCCTCTGTATTGAGGCACCAGGTAGACACCACATCTTCCTCCTTCTTTCCCCCCACCTGGGGGACTCTGTTCTGGAAGACCCCATATTTTCCCTTGCCACTACCTGGGGTGCCTCATCTTGGCAGTCCTGTCATGCCAGAGTGGTGAAAGAGTTGTCTAGTGGTGTTGGCTGAAAAGTGTGTTCCCTTCCTCCCACCCCCACCTTCACAGAGCCCACCACAGTCCAGGTGTCCCTTCATATTGGCACCCTCTGTGGTAACAGTGGCAGACTTGGTACCCCTGGGTGGAGGAAGAGGTCCCCCGAATCCTTAATTCAAATGTAAAACATACCTTAATGGAATGGTGAGATGTCTGCTAAAGAAAAACAGAAGGAATTACTGAGTTTAACTCTGTTGGTGCAGGAGCCATGCTATCCCGTCCTGGCAGTGTCTCCTTGATGGCAATTAGTAAATCATCTGACAGACCGACAGATCCTGACCAGGAGGAAAACTTCACCATTACCTCCAGATCCTTAGCAGTGAAAGGTCAGAAGATAGCTTCCTCCCTGCAGAAACTCGAGAACCAATTGTCTGCCATGTAGCAAGACATGCAAGATATCAAACAAAGGACTGCTGATCTGAGACAGGGCGTCACCAACATGGCAGCATAACACTGCCCTTCTATATCTGTACCATTGTGAGTGGGAAACAGCAGAGAAACTGGACAACTTAGAATACTGCTCTTGGTGGAATAATCTGCACATTTATTGGCTACCAGAGGGGACTGAATTGGCGGACATTGAATAATTTATAGGATCCCTCCTGAAAGAGTTGCTTAATCTCCTGTGGGTCTCCTTCCTGGGCACAAAGAGGGCCCACCAAGCTCTAGCACCAAGGGAAAAAGGGTCAAAACCTAAATACACAGTCCTCAGTGGTACAGACTATGAAATCAAAATGACAATACTTTAAAAGGTCATGGGATAGAAGACAGGTGCTCTTTGGAGATGCACATCTGTATCCAGACCACGACTTCACTGCATGTGTAATGGACATGAGATGCAGAACACTGGGCACCATGAAGTAAGTTAAAGCACAGGAGGTAAAGGCCCAACTAACAGTACTGTCTCAGATCTACATCTTTGCAGAAGCTAGACAGAAATTTTCAAATGTTTGTAGGATACAGACCCCTTATTGGACCAGCTTGGCATACTGATCCCTACGGACATGAACCTACCCACCACAGATCCAGAGTGAGAGATGCAGCTCAACTTATGGTTGATCACTTCTGAAAGCACCAAGGGCAAGAAAAGGCAAGCCAGGGCATTCAATGGTGCTTGGACCCAAGTTTTCTGTAACCGCCACTGTGATCCCAAAATGCAGCAGGCAGTGGGCCCATCCACGGGCTGATCAAGCATTCAGGTACTTTGTTCACTAATTTGGACTTATTTTTGAACATTGTACATGCTGGCTGTGGACGGTAGCAGATCCCTGACTGCAGCTGGATAGTCAGCTGCTGACTGAGACTTCTTCCTTGACTTACAGCACTGGTGAGTTTAGTGTTGCTGTCCTGTAAATTAACTTTAAATAAGGAGAAAATCTGTTACCTGGTTCTATATTTAGGTTGAAGAATTACACACAGCAAGGGGGTGGGGAGGCTTGAAACAGAAGAGCACAACTAAAAGAATTCTCAGAGGAGTTAACCTCAGGAGTTAATACTGGGGATATCCCCTGCTCTTTTGATTGCCTTCTGATCTCCCCAAGACTCCCCCTCGCACATCTATTTCCCTTTACTTTCTGTTTTCCCACCTTTGTTTCACTTTCCCAGCTACCATCTCTGTAATCCAGCTCAACAGTGTCTATACTTCAGGTTGCAGGACTCTGGCTCAAGAGAGCAATGTTTATGCATGGGGGCAAGCAATGAATAGCGTTTGGGAGCCATTGTGATATTGTCAGATGGAACTGCCTCACAAGCAGCCACAAAGAGGACTGGTGTGGTTATAGTGTGCCCAGGGTGGCAGCCCAATTTGCCCTAACTACTGTATTGGGCAGCTCCTGGACCCGATGGCAGCAATGTTCTCAAACCCAGTAGGAAGACAGAATCCGGGGGGAACAGTAGCTACATGCATAGTGAAGAGGTCACATATGTGTCCTGCCATACACGGAATTTACTTTCTGGTGGTAACTGACAAAGCATATTTGATTTCAGCAATCCTCTCTGTAATCGCTTGGTTGAGCACAAGGCTCCATGCCTTGCTAACTGCAGGAGGCTGAGGGCCCCTGGAGTGGGAGTACTGGTATACATAAGAAGAGGCCCCCCAGGTCCAGTCCCACACTAACGCTCGGGCTGTTTTCCCTGGCTGCGCGTGACCTGGTGCTCCCTCCACCGAGGTGGAATTCTAGCCCTGAACAAAAGCCCAAGGACATCTAAACTTAGTTTGCATCCTACAAAATTGAACTACTGAATTCCCTCAAACTATGACACTGAGGCATATTTCCACCCTTCTGTACCACCAACCCCACCAACCATGAGCTGGAATCCATAGCCTTGCTCTCAGTGGGGAACTGGCCCCTCCCACCACACTACACCTGTTCCTTTCCCTCCCTTCCATTCTTTACTTTTCTCAACCCCCTGCAGCTTAATGGGAGCCTGAATGATGGGGAATATAGAAGAATGAAGGCTGAAATGAAAGGGCTGCAGACTCAGGATACCTCCCTACCACCCTCTGGACACAGAGGGGTGTTATCCATGGTCCAGCACCCCTGATGGTGCCCCCACCTCGTGGGCAGCAACTTATGTAGGTATATGTACTAACCTCAGGGTGAAGACACTTAACATATAAGCACAAGTGTCAGGATCTGTGTTCTGTTATGTTTTACTGATATATATATTAGTCATGAGAAATGCTTTTTGCTCTATTTTGACTGTATTTTTTATATGTAAGGCAACAGTGCCATCCTTAGTAATTGTATAGTACTGCAACTGACCTTGCATTATAGAGGTCTCATTGTATTGTTATCTTTTTCCAAGCTATGCAACTTTTCATACTAGTTAGGATAGTTACTCAGACCACCTGTTTTTGCCTAATTATATACAGTTTATGTATCTTCCTTAGCTGTTGCCATTGCAATTATCAGGGTATAAGACCTTTTGTAACATGTAGCTTCTCTGAAAAGAGAGAGACTGTCTGCATTATCTAGGTAAGACAAACTGGTGTTCTCCCAGTGTTCACACTGTAATGGTAGTAAGTCTGTATTACTGATCTGTAATACATTTAATTTATTACATGAGTACCACTTGTCTGTTGTCTCTTCCTTTTGTGCCATTCCACCAAGAACCTGAGAGGGTGATTTATTACCCAGTTACATTTTGGTGACAATGTGAAGGGTGGAATGTACAAAGGAAGATTCACATTAAATTTATTTTGAATGTCGAGTAGTATAGTGAGAATTTCGCCTACTTGGACCTACTCATTCTTACAGTGGTAGCGGCTGTGGCAGATCCACACTGTCCTGGTCCCGGGCGTGGCAGACCCACACCAGACCCTCTAACACTCCCTTTGCGAGTGACAGCATACTTCATTGGCACAACCGTTCCCCTATCAGGGACCAGAAAGTGGTCAGTGATGGTGGCAGGACTTTTTTACCAGTTTTCCAACTGCTAATTTGTTTGACTACCCCTTATTTGTCATGTCTGATCTGTGCACAGAACTGAGACTCAGTGTCTCAAACTACCTCACATCCCATGGCGGATGGACAAATTTCGCACTGGATGCAAAATCTGCATAAAACCATTGCTGCTAATATCTGACCATTACTTAGAGTCCAAACAAATGACCAAGAAATACAACCTTAAAGGTCTTTTGGTTGCGGCTTTACATACCGCTGTTGAGAGTCTCACAATGAGGTCTGCCTCCCTTGAACTGCAAAATGCATATCTAAAAAAAGAAATGGGCTTGCAGGCATGGGAGTAACAGAAAAAGGAAAAGAAACTAGTGGAGGAGACACAGTCACTCCATGATGCTAATTTCAGACTGATGCACTGTACTGCTCAAGTCACTGAGCGAGAGCTGTGTTTGTTAAGAGATGACTGCAAAAGGTTGAAATGTGATAAGAAATAGTTAGCACATTTGAATGACATTTTGAGTGATATGAATGAGACTTTGAGAGATGAGAATGCTGAGTTGAAAGAGGATTACAAGTGTGCAAGTTGTGAGTTGAATAAAGAGTTTAGGGAAAACGTTGAATTGGGCTCCACATACAGAGTGTTGCAGAGAGAGATTGAGAAAGGTATTGAGCAGGGCACTGCAAAAGTCTGTCACAAGAAATGTAGACAAAAGATGGCAAAGTTGCGCCATCAATGGGAGGTTCTTGATGGCCATGTTAAGGGAATGAACGGGTTTCAGTATACTCCCATTGAGATCATGTCATCCATCAATGATGACTCTGACTTGGATGATGAGGCATGTCATGTCACACGCAAGTCCAACCCCCGTGGTGTAGCAACTTCTGCTTGCCATTCACAAGATGGCACTGACATCGGCACACACACTATCTCACCACATCTACACAAATATGGCAGATGCCATGGACAGCACCAAGATGGTGGCCCGCATGGCACAGGCAGATGGCCTGTATTCCATGATGCACTTCCGTTCGTTCCTCTCACTAGGGGTAATGAGTCGGAGATTCGCAGCATGATTTGTGAAGTGATCAGTAGGATCATGGTCCCAGAAGATCAAAAACAGGCCATCCAGGACCAAATTGACAGAATGCTAAAAGATTCTGTCACTCAGGATCATATGTACAAGGCAGTTACTGATGCAGAAGCAGAGGCTGCACTTTGCGGGGTCATGCAACATATTGAACTGGGTACGACTACGCATACTTCCAATCCCCTACAAGTCGCCCATTCTGTCCAGCAAATTGTGCAGAGCATTGGACAGATGGGCCCAACTGACAATCTCAGTTGCCACTTGGAAAAAGTGTGCTCCCTTTGTGAGAAACGCTCTCTCCAACCTCAGTACCAGGTTCAAGTCTTGCGACAAACAGTTGAACCTACCCTCTGGGCTAAGCTGTCAGAGATAGCACAAGTGTTGAAAATTTTACCTTTGATGAAACTGCCACTGCCCTCATGTGTGCAAATTACCCATGAGTTGCGGGAATGTGTTTGACCTACAAAGTCAAGCAAGGCAAAAAAGAAAGCCCAACTGCCTTCCACCAATGGTTGTAGCTCACATAAAAAACTGGCAAAGCCCTAGCTGATGAACAATTTGATGCAGATCAACTTGAGTACAAGGATTTGTACATCCAGAATATGTATCCAGCCTTGTGAGAAAAGGTCGAACTTAATATTTTCCCAGACACTGACAAGTTTCAGGATGTCCTCACTAAGATGGAGCGGGCCTATCAGATCTACCTCCACACCCTTTCATCCAGCAAATCCAACAAGGCAGCTGCAGTACAGCCTACCCCTGATGCCCTCATCCACTACATGGTGAAGGGAAACAATCAGAAAAATGATACCCCTTCTAATGACAAACAGTCATACAAGGGGAAGGGGAACTGGAACTATAGGAACAACTGAAACAACAGAGGTAGTTGGAAAAATCCAAACACCGAACAAAATAGCCAGAGCTGATACCAAAATGATCAGAGCTATCATCAAATCAAAGAAGAGAACAAAACCCTCTTCAAGCTGTTGGAGGAAATTTGTGCTGAGTGGAGAGCTACAGCTATCCGAACTATAGCTGCCCTAGCCCCAGCCGTTGAGCAATCATGCAGCTGAGGAGAGGTTGCCTTGTTTACTGTCCAGGCCAGTGTGATATCCAAGGCAGAACCACCCGTGCAGGCCATCACTGTGCCTGTGACGTCAAAGTATACTTGTACCCATTGTAAGACATACAGAAGGCCTTAGAAGAGCCTGAAGGCCTTTGATTTCAGGAACAGGAAGACAATGTAGATTCTGAATGCACAGATTGACAATTACGGGCCCTGGTCCAGATTGTGAGTAACCTGATTGTTGACACAAATGGACGGCCTTATGTAAAGGCCATGGTCGGGGGTCGCCAACTCACCATGCTTCTGGACACCGGAGCAGCCATGTCAGTCCTCCGTGACAAGAACCCAGCCTCATATGACTGGTCTACTGGCTGGAAGACCAGTGCACAGGGTGCAGATGGTACCCAGTTATACAGCTACTGATCTGTTCCTCTACCTGTGGTGGTAGGTCACATAGTTTCACATCATCACCCCAGCATATTGCGAATTGATTTCTTAGCATTACACAGCTGTGTAGTGGATCTAGCCAACAGGCTACTCATTCAAATCAAAGGACAATGTCATGCTGTTACCATCCCCAGGCTTGGACTGGGCATACAAGGGCCCCCAGGGAAGGCATACACAAGGGCCCCCCTCACAATAACATGCAAAAAATGCAGACTTTTTTAATGTTTAAATACATTATACTGCTTATTTTTGGTACTTTTTGATGTAAACTTAAATCATGAAATGCAAGTACTTATTGTAAAACTGTACGTCATCAAGATACTGACCAAAAATTACCAAAGAAGCAATCTACAGAACAATGAATGAAATATCCAACCCACCTGTAGTTTTGTGCCAAACAGCCAAGGTGTCATTAAAAAATATGTCTTTCACCTCAGACATGTCCTCAGCCTCATTATTTACAGATGTGCCATGTATTGAAGAAATCAATATGGCATGACAAAACAGCACATATAGTAAGAATTTGGTGGCAGACCGATTGCTGAGTCACAGATAAACAAGCTTGCTGACACTGTCAGTAAAGGAGTCAGCGTGTCTGTAGTACATCAGCCTTTGGGCTAGATACTCTTACTCAAATAATGTAAAGATATACACCACACCATTGGTTAATTTTGGTAAAACAAATCATATTATTTTGGGATATTTATTTTCACTTAGAACACAATTTATTTGACTTAGAACCTGCTATTTCCACTTAGAATCTGGAAATAGAACAAACAGAACAATTGGAAAAATAGTGTTAAGGTAAAACAAGATAAAACACCAATAAAACACTCATTAGTGGAGATAATTATGTCATTCCAATGCATTCCATTTTGTATTCCCTATTTCCATACCAAATAACTGAACACAACTATTTTAAGACTATAAATTTTAAGTCTGCAACTATTTCAAGACTATTACTTAACAGTAACATGTCTAAGTGATGAATGAAATATACAAGCCAACAATATCTACATGACATAAATCAGTTATTTCAATTGAACATGAATAAAAGAACTTCTATGACTGAATTACCTATATCCACTGGCATAGTAACAGTCATCCATGAGGAGCCTTTGACAAAGGATTTGTATTGAGTCAGAAACATGGTAGTGATGGACAGAGTAATGTGAATCGGAACGCTGTGTCTGAAGAAATATTTTTTCATTCTTTAAGCCACTGATTCCTCCTTGATGCATTTGGCTGGTGTGTGCCCAATTTTGATGCTTGAAAATAACTTTTGCTTGAATGCACTGCTGGAATTGGCAAGTAAAATCGATGACTGCAGGGTGCTATACTCGTTGCTGGAACCGTTGCTAGAATTGATCCTGATGTCTTTGATAAAGGATTTATATTGAATTTGTAATGTGTTAGTTATACAAAGAGAAACATGAGCGTGAAGTCTGTCTTAAGAAAGGTCTTCCAACTCTTTAAGCTGAAGCCGAAAAATTCCGCTCCACTCTCAGTAGCCAGTGCTCCTGTAGAAAACGTAACAGAAGCAGACAAAAAACACGGGCACCAGGCTTCAGCAAAGACAAGTAATCAGCTTTATTAGCTGTGCAAAAAAGCAACATAACAGCATACACTCGTGGTACAATGTGTATATTTATGAGGCCTTGTATCAAAATTTTAAGACTTTTTTAGTTGGATTGATAAAATAAGAGTATGTTTATATGTGTATAGGTTTTATGTAAATGTATATTAAAAATAGCTATATATTTATAAAAATACTAGCCCACGTGAGTTAAGCAGTAGAAAGTATAATTCTGGGGGCCAGATATTCAAAACTTTGCCCCAGGGCTAAATTAGCACTGCCTGGTGGGCAAACATAGCCTGGAGCACAAAGCAAGCTATATTGAAAAGGAAGTAGCCTGGTGCTAATCCTGCTGAATATAGCAGTCTAAGGAAGCCGGGCAAACTGGTCTGGGAGTGCAGGGCAAAAATAGCCCGGGAATAAGACAGCACTGAATATAGCAACAGGGAAGTGCAAACTGCAACTGCAGCTCGTTAGACTCTGTAGCAAGCCAGTGTTGCAGGTGGAGAACATTGTGTGTGATTGCACAGAGCTGTTTCACATCTACTGCAAACACACCTCTCAACCTCCTGCCTCATAAATCAGGGACACGACTTAAAAAAATCAGGGACAAAGGTTTAAAATCAGGGACACACCTTAACAATTGATGATAATCATGCAGGAAGCTGGTAGAATAAGTGGTGTAGAGTAAAATGCATTTTCTAAGGAAGAACATGTCTGTAACATTAATGTCTGACATTATGTTATGCTTACAAGCCCCACTGTGTGGTCAGGGAAACACAATTTGAAGGAGGGACAGAGTAAAGGTTTGAGGTAAAATCCAGTACCGTAGGAAGGGTGGGGTGGATGGGGCAGCCGCCGCGGACGCAAGCCTCCTAGGGGCGCAGTTTCAATCAGAAGCTCACGGTACTGTAAGTTCAAAAGTGAGTACTGCCACTTTAAATTAATTTTTTTTTAATTACTTTAACAGTAATTACTACTTGCTGCCAGTAGTGGGAGCATCCAAGGACCAGCAAGCCGGGGGGGGGGAGTCACATGGTGCGTTGCAGCCTCAGCAAGAAGAATCATGTGTGTACAGTTTCAGACAGCCATGTGGTCCGTCCGGCGGCAAGTAAATAAGGTGAGAGCAATGTGCATGCTGTAGTCTAGAACTATTTGAGACGATAAATAGTAGAGAGAGTAGAGACAGTGTTGTGCTGCAGGAGTTTTAATGAGCATGTCTGTTTAGTAAATTATATTAGTGATCTGTGGAGTGGGTTTGAAAAAATAGTAAAAAACTACCGATCTATTTAAGAAGGCAAAGAGATTAGGATAGGATTATTTGACTACAGTGTGTTTGTTTAAATTGTTTGGACCTTGGGCTGCCTGGTGCAACTGCATTCCCCTGCCCCTGACTCCGCCTCCTGATCCATGATCCGGTCCCGGCTTGCCGACTCCTGGAGGTCAGGAGGCCTACCCCTACTAGCTGCTTTCATAGTTTCATTCCATCCTTTCTTTCCAGGGTACTGTCTATGCTGGAGGCAAGGACAGGTCTAAAATCTGTTCTCCCGCATCCCAAGTGAAATATGAGTGAATAAATATATTGTGCAAACTGTGAAAGGGCACTGAGACCGAGTTAGTCTGTGATGACTAGACTTGCTTTCAAGTTTTTCAGCTTTCGTCTTGCTGAGCCTGATGAATAAAATAAAGTTAAAACTTTTATTTCCTTGTAGTGTGTGTGTGTGTGCCCCGTGCATGTCTGCCCAAGTGCCTGGATTTTTGGGTGAATTGATCATCCTTGCTGCTCAGTTCGATCTTTTCTTCAGATCTTTGACCGGGCCGGAGGCATCCGATTGAAAAAAATAAAAATAAAATGAATGAATTTCTTGTGTACAGTGTTTGAATTGCTGTCTGACTTAACTGGGGGGCAGGCTCCAGAGCAGCAGGAGAGACAAGAGTAGTAGTCATCATTACAAAATCATTGCAACTTCCTGGCTAGAAGCTCTTCTGGTTCATACTCTGTCTCTGTGTGAGTGCTGGTCCAGCACAGAGAAAGAGAGAGTATGAACCAAAGTTTCTAGCCAGGAATTCAAATTTAATTGCAAATAAGCATATTGTTGCTGTTTTGTGTCATTATTTGTAATTTTTTTTCTTACTTTGTTGAAGTTCTGTATTTGTTTAATGTTTGCCCTATTTAAATTAACTGCTTACTAGTCTGTAGCTACTAGACATCTCCCAGCAATACCAGTGTGTACCCTACCAGGTGTATCAGTCACCTAAGTATTGCTATAACTGGTATACTGACTTACTGTATCTGTTAGCCTAACAGATACAGTAAGTCAGTATACCAGTTACAGCAGTGTCTGCTCTGTTATATCAGTCTTTGTTCACATTTACGCCAGTGTGGCAGTATCCCATTACACATAGAAACATAGACTTTGATGGCAGATAAGTACCGCTTGGCCCACCTAGCCTGCCCATTTCCCTACCTACTGGATAAGCTGCAGATCATAGTTAACCAACAGCCTATTTCTTCCTACCCCCCCACAAGAATTGCCTTCTGTCTGTCCATGCATTCTTGAATTCCCCCACTGGTTTTGACCCCACAACCTCCTCAGGAAGGCCGTTCCATGCATCCACCACCCTCTCTGTGAAAAAATACTTCCTCACATTACCCCTGAGCCATCCCCCCTCTACTTTCAAATTGTGTCTCCTTGTTCTTGCACATCTCTTTTTCTGAAAGGCTCTACCCTCTTGGACTTTGTTGATTCCCTTGAGGTACTTAAAAGTTTCTGTCATGTCCCCCTCTCCCTCCTTTCCTCAAGGGTATACATATTAAGCTCCTTTAGTCTCTCCTCATATGGCTTCTGTTGCAGACCCTGCACCATTTTAGTTGCCCTCCTCTGGACTGTCTCCATCCTGTCTACATCCTTGTGGAGATGGGGTCTCCAGAACTGGATGCAGTACTCCAGATGGGGTCTCTCCAACTGTCTGTACAGAGGGATAACAACTTCTTGTTTTCTACTGGTGATGCCTCTCCCTATACATCCCAGCATCCCCGCAGCCCTTCTTACTGCCTTCTCACATTGCTTACCTACCTTACATTGACTGTCATCTGATATGACTACCCCCAGGTCCCTTTCCATTTGTGTAGTTGTTTATACCCCCCCCCCCATTGTGTAGTCTTCCCCTGGGTTTTTGTTTCCCAGGTGCATTACTTTGCACTTTTTTGCATTGAATCTAAGCTGCCATAGTTTTCACCATTCCTCCAATCTTGCCAAGTCCCTTCTCATCCTTTGCACCCCTTCTTGTGTATCAACCCTATTGCAGATCTTTGTGTCATCTGCAAAGAGGCATACTTTTCCTTCCAGCCCCACTGCAATGTCACCTATAAAGACATTAGAGGACTGGTCCCAATATTGAACCCTGGGGTACCCCACTAGTAACCTTCCTTTCTTCAGAATGCACTCCGTTTGTTTTACTATTACCCTCTGGGACCTGTTGTCCAGCCAGCTTGTTACCCAGGCTACTACCCTGGGACCCACTCCCAGGCTGGCTAACTTGTTTGTTAATATTTTGTGTGGGACTGGGTCAAATGCCTTGCTAAAGTCTAGGTAGGCCATATCCACTGCCGTTCCCTGGTCTATTACATTGGTTACCCAGTCAAAGACTACAGTTCCTCCTAGGTACAGTTAAACAGTGTCTTGGTTATTACAGCAGTTTCTCTTCCCACTCCAGTTACAGTTATGCCAGTATCAGCTTCCTGTTATACCAGTGTCTCTTCTCAGTTACACCTCTCAGTATTTCAGTTACAGCATTGTCTCCTTCCTTTTATGCCAGTATCTCCTCTGAAACATAGAAACTTAGATTTGAGAGCAGATAAGGACCACTTGGCCCATCCGGGGTGGTCTGTCCACCACTCCTCCTCCTTAGTCTTATTTAAATAATAGAATGTGGCATTGGTTGCAGCTGCTTCCCCACAAGAAACAAGCAGTACATACAGTACTTTTGTTTTCTGTATATAAATAAATAGAATGTGATGGCATTCGCCCACTCTGAGGCAATCGCCCTTACAGTCTATTTATACAAAAGTACTGTATGTACTATTTGTTTTCTTGTGGGGAAGCAGCTGCAGCCAAGGGGAATAAAGTTTAGTTGAAGTTAGTTGACTGTTAGTACTATGTTGGAAGTGGAACTTGACCTGCTGGCAGCCAGGTGACCAGCCGCCTGACTTGTCTGTGTTTGCTCTGCTCTCACTCTCTGACTGTGAGCGGTTGCCTGGACTCAGTTCATTATCTTGCCTGGGTGATCAATGATTTACCTTGTGCACCCAATCCCCCTGGGTGGAATGCCAGCACTAAGTGTGCAAACTGTGAAGCGCACAAGCATACAGATTGCAACACTGTTGGTGTTCCCCTCCCCATATTCCCCTTACTCCTACTTGTGCATTGCTACCTTTTGTCTCACATGTGTCATGTGGCAGTATTGCACCAGCACTGATGGCCTTACACTCCCTGGAAGAGGAGGAGGGTTTCCCCATGGACACTCGATCCTCCTCCTCCTCCCTCCCACAGCAACCCAGGTTAGCTCCCAAACTCAGGTCACCAACATCGCAACAGGTAGCACTACTGTTGTGCCAAGGGGTCAGCCATAATGTGTTTTTTTTTTTGTCGATAGAGCTACTGATGCCTCAGAGCAAACTTTCAAAAACATAACATGATATTTAGATTTTAGACATAATTCATTATGTGTATTGCGTGTATCTGCAGAAATCTACAAGAACACTAGATCTTTATCCTTAAAGTGAATTTATGACTTACCTATAGCAGCTACCACTTCGCATGGTGTGGTAGCTGCCCTCGAACAGTCGTTCTAGCCAGGTTAGAAATAATGTGTGCAGCTAATAATCCAGATATTTACTCATAAATTAGTTTTAGCATTGGCTTACTTGATGCATTTCAGAGCCCCATTCCCCGTCCCCCCTCCCACTCAAGCACGTAATGACGTGTGGCCAGGGATAGCATGGGGGTACACCCATTTGAAATTAATGGGGCTAGAGTTTTCATTCATTTTTAACATCAAGAATAGCCAGTAACACAATAATGAAAGGCACTGCTTGACTAACATGATCCTTGTTAGTCAGCCACTTGTCCACAACAATGTGGTTGCATATTCTGATGCCAGCCAGCCAGTGTCTCCCACATCTCATATTCCGTGGGAGCAAAATATTCCCTGAAATCAGGGGTAGGGAACATGTAGCAAAAGTATGTTTTTTTCTTCAAGAAAAGCCCCAAAACTCACCACAGAGCATGTAAACACCTCAGAGCTTCTGGGGGCCTTGCGAACCCCAGACCCCTGGCTATTTTCTGGGGGGGGGGGTGCAAAATTTGTCTCTTGGGGCACCAAAATGCCTTCCTACGGCACTGGGTAAAATCAGGGACGTCCCTGAAAATCAGGGACAGTTGAAAGGGATGACTGCAAACAACAATGTAAGCCACACACTGCAGAACTGTGCTTAGTGTGCTATGCTGACGTGAGGTTTGCCAGGGGCTAACTTGATTGCACAGTGCTAACACATTAGCCCCGTGCAAACTGGTTAGCCCGGGGCAAACGGGAGCTATATTCAAAGCTGACATGCAAATGAGCCTACTTAGGTAATCTGTGGGCAAACAGGCACATTTGCAACTCATTATGTGCTGCTTAGCATACAATACCATGTAGTTTGCCCGGTGCTACTGCATGGTGCACACAGCTCCACCTTTTGGTCGGAATGGAAGTACAGGCTGGATGCTGCAGGCCAAGGCATGCCCACAGCATCCCCTGTTGGTCGGAATGGAAGTACAAGCTGGAAGCAGCAGGAACTGTGTGCTGTCAGGCAGCTGTGCAAGCAGGACCTGTATATATGTCGTGCATATACAGTATATATATATATATATATATATATACACATACATATACAGATCGATAGCTAAACAGACACACTGCCCATGGCCTTACATGACCTGGAAGCTGCCTACCCCAACAACATAGGTACCCCACTGCAGTAGTGGGTGAAACACAGTGGGGGATGCAATACATGGGACAGGCATAAGGCAAACCTGGTGGGGGCCGGAGGCCATAGGCTGTCGGGTCACTAGGATATACAGCATATCCAGTAGATAGGGAACAGGACAGACTGGTTGGGACAGGCAGTCCTTTTCTGCTGTCATGGTCCCTGTTCCAGTGTGTGCCTGTGACATCCTGGTAGACTAGTGTCAGCCCGATTAGCATGATCCACTACCCCCGGTAGCCTCAAAACACACTGAAACCCCTTATGTTCCAGTGGTCCCCCAAGCGCGGCTCCCAACCCCTGTTGAAAATGAAATCAATAACTTTTCCCTGGTAGTCTTGTGGTCCCCCCACCCCCACGCACATATCCCGACCCCCGTTCACATCTAAATATTAAATATTTCCCTGGTAGTCTAGTGGTCCCCCACCTCCACGCATGTATCCCGACCCCTGTTCACATATTAAAATTAACATTTTCCCTGGTAGTCTAGTAGTCCCCCACCCCACGTACATATCCGGCCCTGTTTACATATAACAATGAACATTATCTCTGATCTGATGGTCCCCCCACCCTCACAGCGATCTCGGCCCCCATTCACATATAAAAATTAATATTTCCTGGTTCTGGGTCCCACACCCTGATGCATGTATCCCAATCCTGTGCATGGGGTGTGGGGACCACTAGATACCAGAAATATTTAATTCTGTATCTGAACGGGGTCTGATACGTGCATGGGGTGGGGGACCACTAGACTACCAGGAATATCGTATATATATTTTAAAGGGGTTGGATATGTGCTGGGGGTAAATTGTTGTTACCTCACTGCCGGCACATTACCGCCGGCCTTTTCTTGGTGGTATTCAGCGCCGTGCTACAGGTTGCGCTAATGCCTGTAGCGTGGTGCTATACCTTTGAATATGCTGGTGTGCCGGCATTCAGGGCCCCTTCCCTCAGTCCTTCACTTGCATACATGATAGTTTAGCGTTGGCACTAACATCTAGTGCTGGCGCTAAATGTCCTTTTAAATATGGCAGTCAGGGGCAAATTTGGTGCTAGTCCAGCCCAACGGATTTGCGCCCCCCCCCCATGCTTTGAATATCTGGCCCTGAGTCTGTTAATAGAGATGTTGGACAGATTTTGGGGGCATTTTACAAGAATCTTTCCATATATGCATATAACATTAAATATACATATTTATCAACATATGTATAACATCGTGTAAAATTATATGTATTAATATTTGTAGGGTATGGGCCGTGTACTTTACTTTCATTCTACGTATGTGTTTCAAAGTTGAGCCTATCCTGTTGAACAAGTATTGGTTTTATGTCATTTTGATAGCACTTTATTGTACAAACATACATAATTGCCAGCAGATACAGGCCATATGCTCTATCTAGTTTGCGCAAGTGTGCAGCACTTCAGACCATTAGACTGCAGCTGCCCCTCCTCCCATTAACTCTTCCCTCACTTGCTGACCCCCGTATGTACTTTCCCCTTAAATTTGTCCCAACCCCTATTGAAGCACCCCACAGTCTGCACTGATACAAGTTGCTCAGTGCATTCCACCCTGTTACCACTCTTTCAGTGAAGTAGTGCCTTCTCCTTTCCCACCTAAATCTGCCCCCCTGTAACTTCAGGGAGTACCCTCTAGTATCTCTTCATTCTGGAGAGTGAACCCACCATGGAAGTCTACTCTGTTCATCCCATTCAGGTACCTGAATGTCTCAATCATGTCCTCTCTCTCTTCTATCCTCCAGGGTATACATGTTTAGCTGTTTTAGTCTTTCCTCATAAGTTCTATCCCCTAACCCTTGGATCATCTTTGTTGCTCTTCGCTGCACTGCCTCCAGTGTTGTATAGCACTTTAATTGATAGTAGGACAGGGTATGTCTCTGTACCCTTAAATATGTACTGATTTGGGATCTGCTCTTCACTGTGTTTCAACCACGATACCTCCCTTGACCAGCATCCCTTGAGAAAGCCTAACGGCGAAACATGGTCAGAAGTTCTATTTGTCTGTCACTGCACGGCCACAAGTGTATGTTATACTGCCTTTTTGCACAGCTAATTAAGCTAATTATTTTCCTTTTGCTGAAGCCTGGTGCCAATGGTTTTTACTTGCTTTGAATTCTTTCAGGTATGTTATTCTTGGAAATTTTGGCTGGTGTGCCACATCTTGATGCTTGATTAGCAGAGTACCTTTTGCTTGTGTGCACTGCTGGAATTGGCAAGTCACTCTATGACTGTACGGTGGTCAACTCTTTGGAACCATTAGCAGAGTAACACTGATCCTTAAAGATAAAATGCATGTTTTTTTCATGTTTTTAATAAAAGCCTGAATTTCATGTCCCTGTGTCATTAGTGTTTCCTGAAAATGTCATGCTGTTTGGTTTTGTGATTTTCCTTAAATCAGCATTTATGTGTTGTGCAGTAACTGAAAATTGAAGTTGTTTCTCTCCATATCAGTAAGTAATGACATCATTTTGATCTAGCCTGCTGCTTCAGCAATTAAGTCCCTGATTGAATGAGAAATCACCATTTCTATGTAACATTTGTCAGTTCTTTCTAATGTACTCTGCATTTTTTTTCTGTCTGTACAACACACGGTTATTTAATGACTATGGAAAAAATTTAGATGGTTCATTCTTTGTGGGATTCTATGTGATAATACACTATGTATGTGTACAACTAGAAATACTATATGGCATCCTGATTCTCCTGTCTCCTGCATGACAGCTGAGGTAGCAGTACACTGCTGCCCCTTTCCACTGACCCACAAACCCCTGTCCTGTCTACTGCCCTCATTTGAGGCTGCTGCACTCCACTGCCAACTGTTTTCTACACAGAGCCAGGGATGCTGTACATTGCTGCCTCCTGTACAAATGGTTGGGGCTGCTGCACCCTGCTTCCCTCAGTCTCCCACCACCACAGTCTGGCCCAAATGCACCACGTTGTGCCCCTTTTCCTGTATCCACCATCGGGGCTGCTGTGCTCTGTTGAACCCTAGAGTCCCAGGTCCACTGCCTCCACGGTTGGGGCTGATGCACTATCCTGCTCCAGACCACCAAAGTTGGGGCTTTTGCTCCTGGTGTATTACTTTTTCTAGTACTTCTCCATCCTTGCTAGTGACTGCACAGACCTTCCTGGAACAAGTTTCCAAAACTAATAGAAGGTAATAGAAAAAGTAACTTACAGTACCCAACACCACTGCTGCACCACACACACACCATCCCCCAGCTTGTGCTGCCATTCCCTGATGCCATGTCCTGCAACATAGTTGAGGCTTTTGCACTGTGCTGTCCTCTGTCTCTGTCACCACATCTATGGCTGCTGCACACTACACCTGCCTACACAGTCAAGGTTGCTGTTGCCTGCTGTACCTTAGAGCTCCATGTCTCTACAGTTAGGGATGCTGCACCATGCTCCCTCCTGCACAAATGGTTGATGCTGCACCCTGCTTCCCTCTGTTCTTCCACACCCAGTGTCAGGAACAATGCAGCCTGTTGCCCCCTGTTTCTACGTCTAAAATCGGGGCTGCTGTGCTCTGCAAAACCCTATAGTTCCAGGTATCCTACTTTCACAGTTGGGACTGCTGTACCATGCTGCCCCAGGCCACAGGGCATGGGGTATTTGCTGCACCTGGTACCCACTTCAATTGCCCCAGCTGGACAGGGATACTGCAGCACATGCACCCTGTCCCCCAGCCAGGACTTCCATACCTTGGTGCCCCCCCCAATACTGCCACACCGTTGAGGCTTCTGCATCATGCTGTCCTCTGTATCTGCCACATGTACAGCTGCTGAACCCTATGCCTGACTGCACAGTCAAGGCTGCTGTGGTCTGCTCTGCCCTAGAGCTCCATGCCTCCACATTTAGGGCTGCTGCACCATGCTGCCAATTTACATCAGACAAGGCAGGACATGTACCGTACCTGGTCCTCTGCCTACACATTTTGGACAGTTTCTTCCTGTAGTCTCCTGCCATCAGAGTCAGACCCTTTGCTACACCCTGCTGCCCATGCCCCTTATCCCAAAGAGGTGTGTCTGATGCACCCTGTTCTACAGTTTGAGCTGCTATACCATGATATCTACCCTGTTTTCTGGTCAAACAGTTAGGGTTGCAGCACCCTACAACCATCTTCCCCCCCCCAAACCATAATACAAGATGAAAGTTTTTTTTCCTCAAGCAGCTTGGGCAGTGTAGCAAAAGATCGGAGTCCGGTGACAGGAGGGCAGCAGGGTGCAATCACCTCAACTGTTGGGGCAGCGTACAGGGTGCTGCAAATGCCATGACTCCTGTGGCAAGTGTCAGTGTGGTGCAGTCACCCTATCTGCAGAGGCATAGGGCTGTAAGGCATAGTTGGCAACAACACCACAGACTGTGTAGACAGGATCAGGGTGCAGCAGCCCTGGCTGTGATGACATATGAATATATGAAGACACCAGCAGAAGAAGGCCATTTGGTCTATCAAGTCTTAGAAAATGGGCTTGCAAAATCCCAGGCTCTGATTGGCTGATAGCCCTGGCAAGGTGGGCATCTATCAGACAACAGAGCCCGGGTATTAAAAGTGCCAGCCCCAACCAACCTGATTACGTTCGAAATAACTGAGCTGACAGAACGTTGAATTTTAAACAGACACCATTTTTTTTTTGCTCGCTGGCAGGACAACGGAAAAAGCCAGCCCCCCCCGCATCTGAAGTACACTATAAGTTAAAAAAACAAAACATTGGCAAAAAAAAATGAAGCCATCCAACCTCTCGCGCCCACGCCCTCCAAACACCGGCCGATGAATTAGATGACATGCTGGCAGCCTGTCTCCATCTCTGGGGAGACTAACTTAGTCAAGTACCACCACCACCACCAGCTGGTGCTACCGTACCATTCATCAACATAACGCCCTGCCTACTAGCAACTTTCAATAACTAGCACTCACGTGGGGCAGTCAGGAAATGGAAATAGCGGAGTTCCTCACTGCTTTGCCAGACCGCAAGTAAACTGACAACAGCTATCTGTATCTGACCAGGTTATTCTTATTTATTTTTCTGCTACCAAGCTCAGCATTCTTGAATACAGGTCCCGGTTTTTCCACAAACTGTCACCCTGCATTTTAAATTCTCCCACAGTGCCAAGGAAAAAAAGCAGTAGTTCTTTTCGAATTACAGAATTACAGGCAGCACGACCGCATGCTCGGCCCAATTATCACATCGTTTCCACTTACTTCTCCCTGGCTTGCCCTACTTCCACACTCACCGCACAAAAATACAAGCATTATAAAAAGGTGAAATTTAAGCCTCAACAGTTGCAGGACTACCGCATTCAAATCTTCTCCTTGATGCCTTGCCGACCCGCTGCTCTTCAGTTTTATCTCCACCAGATCGCTCTGCAACAAAATCCATTTAAATCCAAACACCGTGATCCTTCTCTTTCTCTCAAAAAAAAAAAAAAAAAAAGGACAGCTACTGTGGGGTAGGGTTGGGGACTGGGGGTAAAAATTCTTAGTTTGCCAAGTTTGCCTCTTCCTCTCAATCATTAATAAGGACATCTCAGTGGGGGGTGCAGACAGTTTAGACAGTACAGGTGGAGGAACTATTTTATTACAAAATAAGAGTTTTTACACGCAAACCTAATTATTTTTTCAAACATACTGTACATAATACAGTGGCCCATTTTCTAAGCACAATAATACCTTCAGGGTGCGTGGTATGGGCTATACGGACCTTCCAGGAGCTATAAGGCCCTCCCGCCGGCGCCGGGCTCACTACGCCCTGGGCGGTCCGGCAGGCCCACACCGCCCACCCTAGTCGGGTATTATTGCTTGCTGCCCAGACATAGGGTCCACAACTTGAGCTACTATCCCTGCCCTCCCTCCCCACTCCTTCCATCCTCCCTACCCATGATTCTTACTTTCCCCCTATGCCTATCCCGGCTTCTCTTAAAGCTGCCCACTGTGGAGACAGGAATGGGGGGATAGCAACAGAGTGCATTATGCCAGACTGTGAGGATGGGGAAATAAGGGAAGCAGGGTGCAGTAACCTCAACTGTTTGTGCAGGGTACAGCATCCCCAACTGTGTGTTGAAGGCAGTGGGCAGTGGGGTCCAGCAGCCTCAAATGGGGGCAGAAGACAGTGTTCAAATTGCTACTCCTGCAATTGTCAGGCAGAAGTCAGGAGAATCAGGATGACATTCAGTATGCAGAGTTATATGCATATATGGTGTATTTTTCCACAGAAACCCTCAAAGTACTGACAATTGGGAGTAGATACAGTACATGTTATTGAAATAGAGTGTGGTTCTGGCAGCCACCTGTTTGTCTATCTAAGATAAAAACAGAAATGATTTCACTGTTTCCAGTAACTGCAGAGCACATAAACAAATACTGATTTAAAGAAAACCACAAAACCATGCAGCATGATATTATCAAGAAACACTAATCAAAACACAGGGACATAAATTCAGGTTTTTATTAAGATGACGACAAACTAATGCATTTGAGTTTTAAGCCTTTGATAAAGGAATTTATACTGAATCCGTAATGTATTAGGCCTGTACAGCGAAACGTCAACATGAAGTCTGTGTCTTAAGAAAGATCTTCTAATTTCTTAAGCTATGTAGCCCTGGAAATTTCAGCTGGTGTGCCACATTTTGATGCTTGATTAGCAGAGTAACTTTAGCTTGTATACATTGCTGGAATTGGCAAGTCAATCTATGACAGTAAGATGATCAATTCGTTGAAGTACGTCTTTCTTCACATTCATTAGGAGGAGAAACTCTAACAGTTCTTGTCTCAACATAGACATTAACCTTGTTTTTACTAACTTGAGTTTTGAAAAAACAAACTCATAAGCGACCTGAGTACATGACAATGTCAATAATGTCTTGTATGCTAAATACAAATTACTGTACGCTGCTGAATGCAGACTGTATGAATGCAGAAGCTTAAAGAAACAAGAAATACAGCCTTTGCATTTTTTATTTCTCGTCCCAGATTCTAGACATTGGTCCTTCTCTTTGTCAACATCACCATCATCATCATCATCATCATCTATGCCCATATCATTTGCGACTGTGGAGTCTTCATGAGACACATCAACAAATTCTTGGATCATGCTTCTTTTCAGCACGTCAAAGTTTTGTGCAAAACTGAGCAGCTCTGACTTAAGAACAGACACATCAAC
This sequence comes from Neoceratodus forsteri, assembly GCA_016271365.2. Lineage (NCBI taxonomy): Eukaryota > Metazoa > Chordata > Ceratodontiformes > Ceratodontidae > Neoceratodus > Neoceratodus forsteri. The sequence continues at coordinate 612,529,752 of CM057450.1, read as the reverse complement.
TCTTGCCATTTCGGAAACTGTTTTCAGAGCTGAATCAGGTATTCCTTCTTGGAGGAGACATGGGAATCTCTGAGGATTCAAACAGCTTAAATCCTTAAATAGGTTTTCATTTTTCGAAAACCTGTTTGCCATACTTTGCACTGCTTGATTGATGATGACGTTGTACGTTTCCACCTTGAATCTCTTGATGGGATTGTCAATCTTTTCATCCCATCATCTGGTGGATGCATGGAACGGCCTTCCGGAGGAGGTTGTGGAGTCAAAAACAGTGGTGGAATTCAAGCATGCATGGGACAGTCATAAGGCAATTCTAGGGGGTGGGGGTAGGAAGAAGTAGGCTGCTGGTTAACCAGGATCTGCAGCTTATCCATTAGGTAGGGAAATGGGCACACTGGGTGGGCCAAGCGGTCCTTATCTGCCGTCAAATTCTATGTTTCTATGTTACAGGTTTTTCCTGGCATGATCTTCTTTCTGGCTACTCTTTTGCTAAGGAGCGCTGTCTCCACATCTTCGTCATTCGACAGCTCCAGCGTTTCTGCTATGTGCTGAAGGTATTTTGATGTCTTGTCATGGATTTCGTGGAAATGGTTTCTCATGTTTTCCACCTGGGCTCTTGCATTGCTCACAAGTCTCCATGCTTGTATGAAATCCAACCCCTCAGTTTGAAGATAGTTTTAAACTGGTGTAAGTGTATCAAACATACAGAGGAATGTGAATGAAATCAATACAGTCTCATATATTGTCCATGAGTGCAACAAAGACTTGGCATCAGAGCAGATGATAGCATCAAAATCTTCACAGGTGCAAATTGTATCCAGAACCTTTAGCAGTGTTGGATACAAGCCTCTTGACTGATCTTATGTTCCGAATACGGTGTTTACAACTCTGGCTTTGCTCCACCAATGAGTGTCGGCAATCCTCTGGAGTCTTCTGAGTTTGCCTCTGCTACTCTGTTCATTACTCTCTTTTGTTTTCTCTCTCCAAACTGACATGCATTTGTATGATTCTGATAGAAAGCATGCTGTCTTCCACAACAGTCCAAAGTAGCTTTTAGACCGAATCCTGCAGTGTGTGGTGTCAACCACAACAAGGTTAAGTACTTGTGCAAAACACCATGGGCCAGATATTCAAAAGGGTTGCTCCATGCTCAACAGGGTTGCACATGCTCAAGTCCTACATTGCGCCATTCTGCGATATTCAACAGGAGGCAGTTGCGCCACTGAAAACAGGCTGAGCAACAGCGCAATGCAAATGAATGCATGCTCAACAGGAGGGGGAGGAACCATGCATAAACTGCACAGCCCGATGTTCAGCCGGGCTGTGCAGAGTTGTGCAGGCGCAACCCCCAACCTGAGCCTGCAGGACCTTGAGCCAAAAAAAGGCTTAAGTAGAGGGCCACCCACAGGTGAGCTGCTGTATTGCAGGGCGCAACACAGCAGCTGCCACCTGTGGCTGGCCCCCAACTCAGTCCCTGTGCCCCCCCAGCCCGATCGCGGGCATAGTGTACTCCCCCCCCACCAGGCCGATCGCGGGCATCAATGTGGCTCCCCCCCTCCCGTTCACATCCCTGGTGGTCCAGTGGACCGAAATGCCCGATCGCGGGCAGTAAGTAAAGTGAACCCCCGAACATCTCCCTGGTGGTCCAGTGGACCGTCAGCCCGATCGTCGGGCAGAATGTAAAATGAACCCCAAACATCTCCCTGGTGGCTAGTGTCCCCCACCCCCACCCACGAAGCCCCACCACCCGCTCCCCCGGCAGCGGTCGGCGGCAGCATCCCACCCGCCTGCCGCCCGCGCCCGCCGACTGACTGCCGGTGGGCGCTGCGCCGTGGTGCAGGCAAGAACCAATGGGTGTGCAGCCATACTATACATGACAGTCAGATTTGTGAATGAATCATTCACAAATCTGGACTGTCATAACGATACTACTGCGCCCGTGGTTCTTGCTCGCAGCGCTATACGGGCAGTCATCGGCGAGCAGCGGGGTGGCAGGCGGGTGGGATGCTGCCGCCCCCGGCTGCGGGGAGGCGGGATGGTGGGGCTCATGGGTGGGTGGGGTGGGAGACACTAGCCACCAGGGAAATGTTTGGGCGAGGGGTGTCATTTTACATTCTGCCCACGATCAGGCATTACAGTCCACTGGACCACCAGGGAGATGTTGGGGGGGTTCTTTTTACATTCTGCCTGCGATCGGGCATTAGGGAGATATTTGGACGGGGGGGTTCTTTTTACATTCTGCCCGCGATCGGGCATTACGGTCCACTGGACCACCAGGTAGATGTACGGGAGGAGGTGGGGAGCCACATTGCTGCCCGCGATCGGGCTGCAGGGTGCGTCGGTCCCCGATGGCTGCTGCCTGGCAGGGGCGGGCCAGGCGCCAAGTCCTCGAGATCGAGCGCCTAATCTAATGACATGCAAATGGGGCCATAATCAGATGCAAATGGCCCCTGCGCCTTCACATGAATTATTTGTTGCATGTCACCTTTTGAATATCGTGATTTTGCGTAGCGCAATGGTATAGCCACGCAAGTTGAATATCACTCTGACAAGCTTGCGGTGGGGCGCCGAAATTCGCTGCGCCATGCACAATGGCTGTGGCTGGGGGGTGATATTCAAAGGAGTTGCTCAATAGCGCAACTCCTTTGAATATTGCCTGGGCCACACCCCTGAACAACTATTTTGCGCAGTGCAAGGGCTTGCGCCTCAGAATGGCGCAGTTTGAATATCCAGCCCCATGTGTTCACAGATAGAGGAGATTTTTCTTTTATGTGTGCTTGTAGACCATTGTACTGTCCTAACATGTTAGCAGCTCCATCAAATGCACAACCAATTATGTCTTCTACTCATAAACCTACTTCTTGGAGTTCTTTAGTCAGCGTTTCACTCAGTGCTGCTCCATTGGTCTTCTTTACATAAATCAGACTTAATAGGCACTCATTGACAGTTGATTCTGTTACATAACGAACAACAATAGACAATCGCTCCATCACTCCAACATCTTGTGTTGAGTCCACTTGAACACTGAATTGACCTGTCTCACAAACTTTCTGACATATTGTTTACTTTATTAAACCATCAGTTGTGAGAATTAATTTGGTAACTGTTGTTTTACTAAGCAAGTCCTCCCCTACCCTGACTTGTAGTGGTATGCTATCTCTTTTTGCTGTGAGCAATGACTTCATCAGAGTGCTGTTTCATAACACTATTGTATCTGGAGAGTAGCGACACAAGCTCTAAGAAAATTCCATGACTTGTTTCTTCAGTACCCAGCATATAAGTTCCTTCATCCTTCCCTCCGTAAGCCAGACCTTGTTTGCCAATAAAAGTTGTAATGTCAACTAAACGGCTCACTACTTCTCTGTTCCTGAGAATTTGCTGCTTATATACGTTAACCAATGTCTTGTTCACCAATGCTTCCATGTCCAAATTATTCCTTGCTGAGAAATAAGCATCAACAGCATGTTTATGAGAAGCTGAATTTTCGTGGTCTTCAACCCGAGTATACACAACTCCAAACTTTGAAACCATTTGCTACAAAATTACTGCTTCTGTTGGTTGAGAAAGCCATGCATACAGAGAAGTAAAGTTTCTGTAATGTAATGGAATATGAAACCCAGTTTCTTTGCATCCATTTACCATTTGGTAAAACTTGACAATACAGTTGGTTTTCTTGGAATAGCAGTTTATGATCAAGTGAGGTAGGGTGAATAGGGTGCTTTTGCAGGAAGTTTAGCTTTATGTTGCTGCTTGAAGACAGTGATGAAGCAGCAAAGGAGCACAGATCTTCATTATCCAATATATTTTCCTCAGGTAATGTATCCTTCTCATTCTCATATGAGGCAGGTTGTCATTGACATGGCATAGGTTGGGATACAGAATTGTTGAACTCATCTGCATCACAGACAAAGTTCAGGTGAGGTGTCACTTGTCCGGTCACTTATCTGAAGTGTCTCACTTGATGTGGTGTCACATAGCATGGACAGGAACTCTATTTCTTTTGGAGGTGGTGGTGGTGGTGTGTCAGGTTTGTTGGTGCTTGAAGTTGGTGATGGAGTAACAAAGGAGTAAAAATCTTCAGTGGCCAATCCATTTTCCTCCAGTAATGTTCGAGCATTCTCATCCTCACTTGATTTTGGGCGACATTGTGGAAGTTGGGATACAGAATCATTATATTCATCTATGACACAAACATAAACTTCAGGTGAGGTGTGACTTGTTTGGTCGCTTATCAGAGGTTGTATTTCACTTGATGAGGCATCACATATCAGAGACTGGGACTCAGTTGCTTTTGTCGGTGGTGGGCCAAGGTCATATATCTGAAGTGAAGGTGGAGATTCTTCCCTTGAAGGAAGTTGAGAGCCAGGAACTTCAACACTCTCCATTTTATTCGTGGCGTATGACCTTTGCCTTCCGATTATCTCTGCAATAGTCTTCTGGTCAGGGGCTGCAGCGGCATCATGTAATAGTGTTTTGGCAAGATTGTTTCTTTTTGAGGCACCAGAGTAATATTTTGTCTTTTATTTGATGTTGTACATCCTACAGGGGGGCAGAAAATATAAATTTATCAGTATGCATAGAGAACAAAATGGTCAGACCATGTGCAATCAAATGGACCTAGTCTGTTCAAAAGGTAAGAGTTTGGTATTACGTAAAATTGCTCTACTAAGAGTACAAAGCCATGCTGACGCCTTTAGTGAAGGAAACCTGTTGGCAATATTGTCCATCAGTGAGTCAGCAACACATCTGTTAATTCTTCCTAAATGTGCTGTTTCATTCTCCATAAAATTCATTTTTGTATGGTTTCTCCAATACATCTTAAAATAATGGGGCTGGCAACATCTCTGAGGTGAAAGGTATTCTTGACTGAAAGTGTGGTGCATAGCTACAGGTTGCACAGTAGCACCAGGCCGAGTGCCAACAGTCTCACTTTGACACTTAGTTACAGCTGTGCTACTGACTGACCAGCCACATTTTAAGACACTGACACTAGTACCTAGTTAAATATAAAAATCGATCTTCCCCCTGACCAATCAGTCCTATATACCCCAGGGCTACCAATAATCTTATCTTGATGCATGAGGACAATGCTACAGACCAACATCCTTTGTACATTTAGTTTGGCTACATTGGAACTACTGAAGTCTTGCATTTTGCTATTCGTCAGCGAAGAGAAAGTAGATTTGTCCCCTTCAAATGGCACAGCACAACTGGGAAGTTGTCATTACTGCATGGAATCCTTAGGCATCCAAAATTTGAAAACTGTGATGTGCAATTCCCGTTAGGGGTACAATATACCCAGTTGTAATGATTACCCATTGACAATATGGAACACTACAGAAAACAAAATATCACAATATAAACACGGTTTGTAAACAGTCATACATTCAAACAATTATATAATTATCAAATATTGCAAGCAGCGTGGTCAGCAACACAGGAGTAAAATGAATAGAAAACAGTACATGCTATTAAAGAGCTGTCACATTTTGATCAGGTTGCCTTGCATTTGTTTTTTGAAATGTAAGGATATGTTTTATTATATCAGTTGAACAATAAAGTGAACATCTGTTAACTTTACTCATTGTGTCAGTGGTACTCTGAACTTGGGCCTCTGCTATAAGTCAATGGATTCATTGCCTGAACTTTGCCATGGTTGAATTTTTCTTACTTGCTATGTGTTAAGTTATTAGTGACTGACTGTACATGGTATTGCCTGAATTATTCCCTTATCTTTCTAAAATGCACTCCCTTCTATTTTTCCATGAACTGAAGCTCTTATAATGTAAGTATGTATGAATTCACACAAACACACACACACACACAGATGTAGCCGTACCTCCTGACATGTCTGTTGCTGAGTCAGAGGCATTTGTGACAGTGGATGACGAGGAGATAACTGAGAGTAACCTATCAACTGGGGACATATGTGCCACACTGAAAAATGCCAAAACCAAAGAAAATACTTAGGAGGCTACCGATGATGATGAGGACCCGGCACCAGTCAACGTCACCATTGCGGAAGCACTGTTGCACATGATTACTTCGGCATCAGTGACCAAAAAAGCAACCCTCCATGATTGAGTCTGGAGCAGAACAGAAAAAAGGAGGATTGGAGGAAGATACGTGGACTTTAAAGAATTCTGGCTGGTTGAAATTATGTTTAACATTTTTATATCACTCAAACTAAAACAAACACTCACAAACACAGCTGTAATCCTTGGGACTGTGTAGTATCTGTGTCAGTGTATTTAGTACAATTGTGTTGTGTGCATGTGTGTAGGGTGGCAATGGAAGTCTATGGTTGATATTGGGAACCGCAAAAAAAAACAAAAAAACATGTTAATAGGGGTGGCCACTTTAAAGGGGAATGGATGTCCACAGAGGTGTCACCTTTATACGGCTTCTACTGTAATACATCAAGAACTGAAGGTAACACACAAAAAAAAAAAGAATGCTGTCTCCAGTCTCCACACAGATAGGAAAGGGGAAACAAACAGTAAGCTACCAGCTAACACCAGCCTCAGCCTATGCATACCTAGGCTACCTGTGACACAGCCTCTTAAAATAAGATAATAGTGCAGTTCCCACCTCCCCAACATTCAGTACATCCCGATTGGGGGGAGAAGGGTAAGAAGGGGATGCTGGCAGTGGCAAAGCCCACCAAAGTCAGATGCTTATGCTTTCAGGACTATATAAAAAATAAACATGTAGAAAAGAATGTGCACAAGAGGACTTGATGCTGAAAATGGGTCTGACAGCCCAAAACAGAAAGGTAAACAGGAATTCAGCACTCACCCCAGACACAATACAGCAGTACCAAGACAAATGTATTAATGGTAACGAAGCCTATAAAGAGCACCCTACATCCTCAGTGCTTCAGCCCAACACAGGGCCTTCCTCAGGGGGCTGGTCAGAGGATGCACAACATGACAGCAATCAATTTATAAAGCATTTCTTAAAGACACCGTCACTCAGACTAAGAAGAGTATAAATGCTGCCAAATTTCACAATCTAAATTCCTATTAGACATTTTTTGTTATAAAGACAATAACTTGTACAAAACCATTGCTGTGTAAACCATTAATATAATATAATGTATACAATTTTTAGTGTATCATATTAATATATTTGAACTGTAAATCACTATAGCAATGTTAAATGATACCCTACAATTTTAACAGCAGTAGATTAATTCTGCAGTAAAAAAGGGAGGGGGATGCAAAGACTTAAAACTTGCTTACAAATGTCTCTGTGATACATAATTTATCCTTCCTATCCATTTTATATAAGTTAATTCAAACAGACCAATTTCATTAAAAAAAGCAAGTAATAATGGCAGGGAGGGTGGCGGGGGTCAAAATTTGCACCGGCTCAGAAGCCAAATGCTGGTAGATTTTGTATCGGGCAACTAAGATTTTCATTTAACTAGCCCTGAAGGCTTGTACTGAAGAAGGCAACTCTTCAGTATGTATGCCAGCTTGGGCAGTGGAAATGTCTGTGGCGCTAGTGGATTTTCCCAGTCACTAGCTCTGCTGGCTAGCAGCTGCAAAACTTTATTTCGACCCCAGGGGGAGAGGAAAAAAGAAGGCTGGGGGAAACTATATGGTCCCAAGGGACTGAGCTGGCTTCCAGAGTGCATTTGGTACCTCCACATGCATATACAGCACATGCCAGAGCCCTGGGGGGGAGGGGGTTATACAGGAGAAAACCCAGTAAAAACCCATAAAAAAACAAAACTGTATACAATATAAGCTGCCACTTGTCCCATCAATCCAGAACTCCCCCTACAGGTGGCTTCCAAACACCAAACAGAAAACAGGTGTCACGTTATCTTTAGACACATTCTCCCATGCAGCACTGGAAAGTGAGGAGGATGGAATGGACTCAGTACTAGGTAGCTGTAGCTAAACACACACACACCATGCATACTAACATGCCCAATGTACCCTACAGATAACACCTAAAGAGAACACCAATAGCATGCAATAACACAGCCAGCATGAAGGCACTTAGGCACAGATCCCAGAGATGGACAGCAGACTGGTACAACGCTCAACAGACAAGTGTGTTTGAGGTGCACTCAAGACACAGTATTTGGAATCAGTGCTGCTGCTAACATAAACCGTCCCACTGTTATCATCAGGTTCTGCAGCTGACAATGCATCCACGCACCACTGGATGGTTTAGATACCCATGAGCAGAAGCAAAGTACACTCGAGAGACCATGAAGCAGCAACACCAATGATATCACAGGTAATAACAGGGGTGAAAGATACAGCCACGATGATGCCAGCCCTCTCAGTAGCCCCACACTGACTGAAATCATTGTGAACCTGGCTGAACCCAACCACAGGCATAAACAAACTAGGATAGGATAGGATCCCAGGGCCAGGGTAAGGTGGGGTTGGTGAAATCAAAACTGTCTGCAAGAGAACATAAATAAGTAAAATAAAATGTCTTACCTTCTCTGACTCTGGCTCTCCTCTCCTCCTCAGTCAGACTGACAGCAGAAGATAGACTCCTCCTCCTCTGGACTGTGGGGTGGCACTCTCAGCTGTAGGGAGAGGTGGCTGCAGAAATAATCCTCGTGTCATAGACTGACAGTGTAATGGATGACCGAGTTTCAACTTTCTTGTCGCTGCTTGGAGGTCTGTCAGTAGTAATCTTGTCACCCACACCCTTACCCGACTCATACCATCCCTCACTTGCCTCACTAGCCAACCTTAGGTAGTTTTCCCTATCCATCTCTCTCTCTTGGTCTTCCTGAATTTTCCATAGGCCAACCTCTTTTCCCTTACTGCCTTGGCAACCCCAGAGCTGAACCAGCTGGGCATTTTGGCCCTTGTGTTCTTACATACTAACATACTAAAATGCCAGCAGAATAGGCCTAATGGCCTTTCGAGTCTGCTTGATTTTTAGCACCTGCACTGAGGTCTGATTTTGGTATCCTCCCCTTCCCTTGGGTTATACTTCCCCAGTTCCAAATGACCAACCTATATTGGGCCTGGTCAGATTTGCCCTCCCCCTGTACCTGTCCCATCCCCTCTTAAACCCATCCACAGTCTCCAGCTCTGCCAGCTCACTGGGCAGTGTATTCCATGGCTCCACCACTCTTTCAGTGAAATACCACCTCCTTCTCTCCCCTCTGAGCCTTCCCCCTTCCAGCTTACACCTGTGACCTCTCGTTACCCCCACCTTCCTTTGGAGCACCCTGACTGGATCTCCCTTATTGATCCATTTCATGTACTTAAACACCTTTATCATGTCCCCCCCGTCCCTCCTCTCCTCCAGGGTGTACATGTCTAGTTCCTTGAGCCTCTTCTCAGAGGTCCTCTCCCCAAGGCTCCAGATCATTTTGGTTGCCCTCCTTTGTACCCTCTCTAGGAGTGTAACATCCCTCTTTAAATGTGGTCTCCAAAACTGCACACAATACTCGAGGTGTGGCCTAACCAAGTAGTTGTACAGAGGAAGGATTACTTCCACCTTTCTGGAGGTAATGCCTGGAGATGCATCCCAGAATGTGATTTATCTTTGCCGCTGCCCTCCTACAGGTCTCTGAGTTGTTCATTTTGACATCTACCACTACTCCTTCATCCCTTTGTCCAGGTTCTCCCCCCCAACCGTCTCCTCGCACCTCCCACAATCTGGGTGTCGAAGGTAGCCCCTTCATTATTTTCCCTGGTCACCCCCTCTACCCATGTCTTGGCCTTCTGTATCCTTCCCACCCGAGTATCATTCTCTGTCTCTCTTTCCCCACTACTGACTAATCCATTCACCCTGTTTGCCTACTTTGCTTTCTGCTTGTTAGCACCCATTTTTGTCCTGTGCCTTCCTGTCTGTTGTGCTCCCCGTTCCATACCCTCAGCCTCCTCCTTGTTCACCTGATCCTCTTTTTTCTTCTCCCCTCTACCCCTCTTCCTCCATCCTGTCTGGGTCCCCCTCTATTGCTCCCTTGCCTCTTACCCCCTTCACTCCTTCTATCTGTCCCTGCCCCAGCTATACCAGTAGCAACATCATCATCCTCCTCCTCTCCCCCCCCCACTCCCCTCTTCCACCAATGAGCATAGAGGGTTAAAATGAAGTGTGAGCCTTAGCCCCCCCGGCCCTACCGCCCCTCTCAGTTTCCTCTGGACACTTCCAGTCTATTGCCTACTGCTGTGTAAATGTCCACCTTTATGGCTCCACCTGCCAGGGTCCCCTAGAGCCCTGTGTACCCCCTTTCCCCCTCCCCTAGTGTGAGCATCTCCCATCATTCCTCCCCCAGTGTGAGAGGCCCCAGCACCTAGTGCTTCCACGTAGGTGACTGCTTGCCTCCTACCTCTCCAATCCTGCCCCCTATCTGCCTTTGGATCCCCTCTACCTCCTCCTTAAGCTGTGCCAGCTGATAGCACACTGGGCATTCCCCAAACTTCCAAGCCCATTCCAGTATCATGGCCGCATGACACCCTGTGCACAAACCACCCACCCAAAGATACCTGCTCTAGTGACATGCAGTCCCTTCCTCATCATCATAACAGTATTTTCAAAGCCAAATTATCAACTCAGTGGCTCTACAGTTTCTTGAGCTACCAGTACCTATAGTTAGATGATCCCTCATACAGCATACAGACTTTGAAACTTGCAACGCTTAAGTGTCTGAACTTTTCTCCACCTGACTATTAGCCTTAAGAGTTACCTCATAGGGGAAGCTTTCAACTCCTTAAGCTCCTCCCTCCCAGTCTTTAAACCCAACCCCCAGTGGTTTTTCCATATTTAAGAAATGCTAATGCAAGGAATGGGTGGGAGAGCTTTCCACAGAAAGATTTTAAGGATTTAGGCTACATTTCAACCACAACAGATCATTACACACTCATCTGTGGCAACCAACATTCCTTCCTTAAACACATTTAATATAACATTGTGGCAGACTTATTTCAGGAAGTCAAAAGTAAACAACATGATAGCCAAGTACCTGAATGCTGCATCACTGAAAGTTGCAGCAAGGCACTTGGATAGGGAAGATATCATTTGGGACAGGGCACTAAAAAGCTGAATGCTTTCATTTAATCAAGATCAAGTATGCTTCCACTACCGACCACCAAAAATAAAACATTCAATGGCCACTGTTACATATCAACAAAGCATGCACTCCATGCATGAACAAACACATAATACACATCACAGTGCTTAATCGGCATTGTCCAGATTATAATACAAGTTAACCACCAATGTGTACCAGTGATCATACCATAACAGCTTTCTCTTGTCTCCAGCCAATACTTAGCATTTGCACAAGGACATCATCCCCCCTCCCCCCATACAGGAGGACACTGTACATAAAATTTATGTTTTAAAGGTTGCCACCATAAAACCACAAACCCAGTCAAAATCTGCCAGTACTGTACATGGGCAGATCCTGGCAGCTATAACCTTAAATTACCCAACAATCAACTCCATTAACGCTGCACAAGCTACTCTACCAGGCATTTCTGGCAATAGTGGAGAACAGCAGGAAGCTTTTACAGTGTCAGTGGCTTAGCAGATAGCACACTCACCCCAGAAGATCAGAAGGCTGTGGGTTTTTATCCCCATACCAGGCACTTGGGTTACATCCCAATACTGACACTGTAGTGCAGCATGAGGGGGTGCTGCACTCCTGAGGTGCCGTCTTTCGGATGAGACGTTAAACCGAGGTCCCATCTACTTGTTCTGTTGGTAGTTCAGGTGGATGTTAAAGATCCCATGGCACTTCTCGAAAAGAGTAGGGGCTGGTGCTCTGTCCAAATTTCCCCCCATTCACTAAAAATACCACCAACAGCTTAATCTGGTTCAAGATCAGTTGGTATTCATCTGTATCCCCCCTTCCACCAGGTCATGCCTGAAAATAGGCAGAATTTGTCTAGTGTACTTACCCAGTCAACAAAAACTAAAGACAAAAAAACCAACAAACAGGCCACCGGCATTTCTGTAATAAGTCACATTTGACTGATTGTACCAGCGTACATGATTGCATGACAGCATCAGTGATTGTATCAGTGTTTTAAATGTTCTCTTCAGGACTTGCACTCTGCCAGTTTTACATTGCTTGAGTTGGGGTGCTTTGCCCCCATGCCCCCATGTTAAAAAAGGCACAGAGGGTGTGGGGGCAGAGCCCCCCACTCAGAGTGACAAACATGGTGTGGTGATGTGTACTCTGCCAAGGTAATGCTCTGTCAATTATTATTTTTTTTTTACTTTGACTGGAGCTTTGCCCTTCCCCACACCACATGTTGTAAAATACATGGGGGAGAGCCTCCCAACTCAAACAAAATAAAAGATAACCAACAGAGCACTACCTCAGCAAAGCAGGTATCACATAACTACCATAGGGCACCTTTTTTGCGTACTGGTGTCCGATTTTGAAACACAGTTACACAAGTGATCTGGTGTTCTCTACTATCGCTGTTTCTTTTTAATCAATAATAACAGTTGTCGCACAACAGGGTACACCTAGTAAGCTTGCTGTAAAAGCTTCCTGAATACAGCGCTGCTTTGGTCACCTGCCTTACTTGGTTGTCAGTTTATTTAAAGTGATTCACCAAGATTAGTCCTTGCCACTAAGGAAACAGAGACTTCCCCCCACAGGAGTCTGTGCATGTAAAGATGCCCCCAAAGAATGCAGCCTTTAAAAAGTTATGCCACTTGTAAAATTGTATAAACCGGGTCTGATGGACTTCCCTGTTTTTAGTCTGCTGCAGGCTAATGTTCAAAAGTCATGATCTGTTTTCTGAACTTGCACCCTTTCTGCAAAAACACCTTGCTGTATTTGCCACCAACAAACATGACTGTGGTAGGATGCACACTATCATTAAAATCACAAGGCCTGACCCTGTGAGGCAGAAGCAGTATCCATTTCCTATTGAAGCTTTACCGTCACTTAGGGAAACCATCCAATCACTGCTTCAACTAGGAGTGATTAGGACCTGAGTTTCCACTGTCAATTCACTTATTTGGCCCATTAAGAAACTGAATGGGGCCTGGAGACTTACAATGGACTACAGAAAACTTAATCAGATTACTCCTAGCTGCACACCAACAGTAGCATTAGTACCTGATGTACTCAAACTGTTGGCACCTGACAAAAAGTGGTTCACAGCTCTTGACATTTCTAATGGGTTCTGGTCACTCCCATTAGTGCAGAAAAGCCAATACAAATTTGATTCACCTTTGATGGATGCCAGTACACCTGGACCTGTCTTCCCCAGGGATTTCACAATAGTCCCTCCTTCCTCCATCTCCACATAATGGATGCTCTGCAGGGATTCTCCATACCCCAGTGTCTCCTGCAGTATGTAGATGACTTGCTTCTGGCAACCACCATGAAAGAAGATTATTTGGCTCTTCTAGATGAACTTCTGTCTCCTCAAGAGAGCAGGCCTCAAATGCAATCCCTCCCAGGCACAACTATGTGAAAAAGAAGTCATCTTTCTTGGCCTACATATTACAGACCAAGGCAGAAGTCCAGCTGTCAAAAAGATCCAGGGCTTGCAAGATCTGACACTTTGTACTAGTGTGGTAACACTCAGATGCTTCCTAGGAATGGTAAACTACTCCATGGATTTTATCTCTGACTTTGCCTTGAAGTCCGCTCCCTTGTATGAACTTCTGAAAAAGGATGTCCCATGGACATGGGTCACCACCCACACTGATGCTGTGACACAGCTCAAACAGGCCTTAGCCTCAGCCCCAGCACTGATCGATCCTAATCCAGAGCTTCCATTCCATTTGGAAACTGCCACATCTCATGTGGCCATGTCTGCAGTGCTAGCACAAAGGTACAATGGGTACTTCAGGCCCATTGCCTATGCTTCTCAGATGCTGTCCCAGAAGAGAGAAAGTATAGTCTCTGTGAAAGAACACTCTCGGCAACCTACTGGGCTGTCAAACATTTCATGTACATCATTGCGTATGCACCTATTGTCTTGCATACCTGTCACAGCCCAGCTTCTTGCCTTCAGACAAAGTAAAAGATGGTTCAGTTTTCAACACCAGACTCACCCACTGGTCTTTGCTTTTGCAGGACAGGGACATCAAAATACTACCTGCAAAAATGCCATCCATCTTGGCTCATGGCCTACTCTACACAGGTAAGCCCCATGACTGTACACTCCAATCTCCTGACATACCTGAGCCAGGACCATTCTTACCAGCTACACCTGATGTTTTGGAAGATACCAGCATGTATCGTGTCTTCACAGACGGCTCTGCCTCCTATATAGAGGGGGAGCAGGTAGCAGGATTTGGTGTGTTTATAGTCCATCCAGATGGTGACTTCAAGCGCATTGCTAGGAAATGTACCATCATTTCCTCACAGTATGCTGAATTGGCAGCTGTGGCCTATGCTCTAAAGGTCATGCCCCATGGTGCTAAGGGTGCCATCATATTTGCAGACTCCAATTGGGTCTGCTCCTCCGTCACTGAATTTTTACCATTCTGGGAGAGAAATAAATTCACATCCTCTGATGATACACCTGTCAAATACAGAGATTTGTTTGTGTACATACACACACTGACACAACAGTTTACTCATAAACTGTACATTCACAAGGTAAAGGCTCACTGCAAAAATAACCCTTACCATGAATTCAATGATCAAGCGGACTCACTTGCCAAAGCAGGCACTCAAGGGGGGGAGACATGGTCGATGACTCACCCAGTAGCTTAGCAGCCATCTTCTTAGCTGCCAACACCAGGCAGAAACCACAACCAGAACCTTCACTGGACATTTCTGCTGCACAGAAATCTGACCCAGAACTAAAAGATGTGTTCAAATACCTAGACAAAGGAATGGAACAGAAACTACCTACTGGTACTCCATACAAAAGACATTCTGACAACATACACCTATCTCATGATCAGAAACTGATCTGGTATAGGAAGAAAGATACAAGCCACAAACTGTGGGTTGTACCACAATCCTTATGAACCGAATTCATCTATATGGTTTGTGATACCCCCACTGGTGGACACCAGGGGGCAGAAAATACCATCCAGAGACTTAAAACCGTCATCTAGTGGCCTGGTATGACCTAAGACGTGGAGCACTATGTGGACAACTGCATAATGTGCTCCCAGAACAACACTATTTCAGTGAAAAGAAACACCAAATTATTGCCACAAAGGCAATCTGGACCATGGAAAGCAGTACAAATTGATTTAATTTGCCCTGTGACTAACTCCAGCAAGAACAACAAGTATGCACTTGTCACAGATTTATTTTCTAAGTGGGTTGAAGCATTCCCTACTTGGAATAACATGGCAAAGACAACTGCCAAGATCCTGTTGGATCAATTGTTGTCCAGGTGGGGCCTACCCCTTAAGGTAGACTCAGACCAGGGAACCAGTTTTGCAGCTAAGCGGATGAAGAAGACACTCCAAATGCTTGGAGTAGATCAGAAATTCCATATCCCATACCATCCTCAATCCTCAGGTCAGGTAGAAAGAGCAAATAGAAGAATCAAACAATTGTTATGCAAATTCATCAATGACAATCCCAAGGATTGGGATGCCCTCTTGCCACTACTGCTGATGGCAATCAGGGGTACTCCTATGACAACTACTCTGTACACACCATATGAGGTTATGACTGGTAAAGCCATGAGATTACCAGAACACCTGTTGATTGACCGCCACACCCCTACCACAGATAGGGTATTTGTGGACAAATATGTTGAAAAACTTTGTGATGACATCATGAAAACACACTTGTTCACTGCAAATCATATGGGCAAGGCCCAACCACAAGCAAAAGTCCATTTTGATAAACATGCCAAAGAAGTCGACTGTCGAGTTGGAGATCAAGTCATGCTTCTCCAATACAGACCACTGACTCACTCATTTACCAGTAAATGGGAAAGCCCATATCCCACTGTCAGCAAACTCAGCCCTGCTGTTTATCAGGTGAGAGTTCAGCATCAGAAACAGACCACTGACAAGTGGTTCCATGCTGCTAATCAGCTCAAGTTGTATAAAGGTGACTAATTACTTTTCCCAACCTTAGGGTGGAATAGCACCCCTCACTTAATCCTTTTCTGTTTCTTTCAGATATACTGGCAAGATAGCTATCTTGCACCGCCTTATCCTGGGAGACTACTTTCTTTGACTTATTCTCAAGACAAACCCCTTTTGACTGAACACAGACAATGTATAGCACATTTGCTTGACAAACTTGAACATTCAGCCAGAGATGAACCCATATCCAGTCCCCAGGGAGTTCATATAGATGTCCCCAACAAATTGATTACTGTCAAAGAAGGCTCAGACACCTATCTTAATGCCATGGTTGTTGCCCCAGACAAATCCACATTGCAGATACAATGGGAAGCTGATTTTAATGGTTACACACTTCCTGTAGCACATTTATCTAAAGGAACTTTTCACGGATGGCCAAACACAGGGATTGCACCAAACAGTAAACTTTCCATTAGACAAGCCACTTCTAGATGCACTGGTCCCTACAACTTAACTGCCTCACTAGATCCTACCTCTTGTGAACATCTCACCTCTGAAGAGTCACAAGCTTTCTGTCTTCACAACTATATGGCTACTGAAGCTATGTTCCTTTCTGTAGTTCCACCCACTGAAGAAGAACTGACTGACTGTCCTCCTCAGGAGCCTGGTCCTCCTAGTGGTCTGGCTGCCACTTCCCTACCAGGAGCTCTGATTAATAACTTACACTATGTGCATGTTCCAATTATTTTTAATCTCACACATTGGAATATGGCCGAGTTTGGTCTCTGTCACAAGACCAACACTTCTAAATTTTTCAGTATGATGTTAATAGACATTGTAGCTGCTTACCCAACTCACACAAATGATCCAGTTAGTGGACCTCATGCCACTGCACATTTAGGAGTTTTTAGATCCACACCTAATGCTAAGGGTTAATCGCGCACTAGGCGTGATACTTCAGATGTTACCAGTGCAGCAGGCACCGTCTCTGGCCTTTTCAGTTCAGGAATGTCAATCTGGAATAGAGCAGATATAGCTGCTATTAAAGCACAAACAATTTTCAACAAGCTATTAAAAATGTTATATAATGCAGAAGGTTTAAGTAAGGAAGAGCGTTTTACTGTATACAACATGCAGGAAATCACTAAAGGGTTCAACGACACTAGAAACAAAATTAATTAATTGATTTTTCAAAATAACAAGGAAGCAGACAAGCAATATATTGCCCACAAAGTTTTATTTTATTCATTTATTTATTGAGTAAGATCGGAATTACAATCCTTTGAGTCATAGACTCTTTTGCAAAGGCTCCACATCAGGTTACAAGGGGTGGAGGGTAGACAAATACAGAAAAGACATACATGAACAGGCAGTATTTACAGTTTTAGTACTGACACAGCAATATTTGCAGAGTCTCCACATCGGTTACAAGGGGTGGAGGGTAAAACAGAGTACAGTAAGGACTAACATTGACAGGCAGTATTAAAAGTTACAGTACTGATAGAGCAGTCCAGGCTAGAAACTTATTTAGCAGGTGAGGGAATTAGGCATGAACCTTAATCAGCAGGAGAGGTAATTCGGTAGCATTCCTGGGGTCCCTAGGCAGGGGTTTGCAGGATACCATTACGTAGGGTCTAAGTAGACCCTGAGTCAGGAGAAGTGGAGGATTAGGGAGTTAGAAGAGTGGGCAGATTTAGTCACAATCACATTTAGCACTCTCCTTTAGTTGGGTTTTAAGGCCAGATTTGAATAGAGAGATGCTATGGGACTGGGATAGAGCAGAGGGTAGTGAGTTGAGCCAGAGAGGAGCACGGTAGCGGAAGGATCTTTGCCCTAGTGCTGTTCTACAGAGGGGAACCAGGAAAGATGGGTGTGCTGTGAGCCTTGTATTGCACCTGATGGGGGCTGTACTGATAATGGGGAGTAGTCCGATAGTGGCAAGCTGAAGGTGAATCTTTTTTGCGAGAATGCAGGTGTGGTATTTTAGTCTTTGTTGGAAGTTTAGCCAACCAGTCAGTGTATAAAGATTGCAGGTATGGGTTAGTCTGTCACTGCCTGTAACTAGGCGGCAGGCTTTATTCAGTGCAGTGTTTATACTGCTCAGCGTGGTGTGTTCCGCTGAGCCGTATATAACTATCCCATAGTCAACTAGGGAGAAGATGGAGGAGGTGACTGCAAGTTGCATGGCCTGTGTGGGTAGGCAGTGCTAGAGTCTGTAGAGGATGCCCACTCTAGCGTTGATAGCGGAGGAGAGAAGACGGGTGTGGCTATGGTAGGACAGGGAGGTATCCAGGGTGATACCCAGGTATTTAAAGTTTGTAACGTGTTCCAGTTGGGTGTCTAGTGAGTTTGAAATTAGGAGTGCTGACTGACTATGAGGGCTCCGGCAGTGCGCAAAGATCATGGACTTAGTTTTGTTATATTTGATGATCAGGCGGTGATCACTGAACCAGTTCTCAAGCTCCCGGAAAAAGCCCTGAAGGGCTTGTTGGAGGTCGCTTGGATGAGGGTGTTTCCAGTACAGGACCACGTCATCAGCATAGTGTAGTAAATGACTGCTGCAAGATTTAGGGAGAGAGTTTAAGAAGAGGGTGAAGAGTAAAGGGCCAAGTATAAACCCCTGCGAGACCCCGGAACAAACTGTTTTGGAGGTGGAGATAGTGGTATTTATCCTGACATGCTGTGATCGTCCTGAGAGGTAATCCTTGAACCAGGCAGTGGCCTCAGGGACCATGTTTAGTTGAGGAAGGACACAAAGCAGTAGTTCGTGACTGACCATGTCAAGTGCCTTGGTCAGATCCACAAAGATAGCCCCTGCAATTGAGCCTTGGTCAAGGGCCTCATGGATGAACGTGGTGAGTTCAGTAAGTGCAGTGACGGTACTATGGCCGGGCCGAAAGCCATGCTGTTCCCAGCTGAGAAGGTTGTGTTTAGTTAGATGTTCTGTTATCTGGTCTGAAACAATTTTTTCCAATGCTTTGGAGAGAGGAGGAAGAATAGAAATTGGTCTATAGTTGCTGATGTTAGTGGGGTCACCATTCTTCAGAATGGGAGTGACTATGGCTTTCTTCCAGGTTGAGGAGAACTGGCCGAGGCTAAGTGAAAGGTTGAGAATTTTTGTAAGGTGAAGTAGTGTGACATTGAAGGTAAGCCTTATGAGTTTGAGATCTAGGGTGTCATTGCTTTAACGGATATTGGCGATAGCTTTGGAAATATAGCATTTTGCAATCACTGCATGGGGATGACTCGAAGCCTGAAAGGAGGTGAGTTGGCATTACCCAGGGTGAGGGGGGGAGGGGGGTAGTGGTAGGGTGGAAGAAATTAGAGGGGAGGATATGGGAGAGGTCAGAGAAGGTGGAGTTAAAGGCTTCTGCTATGGTGGTGGTATCTTGTGTGACGTGCCCGTTTAGATTGAGTTGAGTAGGGGTGGAGGAGCAGGATTTACTACTGAGTTCTTTCATGTTGCTGCAGAATTTTTTCCCATCTCCCCAGGAGGTGGAAAGTGTTTGTTGGTAATAATTGGCTTTTTCCTGATGCGCAGCCCATGTACATTTATTACGAGCCTTCCTGTAAAGCTGTCTATCCTGGGTGCGCTGGGAGTCAATGGCTTTGTGCCAAAGGTTGTCCCTTTGTTGCATAAGGTTGATGGGGGTGTGATCTGGGGGTGATTCTGGTTTTTACAACATGCTTAGTGAGGGGAGTGACTATGTCACAGGCTTTATTAAAGGTGGTAATAAAGTGGGTGAGGGCAGTGTCAACTGACTGCGTGGTGTGTATGGGAAGCCAGTAGCTATTGGATAGATAGTTTTTGAGGTTCTCTAGGCCTCCTCTTTTAAGCCTTCACTGCCAGGAGATTTTTGGCAGGGCAGAGGGCAGTTTACCCAACCACCAGCAAGTAACCGGGGAGTGGTCACTGATGGAGTCAGGGAGCACAGTCATTTGGGAGAGGTTACGTGGCCTGTTGGTGAAAATAAGGTCTAGGAGGGTGGAGATCCCAGTTCTAATGTCCCGCCTGGTCGGGGAGGTGACAAGTTGGGTTAGATCAAATGCTAGGGCCATGTCTTTGTAGCAGGATGCGGCTGGGGATAGCCAGTCGACGATGAAATCACCCATTAAAATAATTTCACTAGTATTAGGTAGGTGGGAGACAGTGTGAAGGATTGACTCAAATGCCAGTTTTTGGTTTCTCAGGAGGATATAGGCCATGATAATGTGTAGCATTTTGGAACCCAGGTTTAGTTTGACAGTTAGTGTCTGGGCTCCATGTTGTGGGGCAGGGGTATGTACTTCTATGGCATTGAGGGAGGATTTAATAAAAATTGCACAGCCACGCCTCTCTTGCTGGTCCTGTCTGCCCTAACGATGGTATAATTACTAAGTGAGACAGCATTATTGGGGATGGTTTCAGAGAGCCAGGTCTCAGAGAGGGCTAGTATGTCTGGTGCATGTGGGGCGATCCAGCCTTGCTCCGCTTATGGTTCTTATGTAATTGCCACTGTTAATAATCTCTTCAGGGACTTGGAAACAGGATGCATTCCAGATTTTATTCATGATAGGAGAATGTCTAAATGATATTGTCCTCATTGCAAATCTACTACATGCATTACATTGTGTATGTCAAACTTTGTCAATATTTCTATGTCTACTGCTAGAAATCTTAGGTATGTTTCATGTTATCCAGATTAAGCACCATGCCTTTTTAACAAACGTTGTTCAATCCATGACAATATGTTCATTACTTTCACCATGTCACTACCTCGCTTTGATCCACAAACTTCTGTCTTTGACAAACTGGCTGCTATTAATTCCATCGGACATCTTCATGAGAACATTTATTCTGAACGAATTGACCTGCCTTCTTTGCTCGTCTATTATCCTATCCTACAAGCTTGGGTCGCACCACATACCAACTGCTGCCCCAAGAAGGGCTATTATTACATGTGCAGCTGTGACATATTTGACATCATTAAACTTGTCTGCAGCTACTCTCTGGAACATCTGGACTGGTCGTTTTCCTTGAGTGATGATCTGCCATCTAATCTGACTGAACAATCTTTGCAAGCTGCTTCTTCAGCACCTGCCACTGAAACAGCTGCATCCCGAAGCTACCTGGAGGAGGTACATCAATTCACATCATGGCTCACCAACCATTCACTTGTCCTATGCATCTACAACAATGGGGAGTTCCAACTGTATGAGTTACCTATAATTCCAATGGACAGTACTGTGTAGTGACAAATCATAATTCCTTTGCTTATGGTGCCAAAACTTGTGCTATTAATTTTCTCAACGTCTGTTTTACTCCACAGCACAACACAGTCATTGGTCACACTGTCATAACTCCTGTTCCTCTCCCTGAACCAGATGTTATAGATACTGATCCACAATACTTGCTTGCCTTGTCTCAATATTTGCTTGTATTTAACGTACACATAGACCATTTGACACTTTCGTTGAAATCCCTTTTAGCTAGAAAGGATTCACATCTTATCTATTTTAGCAATAATCAAGGCCCCTGGAATTCTGCAGTTCTGCGGTTGCAGAATTTGCCGCAGAATTTGCATCATGCCACAGAATATATATAGTGCTGCAGAATTCTTTGTTTTTGGTGAATTTTCATATAAATATACTGTATTTTCATAGTGTCAGGCTTTCTTTCCCAGCTCGTTTATTCTGAAGCCCCTCCTTTATGCTCAGCATATGATGTCATCGATGACATCACATCATATTTAGCCAATGACAGGACTGAATTCTGCCAGAGAAATTAATAAATCATGCTGCAGAAATCAGAAAATGCTGCCGCAGAAGTCAAGGAGCCCTGCCGAAGAAATCAGAAAATTCTGCCGCAGAACACCAGGGGCCCTGGCAATCATATTTCTAAAGCTGGTGATGCTGTTAGTACACTTATTTATGATGGTGATTTAAGCTTTTGTTATTATCCAAGCATTTTTGATTGTTTTTGTGATATTAACCCTTTGCTGTCTGCGACGCATTCTTTGACAACATCATGAACAACTCGAATTCCTTTACAAGGCTTATGCCTCAGGCTTGTAAATGACAGCATCTGTAGCTTCATCCCACTACTTTCCTATGGTTGTTGCCTTTTCTTTTGAAGGCAACAAGGGGGGGAATGTTATCCATGGTTCAGCACCCCTGATGGTGCCCCCACCTCGCGGGCAGCAACTTATGTAGGTACTGTATATGTACTAACCTTAGGGTGAAGACGCTTGTCATATAAGCATAAGTGTCAGGATCTGTGTTCTATTATGTTTTATTGACATATATTAGCCTTGAGAAATGCTTTTGGCTCTATTTTTACTGTATTTTTTTTATGTAAGGCAACAGTGCCACCTGTAGTAATTATACACCACTATAACTGACCTTGGATTATAGAGGTCTCATTATATTGTTATCTGTATGCAAGCTATGCAACTTTTCATACTAGTTAGGATAGTTACTCAGACCACCTGTTTTTGTCCAATTATATACATTTTATGTATCTTTCTTAGCTGTTGCCATAGCAGTTATCAGGGTATAAGACCCTTTGCAACATGTAGCTTCTCTGAGAAGAGAGAAGCTGTCTGCATTACCTAGATAAGGAAAACTGGTGTTCTCCCAGTGTTCACACTGTAATGGTAGTAAGTCTGTATTACTGATCTGTAATAAATTTAATTTATTACATGAGACCAGTTGTCTGTTGTCTCTCCTTTTGTGCCATTCCACCAAGAACCTGAGAGGGTGATTTATTACTCAGTTACAGGGGGGATATGGTTGAAAGTAGAAGTGGGTGAACCAGTTCAGTGAAAATGCACCCCCCCCGAACCAGCAGCAGCAATGACAATCAAACCACTTCAGAACATTTTTTACTGGCCAGACTGCCAGTGCAGTGGTAGGGTTACCGCTTGCAGTGCCAGCAACCCGGGTTAGGGAATGGACTTGGGCAGCTGGAGGGTCAGCTGGGGGAGGAGGATTGAGCACCCAGCGGCCACTGTCCTCCTCTGGGGAGGGAAGGGATGCATGTCCCACAGCTCTACCGCCACCTGGGTGACCACAGGTGGAGGTGCAGTAGGACTACATACAGAAGGTAGGGAGGGAGGATGTGGGCCAGAGACCAGAGCGCTCACACGTCTTGATGTGCGCTGCCCCTAGGTTTCTCTAGCATGCTCATGTTCTGTGGGAGGGGACAGATAAACAGAAAAAGGAACCTGCTGTGGAGGATGGAGACGGGACCCGACTGCCCCAGATAACCCATAACCGGGCTACCATTGAATGCTGCAAGATGGACCTCCTGACACACACTGATGGACTGGAGGGGGTATAAAGGGTCTCCCTCCTCCTCCCCGCCCAGGGGGTAGGCTGAGGCAGCACGGAGGTAGGTCCAAGCGACACCACAGTAGGTACCCTGGGAGGGATTAGGGGATCACAGTCTAGGGACTCCCTGAAGAAGTTCCACCATGGCAGAGAAGAGGAGCTAAAAAAAAATAAAATGTTTTACTGTTTGGAATGGTTTGGATAATTCCTTGTTTTCCACCTGATTCAGCTGGTGGCAACACAAGGAGTCAGAGGGCATAGCGGGACTGATGTGCATTATGTGGGTGGCAGCGGGCTGTAGAAGGGAGCAAACAGAGAGCTGTGGCTCCTCATTGGACTGCAGGAACAAGGAATTTCCCCATGTTTCTGGTTGGCAGCTGATTGGGTTGGGCTGGGAGGAACATGGTGAACTTTACATGTTGGCTGTTTGCTGCTGTACTGTAGTCTGCTCAATGTGTGGCAGACATTACAGCGAGAGAAGCAGCAGCTCTGCAGTCTGCACTGCTCTGTGTTCATCAGCACATTGGCTATAAAAAGTTAGGGTCATCTCGTGACTCTAAGGATTATAAAAAACTGATATAAGAAAGAAGAACTAGAGAACTAAGAAGCAAAAATCTGTGAGGCAAAAATGGAGAGTGGGGAGGGAAGGAGAGGGGCAAGTGGGCGTTACTGACTGAGGCAGCAGCCAGGAAGTCTGCAAAGTGAATTCTTGTTTTTTTCCTGTCCTGCAAACACCTACAAGCTTCGACTCAGTGGGCCTTCCGTGGACTATAAATAAAAAAATAAATAATCCTTGCTTTGGAAGGACTGTGTCTTGGAGGGTTAGGCCAGGTTTGTGAGCCCTGAATCTTCCATTTGAACTCTAGCATTGTCTGTGGGTAGCACCAACCCTTATAGCAGAGGTCATAGCACAATTGTGAACCAGAATAATATAGCAGACCTGTGTCTGAATTAAAATTCAGTTAAAATATGACAGCCATCATCACTTGCATACTGTCTTTGTGACAGTGACCCTGAACAAGTCACTCAAGAAAGACTTGCATTATGAGTACTCAAAACAATTATAAAACAAAAGCCAGGGGCAAGCAAGGAAGTAAAAGTAAACCTTTTATTCATTAGTGCAGAAAGGGGTAGCCTATCAAAAACTAATGTACAAACACCATAGTCTATTGAAGGGGCTGAACTAAATAATGCTACTACTATTGATGTGCTGACTAACTCTCAAAATGCTGAAACCTTGGCAACTGGGGTTGGACTGTCTATGTCAGAAAGACTCGGTAGTACCATAGCAAACATTTTCCTATTTTATTCAAGATGCTTAGGCGAGGATTGAGGGACAAAGGTCAGCCACACACACACCACCCCATAAGCAAATGTGAATAACTCCTAAAGTCTATGTGATACACACAAAGTATCAGTGACAAAATTGTTCAGCACAAAATTACCTTTTTAATGGCGCTATGCAGTCAATTCTAATCAAATTGGTTCACAAGCAACAATGAGAAAGAATGCTGACAACCTGAAAAGTGTCCAGTGCACACAGGAAGTCTTTGTCTGCCAACTGAAGTCATTGTGGGAGACAAAGGTGATGATTTGGCTGCCACCTACAGGCATTTCCAGGAGGTAGTGAGTTAAGGGTATGTCATCTGGGAATAATTTCCAGTACTGAGAGGATTTGAGTGCATGGGGTGGGGGTAATTGGTGGAAGGGGAAGTGTAGTGGTTCCATACCTAATCCCAATATGTACGGTTGTGGGACAGTTCCAG
Organism: Neoceratodus forsteri; assembly: GCA_016271365.2. Classification (NCBI taxonomy): domain Eukaryota; kingdom Metazoa; phylum Chordata; order Ceratodontiformes; family Ceratodontidae; genus Neoceratodus; species Neoceratodus forsteri. The sequence goes on along the minus strand of CM057450.1, from coordinate 612,504,706 downwards.
ATGATACACCCTAAGTATACCACCAGCAGTTACTGTGTGTCATAAACTCCAGATGGTACAGTTGCTGCAGCATCCTATTGGCCATGGGTAAGGATTTTGTTTTGAATAAATCTAACATGACTCAGCTCTTTGCAAGGGTGTTCACTGGTTGGTTGGTTTATTTATTTACAGTCTGGTAAATCCATGAGCAATGCTGCCTGTTTTCATGGGCAACCAGCTATAAAGTACATACACAGGTCACATACATACATACATACAAATTTGCCAGCAGATTAGGTCCTATGGTCTATCAAGTCTATCTGATATGCAGCTCACTGGTTAGTTATTGCTGCTACACCACCTCCTTTTTTGAACTCATTTCTCCCAATCCCACCACCCAGAACTCCCCTACTATTCACTTTCCTACCCCCCTGTACCATGACCCTGTAGCTGTTTCACCCACTCTTGAACCCTCCTGCAGTTTCCATTTTTATCAGCTCCTCTGGAAGCACGTTCCAGGGTGCCACCACCCTCTCTGTGAAGTAATGTCTTCTCACGTCCCCCTCTGTTCCTACCCCCTACTAGTTTCAGACTATGGCCTCTTGTTGACCCCTCCCCCTTTAGTTTGAGCAGACCCTCTGTTTTTACCCTATTGATCCCCTTCAGATATTTGAAGGCCTCTATAATATCTCCCCTGTCCCTTCTGTCCTCCAGGGAGTACATGTCCAGCTCTCTAAGTCTGTCCTCAGTGGACATTTCCACCCAAAATCAAGTTACATCAGACATACAAAATAACTTATAACAACAAGGAAATCAAACAATAAATAATACTGAGCAACAAAGATTCACCACAGTTACACTGTTCAAGAGCTAATACTTATGTTGCAAGCCTTTATCTAAAAACAGGTAAACTCAGGGTTTCAGTAGTGAGATTTTGTGGAGGGAATTATAGAAACTGGGTAGTTGAAACAATAAAGATCTCTGACCTAGACTAGTTTTTACTGTACGAATATTGAAATAAGCAGACGGAGTCAATCTAGTATGTGATAAGGGTACTTTCGGTTGAAAATATTGATTGTGAATATCCAGGGCCATCTTTAGCAGTATTTTCCTAGCAACTGCGTCAAGCTGAATCTTGAACCTGGTATTTAAAGTAAGCCATTGAACTGTTTTTAGAAGAATACAAATACGAGTGTGCGCAGGCAGCTGGGCAGCAAACCTTGCAATTTGATTATATAAGACCTTGTCCCTAGCAATCTCAACCTCAGCAGCAGCAGCAGCAGAGTATAACAATAGAACGTAGTCAATTAGCGGAAGCAGAACACTTTGAGATAACAGAAGTCTTGTAGATGGTAACAAAAATGAATTATTCCTGTATAGTGCACCCAGTTTCTCATGAAGAATCTTAGTCAACTGTGACATATGAAAACTATATGTTAGTCAGCTGTCAATGAATAGCCCTAAATATTTAAAAACAGAAACTCGTTCAGTGCTAATACCATTCAAGGTTGTGATGGCAATGTTGGTATTAGCAAGCATTTTTTCCTTTAAATTATGAAAAACCATTAAATTATTTTTTTTTGCAGTTAATTTGTTTATTGAGTTATTTCCCATTTATAAAATACAGTACAGTACAAGCATACTATGATTATATGCACATAATTGTATAATAATACCTTATACAACAATTGACATCAAGTGCTAAGTAGACTAATGTTGCAAAGATAAGTATGTATATAGGCTGTTACATTAATAAGATAAGATACTTGTACTGTTTATGTAAAAAGAAAGAAAATAAAGCGAGCTTATATAACAGAAACCATTGCTGTACTAAGTTGAAGTCAGACTGAATGTTACCCTGCAATTCCACCAGACTACCGCCACCAGCAAAAATCACTGTGTCATCTGCGTACAATAAAATATTACTTTTTTTACAGACCTTAGGAAGGGTGTTTAAAAAAAAACTAAAATACAGAAGGCCCAATATTGAACCCTGTAGAACACCCAAAGATACAGGTGACAGAGAGGAAAAATAAATTAGAAATTGTAGTTTTCTGACAGCGATCATCCAAATAATTATGACACCAGCCCAGCACGGCTTCAGAACAACCCAGTTCATCCATAATTAACAGCTTGATTAAGAGCTGATGACTGACGAGATCAAAAGCCTTGGTGAGCTCCATATACAGAGCCATGGTGAAGTGACGCTTGTCCAGCGCCTGGTGTATAAACTGAGTGAATCCCATCAAAGCTGTCTTGGTGCTATATCCAGGGCAGAAACCGTGCTGGACTGGGATTAAAACCTCATACTTGAGTAGCCCACCCCTTCCCCGGTGTCTAGGGGTATGCTGATGGTAACTGTCCATGGGGAGGGGGAACCACAGCAGAAACAAGCAAGCTGACTTACATTTTAGGGACCAGGGTGCAGTGTCCTCCACAGGGCCAGGCTGAAAGGCAAGGTGGTTAGCAGCTTCACACTCAGTAGGCAACAGACTGACTGCAGAAACGTGTAAAGCAACAATTGAAGGTTCCTTTAATGAAAATGAATAACTCCATGGAGCTTCAACATGGGATACCAAGGGGAATATTCAGCTGTGGACCAGGAGGTCCATCAAATCAATGTCCAAATAATGTTCATCAGTCCTGGTACAGTGCCCATTATCCCAGGGGTGTGGAACTGATGACCCCTAATGTTAGGCAGCATACTTATCCCTCTTAAAATGTCACATCAAAACATGCATCCCAATGGCCAGCATCCAATACAGCTGCTATACCAACTGCTGTGTCCCTCTCTCCTCTGTGGTGGGACCCAGACTTTGAAAGCTCCAAATATTCCGAGACTTACTGCCCAACAAAAGTCTGAGGCAGGATGTCCTCATTGGAATTTTTCCCTCCATGCTCCACTCCCGGGTGACTGCCCCTCAAAATATGGGTGGCACGCCCTCAACAGTAGCCTTGGCTCCCACACTTCCTCATGACTGAACACCAGCTGAGACATTATCCAAGGCCCTGTGTATCCTCTTCAGACTGTGGATTCACATGCTTGAGCTCCCAGGGGCTCCTGACTCAGGTGGTGGATTCCTACTGGGAACACAGAGTCCTCTTATCTCTCTCTCTGCTCTGTCATCTCACTCCCTCTGACTCGGGTTTGAATCTCACTGGTGGTCACATACCCCTTTCCTCCAGCAGGGTTTAAATCCCTCCCCCATGCGGGGGTCTTGCTGATTCAACAGCCGCTGCCCTATCCCTTGCCTTGCACTTCCTTCTCCTTTCTCCCAGAACAGAAAAAAATTGAATTGAGCTGCCCCGCTGGTGCTGGAGGTTTAGACGCTAGATGCCACACTTCAAGCCATGCCACTGACCTGGGTTCGGGAACGAGCCTGGGCCATCAGGGGTTGGCAGGGGTGAGAGAGGATTGAGTATTTGGAGGACTACTCCTTTCTCTTGGTGTGGGAGGTATTGTCATCCCACCTGTCTGCTGCCATCTGGTGGGGGCTGGGGGTAGCACAGGTAGGGAGGGCATAGCAGCTGGTGGTTGCGGCGTGCTCGTGCCCCCACACGTGTGTAGTCATGAGCCAGGAGGGAAAGGGATCCAGAAAAAAGAAAATGTCAGCTGGGGGGCTTCATGAAGCCTCATCCCCATCCCACTGCTCTGCTGCTTCTGCCTCCCTGGATATGGATTGTGCTTCATGGAGGGGGGAAGCTCCCTTCCTGGCCCCGCCATGGAGGGGCAAGCCATGGGGTGTCTTGGAGTTGGTTGGCAGTGGGTGGAAGCACGGATGGGTGATATGGGGCTGAGTTCTCATCCCCCAGAGTGTGGGAAGCAAAAGGTACAAATAAAAAAAATGGAATTGACACCCAGAGTGGGTAATTGGCCGCACTCCCACCACATCGCCACTTTTTTCCTCCTCTTCCACCTGCATGCTCCGGCACTGGCCAGAAAAGTCTGCCCCCACCAAGGTACTCTGCAATCACAGACAATCTCCTGGAGGCAAACATTTTAACTCCTTAAGGGCCGGGGCACGTAACCCAACAAAAATAGCTAAAGCTGTACAATCCAGCACGCTGTCCTGATGCTCTAACCTGGGGCGGGAGGCTTGGTAAGATAATTGAGGAATTGATCAAAAACAATACATTGAAGCACTTTTCCAGGGGGATAGTGAAATAGGCTTATAGTTTTGCAGACTTGCAGTGAGCCAGATTACATACAGGCACCACTGTAGCTATTTTCCATAGTTTAGGAAATTGTCTCAAAGTCATTGTTTAAAATGTTTTGCTAAAGGGTAACACAAAATGTCAGCAGTGGCCTTGACCAGCCTGTAATCCACCTTGTCGATGCCTACTAAAGCTGAGGGTTCATTTTAGAAATATAACCAAGTAGATCCATGGGAGTAAGAGTTTTAAAATAAAACTTTGGAACTAAATTATCATTCTGAGATTAATTTAAATTAAAAGTGAGGGGACTGTAGTTGCTTTCAGGGACATATTTATCTAAATTAGTAAAAACATGAATTTAATTCCTCAGCAATCTTACAAGGCTCAGCGCAATTTCCAGATGCAGTAGTGAGAATATTGGGTAATTTTTATGATTCTTACCTAACATCTTGTTAATGATTTTCCCGGTAGCCGCAGCATTTCTACCTGCAAATTGATTCTGCTTTTGGAACAAGTAATCCTGTTTTAATCTACGAATCTGAGATTTACATTTGTTGCGCAATTGTTTGTATTCAAGTAATGCAGCATTTGCAGATATTTTCCTAAATTCCTTCCACTTCATGTCTTTCAATCTCCTTAATTCAGTTAACTGAAGAGTAACCCTTTCTTGCCCATTACCTCATTCTAAGCTGTATCAAGAGAGAAAATGTATTACAAACTGCATTAAACAAACTACAGAACTGAAAAAATACACTGTCAATGGAAGCTGAAAACTCTAAACAAGACCAATAATAATAATAATGTCTTTATTTATTATGCGCCTTTCAAATATCAAGGCACATTACAAAACTTTAAACAACAGATAAAACAGCAATAATAAATATGCAGTAAAATCCAAGAATTACGTTATTAGTCACAGTATACCCTGCTCCATAAAAAGGTCTTCAGTGCCTGTTTAAACCCCTCCACGGTCGCGCTCTCCCAAAACCCGGCCAGCGTGAAAATTCAAAGGGCTGGGGCCACGACATGTTAGCACGGGCCCCTGAAGATTTTAAAACTACCCTTGGAACCTCTAGCAATCCCATGTCTGCTAAACGGAGCAATTGCTCGGGGCAGTAAGGTGACAGGAGCTCTTTTAGGTAGTCCAGGCCAAGTCCACGTAGGGCTTTATAAGTCAGTAATTCGACCTTGAAGGCGATCCGCCACCGAACTGGCAGCCATTGCAGTTCACGCAGCACCGGTGTAATATGGGAAGTCCAAGGAGTCCCCGACAACAACCGGGCCGCAGTGTTCTGCACCAGCTTCAAGCAGCGGATATCAACCCCCGGAAGCCCAAAGTAAAGGGAGTTGCAATAATTAAGGTGCGAGGTCACAATGGTGTGGATCAGTGTGGGAAGATCACCAGACGGAACAAGGTGCTTGATCCTAGCGATGTTCCTCAGATGGTAAAAGGATAACTTAACAACAGCCGACACCTGAGATCGTAGTGTCAGCCCATCATTGAGTATCACCTCTAGGTCCCGCACCTGTTCAGAGGCTAGGAGCTGGGAACCCCCAGGAAGAGCCCCGTGGGTTGACCAGCCCCCAACCCCCCTATCCAGCGACCTGGATCCACAACCATCACCTCAGTCTTCCCTGGGTTCAACCTCAGCCAGCTGGAATTCATCCAATCCTGGATTTCAGTGAGGCAGTTATTAAATACCAAGAGTGCTCCATCCTGGTCAGGTGCAAAAGACAGGTAGAGCTGGGTATCATCAGCATCAGCCCTTACCATCTTACAATGTCTCAGGGGCAGCATATACACATGAGTAACGCGGGGGACAGCACAAAGCCTGAAAGGTACATGACAGACAGAGAGGTCGGAGGAACAAATCCCCAACACCACCCTCTGAGTTCTGCCAGTGAGGAAAGACCTAAACCATCTGAGGACTGAACCAGTCAGGCCACAGATGAACCTCAGGCACTCGAGCAGTACCCCATGGTCCACGGTGTCAAAAACTGATGAGAGATCAAGAAGTAGATGGACCGGCTTTTCTGATCTCTTGCCATCAGGAGATCATTGAGCACCCGAACCAGTGCAGTCTTGGTACTGTGCCTCTTTTGAAAACCAGTTTGGAGAGGTTCGTAGATGCTATGGATGGGCAAATGGTTCTCCAACTGTACAGCCACTACCTTCTCAATTACCTTCCCCACAAAGGGGAGGTTAGAGATAGGTCTGTAGTTTGCCAGACAGTCTGGATCCAGAGAAGCTTTCTTCAAGAGGGGTGTCACCACCGCCTCCTTCAGGGAGCTGGGAAACTCACCCAACTCAAGGGAGCACCAGACTATCTGTGCCAAAACCGGGACAATGATATCACAACAACCCATAATCAGGGAAGTTAGGCCCGGATCTAAACTACAGCACATAGGGTGCATACCCTGGACAATCCGCATAACATCCATGATCTGCAGCCAGTCGAAGGTACTCCAGGAGAAGTGGGGGACAGTGGCCAGGCACCAATCATCAACAACTCCCATAGAGTGTGTCAATCTGATCTCTGCCCTGATGTCAGCCACCTTATCAGCAAAAAACGGAGCATGCTTCTCACACTCCAATTGTGAAAAAGCTCTTCGAACCCGCAGGCAAGCTGGGTTGCATAGCCTGTCTACTGTTCAAAAGAGCTGAGCTGGTCGGTTATGAGTGGCAGCAATTGCTCCAGACAGGAAATCTGCCTTCTTACGGGAGATTGCTGACTGGTAGAGTTGCTAATGCTCTAGGAGTCTAAGATGGTCAACCTCCAGGGTGGATTTCTGCCAGCAATGCTCTAACCTTCGTCCTAGTCGCCGTAGCTCCCTCAAGGTCCTGTCAAACCACGAAAACCGAGGGCGGAGGGGGAGAGAGGATGGACACAGATGGGAGCAACAGAATCCAGTGCTGTGGTAATGGCCTTATTATAGGCCAGAACCAAAGCCTCTGGGTTCCTGCTTGCCATAGGAAATTCTGATAGATCAAGCACCACCGCTAGGCCATCAGGGCTCAAATCCCGTAAAGGGCAGTACCTGACCATCTCCACAAGGCTGGGCCTATGAAGGGGGGGGGGAAATTGAATCTCACAGTGTAGTGATCGGACCATCCGACGGGTTCCACCTCTACATCAGATGCTTTGATCCCCAGGAGGAAAACCAAGTCAAGAGAGTGGTCGTGTTTGTGAGTAGCAGAGGTAACAATCTGTGTAAGGCCCAGTGATATCATCAACTGGAGAAAGTGTTGCCCAAATTGCTAGAGTTCGTCATCGATCCAGGCATTGAAGTCGCCCAGGACCATCAGCCTAGGCGACTCAAATGCCAGATCGACCACGAAGTCTGCTACTTCCTGAAGGTATAGGTTCTCAACCCCGGGTGGACGGTAGATGAGTGCTATTCTATAACCTACACCTGCTACTATGGTACACTCAAAAGACCCAGCATCCTCAACTGGTACACTCCTGAGGCCCAATTTGGTCTTGAAACAGACCGCAACCCCCCTCCTCTGCGGTCCAGTCTCGGGCAGTGTATCACTGAATACCTGGCCAGAATTACAGCCTCAAGTATGGGGCCCACGTTTTCATCTAGCCAGGTTTCGGTGATGCATGCCAGATCTGTTGTCCCAACAAGATCTGCAATAATTGCAGTCTTGTTCTTAATAGATCTTTCATTGCATAACACCGCTCGAGTTGGATGGGACTCCTGGGCTGCCCTAACCACCTGCCCACCAATAATGGTGGTGCCCTTGTTTATGGAGACTAGACATGGAGGACCACATTCCAGACTCCATTTCACCCCAGGACATCTTCTGGGCTTAACTACTCCCATGCGAGTGCCCCGCTTATCCAACCTCCACTGTTCGCACACCCCACCCCAGCCTCCACCCCTACGGGCAATGCCCAGTGCTCTATAGCACTGATAGATAGAAAATAATAAAGGTGAGGGGGGGAGGGTGGAGGGTGTGGAGAGTGGAGGCTGAATAGCGCACGGCCTAGGGGGTAGATCTATAACACATATAACAGGCCCAAAGACACACAGTAAGGGAAAAATATCCCAACAGATAAAATTAAAAAATGTAAATAATATACACAACTTCCACAACTCTCTCACGAAGAGAGAACTAAACATAAAATAATCAAACAAATCAAATTGTAGCCCCTTTTTTCCGAAACTCCCCACTCCCTCTTACCAAGAGGGGAGATTCAGATAAAATAAGCAAATCAATCTAAACTCCCACCCAACCTAATAACACTAAACTATAACAAATACAAAAATAAATTAAATTAAAAAACGAACAACACACTCCATGATCTCTAAATAAATACTATAGATAATAGTCCAAAAGAATGTTAAATCACCATAGGAAGTCACTTTCAGGAAGTCCAGGTCACAAAATAAAATTGAACCAGCATAAACAAAAATAAAAAAAAACCATAAGTACACCTCCTCTCACAAGGTGCACCAATTAACATAAAATATAATAAATATTGCAGTTTTAGCCTCCAACATAAAATAAATAAACAGTACGGTTTATTAAACCCCCAGGTCCTCTCACTACCTGGGGGTACAAAATAACCAGGCACTCTCACTGCCCGGAACACAAAAGAAAAAAATTTTAAACAGCTTGTTTCCCAAAAGATATTCTTCAAATGGCAAGAAGCATCCAAAATTAGACTAAATCTTCTTTCAAAAGTGCAGGACTCAGTAACAATCCAGATCTTAAAGACAGCCAGGTCCCTTAAAACCCTTCTGTGAGGCCTAGCCACTGGAAATGTCAGCCCCACCACCTCGGCACCTCACTTTATGCCAGTCCACCAGCTGGCCAGTAAGGGGCCTTGGAGAAACCTTGGGCCCATCAGCCAGCTCCCCAGTTCGATCAGGCCCAGACCTCCCGGGCAGAAGCAGACTCCAGTGACTGGCCACCCACAATTTCAGGGTCTTTAGTCCCAATCTGACGGACTCCACGTATCCACATCAAACACCAAAGCAGCAGGAACAAATCAAACCATCTAGTCCTTATAACAAAAAATTCATACGGTTTCCAAGTCACACAATCTTTGTGCTCTTCTTAGCGCTACAGATCTCTAAACGTACACACTACCAGACCCTCAGTTTAATCACATTCCCAGCATAGTCCAAGCAATTTACCGGGCTGCGTCTCCCAGGCAGCAGTCCCCACAGTGGCCCAACTCCAACAATTCTCTGAGCAGTCCACACACAAGACTCCAACAGTCTGCAAAGTGCCACAGGAACCGAAGGCAACAAAAAAATGCTCCCAAAAACTGCCACGCAAGAAAAGCAGCCCAAGCAATCCCAAAATAAGCAGTCTATGATCCAGCAGTCCTCAGCCCTCAGTCAACGTAAGGGGTACACGGCCGCGGTTTGCACACGCAGTATGCTTGTAAAAAGTGGCACAGGCAAATAAAAAGTACAGAAATTTGAAAAGGACAGTCAAAAGTCCTGCAGCCCTTAGCCCTCAAGCAAAATAGAGGGCACATGACCATGACTTACAGTGCTAAGACTATATTTTTGGGCAAGGAAAACCTAGATTTAAAAAACAACAGATAAAACAATAAACGAATAACGAATAAACAAATAAATAATAACTAAAAACTACTGTGCTAAACTGATGGCCAGCCCGGAATAATAAAATATTTAACTTTTTAAGGTTCCTGGAAAAAATGTGCACTGGAGGAACTGTTGACTTTTTTACACTCCATAAACAGAAAACAGCACAGACGTCACTTAGGCTGTCAGCAAGAACTCCTGAATGCCTGATTTTAAGAATATCAGAAACTAAGATCCAGTCAATAATGCTGGAACTGCCTGTCTTGTAATTATAGCTAGTTGGTTTCTCAATAATCTGATTGACTCTAGTGTTAATCAGGGATTCTTTCATATTTAAATACATTTTACCTTTCCAATTGTATGTAATTCATATTACCCATAATTAAACCTTCTTTATTTTGTGGAAGAGAGTTTCTAAATTTATATGTAACCCCTAGGCGGCGTTATACTAAGCTCTACTACCCCTGCCTTGCCTGACCAGACCAAGGTTGAGGGGCCTGGGTTCCTATTTTTTTAACATTAATCACAGTTTTTCCCAAGTTAGTATATTGCACAGTGCCTCCAACCAGAGTTTACCTTTTAGTGGGCTACAGCTTAGCCTATTACAGCCCTCTGGGAAGCTGTACCCACTTACCTTACCAGGGTGCCACCCCAAGCATGACCCAATAACATTTTCCCCAATTCGGACCATTCTGGTAATTAGTGACTCACTGCTAATAATAATACTCGCGAGACAGGCATCTGCAAGAGCAAACATGTTTATTTACATGGGGAAGGGCTAGGAAGGGTGAAAATGGAATAGAGGTTATGCCATTTACAATTGAGGTAGATTGGGTTTGATTTGAGGGTAGAATAAACATTTTACATTTTAAGCCAGTTGCAGTCACAGTGGCCACCCACCAACCTCTGGAACTGTCTGCTTCCTGACTAACTATCTAGCTGCATTAAGGCAGAACATTTATCATTAATGCCCACACTGGTACCAGTTTCCCATTTTGTGCAAGACCCCATAATCCCACACAACCTGGGTACCCAGCAGTTACCGTTCATAAACGGTGCTGACTGTATGTTGGCTGGCTAGTTGGGGCCCTTAGGAAAATTAAAACAATTGTTTTTATTTTTGTTTTATTTTATTGAATTCTCAGATTAACAATGCCTCTGAACAAAAACAGCTCTTTTACAGAGGTTCCACGTTAGTGGGGAAGGGCAACATACATACAAAGGTAAACATTATGTTGTATTTACAGGTAGCAGCATTCTAGAAAATTGACTGGACATTGTAACTACAAATCTACAAATAGGGAGGTACACAGGTGAAACAGTAACAGAAGAAAAACAGGAGAACCCAGGAAAGGAGGCAGCCTAGGAGGCCTTGTCAATACAGCTAGGATACAAACAGGGGGTGCTAGGTACTGGTAAGCTGGAAAAAGAGAAGCAAGCAAGTGGTGGGTGGGAGGGTAGTTAGTGTAAAAGAGAGAGGGGATGTGACATAGGTAAAAGACAGGGGTGAAAGCTTGAGGGGGTGGGAGCAAGGCTTACAGGTTGGGGCAAAGTACAAGTGCTGGGATGGTAAATCAGGGGTTAGAGGTTCCAGATTAGGTGAAACAGTCACAGTTACTGTTTGCTGTGAGGTGCTAATGAAGCATACGTTTGATCGGGCCCAATTTTGGTACGGATGAGATATCACTGTGCAGGGCGTTGTACCAAAGGGGTGCCCTATAAGCGAAGGATCGCTGCCCTTGGAATGTGCGGCATCTGGATACTAGGAAGAATTGATTTCCTGAGCTATGAGTATGTTGTGAGCTGCAATAGGGGCTTAGAATTTTTTTCCACTCCAGGAGGTGTGAGCCCAAGAAGAGCTTTTATGTTTGCTTGCATGTGCAGAAACATAGTGCCAATCACATTTTCGTGGGTGTGCCTCCCCACTTCAATGCCTGCTCCTTTGCAAGCATGGCCTTTTCACGCCAATGAATGCCCAAGCTGTCTATGACAGCTGTTTAGAATGCTGATGACGTACAGCTGAAGCAAAAACGCTGCAATCAGCAGTTGCAACGTAGTAGGCAATTTGGTATACTGGTGTCGGCAGGTAATTTATATACTGCCGTTGGCAGTATGAAAACCGCTCACACGCAGCACTGCATCCTGAACAGCTGTCATAGACAGCTTCCTTGTGTCTACCCCCCCAAACTCTCGTGGCACTCTGGGTGCCCACCCAGCATGCTCATGTGCTCCCCCCCACTGACGCGGTATGGCTGGGTACCCGAATCCCTTGTCGGCTCCGCGCCCCCTCAGACTTCTAGGTGCCATGCTGGGAGCCCACCCCAGTGTGGCAAAAGTGAGAATAGTGATGGGGGTGCCCAATCCCCATTCAGCTCAATTAAACCCCCCCAACAGAAACAGACTTCCAATTGCTATGCTGGGAGCCCACCCCAGCATGGCAAAAGTCTGTATGGCTGACGGAGGTGCCCAATCCCCCGTCAGCTCCACTGACCCCCACAAAACAATCTTCCAGCTGCCACTCTGGGAGCCCACCCCAGGGTGGCACAAGTCCCACGTCATCTTTCTAAAAAGAAAACAAACACCTGAAATGAAAAAAACGGTTCCTCATTGATTGTCTTACCCCCCAACCTGCTCCCACCCTCTACGCATCCACCTCTCCACACCCCTCTGACACCATACTTACCTCCGGAGTCCGGTGCGATGATCTTCGGTGGACTGGGAACACGTCTGCACTCTTCAAAGCCGACCACGATCTGAAGAAATGCCGGTAAGCTGTATAATGACATAAATGTTTTTTTTTTTTCAACTTTAGTGCATATCTCAGCCATTTTGGGGAATTTTTTCACCAAATTTTCAACATGGGGTTTTTGGGCCCATCTCTAGAATTCTGTCACTGTCATTTTGTTATTCGGTCCTGAAAGGTGATTTCCACAGTCACGGGTGGAATCATCTTTCAGGACCAAGTAATCAAGACGTCAGTGTCACAGTTCATGGTACACTCCCCAAACCCTATATTTGAAAATTTAGTGAAAAAAATATTAAAAATGATTGTTCTGACGTCGTTCGCCTTCTCATACGCTCATAACTTCGCAAATTGTTAATATTTTCACTCCAGATTTTCAACATTGCCATTTTACTACACCTCCTTATGAGCAGTACAGATGTCATTTTTCATATCTTGCCCAAAATGTGTTTTTGCACATGTAGCGCCCAATGGCACAGTCAGTGTGCAAAATCAATGTTAGGGACAGATTAAGAAAATCACAGTGACACTGTTCATGAGCAGAGATCTTAAAATGGCTATGTTGAAAATTTAGTGACAGAAGGCCATAAAATGGTTGTGTTACGAGCGTGCATTGCGCAGTTTCCACGCACCCTCATACATTCACGAATTTGTACTATTTTCAGTCCAGATTTTCAACACTGGCATTGTTCCACACATCCTTATGAACAGTACAGCTGTCATTTTTCACACCCTGGCCGAAATGTGTTTTCGCACTTCCGGTGCATAAATGCATGGTCGCTGTGGGAAATCAGTGTTCGGGACAGATTAAGAAAATCACAGTGACACTGTTCATGAGCGGAGGTCCCAAAATGCCTGCATTGACAATCTGCTGTAAAGTATCCCCAAAGTAATTACATTATGGGTGTGCGTTGCACAGTTTCTACGTACGCTCATGACTTCAGTTTTTTTATATTTTCACTCCAGATTTTCAACATTGCCATTTTTTACACCCCCCCCCCATGAACAGTACAGCTGTCATTTTTCACATCATGTTCGAAATGTGCTTTTGCAACTGTGTTGCCAAATAGTGTAGTCACTGTGCAAAATCAGCTTTCGGCTAACAAACTGATATTGCCACTGTTCATGAGGTGGGGGTTACAAAAAACCCATGCTAAAAATTTGGAGTGAAAATATCAAAGAACGCCTGGGGCATTAGGGTTTCCAACCATAACACCCCACCCTGTAGAAACTGACAGGCATCACAGGTGTGACCTGGGATTGCCACCTGTAATGCTCATGCCATTCCACCCCCACCCACACCCTGCAGCCAGTGACAGGCATCAAGGTGTGCCATGGACTCTTTGGCCCCAAAGTTCACCCCATTCTCCTATACTGCACACATCTCACCGTATTTCCATATGGAATGAGGTGAGCATAAGGCCCAAAGACCCCAAGACACACCGTGACACTTGTCGGAGTCTGTAGGGTAGGGTGTGGTGAAATGGCATGGCCATTATGCCTGACGACCCAAGGGCACATCCCAATGCCTGTCAGTCTCTGCAGGGTGGTGGTAGGGTTGGCTTCAGTTCAATACTTCACTGCCATTCCTATTATGCATCTCTCTAACTCCTGCACTACCAATGCCAATGCCAGCAAGACAACATTCAGCATTGACAATTGCTTGTTTAGTTAGTAGGCATGTTTGGTATTGAATTCTACCATTTAGCTGAAGCCAACCAATTTGTGCATACAGATCACAGGTGTGTGTGAGGTGAGCTGCACCAGTGAGGAATCTGCATGCTTTATTGAGTGCCACAGATATCCTATGGTGGGACGCAGTTGTGGCTGACCCATAAATGACCAGCCCATAATCAACTATGGAGATAACAGAGCTGTATATTGCTAGCCTTAGGGCATCAGACATCAGGCTGTATTTATGTTTGTGGAATAATCCAGTCCTTGTATTGACAGCTCTGGCTACATTCTTAATGTGCTGCACATAACATAGTGTGCTATCCACAGTTACTCCAAGATATTTGAAATGTTGGATCTGTTCAAGGGGGACACCAGTGCAGATTCTGATGGCGAGGGTTTGGGATTTGTGCTTGTTGCATGAGCTGCTAAAAAGCATGACTTTAGTTTTATATAATTCAGCACCAGTTTGTGACCACTGAACCACTCCACCACTTTCTCAAAGCTGAGCTTTTACATAGCCATTTGTGTCTAAACTTCTAAAACATTGAAAATTGCCACCCAGATCTAAAGTCAAAGAGACTGAGAATCTGCTCATTTTCAACCTGGAGCCAGGTAGGGAAATGGTCAACCCCTACTGAGTGGGGCCGACTGGGCCACAGGGAGCCACTGGCATGTGCCTGAGTGCTAAGGCACTCTAGATCCAGTGGTGAGCCAGACTGTGGGGTCACTCCTGGGTCTGGGTACTTTTGTTGCCTGGATAGCCTTGTGTTTGCGATCTGCACCTGGCCTGGAAACAGGCTGAAGGGGACAAGCTTCAATCAAGTCGGAAGATCCCAATGGCAGAGTACCTGTTCCACATCTCAGGTCTCTTCAGATCCAAGTCTCTGAGTTCTGCGATTCCAACTTTCCCCAGAGTGTCAGTCACAGTGCCACCAGAGACTGGTCCACAGAACCGTCAATAATTGCAGGAATGGTCCTGCATCTGGGAGGTATAAATAGTTGTTTCAAGTTGTGCCCAGTGGCTCAGTGAAATCCTAAAGCAGTTAATAAGTGTATAGAAAGCTAAAATGTGATTTAAGTGCATGCACCAATGCTGGCCGACCAGCTGCACCATAGGCCTGTAACGTGTCAGCAGCGGGTACCCAGCTAGGACTTTTAGGGGTCAAAAACTGGTACCAGTTGAGGTTTATGAAAATGTTAAAATCTGCTGCAGACAGTTAGTCAGAGGGTTGGTGGTTGAAAACCTTGAATGTGTTTTGAATTTAAAGGGAAAATGATTGCTCTAAAAATGCTAATCTCTAAATGCCAATTGCTAAATGAAAAATGCTGTTTAACTGCTACTCCATTTACCCAGTCCTAACCCTCCCAATGTAAATAAAAAGCTGTTTAGCTGTTTTGGAAAATTCTGACTTGTGAAAATATTTTTAGTGAGCATTTTATTAGCTGAAGCAAAAAATTTAAAGTGTGGAAAATGGGGGTTTTGATTATGGAAAATCCATGTGTTGGGGCGACTGTGTGGGGAGGTGGGATGGAACAGCATCCCAGAGGGTTGTACTGCTCATATCAGACCCACTTAAAATATACTCTGGATGGAGGCACTGCACTATATAGTTCTATCTTGGAAAAGAACCCCCGGCAACAGAAAAATGGGAACCCAGGCCCCTCAACCTGGTTTGTGACTACCCAGGCAGGGGTAGTAGCCCTCTGTAGACATGGGGCCAGGGCTACACAACTAAAAGTTTTATTTAAAATAAGAACAAGACATAAACTAAAATAAGGACAATGCCCTTGGTAACCATTTGCATCAAATGGGATGGACACAATTTTATGGCTATTGAGAAAGTGTTTCCCAGCAGACAAGGTGGGGTTCTGAATAACATGCTACTTAGGAGGGAGGTCCTCTGGATATACAAAGCAGGAGTCAGGAGCTGGCCAGGTTTGATTGGTCAGTTTGATTTAGGACTATTCCTAACAAAGTACTATACAGCTAAATATACTGATGAGCTGAGTCCATATACTTATTCTTTGAGTGCTGTAGTTACCAGTTCTAGGATCTTTTCATTATTTCTAATGGATGTTAATATAATTGTTTTAATGTATAGATGTTACTAATATTACATACTTTTTTAAAGATTAAGTTTACAGTTGAGACTGTTCAGGAGATTATCTCCAGTATTTGTAACCCTGAATGTAGCTATTCTCTTTTTATGTTGGCTTGCGTGTGCATGCGCAAGTAACATCTTGCGGTAGTAGCACTGTACTAGCACTTTCAAAGGTGTGTCAGTGTTGTGGCGAATCCAGGGGATGCTTTAGTCGGTGTGTCCCTCAGCACCAACCAGTGAGCATGCTGCCGATGACAGCAGTTTCAGAGAGTGCCACCAACTTGAAAGAAATCCGCCGCTGCAATGAGAGACAGGCTCGTTATTGCAGCAGCAGATCTGACACGCCTCCATTACGTGCCATTCCTGGTGAAATATTTCAATAAGCATGGCGGTGGCTCTCGCTGTCTGCCTCTCACAATCCCTAGAAAGCCGACTTCCGGGGTGCCCAATCCCCCTGTAGCATGCCTCCTCACCAGTTCAATTTGTTTGCCAATGGGGGTGTCCAATCCCCGTCAGCATAATGCCCCCAGTTTTACTTGTCTGTCGATGGGGGGGTGTCCAATCCCCCTCGGCATCAGCCCCCTCAACACAGACACTCTTTATTTGCCAACGGGGTGCCCAATCCCCATCGGCTCCAGTCCCCCCCAAAAAAAAACAGGTGGCACACTGGGAGCCCACCCCAGTGTGCCCAAATGTCTTAGTGTCACCTGTAAAAGCAAAAACCTTCCCAAGTTTTTTTGTTTTCCTGCAAAACAAGAAAACGGACCTCATTGTCCGTGGCACCCTCCCCAACAACCCACACACACCCTCTGTGCACCCTCCCCACATCCCCTCACCCCAAACTTACCTCCGGAGGTTGGCGGGTGAGTCTTGTGGAGTAGGAACACGTCTGCACTCTTCAAAGCAGATCGCTGAACTGAAGAAATGCCAGTAAGCTATATAATGGCATAAATGGGGGTTTCAACTTAGGGATATCTCGTCATTTTTTTGACTTTTAGCTCCAAATTTTCAACATGGTCTGGGACCCACCTCATGAAATCAGTCACTGTCATTTCATTATTCTGTCCCAAAGGTGATTTTGCGGTCACTGCCGGAATCACCTTTCAGGACTGATTAAAAACAACAGTGCCACTATTCACTGAAGTGGGCTCCAAAAAGCCTATGTTGCAAATTTGGTGAAAAATTCAAAAATGACTGTTACAAGCGTGCGTTGCGCAGTTTCCACGCACACTCGTAACTTTGAGAATTTTTAATATTTTCACTCCAGATTTTAAACATTGCCATTTTTGCACACCTCCTTATGAACAGTACTGCTGTCATTTTTCACATACTGCCCAAAACATGTTTTCGCACCTGTGGTGCACAATGGGCTTGGTTGTAGTGTGAAATCAACTTTTGGGACAGAGAAACAAAATCACAGTGCCACTGTTCATGAGGAGAGGTCCCAAAATGCCCATGTTGAAAATCTGGTGAAAGAAATCCCAAAAATGACTGTATTACAGGCACGCATTGCGCAGTATCTATGCACACTCATAAGTTTGCAAATTTTTCATATTTTCTCTCCAGATTTTCAACACTGCCATTTTTTCACACCTCCTTATGAACAGTACAGCTTTCATTTTTCGCATCCTGCACAAAAAGTGTTTCTGCACCTGTGGCTCCCAATGGCGCAGTTGCTGTATGAAATCACCTTTCCAGATTAAGTAACAAAATGATAGTGCCACTGTTCATGAGGTGGGGTCCCAAAAAGCCACTGTTGAAAATTTGGAGTGAAAATACCAACAAACACCTGGGGCATTAAGGTTTCCAACCATACACCCACCCTGTAGAGACTGACAGGCATCTGGGATGTAACTTGGGTTTGTCGACCATAATGTTTGCAGAATTCTCCCCTCAGCCCCCACCCTACAGCCACTGGCAGACACTTGAGGTGTGCCTTGGGTTCTCATCACCCTAATGTTCACCCCATTCTCCTATATTCCACCCATCTCAGCTTATTTCCTTATGGAATCGGGCGAGCATAAAGGCCGAAGACCCCAATGCACACCCCAACACCTGTCGCTCTCTGTAGGGTGGGGTGAGGTGGAATGGCATCAGTGCTATGGCTGACCCAAAGCCACTCTCCCAACACCTTTCAGTCTCTGCAGGGGAGGGGGTGTTGGTGTTATTTCAATACTTCACTGCCATTCCTATTATGCATCTCTCGAACTCCTGTACTACCAATGCCAATGACATTTGGCATTGACAAATGACTGTTTCTTATTGTTGCTGCTGTTTTTAATTTGCACTGCACTTACACTTTGCATCATTTATTAAGTTAATGAAACCCAAGGCTGCCATCTCCTTCACCCCTTTTCACAAAAAAAAAACAACACAATGAAAAATGTTTTCATTTTGAGTAATCTAGAGGTGTGTATCTTTAAATTTCGATGCATAAAAACCTTGTGCATGGAAGTGGGAGAGACCCTTGACAAACAGTGACACAGAATGTTGGGTGAAGCAGTTATATTGCCTTCTTGTACGTATCGCACTGAAGAGCGCTTTAAGAAAGGATTCATTGCACCTAAAATGGATTTTACCTCTGTGTGCGTAAGGTAACTTAACAGTGACTTGTAGCTGATCTTTGCTGTTGTTTTTTGGATTTTTCTTTGTTCGTGCATGGTTGTCCCTGGAGTGGCCTTTCATCACAGAAATGAACTGTCAAGAGCTGGAACTTTTTGCATCCCCACACGTTAGAAAACTGTCACTTTTTAGCTTGCTCGTTCCAGGGCCTGGAGTTTTTTTGGTGAGTTGTTCCTCTGTTGGAAAGGAAGAATCCTCTAATACTTTTCTCCAGTACTGCTAAGTCAAAGAGTACTGCTCAGTACTGATCAAATTGTGGGAAGAGTCAGCCACGCTAATACTGCTGGCTCTGCTCTGACCTCGACAAGTGTGGTTCTCAGTGTTGCAGCACCTGGCAGTGGAACTGCTGGTACCTCTGCCCCAGTGAAGGGGACTCCTGTCACAATGACCAGTGCACCTTGGTACATCCGGATCACAGGTCCCTGAAGCTAAATGCCTGGCTCCTGAGGCCACAGAAATTAACCACCTTGAGGTCTCTGCCCAGGTAGCAGATGTCCTCCTGGCTGTCAGTAAGACTTTCAGTAGGTACACCTACTCCCTGAAGTGGAAGTGTTGTTCCATTTGATGTGGTTCTGGGTACGTGGACTCTTTCACTTGTCCAGTGACCTCTGTCCAGGAATACCTGTTGTCTCTGTCAACTGTGGGTCTTCAGCATTTATCCATGAAGGTGCACTCATAGGCCTTTCAAGCCCCTATACAGGGTAAAACAGTGGCACAGCTACAGGTATATGTTTCTGAAAGAGATCATATTACATATCCATCCCCCAATTTGTAAACCGGTTCCACCATGGCACTTTCACTTTGTGTTGGAAAAACTTTCAGGGTCTCCATTCTAGTCAGCTGCTACTTGTGATGCATTTCCTGTACTGAAAAACTATTTTTCTGGAAGCTATTACTTCAGCACAAAGCATTTCAATTATAGGCGCTGGTGGAAGCGTAGCGGGTGAAAACAGCGATTCCACAATAGTGCTGTCAGAATCGCGCTTCCACAGTAGTGTGTGCCTAAATATCCACAGGGATAGCACAGCGCAAGGCAGTTACTGCTACCCCCTGTAGCTATCTAGACACACTGCTGGAGCAGAGGAGAAGTGTCTGGCAGTGTGGTGCCCAGCTGAACTGATCCCATGGGGGAAGGGGCTAAGGGATGCTAATGAGAGCAGAGAACAGTCAGGGACCAGGGTTCTGTTCTTGGTCTCCTGACTGTTATCTTTTCTGTTCCCTCCCCTCAGCTTTATTTTTTTCTATTGTGTCCGCCCCCAAGTTTTATTTTATTTATTCTTTCCCCATTGATGTAATCCAAACCCCTCCATAAGTTTCTCCCCATCCCCGCTATCCACCCCCCCCATGGAATTAATTATATAAATATTGGGTGTTGAGGGGGGCAGAACCCTTCCCGTGGAAAAACAGAAAGTAGTGTATTTATTTTAGCCATCGTAGTGGTCTTCTGTGTGCTTTTGGATGGCTACAATTGGCGTTGTTTTTGCCGATGCTGTTTTGGTTGGGCACTCTTTCTGATGGCGCTGTTTTTGTTGTGTGGTCGTTGACCGCGCTATTGTGGTTTCTGGCATTCTGACCTACTGCTGGTGGCAGAGCCTCCATACTGATTTTTCATCTAGATAGAGTCTCTTTGAGGACCAGTCCTTATTTTATGCCCAAGGTGATCTCTGACTTTCCCTTAAATCAGGCTGTTACTTGCTAAAGTATTCTGCGTCCCCTTCTAATCCCAGGAAAACCTTGATCTTCTGCTAGGATATCTCCCTCTATTGAACCACGTAGGGAACCATAAGCCATCAGCGTCAGGATCGCCCGGAAACTTTTGCTAGCTGGGGACACCCACACTGATGTGCATCGTCGCTGCTTATATAATGTGAGAAGCCCCATCATGCCTTAGTTCTTCCTTCTGCCATCAACCGCTCGTTGGTCCACCACTGCTGAAGAACAATGTTGAAATTCTCAAGTATTATCACAACTGCTTCTTTCTTTTTTATTTCAAATAACAATTGTTTATGCCTCTGATGAAAGACAAAATCGTTGCAGTAGAGCAGAGATATATAAGGATGACGTTCACACTACGTGTATCCACTGCTTAGGCATCTTTAAGGAAGTGAAAGCCTGCAGCATTTTCCAGTGTTTTAACCAGGCTACACAGAGATGTCACAAGAAAGCCTTAGAATCTTATTTAAAAAAGCTTCTCTTAAACTAAAAAGACAAAAGTTATGATGTTTTCTAGCTTGCACAACAAGCATAAATCCCACCAGCTCACAATACAAAACAGCAATTCATGAGGATAACGTTGCCAAAGCTGTCAGCACACGAATTGGAACGTTGCATAGGAACAAACACTGCCTGACCACTGAGGTGCTCAGGATAGCAATAAATAGCTCAATTACCTCCATCATTGGCTATGGCCTGGTTATCTATGGTGATGCTACCGACAGTACCCTAAAGAGGATAACAACAGCACTAAATAAAGCCTGTAGGCTTACTACTGGGGCTTGTCGACTCATGCGTGCATGTGAGCTGTATGCACAGATGGGGTGGCTACACCTGAAAGGCATGATCAAGTATCAAACCTGCTTACTGGCTAAAAAAACAAGCCTGGGTCAACACCCCGGGCGTTCACAGCCTGTTAGTTTGAACTACAATCCCCCACCAAACTAAAGGTATGGAAAGACAGCCATTCAAGGTCCCTTTCTGCTACACCTCACAAAATCAGAGGTCATTTGCATACCGTGCTCCCAACTGGCTTAACTCCCTACACAGTGACATTCTTTCTGAATCAAAGCTGGGTCCTTTTAAACTTAAGCTTCGTCAACACCTCACAGCAGTTTGTGGTTGCGATTACTATCCCTAAGATGGTATCTCTCGAATATTCCATGCAGTTTCTCCACCACACTGCCTGCCTCCACCTTGTTTTTTGTTTTAGATTTGTTGACCCGGTAAGCCCACTGGGCCTAGAAGTCCCTTTTTCAGGGGTGATCGGGGGGGGGGATACAGATGATAAGCAACTGAGATGGAACCAGATTAAGCTGTTGATGGTATTTCTAGTGAATGATGGAAATTTGGCCAAGACACTGGGGAAATTCCCCTACTCTTTCCTGCAGGGGGTGCTGAAGCGCTGCAGAATAGATGGCTGGCCTCAGTTTGGAGTAGACCTTAGAGGAGAGAGGACGTAGTGCAGCAGTGGTGGCTGATTCTTTGGATTTGGATACTGATATGAGTGCTGCAATACTGGCTATAGGGGAAGAAAACCTTTTTGGAGACACTTCTCAATGTGAAACCGAAATCCATGTAAATGATATGGATGCTGAGGAGGAGAAGTTACAAGCAGAGTTGAAATTTAAGAAACAACAGTTATTGGGTCTTATTACAGTGGCTGAATGGGATTTCCTCACAAGTAAGCAGAAATTATGGGAAGAACATAACAAGAGAAAGCAGTCGGTGGCTAGTCTGTCCCCGGTTTTGAGTAAACACTTACCGCTGGAGGCTGAATCTGGACCAGGCTTAGGTGCTTGTTCTGACCAAGTCTTCAATGCGGAGGTGTTAGTTTTGGAAGGCTCCCAACCAGCTGAACAAGCCCTGACTTCGGTTTGGACCCCTGGTTCAGCTTTACAACAAGCGGGATGGTTGTTACATCGGGACCATTGGGTCCCAGATCCTGCTATTCCCTTCCCAGGCTGTCCGGAAAGTCTAGTGTTGCGACATCAGGAGATCTCCATTTTGCAAGTATGGTAACTGACACTAAGTCCCAGTCTATAACAGCTGCTGCTGTGTGGGTTGAAACTGAGGCCTCAGAGGGATGAACTACACTAGACGCAGTGCTCCCAGTAGACTGTCCTTTACCTACTGATCCTTCAATGATTGTATTGCCTGATAATTTGTCTCCGATTTTGTCAGACAGGTGGGATGGAGAGCATTTTTCTTCTGAAGCTCCACTTCCAGGTACATCTATACCACCGTTGTCTGAGCAGGAGACCATGGGAGGGCAGGGGAAAGCCATGGCCCGGCTCACAAGGATCGAAGACATTTGCTGGTCTTTTTGGTAAACCAGCAGAGGCTGCAAAAAGATGATTTTTGGTTCATCTCAGATATAAAAGTGCTGCTCCTATTGTGCCTGATAGGGTATGGGTGGGGAAAACCCTGATTAAAGACTTTATGGGGTTTTCACCCATAGATGTTTATGCTTTTATTCATGCCCCGGGGGACCAGACATATGAACTCAGTTTTTGCGCAATGCAATCTTTGGATAAATTCTGGAAACTGTATTATGTTTTGAAAGACATGGCTATTTGGCTTGATTTTTTGGCTATTCCTATTACTAAGCCAACTATTAAGACTGTGACCATTCTTTTCCGGAATGAGGGAGTTTGCATTAATGATATTATGTTTTGGTTAGAAACAAAATGCACTGTTATGGAGCAACCCAGACCCATTATGAATGAAAATGGATTTTGGAATGGGGGATGGCTGTTTCGGGTTCAACTCAACCAAACTGAAGCAGGGATCCAGCATTTGCCTAGTTCTTTTTTGGAGGGTTGTGATCGAGGTGTTGTCTTCTATGCTGGACAACCCAAGAGTTGTTACCGGTGTGGAGCCTTGGATCACTTGAATATCAATTATGATAAAATTAAATGTTTAAACTGTGTTTTGTCGGGGCATACAGCTCCTCAGTGTGCTGAGCCTCCTTTCTGCAATTTATGTGGTGAAGAGGAACACTCTTTTCAGGATTGCTCCTGGGCAGCCCATAATACAGCAGAGGAGTCTGATCATGATTTCTTTTTGGCTAAAGCAAAACAGACTTTTGGCCTTTCCTTTACCCCAACAGAAGATAGTTTTCCTCCTTGCGGTCATGGGAGGGGCAGAGATAGTGGCTTTGGAGGCAGGGGGAAGCCTCAGAGATCTAGACCTCGGACTGCTAGACTGGAACCTAGTGTATTGGATATTCCTGAGTCTTTAAAGGGAAAGCAATCATCCCAGACAAAAACTAGACCAGCAGAAGAGGTTACTCCGTATGATACTCCTCAGGGGTCACCCCTTAGAACTGTAACATTAATTTCCTTTTTGCAACAAGGTGCTGCTGTTCCGGTGATGATTCCTTCCCCCCATATAGTCTGCGAGGGGGATTTGAGGGGTTCATTGGTTTCTTGTCCCTTAAATACAGTTCTTTGTTCAGATACTATGGAAGTTGATGATGAAGTTTTACCTCCTTCTATTTCACAGGTGATGGTGGGCGAGAGGATGGGAGTATCGTTGTCCCCTCTTCCTTTGTCCAATAGGTTTGCTGCTTTTAACACTTGGAGAGAACTTGTAGACTCTGAACTCCATATGGGCGTGTTGCTGTGGACCCCCTCAGGAATTGCCCCGAAAAATCCTGAAAGCTAATCTCTCCAGAAATGGATGACTCATTCTAGTGGAAAGGTGCTATACTTCCTCCCTGAACCATTATGTTTAAGGATTACTAGTTTGAATGTCAATAGTATACAATCTATGAGAAAGCATTTTTCTACATTTGGGGTTTTAAAACACATGCAGCATGATGTGTTTTTTCCTCCAAGATACCAGATTGCGTTCGGTTGCGGAGATAAATCAGGGCTCTGCAGCTTGGAGTTGGGGACCATCCCTTTGGTCGCTGGGGCTGGATACCTGTAGTGGTGTGAGATTTTGTTTCATCTCTCTAGGGGTGAAGGTCTATCGACTGGTAGATATTGATCCAGGTCATGCATTGTTGTTAGATGTAGAATTAAATTCAGTACAATGTAGGTTGATGAATATTTATGGGCCACAATCCAAAGCGTTACATATTGAATTGCTGAAAAAAATACATCCCTTCTTACATACTAGCTGACAAATAATTTTTGGGGGTGACTTTAATATCAATTTATCAACTGTAGGATCTTCTAACAAAATGTATTGTGATGAGGCTTTTTTACGTATGATGATTGGACAGGCAGATTTAAAAGATGTGCACAGGAAGGGAAGTCGAATTGTACATCCTACTTTTTTATAAGGGATCTCTCTCTTCCTGTATTGATATGATTTTTGTTAATCACACCTTGCCAGTGTTTAAAATGCAATTAATACCTGTAGAAACTTCTGATCATGTACTATTAGGGGTACATTTTGAATCTCTGCCTCGTAGAATGGCTAGACCACGGTACTGGAGATTGAATTCTTTGAGTTTAAATGATCCTGATGTCCTACATGCATTGACTAATATGGTTCAGGATAAGGTTACTATACAATTTTTATACAATGATGTTGGTGGATGGTGGGCAGATCTCAAACTTTGTTTGAGTAGTTTTTTTTGGGACGAAGGGAAAACCAGAAGGTCATCTGCTTATTCAATTTACTTAATGCTTCGGAATCGGTTAGGAGCATTATTGTCTAAACTTCATGCTGGTCATGATGATGTCCTTATAGAAATACAGGAGATTAAGAATGAAATGGCTTTTTATCAATATGATCGTTTGCTATCTTTAAGTAAGGAACAATCTTTTGGTACTCAGGGGAAGTTAGAATAAGGTAACCCTTTTCTTGATAGTCAAAAGAGGAGAGAGAAAAAATTGATGTCTGGTTTGTTGAACTCACAGGGGTTTTTGGAGGTGGATAATACTGGTATTATGGCGGTTTTGGAAAATCATGTATAAGGTGTATTTGGGACTCTGGTGCCTGATTTGGGCATTGATACACAAATTTTATTGTCAGTGTCACTCCCACAGTTGCAGCCAGAGTTACAAGAATCTATGGTTTTGGCTTTTTCTCAGCAGGAACTGGATAAAGTAATTAAGGGATTGAGAGGGGATGTCACTCCTGGGTCTGATGGGCTTTCTGGGGACATTTATAAAATATTACGGCAGATTATACCTGAGGACATGTTAGCGGTTTATAATTTTTTTTTACAAGACCAGTGTTTACCTACTTCATTATATGAGGGGCTTATGATTTTTTTTATTCAAAATTGGAGATCGTGAGGATATTTTGAATTGGCGACCCATTGCTCTGTTAAATACAGCCTTTAAAATATTAGCTAAATTATTAAGTAATAGACTTGCATCTGTCATGGAAGGATTGATTATATCTACCCAATTTTGTTCGGTTCCTGGTCAGAAAATAACTGATGCTGTTTTATTATTGAGAGAATTGATGGAGGTTCCTAGTCTATCTGTGGGGGTAGAAAATAGGGGATATACTGTTAGTCTAGATCAGGCAAAAGCCTTTGAAGGAGTTTCACATTCATTTTTATGGAATTGTTTGGGGGCATAGGGACTCCCGGAGATTTTTATCCAGTGGATTTGTTTTTTTATACTTTGGCGTATGTGAGGCCATATGAAAATGGGCGGATGGGGAAGAAGATTCGGGTCCAGAAGGGAGTATGACAGGGCTGTCCTTTAAGTCATTTTTTTGTATGTGTTTATGTTAGATCTCTTACTCTGTTTGATTCAACGTTTCCCTTTGATATATGGGTTGAGAAAAGGATGGGATTTGGAGTATAAGGTTTTGGCCTATGCAGATGATGTCTGTCTGCTAGTTATGGATGGATCATCCAGCCGGTTAGCTTGTGGATTGCTTCAGGAAGTTGGTAAAATCACGGGGGCTAGTATAAATATGTGTAAAACTCATTGTTTAGATATTACTGGATTCCCAGGACCAGGAATCCTGGTAGGTGGTATTCCGGTTTCTGAGATTCCATGTCATATCCTGGGTATTTATTTTGGGGAGGAGAATATGGTGAAGTTTAATTGGGAACGTGCTTTGTTGTTGGGACATGCTAAAGTAAAGTTATGGAACAGGTGGAAAATGTAAAAAAAAAGATGGGTGTTTTTGTTAAAAACATTTTTGGTACCGGTATTTTTATTTATTAGTACGATTTTCTTTTCACCCCTAGATTTGGAGATCTCATTGAAGAGGTGTTTTTTTCACTTGTGTGCGGGGTAGTAGATTAAATCCTGTGAAGCGCAACATACTTTATAAATCATTGAAGGCTGGTGGTCTCGATATGTTGCATCCAAGTGTATTTTTGTTTTACAATCTTCTTGCATAATAATCTTCTTCCATTAATAAAGGGTACTGCTAAGTTTTGGGGATATTTGGGGTATGAAGTGTTAACAGGGATTTTGGGTGAATGGAAGTCAAACCACTTTTTACATAAAAATAAACGATGTCCCAGTCTGGTGAAGAGATGGGAAGGTGTATTTGATGCTTTGAAAAAATGGGGAATAACAGTGGAAGCATCTCTTAGCCTTTATAGGAGGGCTCTCTATGCAGATATTATTTTAAGGTGTTTTGATGAGAATGTCATTACAGGATTTTCACAGGTAGAACAGAAACAACTGTCTGATTATTTGACTAATGATTGAATCCCTGTGCAACTGTGTGACACTGTATGGTTGGGGATTCATGGCCGAATTAATGTGAAGGGCAATCAAAAACATAAATCTTTGCCTGACCATAACTGTCTGAGGGAACATTGTATCCTGAAGATTGAGACAATGGATCATTTGTATTTTGCTTGTCCATATGCGATACAAATGTGGGACATAGTAAGAAATAGATGGAAATGGGCGGGTCCTATTCCGCTGGACCCTAATTTGTTGTTTTATGGGATAATTCCAAAATCACATGTTAAACTACATCCCGGAACTCTTCGTATAATTTATATTCATTTTCTTTATTGGCTGTGGATAGGGCGTTGTAGATTGGTATTACAACAGCAGTACATACCGGCTTTGGAACTTTTTTATATGATATGTTCATTTTTACATAGCTGGAGACAGACTGAACAATGCATTTACAGTTCAGATCTTTGGGCCCAGTTTTGGAGTGATTTTGATCATATTTAGAGGACACTTTTACTGTTGTTGGTGACTCTCATGATCTTTGGGTTCTCTTTTTTTTTCAAAAAGTTTGGTCTTTGTGGAGTTCATTTGTATTACCATGTGATTTTGGCAATCACCCCCTACGCTTAATAAAAATGGGGAAAGGGGAATTGGGTATGTTTATGAAATGTGGCGAAGATGTTATTGTTTCACATATTTTTTTAGATGAAGGACTATTACCCTGCTGTGTTCATGGGGAGGAGGAGGGGATATGCTTATGTGAGGTTATTCTTTTTTTCCTTTCCTTTTTGGGATTACGGTATGAAGTAATACCTTTTTAGTTTTTTTATTTTGTTTTATTGTTGTTAGATTTAGTATTGGGTTATGATATTGAATAAGTATGAGTGTAATGCTTTTCATTTATGATTTTGTATATTGTTTTGCATGACTTAACAGAGTGTTATAATTTGTTTTGATTTTGAAGTTTATAATAAAAATTCCCCTACTTTTTTTGATAAGTGCCATGGCGTCTTTAACATCCACCTGAACTACCACCAATCCAGGCAGATGGGACCTCGGTTTAACATCTCATCTGAAAGACGGCACCTCAGAAGTGCAGTACCCCCCTCATGCTACACTACAGTGTCAGTATTGGGATATTAACCCAAGTGCCAGATGTGGGAACTGAACACACAGTCCTCCAACCTCCCGGCCTCAGAGGTGAGTATGCTAACTACTAAGTCTGAACCTGGTCACTCTTCCTCCAACACAACTACCTCACAGTCCCCATATCCCCATTCCCCCTACACACCTACCTCACAATCCCCATACCCTCAATATACTACCTTCTCTTTCCTCCAACCCCTCTCCCGACTGGCATCGGATGGATACCTTATACCTCTCATACCTCACCTCTGCTACCCCTTTTCCCTCTGCCTCCTCTTACCCACCCCTCCTTCCTCCCTACTGGACAATGTCACAAATGCACTCCGCAGGTCAGACCCTCTGCTCCCACAGTGCCAATCTCAGAGTGCAATAGTGTGAACAGGTGACAAACAGGGTAACCCTCCTGTCTGTTTTGGGTCTGAATCACCTACTAGCTTTAAGTCCTGGGGTCAGATGTGAACCTTATGCTAGCATACCCAGTTAACAGGTTCAGATATGTACCCTCTTCAGGAATGCAGTACAATCTTTTGCCCAGTGGCACCCAGCCAGGTTTTCCAAAATGTACCATTACAACTCTATATGAGACCTAGGTATATTCTTACCTTTAAGCAAGCTTAGTAACACTTTCAAGCCCTTAACAGCTGTCAGACTTAAACACAGGCTCAGCATCACATGTAAAAGAACTGAGAGAAAAAACAGGCAGTATTTTAAAGAAAATATTGTTTACTAGAAATTGTAAAACAGATAAAATCAAACACAGAACATTATATCACTAACTTACAGTCACTTAAAATAAATGGGAAGTTTACAGAACACAAATACGTCTACCCCAAATAGTTAAAATTTTTTGCCCATCTAGATGTTACCATTAAGTGCTTTCTTTAGTCCAGAGAGCTGTGTCTCTCCTGTGTACAAAATAATATGTTCTGTTTCCCTCTGATAGCTGTTCATTTCAGGATCCATCTCTCTACCCCTTTTGGTGAGGTCACAGTTAGATCCTCCCATAGATTTATTTCTACTGGGGAAATCAACAGTCAGCAATTTTTAAAATACGAGTCTTTTATCAAAACATCCCCTTTGATACATCCCTGCTGATTTCCTGTTTTGCTAGAGTGATCTCAGGTTTTTATGGTTTTCTCACAAGTCTGTAACCAAAGGGTCTCTCCCTGTATTAATGATAACATTTTATGAGGTCCTATTTCCTGGAAGATGGCTAGAGCTCTTTGTTAAGAAAACAGGAAACCTTTGATTAGGGTTTCTCTTCACTGGTCAATTTAATACATCCTGCAGCTTTCAGCCACACTGAAACCTTTTGGGGTCAAAGGTTAAGTCTCTCATTCACTGCTGACTTGTGTGAGACAATCATAGACCATTTATTTATTATACAGATATTATACAATAATCATAAGCAGGGGCAGAGCATCACAGTCCTCCCCACCTAGACTGAATTTGGAAGCTCTATCCTCTGCATGGGATGAGCTCCCCAATTCAGTTCATTGCTCAAAATGACATGGCAGACCACTTGCATTTTCATTGGCTGCCCCTACCCTGTGTGAGACAGTCATGTCATACCCTTGCAAGGCAAGGCTCCATCTTAGTAGTCTACCATTCATTTTACCCATTTGTACTAGCCAAACCAGGGGGCTGTGGTCAGTTTGTACCTCAAAACGCTGCCTGTATAGGTATGGCTCTAATGTCTTTAGGGCCCACACCATGGCAAGACACTTTTTTTTCCACAATAGAGTATGCCTGCACCCTGGGAAGTAACTTTTTACTGAGGCACACTATGGGGTGATCTTTCCCTTTGTTGGATGTCTGACTCAGCACTGCCCCAATACCCACATCTGAGATGTCAGTCTGGACTACAAAGGGTCTGCTATAGTCTGGACTTGTCAATACAGGAGCAAAGCACAGTGCCTCTTTCAGTCTTGTAAAGGCTTGTTCACAGCCTGGTTCACAGGTAACTTTCTTAGGCATCCTTTTCTTTCCCAGGTCAGATAGGGGATCGGCCAGGGCACTGTAATTTGGTACCGTTTCCTATAGTACCCTGCTGTACCTAGAAAACTCCAGACCTGCTTCTGCATTTCTGATCTGGGCCATGCCTTGATTGCCTCTATTTTCACTTTGTTAGGGTGGAGCTGTCCCCGGCCTACAAAGTGCTTGAGGTATGCCACCTCAGTTATGGCCACCTGGCACTTCTTAGCTTTGACAGTGAGCCCAGCCCTCTGTATCTTGCTGAGCACTTCCCTAAGGTGGACAGGTGTTCCTCCCAGCTGGCACTAAAGATAGCAATGTCATCCAGGTATGCCACAGCATATTTCTCAACACCATTTAGCACCTGATTCACCAACCTTTGGAAAGTGGCCAGGGCATTCTTTATTCCAAAAGGCATTACTTTAAATTCAAATAACCCTGTTGGAGTGATGAAGGCTGACCTTTCCCTAGCTCTGGCAGCTAACTCTACCTGCCAATAGTCCTTTGTCAGGTCAATAATTGTATGGTATGTTGCCCCTCCCAACTTGTCCAGGAGTTCATCCGTCTGTGGCATTGGGTGGGTGTCTAACTTCGTGACTATACTGAGTCCATGATAATCCACACAAAAATGAGTAGAGCCATCTGGCTTGGGAACAAGGACTATGAGTGAGGCCCAGGGGCTGTGGGATTTCTGGATTACCCCTAAATCCAGCATTTCCTCCACCTCCCTCCTAATGTCATTTTGGACAATCTCTGACACCCAATATGTTGTCCGCCGTATGGATGCCTGCATCCTTGTCTCCACATCGTGCATTGCTAAGGGTGTTAGTCCAGGCTTGGTACTAAACAGTGGGGTAAAGTCTGCTAAAACCTCCCTTACTTCCTGGATCTGGTCCGGGGGTCAACTGGGGTGATATTTTAATTGCTTCCACAGAGGACTCCTGCTTACTTTCTTCCAGCAAGTCCAGAAGGGGGTCTCCTTCATCTGTCCCATCCCTAGGACTACACATTGCAACACCATGTCAGCTCTATTAGCATATGCTTCATCATGTTGACATGGTACATTATTTGTGTATGTCTTCTGTCAGGTAACTCTATAATGTAGTTTACATCATTTTTCTGTCTGACTACTTTGTATGGTCCTGCCCACTTGGCCTTCAGCTTGTCTTTCTGGACTGGGATTAGGACCATGATTTCCTGACCCACAGTGTATGAGCAAGCTCTGGCTCTGCAGTCATACCACACCTTTTGTTTTTGTTGGGCAGCTGCCAGGTTGCTCTGGGCTGTCCCCATAAGCTCCTTCAGCTTTTCACTAAACTTAAGGACATAATCCACTATGGGAGTTCCCTGAGTGGCATGATTACCTTCCCAGTCTTCTCAGATCAAGTCTAGGGGCCCACGTACCCTGCGTCCATATAAGAGCTTGAACGGGAAAACCCTGTTGACTCTTGGGGCACCTCCCTGTATGCAAACAACAACTGGGGAAGGTATTTCTCCCAGTCCCTCCCATGCTGTTCAGCAAAAGCTTGGAACATTGACTTAAGGGTACCATTAAATCTTTCCATAAGTCCATTGGCTTGTGGGTGATAAGGTGTTGTGCGTCTTTGCACCACCCCACACTTCTCCCACAAACATTTAATCAGGTCTGACATGAAGAAACCCCCTAGATCGGTGATAATCTCCTGCAGAAACCCAACATGAGAGAGAATCCCTAGCAAGGCATCTGCAACTTTGTCTGTCCTCAGTGAGGATAGGGCGATTGCCTCTGGATACCGGTGGCATAATCCACCACAGTCAGGATGAATTTCTTCCTGGAGGAGCTGGGGGTATTTAAAGGCCACACAATATCCATTCCCACCCTTTGGAATGGCTCCTCCATTATGGGCAATGGAATTAGGGTGGCTTGGGTTCTCTTACCCTCCTTCCCTATTTCTTGGCTCCAGTGACAAGATCTACAACACTCCTTCACCTGCTGGGTGAAGTTAGGCCAATAGAAATTCTGGGCCAACTGTTGCATAGTGTGCATGATTCCAAGACGGCCAGACATGGAAATATCATGTGCAATTTTGAGCAACTGCTCATGGTACCCCTGGGGAACAACAAGCTGCCTGCCTATTACCCCTCCCTCTGTCTTAGCATCCTGAGTATATATTAGTCCATTGTCCCAATAAACTTTGTGTTTCCCGTCACCTCCCTGTGCTCCATCAGAGTCTGCCAAAGCCCTCAGCTTCTCTAGACTAGGGTCACTTTTCTGAGCAGCTGCAAACTCCTTACACATTCCCAAGGCATGGGACAGGTCCCCTTCAGTGTCTAAACTAGGGTCCCTAGCTCTAGCATCAGGGCATTCAGGATCACTGCTATCCCTAACCCTCTGACAATGGGTCTCCTCTCCTTCCTCAGAGTAACCCTCCATAAATGTTTGGTTAACTGCTACCAGGGGAATTTCTATCCCCTCCTTTCATTAGTCTCCATATCAGGAGACACAGGCTGGGGAACCAGCCTACCAGTGGTTTCCACAGTGACTTCTATGGGGTCCAGGGAACCACACTTTTCCTTTGCCACTTGGCTGGGGGTAACTGCATGCACCATCCCCTGTTTGAGATTGCTGCTGATAATTACATCAACAGCTAAAGTTTTGACTATGGCAATCTTTTGTACAGTCTCCCCATCTCACCCCAGTCTAGGAGGATACTAGCAAGTGGCAAGGTTTTCTCTTCCCCAGTGAATCCCTGTACCATCACAAATTGATTGGATATAAACTGACCAGGTTCTACCAGATCCACTTTTACCAAAGTCAGGGATGCCCCCATGTCTCTTAACCCATGTGTCTGTACACCATTCACAGTGACTGGGTGCATGTGTTCCCTCATGTTTTCTGGCATGCTTTCATGGAAACACAAACAACCCACTTCTTTTCTAGCACCACTTTGCGCACTGTTTGTCCTTTTGGGACACTGTCTTGCAATATGTCCAGTTTCTCTGCAAACTCAACATTCATTTCTTTTTTTGGGTAAATCTTTTCTTTGTAACCCGGGGCTACCAGGTTTTGGTGGAGGCAGGGAGGGTTTAACTACCCTGAAGGAGCGCTTTTCCCTTTCTGCACTGCCACGCCTGACCCATTCACTCTCAGAGCAGGTCTGCTCCTGGCATAGCAGTCCAAGAGTTCAGCGGCCTCTTGCACTGTTTTTGGATCTCAGTCCTCCAGTCAGGTTTTCAGCTCTGCTGGGTATACCCCCAAAAAACTGCTCTAACAGTACAGCATTTTCAATTTTCTCTACAGTGTTTGTTTCAATTCCTTCCCACCATTTTAACAACTGACATTATTTAGTGGCTAGCTCCTCATAGCTCATGTCAGGGCTTCTCCTGAGCTTACGGACTTTAGCTCTGTAGGCCTCTGCTGTTAGCTCATATGTTTTTAAAAGTGCAGCTTTAAGTTTACTGTAATCATTACTGTCTTCATTGTCCATTTGACTGAATGCATCCTGAGCTTTCCCGGTAAGTAGCGGGGATAGCTGGAAGCTTCAGGACCCTCTAGGAATATTTGCCTGCATATATACTTTTTCAAAGGAATTTAAAAAGGCATCCATATCTTTCCCCTCTTTAAATTTAACTATCAATGTGGAATTTAATTTGTAATCCAGTCCTGTAGTTCCAGTTAAACTCAGGCCACTTACCTGCTCTGGTGCTGATGTCTGGAGTCATAGTTTCTCCAGTTCAGGTTGCCTCTGGCACTCATGCTCTTCTCACTCAGCTTCTCACTGCTGTCATTCAGCCTCTCTCTGTTCTCACCTCTCCTCTCCTCTCCTCTCCTCTCCTCTCCTCTCTCTGGAACTCTGGCTCCATTCTCCACAGCTCCATCTGCAGCCTGATCCCTTCTGGCTCCAGAATGTTGGTGACCTTCCCCTGTTGCTGTGGCCCTTGGCTTGCACTGACCCTGCTGTCCTTCTCACTGGATCTGGACACTGCACTGGACCCTGGACCCTCTATGCTCAATGTTCAGTCCTTTTCAGTCACAGACTGTGACTCGAGGCTCTGGGTATCAACTGCCACCACAGCCTCCATGAGATGCTGCTTTTTGGCTCTTCCCTCATGCTGGACTCCTCTCACTTGGCAAATGCCTCAGTTGGTCTGCAGTGTGCTAACTGTAGTTGGAAGCCATCTTCTTCCCTAACAACAGCTACACTAACTTACACTCCAGAAAAAAAAATTAAACAAGTAGGGAACTTCAACTGTAAGCACAATGATATAGTTCTGTTTACTTTTTAAAAATAAATCACTGCCTTATTTTGCATGTGAGCTGTACAGTATTAATCTGACACACTGAACTGTTAAAAGAGAAGTCCACCCAAAACTTGAAAAAATATATGTTGCGCAGAGTGTTTTAATTTGTATGTGAAGTTCTAGTGTTTCATTCCCTTTGACTGGTATTATGAGTTTTTCCTAAATTAGCCTGCTAGCTTTAGGGTAGTTTTACGACCCCTGGAGATCTCCATATCAAATAGCTTAATTGCATTCCTTTGTCCTACAATGCACCTTGTTTCATGTGATGGTGATGTAGCAGAGACCACAAATCCAGCAGAAAGCATTACTTTACAATCAGTTCGCAACAGTAGAGATGGCTATATTTTAAAATCTGAGAATTCAGCTTGGTGACTACCCTCATCGTAAAGGTTTTACTGTCCTGTAAAACTTTGCTGCTTGTAATTTTTATGCAGCCTGTAAAGCTTCCAAGATATTTAGTTTTTTTGGCATGTGCTTGCTGAATGTTGGGGATCTCCTACATCACTGTCACATGAGACAAGATGCACTGTGGGAACAAGAAATACAATTAAGCTGTCAGGGATGACGATCCCCAGGGGGTCATAAAACTAGCATAAAGCTAGCAGGCTAAGTTAAGAAAACCTCATAATACCAATCAGAGGGAAGGAAACGCTAGAACTTCACATACAAATTAAAACACTCTGCACAACATATATTTTTTCAAGTTTTGGGTGGACTTCTCCTTTAATGCTCGTGTTACCAAATACTTTTAAATCACATCGCTGCCAACCAAATCTGTCACAAATGCACTCCGCAGGTCAGGCCCTCTGCTTCCACAGTGCCAATCTCAGAGTGCAATAGTGTGAACAGGTGACAAACAGGGTAACCCTCCTGTTTGTTTTGAGTCTGAAACACCTACTAGCTTTGAGTCCTGGGGGGTCAGATGTGAACCTTATGCTAGCATACCCAGTTAACAGGCTCAGATATGTACCCTCTTCGGGAATGCAGTACAATCTTTTGCCCAGTGGCACCCAGCCAGGTTTTCCAAAATGTACCCTTACAACTCTATTTGAGACCTAGGTATATTCTTACCTTTAAGCAAGCTTAGTAACACATTCAAGCCCTTAACAGCTGTCAAACTTAAACACAGGCTCAGCATCACATGTAAAAGAACTGAGAGAAAACACAGGCAGTATTTTAAAGAAAATATTGTTTACTAAAAATTGTAAAACAGGTAAAATCAAACACAGAACAATTATATCACTAAGTTACAGTCATGTAAAATAAATGGAAAGTTTACAGAACACAAATATGTCTACCCCAGATGCTTAAACATTTTTGCCTATCTAGATGTTACCATTAAGTGCTTTTTTTAGTCCAGAGAGCTGTGTCTCTTCTGTGTCTAAAATAATATGGTCTGTTTCCCTCTGATAGCTGTTCATTTCAGGATCCATCTGCCCACCCCTTTTGGTGAGGTCACAGTTAGATGCTCCCATAGATTTATTTCTACTGGGGAAATCAACAGTTAGCAATTTTTAAATATGAGTCATTCATCAAAACATCCCCTTTGATGCCTCCCTGCTGATTTCCTGTTTTGCTAGAGTGATCTCAGGTTTTTATGGTTTTCTCACAAATCTGTAACCAAAGAGACTTTTCCAGCAGGAATCATAAAATTTTATGAGGTCCTATCTCGGCAGATGGCTAAAGCCCTTTGTTATAGGTGACTGGAAAAACTTACCCCTGATTTTCTTCTTTCTGTGACATCCATGATGGCAGTGTGGTTGAAAATATGATAGTGTAATCCAAATGAACATTTTTAATTTATTTTTTAAGTTATTAACTTATTTATTTCTGTCCCCGTTTATACCATGATCTATGAGGCACTGAGTGTTGCAGAGCAGAGGCCTGTGTGACCTGAACGTGATGACGCAACTAACTAAAGACCACTTCAGGATGCGAAGAACCCTGCAAGAGGGCTGGTGGGACCAGAGGGAAGGAGATAAGGAAGTGTCCCAGAGAGACCCCATCAGGATGGTAGGGGAAGGAAGTAGATGAGAGATACAAGCCCCTTTGAGGGTAGGAGAGGGACTCAATGAGACCATTCAGGGCTCCATACATTCTGTGAGAGATCAAGGGAGGCCAGTAAGAGGGAGCAAATTTTGGGAAGGGGAGAAGAGCTAGGAATTTGGGTGGATGTGCGCAGCTTAAAATGAAGGTGATGGTAGAGGGGTATGGTTTGCCCCAGGCTTAGAGGAGGGAGTTATGGAGGGACATGGCAGGAGCACCCAGGAGCAAGGTAATTATTGAGGGCTGAGCTGATGGAGCAGACAGAGGATGAGTGCCGTATTTCATGGGGGACGGCATTCAAAATTTTTGAGAGGTGGTGAGAGTAACCAGATTAGCCAATTTGGAATGATCTACGGGAGACTACCAGGGTATGAGAGTTGGTTGATCTAAAGGAATGGTAGGGTGTGTGGGGGGGGTTATAAAGGAGAAGGTGATGTAGGAAGGGAGCTCACCCAACCAGTGCTTGGAGGTGAATTTCACACAGTGGGAGAGCCGCCTATTTGCAAGAGAAGGGAATGATAGGGCACAATAAATATTGCAGTGGTGGGTGTGATGGGGGCATCCAAGGCACATGTCAGAAGGAGTTGAAGAGGGTGACCAGTTTGGTCAGGGAGAACTTATGGGGCAGCACCATAGACTATGTCATAGTAGTCAAAAATTGGCAGCATCACCTTCTAAACAAGTTCACGCCTCACGGTAAAAGGGATGCAACTACTGTTCCTGAACATGGCACCAAGCTTAGGGCTTAGTTTTTTCTGGATGGCGTCAACATGTCCAGAGAGGTTTAGGTGTTGGTTGAAAAAAAAAAACCTAAGTACCTGAAGAAGTATGTGTTCTCAAGTAAAGTCCCATGAAGGGTGTGGAAAATGAGCAGGGAGAGAAGCCTAGAGAGTCTGTGCCTTGTGCCAAAGGTCATGGAGACAGTCTTGGCATTGAGGAAAAGTTGATGGTTAGGACAGGAGCTAGATGCATGCAGGACTGTATCATCGGCATACATATGCATAGTGGAGGATGGAGAGGAGCAAATAGTGGGAAGGTCATTTAAGAAGATGGAGAATAGGAGGAGCCCTAATACAGAGCCCTGGAGGACTCCAATGCTAATCGGGAGTGGAGGGGAAGTGGCGTCCAAGATCTTAACTGATTGTGTTCTGCCAATAAGGTAGGCCTTGAACCAGTTTGTAGCGGAGGGAGGTAGGCCAGCTGCCTGGAGTGATTCGAGGAGATGAGAGTAACAGATGGTGTCGAAGGTCATGGAAAGGCTGACAAAAATGGCAGAGGTAATTTGGCCATTGTCTGTCCTGGTTAGGATGGAGTCTGTGAGCCGTCGGATACAGGTGGTGGTTGAGTATTTTTTCCCAAAACCAGAATGAAAAGAGGTGAATAAGGAGGTGTCTGTTATAAAGGAGGTGAGTTGGGAGAGGACAATGTATTCTTGAAGCTTGGCAAGGGTAGGGAGGAGAGAAATTGGGCGATGGTAGCGGGGGATGAGGGGTCACCCCCTTTCGGTAGAGGGAGGACCACAGCATGCTTCCATTAAGAGGGGACCAAGAAAGTAGAGAAAGAGATATTTAGGATTGTTGAGAGTTGGTATGCAATAGTCGAAACAGAGAGGGAGAGGAGTTTTGGTCCAAAGCCGTCCGTGAAGGCACCTTTGGAGGGGTTGATGTCAAGGAGGGCACTTAGAGCATTGTTTGGGGATACAGTAGCGAAACAGAAGGGGAGATGGGAGGGTGATGAAGAGGGCACTCCAGTAGAGATTGGGGAGGGGTTTTTAGGAGGGAAGGGATTTCAATAGGTCAGTGGCACAGGAGGTATAGCAGCAGTTGATTTTGGCAGCTACAGCTGGTGGGTGAGACACTAGTGAACTATTTACTTTAAGTACCAGGGATGGTCCACACTGTGGACCAATGGGCTTGCAGTGTATCATGTAACAGTAATTCACAACTTTGTGACTTGATTCACAATGTTGTGAATGACTATTACAGTATGCACTGCAAGTCTTTTTGTCCACAGTGTAGACCAATGGGCTTTCAGCTGATACTGTAAGCTGTCATTTGGCGGGCATCCGCGGAGGTATGTGGGTGTGTTTGCTGCCCGCCGATGGGGTGGTGAGCTGGGTGGGCTGGGGGTCCTGTGTGGGTTGGGAGGTGGTGGTGCCACTGGACCACCAGGGACACTTACATTATTACCTTACGGTTATCGGGGTTACCGGCAGGGAGGGGGATACCACTGGACTACCATGGATATCTGGTTGCTCGCAGCAGGAATGAACACTTGTAACATTTCAAGAACCTGTAGAGTTTCAGGGCACTGTATTCTTTTATTATATCTTGCAGCTTTCACAGGCTTTGTGTGTGAAAGCAAGGAAGACAACTGGTTGCTAAGGATAAATGAAGAGTGTACTTTAACAATGTTACACTTCTTGACTTGGACACACTTGTATTTCATTAAGAATTAAATCTTTTTGTTGGTGCACTTTTTACCTGGGTGCTCATGCTCCAATTGTCGACCAATGGCTTCTAGGGTTGGGAGCATATCCTGTCATTACTATGTGGAGATTGTAAGGCGAAGCGAGATTACAGAGCATAATTGCATCACATTGATGCCTGGTTTTCATGCTAACTGTCTTGATCGTGACTCTCTTGAGACATCCTATTATGAGTTCATCTACATGAATGGCTCACAAAGTGATGACTTTAGAATTCATGAGTAAGTATATATTTCAGCACATGAACAGTATCGATGTGCATTAGCCGGTAATGACCCTGCCATCGCAGGACACCCCCCTTCCCCACACATATCTGTGCTGAACTCTTTGGTGTTACTGGCCAACACACCACTTCAAAAATGCATACCTGCCCTGAACTTGTAGGTACCATGCCCTCCTCTCGGCATAATTTCCTATATGTCACTGGATCACTCCCCATCTCCAACCATTGCCTTGCTGTGCGGTACATCCATTCCCATCACAGTACTCTGATACGGGCTCCCCAGCACAAACAGTTGTGGACAGTGTCTCCCTACTGTCTGTGTCACTGCCACCCCCCACCTGCAGTGTCTTTGTCCCTGTGTGAGATGGCCAGTGGCAAATCCCTCTACACATTTCCATGGCTGCCGACCATCTGACTCACACAGGCTTGCACAGGCTTGATGTCCACTCGACAGAATGCCTGCATGTGCCAGTGGACCACACCACCGATGTGCACAACCCGGTAATGCCCGTGCCAGAGAAGGACAACCCCTTTTCCACACATAACTGTGTGGAACCCATAACATGGTAACAATATTCCATTATTTGTGTAACACTTAAATGTAGAGTCTGAATTTTTATTATATCCTATTCAGACATTATGTAAATTTACATTTTGTCACTCTGTGTGTTACAGGCAATACTGCTATGTAGCGTATTGGCGATTTGTGCACTGGATTTTCCGCAAAAAGGGACAACAGATTAGGAAAGTGTTACCTTCATGTGTAGTTAACAAAATCCAGGTGAATTTTCCATCCGAGCAGTACTGTGGGTTCAGATACCCTCAACTTACCATTGAAGACCTTGTGTAATAGCATTTCCAAACATTGAAGGTATCATACTGTCCTAGATGATGCAGTTTGTAAATAAGTGTGTCTGCTCGCTCTTGCTTGTACAAGTAGTTATTGATAGCTAAGTAGTTGTTATGATGTGTATTTACTGTTTCAGTTCTGTACTTCAGAATAGGCTTTTGTGCTCAATTATCTTTTCTAGTTACATCATAGAGGATACTAGCTCTTGCTTTTTGTGCACTGTGCTGTGGCAGACATATAAAGTCAACTATCTAAAAGTAAGATTTTCTTTGGTGACGTAACTTTCTCCTTATACATGTATAATTTACTGAAAGTTTTTAAATTGTTTAAAAAGTTGTTAATAATTTTTACTAGTGATATATACCATCCCAGTTATCAATTTATATAAAAAAAGTTGCCATTGATCCATGTGTAGCAGCATAAGAACATATGCTAATGTTTCACTGATTGCAACACAGCAGCAAAGGTAACACCTCTTTATTTGTAAATAGTATGCATAACATCTTGTGCAAAACTGCTGCATGAATGAACTGCATATCTGTCAAAAGAAATATCTGACTGAAATGTAATAAACAATACTATACATTTCTCAGCAGTATTTCAACACTAGGCATAACAATGCAACAAACTGTATAATTTAGGGCAATGTAGATCTGGTGAACATACGTTCTGTAATGTACAATGCATTATGTCATTCAAATATCATTTTTTAATTTAATCTTTGGTAACCAGGTAAGGCCCACTAGGCACAAGTGTCTGTTTTCAGTGGAGACATGGGAGCACTGGGTGTTAAGTGACTTGCTGAGAGTCACATAATATGCAAGTGGAGGTTGTGCGAATCAAACCCAGGTCATGTCTGCTGGATGTACCACCAAGGTCGTTCACAGCTCTGTGCTTTAACCTCTAGGCTATACTGTCAGCCCCTCATTGAAATCCTGTCATTTCTAAAACAGCAAGGGTGAATCATCCTGTTTCTGAAATTAGTACAGGCACAAATCCCCAAAAGTAAAAAGCTGTTGCACACATGTTAACGATGACTCTGTTTTGCACATTCTGGTATATTCACCTTCTACATTCATCCATCATGCTCCAAACAGGCCGCTAATTATGAGGCTGAGTTGCTACCTTTGTGCTGCTGTGCATCTCAGTAGCCGCCTAGTGGTAGTCCATAGCACACTGCCCAATCCCAATGTCCCTCTTAGTAATATTTCACAGTAACACAGGTCAAGGTAGGCAGCAGTCTCCCCACCAGGATGTGGGAAATAGAGAATAGTAGGCAGGGAAGTGTGTATTATGTTTTTTTTTTTTGCACACCCAAGGTGTTTGATGACCCATAAACCTCGAGAGCGAATCTCGAGTGGTTTATGTTGTCATCAACCGCTGAGTGTGTACCAAAACAATCCATAAATACATACTTCTCCTATTCTTTATTTTTTATAATTGCTGATGTTTGGATTTCTTTAATTTTTAGTTGCCTGCACTTTCCCCACTGACTGTAGTGTGAGCAAGCAGTGCAGTATTCTAAACAAACTTGGACACATTTTCCAGAAAAAACAGCAGTATTTACTATAATGGACATGTTCAGGTTTTTCTTTTACCTTACTTTGTATATTTATCTGTGAAAAAGCCACTGAGTGTACAAAGAGGAGAGTGACTGATTCTGCAGCCTCAGAAGACTCACTGCAAGTGTTATCGAGCATTGGTTTACTAACGCTTGCATTGAGTCTTCTGAAGCCACCTAGTCACTCGTTCTCCTCACTGTACACTCGGCAGTTTTTTAACAGGAAAATATACAAAGGAAGGTAAAACAAAAAGCAGAACATGGCCCATATAGTATTTATGTTTTGCTCTGTACTATCCTGGGTCGTGCCTGAAAATAGTCATTGACATGGCTAGTGCACCTCCTCGGTCACCAAAAACTAAATAAATAAAAAATATATATAGATATATGCATAATATATTCAGCTGTTTTGTGGAAAATGTATTCAACTTTGTTTAGAATAGTGAACTGCTCTGTCACACCACAGTCTGCATGGAATGAGAAAGTGGATTAAAAATGCTGTAATAACCTGTAATAACCCGATTTTGGGTTATTATGGCTTTTGGGAGCCTACTAAACCAAAATCAGGTTATTATGGCATTTGAAGGCACCGGTAACCTGGTTGATATTTGTGGTCACCAGTAATCATAACTAAATAATGCCAATGACCAGACTCCCTGGTAATACAATAGGCTCTCTGAAAAGTCTCAATACCGCATTCACAATACATACAAATAATTTGGGTCTATTGATGCCAATCCCTCAACCACCACAACCGAGAGTATCCCATCACAATGCCCCCATCCCAAATCCACATATGTGACCAGCA
Source organism: Neoceratodus forsteri (assembly GCA_016271365.2). Taxonomy (NCBI): domain Eukaryota; kingdom Metazoa; phylum Chordata; order Ceratodontiformes; family Ceratodontidae; genus Neoceratodus; species Neoceratodus forsteri. Next base: position 612,462,144 of record CM057450.1, on the reverse strand, counting down.
ACTGCCACAGCCCAGCACGCACTTCAGAGGTTCCGTAAGATGGTGCAGAAACAGAAACAGAATACAATTGCAACAATGATTATTAAGAACATCAACAAGAACTCAGTCCTGTGTGAATGCCATTTCCACTAAACCACTTGGCTATCAATGGGCATGTACTGTATACAGTACATGGCTTCTTGACAGCTCAGTTGTCGACAGGACTTGGAGTTTAGCATTGGACTGTGCGAGTTGCTGGCCACTGTTGGTGACAGGTGGGGTGTGGGGTGATGGTACACTATATGACTTGTATTGGTGGTGTGGAGGGGGGGTATGGTACATGAGACCAAGAATAATTCTTAGTGATTCTAAATGGTGGTTCTGTAGCTGTGGGCAGACAACTGGATTACCACGCAGATGGGGCCATGATGAATATCACAGTGTATATTTTTTATCTTTATTTTTCTTGTGCTTTACTCAGTGTTAACTATATGTAATGCTGATTTTAAAATTGTACAGTAAAGCTTAAATAAACTGTTTACTGATCAACAACAATTGACAATAAAATGCTGTTATGCTACATTTGTTATAAATATATTTCATAAAAATGTTAACCTGCCTATAACACAACAAATTAATTGCTGACTAAATGATGCACATCCAGACCTACAGTGAAACTGTGGAATGATCCTTTGTAAGTGACATGGTAATATATGAAGTTAATATCAATGCTTTGCTAAACCTTAATAAACATTACTTTTGCTATAAACCACACATCAAAGATGCAGTATATTTTCTATTTTAAGAAATATAAGTCAGTCATCTCACAGCATGTCTATTGTACAGTCCCTCTCCAGGTATCAGTAAGCAGGACAATCAATAAGCACTGCACATCATGCATGTACATTTCAGTTCATTGAGGCGCATTTTTGTCTTTTAGCAAAATGTGAAAAGTGACGTGACACCAGCGTTCCTTTGTCCACCCTTTGGTATGTGAATGACACAGGTGGAGGATTGTTAGCCTGGTAATGTGATACCATTTTTGCTGCAGTGTAACTGGGGAGCTCATTCCGCAAACTGTGCACCTCTGACATGAACTCTTCCAAGTACCCTGTTTGAAAAGCACATAAATATCAGTAAACAAATAGCAACATCTGTTTCATGTACAGTGAAACTGCCTCAAAACAACAAACATGGCCTTTATAGTCTGCTTAGAGACTGCTGTGCTTGTCCTCGAAAAGACTTACCACAGTCTGCATTGTAATAAATCACCAAAAAGTGAAATGACATCAGTACCATATAACAATAAATATGAACTAATTAACACCAAAATGGTATGTAACACCACCTCATACCTATGACTAACATTGACTTCTCAAGGTTTCAATAGGTAATTATCATATTTTAAATCAAATGTACATAACATGAAATTACTACTTACTGTATGAGCATGGAACCTTCACCTCCTTCACAATGCACTCCCTGTTCTTGTACTTAGGGTAGCTGATCCGCCACTGTGGTTGACCATCACTCCCCACCATCTGTGCACGGCCACTGTTTTCATTGTAGTGCAGTGCGCTGATCAGCAATTTTTAAATAAATAAATACAAATATTGATAAATGTATTTATTTTATTTAATTTACTTTTTGTTGAACGGGTAAGTGCACTAGACAAATCCTGCCTATTTTCAGGCACGACCCTGGGGAGGGGGATACAGATGAATGGCAACTGACCTTGAACCAGATTAAGCTGTTGGTGGTATTTTTAGTGAATGAGGGAAATTTGGCCAGGACACCAAGGAAATTCCCCTACTCTGTTAGCACTTGCTAACGAGGGAGAGTGCTGCTGGGTAATCCGGAGGGGTTGCTCAGTTGGCCCTCGGTCTTGCATGGAGAAGGACATTGTGATACCTGGCTCGTTGGATCCTGTTGCGGGACAAATAAATGAAGAGGTTTCCTTACCTCGAGAACCGGAAAGTGTGCTTTGTTTCCCGGAGAAGCCTCAGACTGACTCGTGGTCTGAATCGGGAGCTGTTGCCTCTAAAATGAATTCTGCTGGGTTTTCTTCTACACTGGAAGTCGCGATGTCTGCCGACCAGGCGTATGATTCTAGTCGGGCCCATTTTGCAGACGTACCACAGGAAACACAGGAAGGGACTCCTTTGGAAGCGCACCTGAGGTTGGAAGCCACATTGGACCAGGAAACGCGGCTGCTGGATTCTCCTTCTGCACCCACGATTACTCAAACTCTGAGACAACAATTTGGACTTCAAACAAGGAAATCATCATATCCTACCATGGACTGGTCCTCGGAGGAGGTCTTAAAAGATGCTGGGTGGACTAAATCTACATCGGGCACATGGATTCCAGACCCTACATGGACGGACAGTTTCCAGCCTACCACTATGCATGCCAACGATTCTACAAACCTGAGCTCAGATATGGACATTAAGGATAAAGGGGGGAAAATTGTTGTTACTAACCTGAGCTCTGAAGCATGTTCTTTGGCCATACCTGGGCCAAGTTCGGTGGGGGGTATTGTACCTGTTCAAGATTCAGCTCAGATTGGGGCACAAACTTGTTCTCAGCAGCCTCGAACAGTAATGTCTGACTTGTTTAAGAATAAATTAGAGCAGGCACCCAGAAGAAACGCTGTTCGTTTACGTTATAGGGGTGGCCTACAAACTCACCCTGATAGATATTATATTGCTAATTCTCTTTGAAAGGCTCCATGAATTTTCTCCCTGTTGATATTTTGCCTTGATTCACATTTCAGGAGAAGACTCTTATGATATCAGTTTTAAGTCTTTTAAAGGTCTAGAGAAATTTTGGGATAAATATTCCATATTGAAAAATACCCCTTTGTGGGTTCCATTTTATGCTATCCCCCTTACTAAACTGGTGTTTCGATACGTTACAATTATGTTTCGGAATGAAGGGGTAAATGTAGGTAACATTCATTTATGGTTGCAAAATAAATGTGAGGTAATGGGACCCCCTGAAGCTATCCTGGACTTGGAAGGTATTTGGACAGGGAGCTGGAAATTTAAAGTGAAGTTACCCCAAATAAATGGTGAAATTGTGCATTTACCTAATAGCTTTTCCTAGGGAAGGATAGGAGTCTGTTTTATAGTGGTCAGCCTCGAGCCTGTTATAAATGTGGAGCCGTACACACAAAGTAGCTCCTGTGATCTTTTAAAGTGTCCATTGTGTGGAGGGTTTGGGCATGTGGCTGAACGATGCCAGAACATCTTTCAATGCAATCTTTGTGGTGATAAAGGCCATGCCTTTCACCAGTGTCCATGGGCTTCTCATAATAAATCTGGAGGTTGGGATTCTGATATCTTAATTAACAAGGCTCAGGAGAAAACAGTTATTGATTCAGGACCCCTTCATACATCTGGCAGCCAGGCTGATCCTTCACCCCTCTTGGTAGATAAGCCTCCTTCCTCGGATACTAAGGTGACTCCCTTGGCTTCCAAGGTCTCTATTTCATCCTCTCCACTTGATACTTCTGACTCCCAACAGGCTTCTTCCTCCATGCCCCCCCCCTTTGAGATAGTGAAACCCCGCAGGTTTACTAGAGCTTCAAATAAATCCTCCTCTGCTACTTCTATTCCAATGGAAAAAAAATTTTCCCCCTTGCAAGTGGAAGGTAGGGACTCGGATTTAGAATCCGATACTTCTCATCTTTCAGAGTTAATTTCAGAAGAGGAAGATAGCAAAGCCACAGACCTAGCAAAAGAAAAAAAGGGAAAGAAAGGAAAGAAGAGGAAAGCAAGTCATTCCCAGAAGTTTGGAACCTGATGTTAATGTTCCCTCATTATGGCGACCCTGAAAATAGCCTCCTATAATGTCTGCAGTAAAAAGAACTTCAAGAAGAGACTTGCTGTTCTTTCTTTCCTTAGTACTTTAAATGTAGACATAATTCTTTTACAGGAAACTAGGCTATCTTCCCTGGCTGAAGTTAAACAAACGCAGAAAAGATGGGTTTGGGGTCCTTCATTTTGGACTTTTGGGCCTGACGCAGCTGATGGGATTGGGGTTCTTTTTACTTCACCGGTTTTTAGGGTTCCTAAATTGGTTGATATCTGTCCTGGACGCGCTTTACTTCTAGATTTTTCCTGGCATGATTTCGATTACAGATTACTAAATATCTATGCCCCTCAAATAAAATCTGCACGTATTAAATTATTTGAGGATGTTAAGCCCTTTCTGTATACACAAAGACATGTTATTTGGGGGGGCGATTTTAACTGTGATATAGATGTTAAATTTGAAGGTGATTTCAAGAAAAAAATGTATTGCGATTCCCTAGCCTTACGGCAGCTTATTAAAACTACTGGGTTATCTGACGTTTACAGGACATTACATAGTATGGGTGGTTCTTCGTATCACAGAAATATATTTTCCTCCCGTACTGACTATTTTTTTGTATCTAAATTTCTAAAACCTTCCCTCACCTATGTAAAACCAACTGAGTTCTCAGACCATCACCTTTTAATAGGGGTTTTAAGTCTAGTGGATATTCCCCCTAAACTACACTCAGCTGGCCCCAGATGGCGTTTAAATGTGACCTTCCTGGATGACAGTGATTGTATTTCTGCTTTACAGGATCTATTCATTGCACGTTATTCTACACTCTGTCTTTATGAGAACATTTTTTCTTGGTGGAGGGATACTAAAATGGAGATTAAATCCCTTTTAATTTCTAGGGGGAAACACAAAGCCAATTCTAGGTATCTTACATAGCTAACCTATCGGGATCAATTCTATAAACTGATGTCACTGCCACCTGGTGACAGACTTCCTTTGTTATCCCAAATTTCAGAATTAAAAAAACAGATGTTTGAATTCCAATATAATAGGGCTAAATCACTGGATATGGAATTTAGATTTGGTGTACAAGCACAACCTGCTTCCGATCCTTATTTGGCGTGTAAGGAACGTCTTGATCGGACTTTAATGTCTAGACTAACTTCCTCCACCGGTAAACTAGTAACCTCTGAAATGGATATGTTGTCTGTAGTACAGCAATTTGTTTCGGATTCCTTTGGGGGAGATCCCGAGCTTAGTGGGAACTTGCCTGAGGCCTTTTTGCCTTATCTTCCAGCTATGGATACCACATATCAATCTCACTTGTTGAAACCCATTACTTCATTAGAAGTTGAAAAGGTTATTCGATCCCTTAAACTTAAAACATCCCCTGGTTTGGATGGCATTCCAAATGAATTTTACAAAACTTTCATCCCGTATATGTGTATTTTTCTTCCTATAGTATTTAACTTTATCTTAACCTCTTGCTTAAGTTTTCCAGAGTTTAATGTGGCCTTATTGAAATTTATTTTTAAAAAAGGCGATTCCTCCTTACTAACTAATTGGAGGCCTATAAGTATACTTAATAGTGATTATAAGATTTTTGCTAAAATTCTCACAAATAGGCTGTCCTTAGTTTCAGATTCCCTTATTCATCCTGCTCAATCCTGTGCAGTTCCACACAGGAAGATACAACATAGCCTATATTTGTTACGAGATTTGTTTGACAACAGTAGTAGGGGAAGAGGGTCGGGCTTTATTGTTGCCTTAGATCAGGTTAAGGCCTTTGATAAAGTATGTCACTCCTACTTGTTTAATTTACTATTAACTTATAAGATCCTAAGCTCTTTGTGTATTGGATTTCTATTTATATTCTGAGCGGTGATACATCCCTTAGTGAATGGAAGAATGGGGCCTGCGGTTCCTGTGGTTAGGGAAGTTGACAAGGTTGTCCCTGAGCCCTCTCTTGTATGTGTTCGTCTTAGACCCTATTATTCGATATATTCAGAGCATTCAGGTATTATAGGTCTAGCCCTGATATATCCTTGCCACAGGTAAAAATAACTGCCTATGCAGATGATGTAACTCTATATGTTAAGGATAAGCCCTCCTTCAGAGGGCCTTGCATTGTTCCAGACTTGGGAAAGATTTCTGGATCTGAACTCAACGTTTCAAAAGTTTTATTTTTCCTTACATCCCGAACAAGATACCTTTTTGGATACTGGGGCATCTCATTTTCATCACAACCAAATAAAATTCTAGGTATTTGGTTTTGGGTTGATGACATAGCCACTTTTAACTGGGAACAGCAGTTAAAAATAGGGGAATCTAAAGTTCATATTTGGAAACAGTGGAAATTTCAGAAACGGAAAAGGGTTTATATTGTTAAACAATTTTGATTCCCATATTTTATACTCAGTTACTTATATCCACCACCTGTTTCACTAGAAACATGACTGTACAGTGTCTTCTTTCAGATGATTTGGGGGAATCGTCTAAATCCAGTTCGCAGAGATTTCCTTTATTTACCAGTTAAGACAGGTGGCTTGGCCATGATAAACCCAATAGTTTTTTTCCATTCCATTTTTTTATTTAATTCTTTTGGTTTCCTTTGGAATCATACCTGTTCCCTTTGGCAATCTTGATCTCATTTCCTATGGAGTCCTTATTTCCAGAAATGGACTACGTATCCTCCCAAAGTTTTAACACAAAATTATTTGCCCCTGTATGGAGTACCAACTCTAAAGAAATGTAGGCAGTGGAATTTATTATTTTCTGTTCTTATCTCACATTCTAGGAAAACCTTTTATAACTATATTGTCTTTACCGTTCAGGGCACCATTTTGCTTTTTCCAGAATGTGTACCGACCAAAATGTCTTTTGCTTTACGTAAATTAACTGACTATAGAATACCGTCTTTTATATGGGACATTGTTTGGATATCCTTACATGGGAAATTGGGGGTGCGGGGGAATCTTAAATATAAACCGATAACTGAAAGACACTGTTTAAGGCCTTCCTGTACCTGGCTTGAAAGCCTTTCTCATTTTTCTTGATTGTCGTTTTGCAAAAGATTTTTGGTATGAGGCATCTGATCATTGGGGGGTCTCGATGCTACAACAGGTAACATATAATGTTTTGGTTTTAGGGGATTATACAGGAATGTGGCAGTCTTATCATCCCAGCACCTTGAATGTTCTTTTTTCCTTTATTCAATTTTATCTTTGGCAGGCCAGATGTCAATTTATTTTTCAGCAGCAGTTGGTTCCTGTATCTACAATATTGTCTCAAGTGGAGACTGGTTTACTCTCTGTTAAAGCTACGGATAAACAAACATGTTCTGCTGTTAAATTTGTTTCTCTTTGGAAATCCTTTTTTGTTTAATCATGTGTATTTCTGTATATAATTTTTGTATCATTTTGTACGTATGTTTGATTTGGTGATGTTGTGTTCTTTTCAACAAACTTCCACTACTCTTTTCGATAAGTGCCATGGGATCGTTAACATCCACCTGAACTACCACCATTCCAGGCAGATGGGACCTCGGTTTAACGTCTCATCCGAAAGACGGCACCTCAGAAGTGCAGCACCCCTCTCATGCTGCACTACAGTGTCAGTACTGGGATATTAACCCAAGTACCAGATGTGGGAACTGAACCCACAGCCCTCTGATCTCCTGGCCTCAGAGGCGAGTGTGCTACCTACTGAGCCACTGACACTGATAAATGAAGCAGTCTCAGTTCAAACATATCTGCAGTTGATAGAACAGAGCTGGTGATATGTCCTGTTCTGTGATCTGTGATCAAATTGAGTTACTTGTTGAACAGAGTTTATCAGGGTAACATAAATGCCAGCTAACACTACAAGTGGCAAAGTGATTTCTGAACTTGATTACGGTCTAATCTCTGGGCAGTGCATTCCAGGGTTCTACCACTCTCAGTGAAGTAGCACCTCCTTGTTCCCCCCTCAGTCTCCCCCCATCCAGCTTCATGGGGTGTCCCCTGGTTCCCTCAGCTGAAGGACCCACTCAAGGCTTACCCTATCGATCCCCTTGAGATACTTGAAAACCTCCATCATATCCCCCCTGTCTCTTCTCTACTCCAATGAGTATAGGTTGAGCTCCCCCAGTCACTGCTCATAGGGCATTTCCCCTAGCTCCAGTACCATCCTGATCACTCTCCTCTGTACCCTCTCCAGTAATGCAATGTCCTTCTTTAAGCAGGGATGCCAAAACTGCATGCAGTAATCAAGATGTGATCTAACCAGGCTATTGAACAGCAGAAGGAGTACCTCACTACTCCTTGAGGCTATCCCCTTGGCTATGCACCCCAGCATTTTATTTTCTTGTGTCATCGCCCTTCTACACTGCTCTGAGTTGTTAATTTTGGCATCCACCACCACCCCCCTGAGGTCTTTGTCCCCCCTCGAAACCTGCAGTGTCTCACCCCCAAGGAGTATTTATGAGTCATTTTTTTGGCCCCAGGTGCAGAACCCTGCATTTTGCAGCATTAAACTTTAGTTTCCTGATTCGTGACCACCTCACTAGAGTCTCCAGGTCCTCCTGGAGATCCAACTTTCCCTCCTCCCCATCCACCACCACCCATAGCTTACAGTCATCCTCAGAGAGGCTCGTCCCACTCCTGATACCACTTCTGATGTCCATGACATCGGCATTAAATAGGAGTGGACTCAGCATCGACCACTATGGTACCCTGCTTGTGACTGACCTTGAGGGTGAGACCTCCCCCCACACACTTACCCTCTGTACCCACCCCACCAGCTAGTTACCTATCTACCTGCCCATCCTCCCCCTACCCTAATACTCTCCAGCTTCTCCAGTAGCCCATGATGTGGCATGAAGTCAAAAGCCCTGCTGAAGTCCAGAAAGAGGACATACACTGGCCTGCCCTGATTCAGCGCCCTTGTCACCCCTTCATAGAACTCCACCAGATTTGTCTGGTATGATCTGCCATTAACAAAGCCATGCTGGTGAATGTCTATGTGACCCCATGTCCTCAACACCCCTTCTATCCTTTTCTTTAGGATGCTCTCCATCACTTTGCCCAATACCGATGTCAGGCTAACCGGCCTATAGTTACCAGGCTCCTCTTGTGGGCCACCCTTCGTGGATCAGCACAATTATATGGGTCATCTTCCACTCCTGAGGTACCCACGCAGACTGCAGGGAGGAGTTAAAAAGATCAGCCAGGGGGGTAGCCAGGGTATCCACCAGCTTCCTGAGCACCCTGGGGTGGATCCCATCAGGGCCTGGTGCCTTGTCCCCTATTAGGGCCCTGAGTGCATCCAATACCCTACCTCTGGGTATTGCACCATCCTTTCCCCCCTCTTCAACTACCGTATCCTCTACCCCCTCTCCTACCGGTGCTGCCTTCCCCATCCTTGGTAAAGACAGAGGCAAAAAAGAAATTTAGTACCTCTGCCTTCTCTCCCGCCTCTTCCACCCACCCACCCCCTATCTTGAGCTGACCAATCTGCCCCTTCCCCTTTCTTATTTCCCTGATATACCTAAAGAACCCTTCCCCCCTTCTAATCCCCTGTGCCAATCTCAGCTCCACCCCCACCTTAGCCGATCTCACCACCCTGGTGACCCTCCTGGCTGCCATATCATACTCTTCCTTGGATATAGCCCCCCCTAGAGCATTTATGATGGCTATAAGCAGCCTTTTTCTCCCTCACTGCATTCTGGACCTCCTTTGTCCACCCTCGTGCAGGCCTTGGTAGCCTCCAGGAGCCCCTTTTTTATCATTTCCCATTGTGCCTCTGTGCTCATGCTTGGCCCAATCCCATCTAGTTAGCCCCTCAGGATCCACTCCATCCCCCCAAAGTCCGCCCCTCTGAAATCCACCACAGTCATTCTTGTGTGTTCTACCCTGCTCCCTACTTCTAGGGAGAACCAAACCGTGGCATGGTCGCTACCCACCAGTGGGTCCCCAACAGCCAGGTCCATGATGAGCTCCCCGTTTGACAGGACCACATCCAGGATGTGCCCCTCCCTTGTCGGCTCTGTCACCAGCTGGGCAAGGAACGCATCCTAGAAGACGTCAAAAAGGCGCTGCTCCTTGCTCGATGTGGATGCCATGGTTCCCCAATCCGCTTCTGGCATTTTCAGGTCTCCCATCACCACAGTGATGTCCTTACCTCCTCACAGTGGTCCTTAAGGTTAGCCACCAGGCCTTCCTCCTGTTCCTCTTCCTCCTCCTCCTGCCCAGGGGGTCTATATACCACCCCCATCTTCACCCGTTTTCCACCCGGAGCCTGCAGGGTGACCCAAAGAGCCTCTACCTGGTCCCCTGCTTCCTCCACCTTGCTTATCCCTATGCTATCACTGATGATAAAAGCTACCCCCATCCCTCCTGCATGTGGTGAACTCAAGTATGTTTAGGTCACAATCATGTCTGGATGTGGCCCATGTCTCTGTGACTGCCACCACATCCACCCCCCCCCTCCACCATCAGCGACTGCAGCTCTGGTATCTTATTACTCATGCTCCTGGCGTTTATCAGGACCACACTCAAACCTGCCTCTTGCCTTCCTCTCCCCTGCCCTGGGGCCACCTTGCCTTCTGTCTATCTGGACCAACATGTGCTCTGTTCGTTGCTTCTGCCCTGTATCCCCCCCTTCCATCTGAGGGAGAAGGCCATAGCCTTCTTCATCTGGGCCTTGATGCAGGTTCTGGTTGCCCCCAGTATCCCCAGATTTATGAGCTCACACCTCAGCTTTCTGCACATACTAGGTTGAATTATGTGTAATAAGCAACACATACCATGCTTTCATAGCATCGTAGAAGTAGTGCAGTGACTTTGGTGCAAAGTATATTACCACTTTGTGGTAGGATTCCAGGCTAGAAGTTTGTTCATATGGTGACAGTCGCTCTATGTCACCTATTAAATTTTTGTTCCTCACCACAAGTGTCAGTTCTTTGTGTGCCTTCGAAGCTGGAACAGAAACAGTATGTTTATATCTGAAAGTTTCAACGATTAAAAACATGTACATACATTGGGCAATCTATGTTTTATCATACTGATCAAGCCTGTTCGAGCTTCAGTAGGGCACAGTGTTATTGAAGACCATATTGTTAGAAGCTGCCTAGGTTTTTGTTCATACATACATATGTATTGGTCAGCAGATAAGAACCACAAGCTGAATTGAATCTGCACATTGAATCACCATACCAAAACATCACGTGATTCTGCAGTTTTGGTGACACCTAAGCATTGTGCGTTGGAAGTGTTATGTCCATCATTTGGGTACTGATTCACCTTCAAATGAACCATAACATCCCACTGTCATTCTACACCAACTTGGACAATGGGCTAACTAACTTTAAGTTAACTGTGATGATGAACCACAGCTACATCTCCTCATTAGTTACTGTCAGCATGTAACACCTCACCACCACCAGAATTCACTATCCTGATAATTACCCGGTTCATGCTTTTGTCCGCTCTTGTGTAATGGCAGTACATGTACCATCCTCCAGTCTAGTAGCACACATCCTGACTCCAGTGAGGTGCTGTACAGATCTGCCAGTGGATCCGCAAATACCTCCGCCATCTCTCTTAGCACCCTATGGTGGATGCTATCTGGCCCTTGTGCCTTGTCTACCCTCAGTGCCCTCAGTCCCTCTAGGACTCTACCTCCCTCAATTCTTCCATCTGTCACCTCCTCTCCACTAGTCCACACCCTCCCAGCCCATGGTGGTAGTGGTCCTCCTTTTCTTCCATAAACACTGAGCAAAAGTATTCATTCAGTGCTTCTGCCTTTTCCTCCCCCTTTTCTGTCCACTCCCAACCCTTTTTATGTTTGCTTGCACGCATGTGCAAGAAACATAGTGCCATCTTCCGAGTTTTTGGAGGTGTGGCACCCTGTCTTCCAATTCAGTCAGTGTGTTTGCAGGCACGGCCACAGTTCACCAATGAATGCTGCAGCTGTCTATGACAGCAGTTGAAAATGCAAAGCTGTACAGTTGAAAGGGAGAGCTACGCTTCAGTGAGCAGCGATAAGATATCGCGTGCTCATCGCTCCTCCACACACACACACCACAGCGCGCATGCGTGCTCATGTTCCCCCACGCACACACTGTATGGCGATGGGGTGCCCAATCCCCATCGGCTCTTGCTGCGCCCCAACAGAGTTCCAGGTGCCACGCTGGGAGCCCAACCCAGCATGGCAACAGTCCGTATGGTTGATGGGGTGCCCAATCCTCTATCGGCTCCACTGTCCCCAAATAGCCTTCCAGCTGCCATGCTGGAGCCCACCCAGCGTGGCACAAGTCCGCGTCGTCTAAGAAAAAAAAACCTGCAAGAAAAAACCCGCTGACTGTCCTGACCCCTCCCCACCCGCAGCGCTCTGCACCCTGCCTCCCACACCCCACCTCACCCCATACTTATCCTCGAGTCTGGTGTGGCGATCTTGATGGACCAGGAACATGTCTGCACTCTTCAAGCCGACCCTTGAACTGAGGAATTGCCGGTAAGCTGTATAATGGAATAAATAGGTTTTTTCAACTTTGATGCATATCTCAGGTATTTTGAGAATTTTTCACAAATTTTCAACATGGTGTTTTGGGACCCCATCTCATGAATTCTGTCACTGTCATTTTGTTAATCGGACCCAAAAGGTGATTTCGTGGTCACTGCGGAATCACCTTTGGTTTCGATTACAAACTAACAATGTCTGAGTTCATGACTAAGCTAAAAATCCTATGTTGGAAATTGAAATATCAAACTGTTTTACCAGCATGCGTTGCGCTGTTCTTACGCACACTCGTAACGTTTGCAAATTTTCAATATGTTCACTCCAGATTTTCAACATTGCCATTTTAAAACACCTCCTTATGAGCAGTACAGCTGTCATTTCTCACATCTTGCCCAAAATGTGTTTCCACCCATGTAGCGCACAATGGCTCAGTCGGTGTCCGAAATCAATGTTCAGGACAGATTAAGAAAATCACAGTGACACTGTTCATGAGCAGAGGTGTTCAAATGGCTATGTTAAAAATTTGGTGAAAAAATGCTCAAACATGACAGTTTTACAAGCATGCGTTGCGCTGTTCCTACGCACGCTCGTAAGTCTGTGAATTTTCTATATTTTCACTCCAGATTTTCAACATTGCCATTTTACCACACCTCCTTATGAGCAGTACAGCTTTCACTTTCACATCTTGCCCAAAACATGTTTCCACCCATGTAGCGCACAATGGCGCAGTCGGTGTGCGAAATCAATGTTTGGGACAGATTAAGAAAATCACAATGACACTGTTCATGAGCAGAGGTGTTCAAATGGCTATGTTAAAAATTTGGCGAAAAAAGTCCATAAAATGACTGTGTTACGAGCGACCATTGTGCAGTTTCCACGCATCCTCGTAAGTTCATGGATTTCTAATATTTTCAGTCAGATTTTCACCAGTGGCATTTTCCACACTTCCTTATGAACAGTACAGCTGTCATTTTTCACACCATGGCCAAAATGTGTTTTCACACTTCCAGCGCTGAAATGCGTGGTCGCTGTGGGAAATCACTGTTCGGGACAGATTAAGAAAATCACAGTGACACTGTTCATGAGCGGAGGTTCCAAAATCCCTGTGTTGACAATCTGCTGTAAAAAATCCCCAAACTAATTGCATTATGGGTGTGCGTTGCACATTTTCTATGCACGCTTGTGACTTCACCATTTTTTTAAATATTTTCTCTGCAGAGTTTCAACATTACCACTTTTTGCACCTCCCTATGGACAGTACAGCTGTCATTTTTCACATCCTGTTTGAAATATGTTTTCGCACCTGTGGTGCCAAATGGTGAAGTCGCTGTGCGAAATCAGCATTCAGCTAACAAACTGATATTGCCACTGTTCATAAGGTGGGGGTCACAAAAAACCTATGTTGAAAATTTGGAGTGAAAATGCTAACGAACACCTGCGGCGTTAGGGTTTCCACCATAACGCCCCACCCTGTAGAGATTGACAGGTATCAGGGGTGTGACTTGGGATTCTCGCCTGTAATGCTAATACCATTTCACAGCCTGCAGCCAGTGAGAGGCATCGAGGTGTGCCTTGGACTCTTCAGCCCCAAAGTTCACCCCATTCTCCTATACAGGACCCATCTTACAGTATTTTCTGATGGAATGGGGTGATCATAAGGGCCAAAGACCCCAAGGCACACCGTGACACTTGTCAGTGTCTGCAGGGTAAGGTGTGGTGAAATGGCGTGGCCGTTATGCCTGATGACCCAAAGGCACACCCCAATGCCTGTCAGTCTCTGCAGGTGGTGGTGGGGTTGGCTTCAGTTCAATACTTCACTGCCTTTCCTATTATGCAGCTCTCTGACTCCTACGCTACCAATGCCAATGCCAGCAAACTAACATTCGGCATTGACAAATGCTTGTTTATCCTCACTATTGTCTCCTTGCACTTTCCTTATCTCCCTGATGTATTTGAAAAAGTCTTTCTCCAACCCTTTATTTCCCTGTGCTAATCTCAGCTCCCTCTGAGCCTTGGCTGCTCTCACTTTTCTGGTCATCTCCCTGGACCATCTTGCATACTCTTCCCTGCCCCCTTCCTTTCCCGTTCTCCTATACCTCTGTTGCACCTCTCATTTTGCCCTTACCACCTCCACTACCTCGCTGTTCAACCAGCATGGTTTTGTTGCACTGCACCTCTTACTCTATATCTTGGTGCAGGCTTCCATTGCCTCTGTATTCCCATGTCTAATAATATATAGGATAGTGTATGGGAGCCCATACATAACCACGATATTCTACTACCGAGTGGTTTCCAGTGACGATGAGTACCTTGAGAGCGAAGCTGAGGAGGTCTATCATCAGTGGAAACCACAAGGTAATAGGAATAGCTTGGTTGCATAGTAGTCTCTATACACTTTCTTCTGTAGTGTATGGCCCCAAAAAGAAGTATGCTTACTTTAGTATTTCTCCATGATCAGTCCTTGCCACCGGATGACCCCTTCTCATTTTGCCACTCACCAAGTTGGCTCACGCACGCAGCTCATCAACCACCCCTATCCAATGAACAGCGCTGTTTGGGGTCAGTTGTATTGTGATGTCCTCACTAACGCAGAACGAAAAGTCATTCTGCATTAGTGAGGACATCATTACTGAAGCAGAACGACTTTTTGCGGTGTATGGATTTCCATACACAACCGCATTCCACCATACACTATATCCCATTTCTGCTCCACGTCCATCTCCTGCCTTATGCCCTCCAGTTTCCCTTTTAGTGCTTCACACATCATCCCAAAGTCCGCACCCCTTGAAGTTTACCACCTGGGTTAATGATTTCTCTGACTTCCCACACAGAGTGATATTCAACCACACTGTTTGGTGATTGCTGTCGGCTACTGGGTCCTCCACCCTTATTTCCCTTACTGCCTCTCCGTTCAACAATACCAGATCTAAAGTGTTCATCAGCCTTAGCCTGTGGCATATTGGGAACCATCTCAGCCTCCTAGTTGGATACCTTTTGAAATCCACTCATGATCCTCCAGTGGGCCATGTTCACACCTTTGGAAAGTATCACTGTGACCTTCGTGCGCATCGGACACGTGATTTAGCACACTAGTCCATTTTTGCACAGGCAGTTCACCTTCACCAGAACTTGAGGAGGCACACCAATAGAGATGGTTCGAGATAGCATGTATCCATGGAGCTAATTCTTTGCAGCTCTTCAGCTTTACCTTTGCCTCCAACTTTTTGGCAACACCTGTCAAGATGGATAAGCGAAGTTAAAGCAAAGTGCACATCACTGCAATGATTGCAGAATCGCATAAATTAATAATAAATCAGTTACCTTTGGCAACGTGCCAAACATCATACCAATGCTGGTACTGCAGCCTTTCAGTTCGAAAAAACTTCTGCACGGATGGGTGATGATCCGTTACCAATGTTTGTATGCACAGAGCATTTGACTCAAGATATGACAGGCAGCACTTTAGGCCTTCTAATTCCATCACATTCGAATTTGCCACTTCGTTGCTCTAGGTGGCCAAGATAAAAAGTAAAATTCTGTTCAAACTACCATCTAAGAAAAGCAAACCACAGTTACATGTGATGCGCTTCATAGTAGTACCTGAACAAGCTCCAGTTGAACACCTCATTGCTGTGAAGATCCATAAGGCTGTAACTGCCATGCTTGGCACTGTGGCCAGGGCTGCAACATCGTGCATCTCCCCCTAGGGTAAGGGGCTGCTTTAACTTGCTAAATGCTACCATCTGTGTCCTCTGCCAGACACGGTGTATGTCCAGAATCAAATATGACCATTGGATGTTGCTGAAGGTACGCCAACACATCATGGGTATATTTGCAACCGTAAACATTGTCAACACTTGGTTTGGGAGAGGGCCACTAAAGAAAATAGCTGCTGCAATTTGAAGGTTGCCAAACGCCAACATCCCATGCCTTGGCTGACTATCCCATGTACTCTTGTGGCCAATGGTGCACACACTCTCAATGGAGATAAAGGATCTCATAGTCTTTTTGATTTTCACTGTACATGGTGACAGACACATAGTATAGATGGATAACAGTGCTGCCAAGCATGATTCAAATACTAGAAACTTGCGCTGCCCAGAGGTAGAAATGTTGGCATCTAGTATGTCAGATCTGTAAAGAACAAACCAAAAAATGTACAGAACAATTATGTACCCGACTGTTAAAGGCAATTCAGCACAAAAGGTGATGGTGCTTAATATGCCAGTTGTTCTTACCCATCCAAATGCTCTTGTGTATCAATGATGCTATCATCATCTATGTCGCTGTCTGTTACTGTCCAATCAGGGTCGTCACTGCAGTCCTGTTCCTCTCCATCATTGTATTCAAAATCAGACAGATCTTCTACCTCTCCTCCAGAAAATAATGATGCACCAGAAGGCTCACTCTGTGTCCAGGCATCCACCATTACTAAATCGCACTGCATACCAACAGAGCACGTCTTGGGACATGTTTGAGTTCCTTTACTGCTGGAACTTCTAAATGTCTGTGTTGATTTCACATGTACCTGTGTGAGTAATCATGAGTAAGGATGACTTGCTCAACTGTTGTGATCCCATAATTAATGATATGCCGAATAAATGTTATATATGCCACCAATATAACAACAAACAGTATAATATGGCTATAAAAAGTCCAGTAATCTAATTGGTTGAGGAGCTCGTAACCCAGTGCAGATATCCCATGGTGCAGCACTTGAAGAAGGTCCAGTAGCCTCTTCACAATAAAATCAATAATGCCAGACATTCCAGTCTGCCATCACAAATGTGGCTGTCACCTTTACTCACTAAAAACCTTCAACAAGTCCCTTAAAATAAACTTTCTTAAATTTATAAACATAACAATAAAATATTATTTGCCCTTATAATACTCTTATTAAACACACATACATAACTTAAAAAATGAAGTACTACAGTACTGAGAATTATAATTTATGGAGTTTCTTTGCTGATCATGACAAGTCACTCGCCTATCCTCACCTGGTTATTAATCGCAATAAGGCACTTCAGGGTGTGCATCATCACTGCATAACATCACACCTTGGGAGGCGGAAGCACTCGCCCTGTTGCCTCGTGCTTCGACCAACCCTAGGTGTGATGTTATTCAGTGATGACGCACACCCTGGAGTGCCTTATTGCTTAACCACATAGAAAAACTTAGAAAGGAGATTGAGGGTCTGCAGGAGGAACTAAGACAGGCAAGGCAGATTGGGGGTGGGTTTAGCCCAATACTGGAGGGAGGAAGAAGGGGAGATGAGGGAGGGTGATTTAAGCCAACAGTGGTGAGGAGAGGGTCAGAAGAAGGGAAGCAGAGACAAAGGGGCCCAGGCCAGGAAGAACAATTGCTGGGGAAACCAGGTCAGGAGACAAAAGACAAATGGAAGGAGGAGATAGGGACTTGTGAGGGGAGGCGAAGAAGTGGCATAAGTCATGGAGTGGAAAGGAGAGAACAGGTTACTATGAAGAGAGAGCGGGGCATTTGTGAAGGGCCTTCAGAAAATAGTTGTGCACTGCTAGAGAGGAAGAAGGTGGAGGAGGGAAATGATGAAATTAGAGGAGTAATTGATAAAGGCCTGGACCAAACTGGAGCAGGGGGAAGTTCTGTTGGGAGAATTGCAACAGGGGTAAAAGGGGGAAGCAATGTGCAGGAGGAAGGAGAGGAGCTGAAAATGAGAGAGGGAGATGAATGGAAGCAAGCAGGGAGTAAGGGGGTAGAATCTTAGTGCTGGGGGACTCAATACTAAGAGGAGTTAGGTGGGTAGCAAGGGGAGGCATAGTCACATTTGGGTGGAGGCCATGCCAGGAATGACAGCGGAAAGGGTGGGACAGTCTGTTCTGAAATATGCTAGAAGGGTAGGGACAAGCCTCATTTAATTATACATCTTGGGACAAACGACCTGGCTGACAAGACAGTAGATACAGTCCAGAGGAGGTTTGAGGAACTAGCACAATTATGTGAGGAAGCAGGAAGATCAGTAACTTTTCAGAGATACTTCCAGTTGCAAGGCAAGCACAACAAGAAAGCTGAGAATAGAGGAATTTAATGGATGGCTAAGAACCTGGTGTTGTGCTAAAGGGTATGGGCTGTTGGGGGGTGGGGAGGGACCTGGGAGGACAGTAGTCTCTATGCCAAGGACAGACTACACTTGGTGAGGAGGGAAAGAAAGTGTTGAAACAGAGGATGGAGGAGCACATAGAGGAAGTTGGGAATTTAAACTAGGGTGGGGGTGGCAGTTGGGGAAGAGATATGCAGAGACACAGGTTGGGAAACCATATGAGCTTACCCCCATAACAGTGACAAGGACAAATGACAAGTACTGTGGTGATGCTAGGAAAGGAGGGCAGGATGGAGGGGGAAAAGGTGGAAGGTGGTTACCCTTAATGCTAGGAGCCTTGGGAGGAAATCTGCAGAGTTACAGGTTCTCATGGCAGAGGAGAGGTGGACATTGCAGCCATCACGAAACATGGGCCACCCAATACAATGACTGGGACCTGTATGTACCAGGGTACAGGTTATTTAGTAGGGACAGGGTGATTGGGAAAGGAGGGGGTGGCACTATATGTGAAAGAAGGACTGAGTGTGTAAGGGAGGAAGTGGAGGAGGGTGAATGCTGGTCACTTTGGATGCAAATCCAGGATTCAAGAATAGGATTCTTAGAATGGGAGTAGTGTACAGGCCACCATCTCAGGCGGAGGAGTTAGACGAGGAACTAGCGGGACAGATCAGGAGGGACCTGCGAGAAAGGTAGTGTAGTGGTGATTGTGGGGGACTTCAACATGCCAGAAGTGGACTGGAGCACCCAACAACCAGGAACAGAAGGGAGCAGGTACTGCTGGATGCCTTCTAGGACAGCTTCCTGCTGCAAATGGTCAGTGACCAACCAGGTTAGGGAATACCCTTGACCTTGTGCTGGCAAATGGGGACTTTGAGAGAACTTAAAGTGGAGGAACTGCTGTCAGGGAGTGACCACCACTCAGTATAGCTCACATTGGATATGGGCAAGGAAGGTGGAATCTGGCACAATAGTGCTGGACTTCAGGAGGGCCGACTTTGGGAGGATGGGGAAGTGGTAAAGGGTACCTGGCCAGAATTCAATCTAGTATGGACACTAACCAGAGGTGGGGAGCTCATAAAGCTGGGGATAGTGGAGCAACCAAGGCCTGCTGCAAAGCCCAGAGCAAGAGGCTAGGGCTGGAAACTGATCTGGTTGGGCCCAGGGTAATAGAAAGGTAAGGAGAAAAAGAGCTGCCTTTAGGAGTACAAGAAAACAGGGAGGGGGAGGACGGAGGAGTACTTGACAGAATCGAAGGAGGTGACAAGGGCAGTAAGGGGAGCCAAAGCATCTACAGAACTCAGGCTGGCCACAAGGCATTAGAAGGGAAGAAGGACTTCTTGAAGTACATCAGGGAGAAAAAGAACTGTAAGGACCACATAGTAAGGATTAGGAAGGAGGGGATGGGTGGAAGCAGGGTGCGATAAGGGCGGAAGCACTCAAATGAGTACTCTGCTCAGTATTTACTAAAGAGAAGAGGGGTGAGACCCAAGGTGGGAGAAATGGCAGAAGCAGGGAAGTGGTGACAGATGGGGAAATCATGGAGAGCAGAGTTCAAGAGGGTTTGAAGGCACTGAGGGTGGACAGGCGCCAGGCCAGATGGCATCAACCCAGGGTACTGAAGGGCTGAGGTCCTTGTAGGACCTTTGGCAGACCTATTTAATGCCTCACTACATTCGGGGTGTGTACCTCAGGACTGGAGGATGGCTCTTGTGGTGCCCCTCCACAAGAGTGGCCCCAAGGATAAACCGGGAAACTATAGACCAGTGAACCTCACATCCATCGTGGATAAGCTAATGGAGACTATCCTGAAGGAGAGGCTGGTAGCCCTCCTAGAGGCCAAAGGACTACAGGACAGCAGACAGCATGGCTTCATACGTGGCAGATCCTGCCAAACCAACCTGGTCAAGTTCCATGACTGGGAAACTAGGCAACTGGACAGGGGCCATGCAGTGGACGTCCTGTATCTGGACTTCAGTAAGGATTCGACTCAGTGCCACATGGAAGGCTGGGAAGGAAGTTAGTAGGCACAGGGGCGGGTGCAAAGCTGGTGAGATGGGTAGGAAACTGGCTGCAGGGAAGGCAACAGAGGGGGTGGTGGTGGGTGGGAGCTCTCACACCCAAGGGCAGTGACGGCGGTGTTCCACAGAGGCTCGGTGTTGGGACCACTGTTGTTTGGGATATTCATTGCAGACATATCCTTGGGACATCAAAGAGCAAAATCAGTCTGTTTGCTGATGATACCAAGGTAGGCGCGGTGGTGGATGACCTAGGGGGATGGCAGGGGTTGCAGGATGATCTGGCAGAAGCTTGAAACCTGGTCAGACACCTGGCAACTGGGCTTTAATGCCAAAAAGTGTGAGGTGCTGCATTTTGGGATGAAGAACCCAAGGAGGAGTTACCAGCTAGGGGGAGTGCAGCTAGCCCAGACAGAGGAGGAGAAGGATCTGGGTGTGCTCATTACAAGGTCAATGAACAACTCGGCACAATGTAGGAAGGCAGCTGCAAAGGCCAACAAAATGCTGGGCTGTATTGCAAGGGGTATATCCTCGAGGAGGGAGGAGGGAGGAGGTGATTCTGCCACTGTATAGGTCAGTAGTTAGACCACACCTGGAGTACTGCGTGCAGTACTGGCGTCTGTATCTGAAGAGGGACATTAAGTTACTGGAGGGGGTGCAGTGCAGAGTGACAAAGATGATCAAGGGGCTGGGGGACTTATCATACGAGAAGAGGTTGAAGGAGTTGGACATGTACTCACTGGAGGAGAGGAGAGACAGGGGTGACATGATTGAAACCTTTAAATACATGAAAAAACAAGACGGGTACAGAGGGCTGTTCAAAGTAAGGAGGGAGGGCCACCAGGGCCATGATATGAGACTGGAGGAGGAAGGTTCAGGAGGAGATGAGGAGACACTTTTTACAGAGAGGGTGGTGGCTGGGTGGAATGCGTTACCTGCTGAAGTGGTATGCAGTAGAACAGTGGACTGCTTCAAATGAGGATGGGACAGGACAAGGGGGAGGGTTAATGAAGGGGAAGGGTGGAAGGGAGGGGCAGCTGCAGAATAAGGGGTGCTAGCTGCACATTCAAGCAGACTTGATAGACCTCTAGGCCTTTATCTGCTGGCAAATTTCATATGTTCGTATGTTCGTAACTCATTACCTCCAATAGCTCTATATTAAGTCTGAACTATCCATTGTTTGCCTGACAGAAAATGGCCACGCAGGAGGTAATGAGTTAACTATTTGTTGTCAAAATGAAAAGCACCTACCACCCAAACTGTGGAGACACCATTGCATATTAAATGTAATGTACAAGACAATCAATGGAATAATCATCTGAAAGGAACAGTGAGAAGTTATATTTACATCAACATGAACTTGTGTCGAGGTGGAGGTGGTGCATGTACACACAATTGAATTATTTTCACATATTGAAGTACAGGTAGATGACATGTCCATACAACTGACACTTCCCACCATACTTGTTTCCATTGCACAATCCATTTCAATGTCACATACATCCAAACTTTGCATTGCTATAACATCCAAATGAATGGAGGAATCCATCTCACAGTCCTCAGTTACAGTATCTATCGATGTCACTGCATCATAATTAAGCAATAAGGCATGACAAGGTGTGTGTTATCGTGTAATAACGTCACTCCTGGGGTGGAGTTGAAACACGAGCAAAGCCGTGCTTCCACCAAGTGGCATTACACAATCTATTCCTATGAGAGCCTTATTGCAATTATACAATGGCTTGATGTTATGTAAAACAAAAATAAAAACAAAAATGTTTTTAGTAGATTTTTAGTGAGGCAGTATATCTTTGTTTCTGAAAAAAATCCATATACTCCAAAAAATCAACACAGTGATGTTATTGTGTAATATCATCACTGTCTCAGGCACACACTGACCAATCAGAGTCCAGGAAATTTTCTTGCCATTGTATAATGTTGAGATAAACTTTCTTGTAAAGTAGACAATGACAACTCCAGAATCTGCCATACAAATTAGACACTTTATAATAGGGTCATGTTATCACCCACATTTTTTTTTTTTTTACTTTCGATTTATGCTCCCCATGCCCTCTAGACTCCGCCACCTCAGAAGTCACCAATTGCATCTGCCCAGCCTCACTGTACCTGTGCCACAGCATTCCCTCCATGTAGCCGTGGATTGCCTCCTGGGCGGGGACAGAGATGGGGACCTACACCCCCCCCCAAACTATGTCCATTCGTCAGGGCACTGGACTGGGACAGGCAGGTGGGCTTGTAGGGTCTGCACTAGGGTGCTCCATCTTCCAGGAGCCTAGAGGGCAGTTTTCCGGTATTCTGTGCCTGGCGTGCATTCCTAACGTCAAGGCGCTCCCGATGACGTCCGTCGTGCACTTCCCCCTCACTGTGGGACAGGGAGAGTGCTGTACCTCAGACCTCCACCAGAGGGCAGTCAAGCTCCGAGCCATGGGTTCCCCTCTCTCCCAGAAGAGTCGTCCTCTGGATGCTCGATCTTCTCCCTCCCCTGGCAACCCCCAGCGGCCCAGCTACTTCCCAAACCCGGGTCACCAGCGTAGTGCGAGGTGTGGCATCCAGCACCGCAACCCTCAGCACCACCGGGCCGGCTTATCACCTACATTTTGAATAAAAAAAATTATTGAAAATGCAGTTTGTGACAATAACAGTAACTAAGTATCCATACACAAAATATACCAAATATACATATCCCATTCCATAACGTTGCGGTGAGCCCAGTGCCGTTTAGTGCCTATTTCTGAGACAATATGCATAACTGAAGCCAAGGTGGTGGAGGGCAAGGTTATATGCAAGAGATGGGGAAGGGGGTGGTGTATCAGTAGTGACGGGGTACTGTATGCTAAAGGGGATAAGGCAGGTAGGGATTAGTGAATGGCACAGGCTTTACAGCCGGTAGGGCAAGGCTGGGCATGCTTTGCTGAGACATGTCAGGCAACCAAGTGATGAGCAAACAAGGGGACAGTATCAGGCGGCCTTGCTGTGGGCATGGGCGGGACAGCACAAATCACTCAGTGGTCAACATTACTCATCCTGCACTGGGGGATGACAGAACAAGGAAATATCACAGATGGCAGGTGAGGCAATGATGGTGCTTCAGTGGCCGAGCACACACACCCAGTTCTGGCACTGAACCTCATTTGATTCTCTTTGGCCCTCACCTCCTCCCGTGAGGGTCTGTGACAGAGGCTCGACCCAGCAACCAATTCCTTGGCCGGGGAAGGGTTCAGGGAAGTGGTGGAGAAGACAAGTAAACACACCCGAGAGATGTCCTGGTAAGTTGGAGCAGATAAATAACTGGAAAAAAAGAAATTATGTGGTTTGGACGAACAAACCGAGGAGGGAATACCGGTTGGGTGAGGTGCAGTTGGGTGTCACTGAGGAGGAGAAAGATCTAGAGTCGTAGTAATGGGGATAATGAACAACTATGGTAAGTGCAGGAAGGCCGTGGCTAAGGACAATAGGATGCTGTGGTGCATGGTGAGGTGCTTCTCATCCAGACACAATGATTTGTTTCTGACCCTGTACAGATCAAAGGTCAGGCTGCATTTGGAGTGCTGAATGCAGTAGTGACGTTCGTATCAGATGAAGGTTATCGGCCTGCTCAAGGTTGTGCAGCATAGGACTACAAAAATAATACAGGGGGTTAAAGGCAGAAACTACGAACAAAGGCTGAGACACTTGAGTTTGTACACCCTAAATGAGATACGGGATCAGGGAGGATCTGATTGAAAATTTAAAATAGTCGAGTTGTACCAATAAAACTGTAACAGAGGGGTTGTTTAAGGTGAGGAATTGAAGGGACACAAGGGGTTTTGTGGTAAGACTAGAGGGTGGTAGGTTCAGGAGGGAGATGAGGAGGCATTATTTAACTGAGAGGGTGGTGTCAAAATAGAATGCTGTACCAGAGGAGGTTGCATCATGCAGGATGGTGGGCATTTTGAAAGGAGGCTTGGCCATGGCAAGGGGGGTGGTGGCTGGATAAACCACACTGAGCAGTTTCAAAGGAAGAAAAAGGGATAGGTGTTGATGCTGGATACACCGTGAGGCCTGCTTATGCTGGCAAGTTTCTTATGTTTGTGACACGTACTCGTTGGACACCAATCAGCATTGTGGATGTACAACAGCAATGGGTCATGATGTGTCACTGAAAATAGTTTGGGTAACGTTGAATGCATCCATCACCTCTATCTAAGGGTAAATTGTGCCCATCCACCACCTGCCTGTAGGGGCCATGCAAACAGTGTACTCAATCCCACCAGTGTCTGGGAGAGGGATCTGTCCTACAGATGCTCAGTCCTCACACCCACTGCCAGATCCACTACAGCATGCAGACACTGAAAATATTGTTCGATAGAGGGACACTGACTTCAAAAAAGTGACAATGACATAGAGGATTGTGTATGACGGCTCATACAAAACAAGGATATTTTTCACTCTAGCAGTAAATGAAACATCTTTGGAGTGTACGACTGATCATACACAATATTGTATAGTGTATGGTCACACATTGTCCTTACTTTTTCTTTTCGTGTCTCACGAGATAGCTGTCACAGCTACAGCAGTTCACAGTCACCAGAAAGCGCATGCACGACAGCGTTCAAAATTGTTATGCTGCACTACCTATGTAGCTAGTACATCATGACAAACTACGTGATGTACCTAGTGCAGCATAACAACATTTTTGTGAAAGGACATTTTCTCTGAAACATGTCATGCACAACTATGCCAGCCTGTATGTCATTCTGTGGTTAATAAATATGTAATTTTAACTTCTTTAAAGTCAGCATCCCTCTGTTGAGGATCTTTTTTAAATTTCATTTCTGTACACCTTCTCAGCTGAGGACTACCAATCCAGGGGACTCCTCGCCCATGCACTGGCCATAGTCAGAACTCTGACCCCTTATGCCATGCCCACCCCAGGCCGCATCACAGTAGGTACTTAACACACACACTGCAGAAGACCTAGGGGCCCAGGCTCAGGGCAAGCAGATTTGAATGCATCAGATGCAGCTCTGCACGGCTGTCCTTCACACGGCACACCAGAGGATTAGTTTTTCCCTCACATGATCCCCCCACAACCCATGATATGGGCATGTAATGGCATCAAGGATGTTGTCGCGCACACTTACGCGAACAGCACATCTGATGCCATCACGCAGTGACCCACACTTATGCCCCTGAGCATGCAACACCACCCTGCCACCAGCAGGAGCCAACAGCTCAGGACTTGTCCCCTCCCACCCTTACCGGAGCAAGAAAGCAGTCCTTGGGATGCTTGCGCCTCCTTCTCATGGCCAACCCACCAACATCCAAGGTCTCTCCAGACCACAAGTTGTTTGAGTGGTGAGAGGTAAGTCGCCAGTGTCTCAGACCTCTACACCACCATGATGGCTAGAAACCATTTGTTTTGGCTAAATAACAGACATAGCAGGATACATAGAACTTTATAAAACACAGCATACCTCATTGATGAGCTTCATGGTTGCGAACTTCGATCTGCACTTGATCACAGAGACATCACATGATGGATCCTGAATACGATGAGGTATCACACCCTTCCTCGGGTCCAATCGCTTATAGCCACCCTGCCTGGCTATGTCTGGTAACATAGTGAAATCTGAGGGATCAAAGTGATCCTCACATAGCACTCCACACTTGTGATACTTGGCCAGCTGGTTATGATTATTCTATGATATCTGTAATAAAAAAATACATAGTATGTGATTGTCTCACATAAGACGGGCTTCCATGGGTGCCCCGGCCCCAGGTTTCAGTGAAGCTACAGGATAGGTAAACTGACCAGGAGATCTCTGTAATGTAATTAACTTCCTTGAGAAATTGCATTTTATGGCCTTTTTATCACCTCATACTTTGAAGTTGGGAAACTAAAATTTACATTTTATTACAGGACAGGACATTAGCTGATTTCTGTTGGCTATGTCGCACCTAGGTGATGGATTGCAGGATTGTAAACCTCAAAGGAACTGGTGGATCAAAGACTCATACTGTAATTTGGAAAATGAGTTTTTGCTGATGTCACCTTATTTAATATACCTCCAGATATGACATCATGTCTGTATATTTTTTAAGTTCTAAAATTAGGAGCTAGATGACTCACAGAAGGGGTTTTGAGAGACAGAGTTGATCTAATACTTGCATTTGATCTGTTTGTTATATACCATCTTGGGACTCTAGAAAGACACAGCTCCCTGACATAACTTAGGCACTTCCAGAGGCAATACATTAGATAGAAAAGGTATAAATGTATTTTGGTAGGAGTTTTTTCTGTAGTTTTCCTTGTTTTTCTTTTAAGTGGTTGTATGCTCTTTGATATATCATTCTGTGTTTACATTTTACATACTTTTCTCATCTTTTAGTAAAGTACCTTTTATTTGAAAGACTGCCTGTGTATCTCACAGTTCTTTTTTTGCATGTGACGTATAGAGGGTTAAGTCTGACTAAACTGTTCAATAGCTTGATGGTGTTACTGAGCTTGAGTAAAAAGGTAAGAAAATACCTAAGGTCTCTTACACAGTTATAAAGGTTCATTTCTGGAAGCCTGGCTTGGTGCCCCTGGTGAAAGGTAGTACCGCAATCCCTGAAGAGGGTACGTATCTGAGCATGTACATTGGGTACGCTAGCATATTAACTGGAACTACAGGAATGGGCTATAAACTGAATTTCAAATTGATAGCTGAGTTTAAAGAGGGGGAGGATATGGATGCCTTTTTAAATTCCTTTGAATAAGTTTGTATTCAGGCAAAGATTCCTAGAGGGTCCTGGGAGCTTCCAGCTATCCTCACTACTTACTGGGAAAGCTTGGGATGCACTGGGTCAAATGGACAATGAGGACAGTAATGATTACAGCAAACATAAAGCTGCACTTTTTAAAAAAGTTTGATTTAACTGCAGAAGCATACAGAGCTAAATTCCGTAAGCTCAGGAGAAGCCCTGATATGAGCTACGAGAAGCTAGCCATGAAAAAACATAAGTTTTTAAAACATTAGTGGGAAGAAATTGAAGCAAACTCTGTAGATAAAATTCAAATGCTATATTGTTAGAACATTTTTTTTGGGCATGCCCAGCAGAGCTGAAAACCTGGCTGGAGGACCGAGATCCCAAAACAGTGCAAGAGGCTGCTGAACTCTCGGACCACTATGCCAAGAGCAGACCTGCTCTGAGAGTGAATGGGGTGGGTGTGGCAGTGCAGAAAGGGAAAAGCGTGCCTTCAGAGCAGCTAAAACCCTCACTGCCTCCACCAAAACCAGTTAGCCCCAGGTTTCAAAGAAAAGATTTTTCTGAGAAAAGAAACGAATGTTGGGTTTGCAAAAAAACTGGGCATATTGCCAGACAGTGTCCCAAAAGGATGAGCAATTGACAAAATAGGGCTAGGAAAGAAGTGGGTTGTTTGAGTGTCCCTGGAACCATGCCTGTGAACATGAGAGAACACATGCATCCAGTCACGGTGAATGGTGTACAGGCACAAGGGTTAAGGGACACAGGGGCATCCCTGACATTGGTAAAAGGGGATCTGGTAGAGCCTGGTCAGCTTATACCCAATAAATCTGTAACTGTACAAGACTTCACTGGAGAGGAGAAAACATTGCCACTCACTAGTGTTCTCCTAGACTGGGGTGAAACAGGAAAAACTGCGCAACAGGTGACCATAGCCAAAACTTTAGCAGTTGATATCATCCTTGGCAACAATCTCAAATAGGGGATGGTGTGTGCAACAACAAAAATGGAAAGGGACCTGGGGGCAGTCATATCAGATGGCCTAAAGGTGGGCCAGCAATGTGAGAAGGCAGTAAGGAGGGCTGAGGAGATACTGAGATGCATAGGGAGAGGCATCACCAGTACAAAACAGGAAGTTGTTGGCCCTCTGTACAGACAGTTGGTAAGACCACATCTGGAGTACTGTGTACAGTTCTGGAGACCCCATCTCCACAAAGACATAGACAGGGTGGAGGCTGTTCAGAGGAGGGCAATCAAAATGGTGCAGGGTCTGCATCAGAAGACATATGAAGAAAGACTAAAGGAGCTTAAGATGTATAGCCTTGAGGAAAGGAGGGAGAGAGGGGACATGACAGAAACTTTCAAATACCTCAAGGGAATCAACAAAGTACAAGAGGGTAGCATATTTCAGAAAAAGAGATGTGCAAGAACAAGGGGGCACAAATTCAAGATAGAGGGGGGAAGCTCAGAGGTAATGTGAGGAAGTATTTCTTTACAGATAGGGTTGTAGATGCATGGAACGGCCTTCCTGAGGAGGTCATAGAGTCAAAAACAGTGGGGGAATTCAAGAATGCATGAGACAGACATAAGGCAGTTCTAGTAGGGGGGGGTAGGAGGAAGTAGGCTATTGGTTAACTAGGATCTGCAGCTTATCCATTAGGTATGGAAATGGGCAGACTAGATTGGCCTAGCGGTCCTTATCTGCCATCAAATTCTATGTTTCTATGTTTCTATATACCCATAGCCAAGCAGGAAGGGGAAATTGTAGTTCCCTGGACCCCACAGAAGCCACTGTGGAAACCACTTTGAGGCTGGTTCCCCAGCCTGTGTCTCCTGATATGGAGACTAATGAAAAGGGGGTAGAAATCTCCCCAGTAGCAGTTAACCAAACAGCTACAGAGGGTTACTCCGAAGAAGGAGGGGTGACCCATTTTCAGAGGGTTAGGGATGACAGTGATCCTGAGTGCCCTGATGCTAGTGCTAGGGACCCTAGTTTAGAGACTGAAGGGGATCGGTCCCATGCCGTGGGAATGTGTAAGGAGTTTGCAGCTGCTCAGAAAAGTGACCCTATTCTAGAGAAGCTGAGGGCTTGGGTAGACTCTGACGGAGCACAAGGAGGTGATGGTAAACATAAGGTTTATTGGGAAAATGGACTGATGTATACTGAGGCTATAAAGACAGAGGGAGGGGTGATAGGCAGGCAGCTTGTTGTTCCCCAGGGGTACCGTGAGTAGTTACTCAAAATTGCATACGATATTCCCTTGTCTGGTTATCTGGGAATCGCATGCACTACACAGCGATTGGCCCAGACTTTCTATTGGCCCAACTTCACCCAGCAGGTGAAGGAGTATTGCAGGTCTTGTCACCAGTGCCAAGAAATAGGGAAGGCAGGTAGGAAAACTCAAGCCACCCTCATTCCATTGCCCATAGTGGAGGAGCCATTCCAGAGGGTGGGAATGGATATTGTGGGGCCTTTAAATACCCCAGCTCCTCCAAGAAGTGGTTCATCCTGACTGTGGTGGATTATGCCACCCAGTATCCAGAGGCAGTCACCCTATCCTCACTGAGGACAGACAAAGTGGCAGATGCCTTACTTGGGATTTTCTCCCATGCTGGGTTTCCGCAGGAAGTTATCACCGATTGAGGGGGTTCCTTCATGTCAGACCTGATGAAATGTTTGTAGGAGAAGTGTGGGGTGGTACAGAGATGCACAACACCTTATCACCCATAAGCCAATGGGCTTATGGAAAGATTTAATGGTACCCTGAAGTCAATGTTCCAAGCATTTGCTGAACAGCTTGGGAAGGACTGGAAGAAATACCTTCTCCACCTGTTGTTTGCATACAGGGAGGTGCCGCAAGTGTCGACAGGATTTTCCCCCTTCAAGCTCTTATATGGACGCCAGGTACGTGGGCCCCTAGACTTGATCCTGGATGACTCGGAAGGCAAGCATGACACCCAGGGCACTCCCATAGTGGATTACATCCTTAGGTTTACGAAAAGACTGAATGAGTTTATGGGGACAGCCCAACGCAACCTGGCAGCTGCTCAACAGAAACAAAAAATGTGGGTCAGGAAGTCATGGTCCTTATTCTGGTCTGGAAAGACAAGGTGCAGACTGAGTGGGCAAGACCGTACAAAGTAGTTAGAAAGGAAAATGATGAGAACTATAACATAGAGTTACCTGACAGAAGACAAACAAAAAGAATGTACCATGTCAAC
This sequence comes from Neoceratodus forsteri, assembly GCA_016271365.2. Lineage (NCBI taxonomy): Eukaryota > Metazoa > Chordata > Ceratodontiformes > Ceratodontidae > Neoceratodus > Neoceratodus forsteri. The sequence goes on along the minus strand of CM057450.1, from coordinate 612,431,787 downwards.
ATGATGAAGCCATAGGCTAGTAGGGCTGACAAGGTGTTTGCAGTATGTAGTCCTGGGGAAGGGACAGATGAAGGAGATCCCCTTCTGGACTTGCTGGTAGAAAGCAAGTGGGAGTCCTCTGTGGAGACAGTTAAATTGTCACCCCAGCTGGCCCCCTGGAGAAGATTCAGGAAATAAGGGAAGTTTTAGCAGACTTTGCCTCACTGTTTAGTGCCAAACCTGGACTAACCCTCTTAGTAACGCATGATGTGGAGACAGGGACAGAGACGCCCATACGGCGGACAGCATATCGGGTGTCAGAGGCTGTCCAAAAGGACATTAGGAGGGAGGTGGAGGAAATGTGAATTTAGGGGTAATACAGAGATCCCACAGCCCCTGGGCCTCACCTGTAGTCCTTGTGCCCAAGCCGGATGGCTCTTCTCATTTCTGTGTGGATTATCATGGACTGAATGCAGTCACAAAGTCAGAAGCCCACCCAATGCCCCGGATGGACAAACTCCTGGACAAGTTGGGAGGGGCATCCTTCCTTATGACTATTGACCTGACAAAAGGGTATTGGCGGATAGTGTTAATGAACAGAGCTAGGGGGAGGTCAGCCTTCATCACTCCAATAGGCTTATTGGAATTTAAATTAATGCTTTTCAGAATGAAGAACGCCCTGGCTACGTTCCACTTTCCAAAGGTTGGTGAACCAGGTGTTAAATGGTGCTGAGGAGTGCGCCGTGGCATACCTGGATGACATTGCCATCTTTAGTGCCAGCTGGAAAGAACACTTGTCCCACCTTTGGGAAGTGCAGGGCAGGATACAGGACGTCAAAGCTGAGAAGTGCCAGCTGACCATGGCTGAAGTGGCATACCTCGGGCATGTTGTAGGCCGGGGACAGCTCCATCCTAACCAAGTAAAAATAGTGGTGATCAAGGCACGGCCCAGACCAGAAACGTAGAAGCAGGTCAGGAGTTTTCTAGGGACAGCAGGGTACTATAGGAAATTTGTACCCAACTACAGTGCCCTGGCTGCTCCCCTATCTGACCTGGTAAAGAAAAAGATGCCTAAGAAAATTACCTGGAACCGGCCTGTGAAAAAGCCTTTACCCGACTGAAGGAGGCACTGTGCAGTGCTCCTGTAGTGACAAGTCCTGACTATAGCAGACCCTTTATAGTCCAGACTGACGCCTCAGACATGGGTATTGAGGTAGTACTGAGTCAGACATCCAACCAAGGGAAAGATTACCCTGTAGTGTACCTGAGTAAAAAGTTACTTCTCAGGAGCAGGGTTACTCTACTCTGGAAAAAGAGTGTCTTGCCATAGTATGGGCCTTAAAGAAGTTAGAGCCATACTTATACGGGCATCATTTTGAGGTACAAACTGACCACAACCCCCTGGTTTGGCTGACACAAATGGGAAAAACTAATGATAGACTATTAAGATGGAGCAAGGGTATGACATGGTGATCTTACATAGGGCTGGAGTGACCAATCAGAACCCAGATGGCCTGTTGCATCTACATGAGGAGTGAACTGACATAGTGAGCTCTTCCCATGCAGGAGATAGAGCCCCCAAATTCAGTCTATGTGGGGAGGACTGTGACACTTGGTCAGCTGGTTATGACTGTTATATGATATTTGTAATGTAAAAATGTAGTATTTGAGCCTGTGCTTCCATGGGTGCCCCCCCCCTCAAGGTTTCAGTGAAGGTACAGGCTACGTAGACTGACCAGGAGATCTGTGTAATGTAATTAACTTCCTTGAGAAACTGCATTTTATGGCCATCTGCTAGAGGATAAGCCTAATAAACTTTTATGACGTTTTAGGAGGAATAGGCCATTGATACCAAGATTAGTGCAGGAAAGACTCCATTGAGCAAGCTCATTCACAAGGAGGTCTTGAGGCACATACACATACAGTTCGCAATTACATAGACAGGAGATATAAAATGTAGAACAACAAAGAAAAATATATATATAATACAAGAGGTATACATAATAGAAGTCCTTATACTATATATGCAGTACATTCCAGCTTTAACCTTGCCCTAAATTATGCAACACATTTCAGCTTAATAAGTAGAGGACCAGTTGGTACCTTGGAAGTTGACTTGGCATTGGGCACCTAGTAGTACCTACATATGTCTTTTAATTTAGAGATAGCTAGTGTTTTGTAGGAGTTAATTGATACAATGCTGGTTAGCTTCAGCATGGCTTGTAGTTGGTTCCAAATGTTTGGGAGGGCGTATGAGACAGCTGTTTGGCCAGCTGTATGCGTGTCCTGGGAACATCTAGTAGGATAAGGTCGGATTTCCTTTGGGAGTAGGCGCTATGCGAGATGTGTATGAGAGACGTTACCAACATGGTGCTAAAAGTTGTAAAACCCTTTGAATCTGCCTTGGGAACAGGAAACCACACAAGATCAAAGAGAAAACGTTTAATTAAGGAGTCATATTTAGGAAATGCTTTTCCTTCTGATGATGTGACATTATTTAACATACCTTCTGCTACAAAATCATGTTTGGAATTTTTTATTCTAAAAAGGAGGAGCTAGATGACTCACCAAGGGGGTGGGGAGATTGGGTTGAAATTTATCCTTGTAATTGGGAAATAAGACATATTCCATCTTGGGACTCTTGAAAGACACAGCTCTCTAATATAACTGCACTTACAGAGGTAATACATTAGATAGAAAAGATCTAAATGTGTTTTGATAGGAGTTTGTTCTGTAGTTTTCTTTGCTTTTCTTTATGTGATTGTGATGCTCTTTGATATATTGCTCTATGTTAAAGACTTGCCACTCTGCAAAGAGTTGGTACAAAGTGGAGTAACACAGTACACCATTGTGCCCTACTACTGTTATACACTATGTAGTGAAAATACTGAATAGATGACAACTCAGTAAAACACCAGTCACAATAACGAGGATGAAATAGCAGATAAGGTTTTTATGAAATTTATTTAGAATGTTGTGCTTGGAATGCAGAACTAACCAATGACCATCATTGTACGCTTAGTTTTGCTGCCATGAAATGTCAACAAATTCAGCTACAGTGAGGCTGCAATCGGTCATTCAGGAAAGCAGCAGGAAATGTAGGGGTTCCTCAGTGTTGAAAAATAAAATATGACATAGATCACACAGGGCTAAGCTATGCACATAACACAAAATGACATATGCCAGAGAATGGGGCAAGGAAAACTGATGGGATGATGATTTAATTCTAACTGTCTGTGAAGATGCCCCCCCCACCAAACACACACTGCACCACAAAAGATAAGCATCACTGCAATTCATACCACTGATGCTGCTGAAACCACAACAACATAGTATCTTACATTATGATGTACCAGGTTACATGAAAAACACAGTTTATTTGGACGACAATATGAGGTTGAGGTGGGGTAGCATGAACAACGGAGAATTGCACTGACAAAACTACAGTACTTCCTTCATTGAAAAACTGCACTAACTAACTAGGAATGATCGACTTTGCGAAAAGCATTCCAAGGACAAGCAATTCAGATCAAATTTAAAAACTACACATCCAGGTTGACTTAATTTGAATAAGTTTATTTTTATTTCGTTCACTGACAGCGTTAACTCAGCAACAGAGCTACCGGGGGACAATCACCCATCAGACTTTCACTAGCCAGCAGTCATTCATTGGTGATTTAGTTGGTGACGTAGGCATCAGCAAGTACACGGACATGCGTGTTACGGATTCGGTGTGGCCGAAAGAGGGGTGGGCCAGGACGGCACTACAGAGCAAGACAAAAAGCAGATAAAAATAAACCAGGTACATTTTTATTTACATCTCAAATTGCAAAAACACTAGTTAACAGGTGATAGGCAAGGGAATATGTTTCAATAGGCTAGAAATGCACGTTGTCTGTCACTTTAAGAGAACAAGAAACTTTTGATTAGGGTTTCTCTTCACTGGTCAATTTAACACATCCTGCGGCTTTCAGCCACACTGAAACCTTTTGGGGTCAAAGGTCAAGTCTCTTACTCACTGCTGACTTGTGTGAGACAATCACAGATCATTTATTTATAATACAAATAATATACAATAACCATAAGCAGGGGGCAGAGCATCACAGATGAAACCTCCTTGGCTGATTAAGTATTGTTTGTGTTTCCACACAATGTTTTTTTTTTTATCAATTGTTAAGGCATTTCATGATGTCTGTAAATCTGTTTATATTGTATATTTGCCTATTATATCATATGTCATCTTTGTCACCTACAGTTCTACCAATGTTAAATTTTTTTTGTATTATTGACTGACGTGGAACCTTTGTAAAAGAGCTCCCAGCTCAAAGGTGCTTGTAATGCAGGATCTTATAAATAAAGCTTAAGGCTATGGAGGACAAACAGCGTGTGTCGCAAATGGCTTCACCATTGTTACCTGCTCCTTTTCCCCAGAGCTTGCCGTTGACCCGCTGCTCCCCGCAGTTGATGGCATTGCCTGCTGATTTGTCAAGAAAAAGGACAAGAATGCTAAGTTGGTGGATAAACACTCACATGCTGAAAAGGGCAAGCAGTTGCATTGGGACAAAGATGCCTCTCCTGCCCGGTCACATTTTCCTTTTAAATGAAGTAAGTCTGCAGAAAAAGACAGATCCCAAGTAAAGTTCTTGGGTTCTGCTGCTCCTGACCATCTTTGAGACACCAAGGTTGGTGTCTGGCATTGGATCTAATCCTCTCCCAGGGGATTCATAGCTGATTCCGCTGTTGGACACTGTCCCTGTCAACAAATCCGTTGTCAATGACCCCAGTGGAGCCTATCAATGTGCAGATGATGTTTCAGACTATGTCTGAACTTTTTCAAAAGCTTCTGCCCCTGACTCCGCCATTGATGCTAATCCTTTCACTGCTGCCAGGTCCATTACTGTCATCTTCATCGACGATGCCAGCGCTTCCTGTACAGGTTGCTCTGCCTGTCATGGGGCTTCCTTCTTCAATCCCTGTCCCGTCAACATTTTCTACTGTGTGGCCTCCTCCTGCCATTGACCTGCTGCCTAGTCCTGTTAACGAGGAAGAGAGGAGGAGGAACTGAGATACAATCCAGACTTAATGGAGGAGGAAGAGGGGGAAGTTACATCCACTCCAGTGTGGTGGGCTAGAGTTCCACAGTATCCTCTTGTAATGAGGGCAGTGTGCATTACACACCTAGATCTCTCCCCGAGGATTCCTCTTTCCAGGCTTTCTTACGGCAGCACCAGTTGAAGGTGGGCTAAACTGCTGAGGATTCCTCAAAGAAGCCCCTCTATGAATTTTTAGAAGTTTCAGTATCGCCTACAGTTATTATTCCTCCTATCCATTTGGCTTTGGAGGATACCACAATGGTTGCTTAAGACAGGCCTTGTTCTTTGCCTGCCAGTCTTGTAAGGTGAATAAACAATAGCCTGCCCCTTTGGATAAGCCCTGTTATTCCACACAGCCTGAAACAGTCTGAAATGGATTCTGTGGTTATTATGGCTGCACATAACAGATTTAAAGCTCCTAAACACAAGAGCTCGCTTCCTCCTGATAAGGAATCAAGGAAGCTGGCTGTAATGGGCAAAAGGACATACGAACATACAAAATGCCAGCAGAAACAGGCCTCACGGTCTATTGAGTCTGCTCATTTGTGCAGCTAGCCCCTCAACTTGCAGCTGCCCCACTCTCCCCTCCCCTCCTCACAACAATCTCCCCCTCACTCTGACCCACCCCTTCTTAAATCCACCCACCGTTCTACAGAATACCACTTCCTTGGACAGAGTATTCCACTTGTCTACCACCCTTTCTGTGAAAAAGTGTCTGCTGATTTCCCTCCTGAATCTTCCCCCCTCCAATCTCAGTCGATGCCCTCTTGTGTCCCTCCCCCTTTTGATCTGGAAAATCTCTTCTGTAAGTCTTGTTTATTCTCTTTAAGTATTTAAAGGTTTTGATCATATCCCCTCATCCCTCCTCTCCTCCAGGGAATACATGTTCAGCTCTCTCATCCTCTTCTCATAGGATTTTCCCTCCATTCCCTGGATCATCTTCATTACCCTGTGCTACACCCCCCTCCAACAATCTGATGTCCTTCTTGAGGAATGGACGCCAGTACTGTATGCAGTATTCCAGGTGCGGCCTGACAGTGACCTGTACAAGGGAAGGATCACCTATCTGTTCCTAGAGGAGATTCCCCTCTCTCTGCACCCCAGCATCTTGTTTGCCTTTGCAGCCGCCTTCCTGCACTGAGCTGAGTGGTTCATACTCTTCGTAATAAGCACCCCTAGATCCTTTTCTTCCATGGTTCATTTCAACTCTACCCCTCCCAGCTGATACTTCCTCCCCTGGTTCCTAGCTCCGAAGTGTAGGACCTTGCACTTCCTGGCGTTGAACCCCATCTGCCATGTTTGCGACCACTCCTGTAGTTTGGTCAAGTCCTCCTGCAGTCCCCTCCACCCCTTCACATCATCTATCACAGCTCCCATCTTGGTATCATCTGCAAACAGACTGATCTTGCTCCGGATCCCATGTGAGATGGTTCTATGTCATAATGGCAACTGCTGAAAGGCGACTGTCATTATGGCGAGGGTATACCTCCGAAAATCAGTTTTGGTGATGCACAACCCCGGCGCACAGGAAAACAGCACCAGGGGACTTCGATTTTTAAAATTAATGCGAGGCGGCACCCCACCAAAATGATTCTTAACTCTCACGGGGTGCATGTTGGGGGTGTGCAAATTCTGTGGCAAAAAGACATTTCAGGCCGGGTGCACAAAAATGTAGGCACGCATGAACCTGAACCCAGAACCCTTGCAGCTTTAGACTGCCACCCACCCAGCACGCTACAGGGCCAGCTCAATAGCCCCACATCAACCATACCAGGCCAACCCTCCCTCCCTTCTGTCATGCTCACTCCCCCCCCGCGTGTGTGTACATATAGTGACGTCCTGTCTCTATATACGCGAGCCTCCCCCATCCTGTCGCCTTCCTCACACCCTTGCCCTGTCCCTCCTGTGCCGCAAGTGGGTTACCATTTTGGTAGGCCACATCACAGGATACCGTGTGAGATATTGGCTATGAATATCCAAACAGCACTGGTCCCAGTACCAAACCCTGCGGCACTTCGTGACGTCCCTCAGTGATGAGAGTTCCCCCCTACCACTACCCTTTGCTGGCTACCCCTCAGCCAGTTGGTGATCCAATTGGTCATTTTTGTTCCCACCCGTATGTATTCTAGCTTTCCCCCCAGCCTCCCATGCGGCACAGAATCAAAGGCTTTGCTGAAGTCCAAGTACAGGACGTCCACTGCATGGCCCTTGTCCAGCTCCCTGGTCACCCAGTCATAAAACCCAACTAGGTTCATCTGGCAGGATCTGCCTGAGACAAACCCATGTTGATGACCATCTTGGAGACCACTGTCTTCCAAAAAGGTCACCAGCCTCTCTTTTAGGATTGTCTCTATGAGCTTCCTCATGATTGAAGTGAGGCTCACTGGTCTGTAGTTGCCTGGTTCATCCTTTGGGACACTTTTATGAATGGGCACCACATGGGCACATATGCTTTGACATCTCTTGGCCTTAAAATGGCCAACTACCAATGAGCTGCTTGATGGATTGGACAAAACTGAAGTCCAACAATCTGTTGTCCATGGTCTGGAGGCCATTAAGCACCTTTTACGGACGGTCTATGATGCCTCTGACTCTGCTGTTCCTGCAACTGCTTCTGGCATGTGCCTGCACTACCACTCCTGGTTACATACTGCTGGCTTCGTTGCTGATATACAACAATTGGCCCATAATGTTACCTTTAAATGTAAGCAGCTTTTTGGTTCCAATGTTGAATCTGCTTTGAGGGACATTCACATGTCCCAGATGACCTTGAGATCCCTTCATACCCTTAAACCTAAGCCTCAAGGCCAGGTTTCCTTTTGTAGACCCTATGCCCTCCCTGGTAGAGGCTATTCTAGGGGACCAGACATGGCTCCCAGCAAACCCAGGCCTCCCCCAGGCCCCTTTGTCTCGTGGTACAGTTTCCAGGGTCACCACAATGCTGATCTTAGCAGCGCATCTGCTGCCCCTGAGCCTTCTGACTCCCTTCTGCCTCCCCAAAAGCCTGAAGATCAGGGCACCAGTCCTTGTTTTCTGACAAAGGTAATTTCTGACCGAATACTAAATCACATTACTGACTTTCCCGTTTTACTTTTTGACCCCCACACACATTGTGCGGAACCTCGTCTGCACACACTTGATGCTCACTGGACATTGAGTTGGTACCTTGGTCGTGCTAGGGATAGTAGAATATCCTCTCAGCTATTTGTGACTTTTGCCTCCAGGATGGTGGACTCCCCTATTTTGAAGCAGAGCCTTTCCAAATGGTGGCTCTGCTGCATTAATTTCTGTTACCAGAATCACAGTAAGCAGCTTTCTGGTCCTGTCCATGCTTACTCCACCGATGGAGTAGCTACTTCCATGTTTTGTTTTCACAGTGTGTCCAATGCTGAAACCTGTACTGCTGCCACTTGGAGTACTGTTCATACATTTATCAAACATTACATTCTGAACATCATCTTTTGTAGACATGCCAGATTTGGCTTTACTGTCCTGCAAGGCCTCCTTACTCAGGGTATTTAGAACTTTTCTTCCTCCCTCATTGCTTTGGTAATGCTTGAGAATCATTCAATGATGTGACTCAGTGGAGGGAGATATCCTCGGAGAAGGTAGAATAGTTACCTAATGTAACAGTAAATCTGCAGGAGAATCTCCTTGACTGAACCACAGTTCTCCTTCACTGCAGCCCCCCTTTTTTTGGTGGTAGGTGGTATTCTGCCTGCTCTTGCATGTTGGTTCTCCTCTTATGCCTGATTTCAGCATGATATTAGTCAGGTTTCCATATCCTCTCCTGTATGCCTGATCTGATCCTGGTTGCTTTGGTCTCTGCCAGTCTGATGATCCTCTGAGCTTGTCACTGATGGGGAACTGAGGCATGATGGAACCACCCATGTTATATAACCAGCAAGGGTGCACACCAATGTGGGATGCCCCAGCTAGCAAAAGTTTCCAGGTAGCCCTGACACTGATGGCTTACAGTTCCATGATGTGGCTCAGTGGAGGAGATTTTGCTCAAAGATCTACTGTTATAGTAACTATTCTTTGCATACTTTTGATGTGCATCCAACGTCTTATGGTTCTGTTTGGACAGGACTAAGGACTATAAAAAAATCCCAACAGTTCTTTGCTCCTTTGCCTCTCATAGGGAAGGAAAGAACAGTTACGATCTTACTGTAACAGTAGTTCTTTGAAAGAATCTCTTCTATTAGGCCACACCTTTGGAACTATACCCACATCAGTGCTAGGACCATATGGAAACCTTTGCTAGCTGGGGCTGCTCATGACAACATCATGTGTCAGTGTCTACATAAACATGAGAGGTCCCATCTCTCCTCACTGCCTCACTGGAGATTAGACTCGGAGGAGCTCCATTTCTGGGACAATAGGAGATCAAACCAGCACCAAGCATACTAGGTGAGAAATAGAGCTTCACAGAACATCCATGGACTAGTATAAGACAGAAATCTGTGATGCCACCCAAGGGGGAGAGAGGGAGGGAAGGCATGGCCTAATGGAAGAGATTCTCTCGAAGATCTACTGTTATGGTAAGTACGTAACGGTTCTATCTTCTTCAAGGATATCTCTTCCATTAGGCAACACATTTGGAATGAATCCCAAGCAGTCCCAAAAGCTAACTGGAAAAGTGGTACAGTCTGATGTAAGACAGCAGGCCCTATAGTACAGCCAGGCAAATGCCTGCCTGTCTGTGAGATATTATGTCCAGCCTGTAATGATTAGTGAACACATGGATAGTGCTCCATATGGCTACAGTACAAATGTCAGCAGCAGAAACATTCTTGAAACAAGCAACAAAAGTGTCCATACTCTTGTGGAGTGACCATGAACCACACCATAGCACACTTAGCATACTTTCTATAACAGAATGTAATACAATGTACCAGCCATTTGTACGAGCACTGTTTAGATGCAGAGGCACCCTCTTTCCCAGGGGTAAACAAAAGGCTGAGAGGACTTTCTGCAATCCTTGGTGTGATTCACACAGTATCTTGGTATTCTTTGAACATCCAAAGTATGGCACATAGCCTCACCCTGATTTGCAGGCTCAGGGTAATGAACTTATTCTATGAACATTCAAAGTATGGAGCAAAGTCTCACTCTGATTGACATGTTCAGGATAATAAACGTATTCTATGAACATCCGCAGTATATAGCAATGCCTCACGCTGATTGGCAGGCTCAGGGTAATAAACTTACTCTATGAACATTCAAAGTATGGAACAAAGTCTCACTCTGATTGACATGTTCAGGATAATAAACTTTATTCTATGAATATCCACAGTATCGAGCAAAGCCTCACCCTGATTGGCAGGCTCAGGGTAATAAACAGGAAAGCGTGTGGTCTAATTCGATGTACTGTAAACTCAGATACCACGTTTGGTAAAAACGTAGGATTGGTTTTCAAAGAAAAAATCCGAAATAGCATGCTCAAACCTTCTAAGTTGCTTCACACACTGGAATTCACATTTCTTCTAAGGGGTGTTACTGGATAGTGGCAAACAACAAACAATCCAAAAATACCAGTGCCCCACACACACACAGCATAGCATATTTAAACTATCCACTGCCAACACTGGCTATATTTACTTTTAGCTCCATGTGAGGAGGGTCCTCTTAGAGCACAGTGTATAAAAGGAGCCAATTAGATACATTAGCCATTGAGGTATTGGAAAGTTAGGGACTAAATTAAGGGTCCCACCTTGACGTTGGTGATTAAGCTTACTCACACTGGAATTCCAGTCTGAAACTAAGAGGACCCACTCCTCACATGGAGCTAAAAGTAAATATAGCCAATTTTGGCAGTGGAAAGTTTAAATATGCTTTGTTGTGTGTGTGTGTGTGTGGGGGGGGGGGGGTGCGCTGGTTCTTTTGGATTTCTGGTTTTCAAAGAAACTCTGTGGAAAATCAAATAAGGAGGCTCACACTTAAGAGCCTGCAGCTCTGAACCCTGTGAAGAGAAGTGACTGCAACCAAAAATGGCACTTTCCATGACAGGAACTGTAAGCCACAACTCGCGGCTGGCTCAAGAGTAACCAATGTCAGTTTCTCCAGAACATGATTCAGATCTCAAGATGAACCGGATTACAAATAGGAGGTTTTATATGCAAAATACTTCTCAAAAAAGTATGGGAGACCTCCAATTGGACAACCGTATGCACATCAGTAGGGGCATGGAAAGCTGATATAGCAGCCAAAAGCACCTTTAGTGAGGAATACTGTAGACTGGAGTCTGACAGTGACAGCCAGTATTCCAACACTGCATTCTATGGAGAGGTCAATGGGGAAAGCTACCAACTGTAACCCCTAGGTGGCGCTATTTCTATGGTTACTTCCCCTCTATGAGTTCCTAACAACAGTTTGAGGTGCCTGGGTTCAATATTATGGTGCCTCCACCCAGAGTAACAATAGAGGGAGTGTCTACCTAGCCTGGTATAGTCCTCTAGGAAGCTATAACCACCCACAATCCCGCCTAGTGACCAATTACCCAGATGCAGACAGTGACCCTTAACAGCATTCAAGCGACAGTCTGCAATAGGCATTAACAATATGAACACACCCTTTACACTTACTACCAGGGTTGGCCCTTCAGCAATATCCCTGGAGACCCCTTGTAAAACAAGGTTAGTAAAACAACTTCACACTTTCAGTACTATACCCAACTAATAATATGCACATAAGCCAGGTTAAACGTGAAAAAGGCAATCAGATTTATTCGGGGTAGTGGACAAGGAAGGGGTGTGACTCTAATTAAATGATTTGTATTCTGATTTGACTCAGGTTTTTGGCATGCACTTTTAACTCCCAAAAGAACAGTTCAAGAACACTGGGTACCCAGGATTGAGAGGTGTTTCCTGTGGGTGGCCGGCGTTGCAGCTGATGTTGGGGCCCTTGATGAAAAGAAAAAAGCAGTTATCATGCACAACAACAAGATGATTATTTGTAATCCTGGCTGGTTCACCCAGTCTCGTGAAACCCAAGGATTTAGAAAAGAAATCAGATGATACCACAGATAATTATGTGACTTGTTGCAGGGAGCTACCCTGATTGTACTCACATTACCCATTGGCTGGAGACAAAGTCCTGGTGAAATTAAGACCTGAGACTGGAAGCAGATGCATATGGGGAAGCTGGGCCAACACAACTCACCTCCATTTCACAACCTTTCCCTGAAGGTGGCCACAACCTGCGACTGCTTTCTGCACAGGGGCTGGATCCCCCAGGCTGGTCTCTCACAGATGACACTGGAGCTGGCACCAGATAAGACGGCATGGGCCAGTTTGGACAAGGGCCCCAAGACTGGATCAACACTTCTGGCAAAGTTCAGTTCAATTGCTGGTGACCTTTTCAACTGGCAGACAATTCGAACACAAGTACACATGGGCTCCTTTCTGGCAATCAGGAGTCTGTGGGCAGCAGGCATTGATCCACAATAAACATTCAGCACACTTAAAGGAAACAGCATTTAAGTCTCTACCTCTCAATTCAGTTAAAAGCTGGTACACAATTTCAGTTGATTCACCAGCAAAACCTCCGAAACTGCAGGCAGGCAGTTCCTGTAATATTAAGTAGAGGTCAACTTTTTAGTTCTCTGTTTTTGGGGTTGTCTTTATTTAGTGTAACTTTAATTTGCCAGGGAGGTAATCTAGCTGGGAGAAAATTTGCAGTCATTTGTGACTAGAGCTGTTACTGAAACTCTGTGAAAGAGGTGTCTGATAAGGGGTGGAACTGAAGAAGGCTTGAGGGACTGTGGATCACAAACAGGAGTTGACTGTGAACTCTGCTTGCTGCAGAAGCTGAGAGAGGGAGAGCAGCAACCCTACAGCAAAGAGGTGTTAGGGTGATTAGCCCTGATCAGATTCTTTGCCGTAATGGAGATGCAAAGGAGATACAGACTAGTTGCATATCAGTAATAAATCTTGTTTATTACACCAAAAGGAAATCACAGTTGCCCTAAGCAGTTATTACTATAAGACACTGGGAGCTGAGCCTAGCTTTCCCCAATATCCCAAGGAGTGAAGAAGGTCTCTGAGGGGAATACATAATACATTACATTATATACTACATATAGTTGTTATGGTTACCATTCATAAGAAGCGGTACTAGATACGTAAAATAAGTCCTAATGGCTAAAAGTTAGGTGGCTCCACAGTGTTATCTAGCCCTATACAATAAGTGTCAGCTATATCGTAAATCAAAGGATGCATAGAAGGTACATGGAGAACACAGGATGTAGTGTAGTTATGTAACCCTTAGGTGGCACTATCCCATGGGCTACTACCCCTGCCTTCTTGGCTAGTAGCAGGTTAAGGGGCCTAGGTTCTGCAATGGGTGCCTCCACCCAGAGGTCAGGGTTGGTAGTGGTCAAACTAACCTGGGCACAGCCAGCCGGGACACTGTAACCCCCCCTCTTTCCCTTCTAGTGGCCTGAGCAATATACGATAATCACTTTCACAGTACCCCTTGTACACCATACAAGTATTCACACTGTTTGCACTTACCACCAGGGCTTGTTCCTCTGGCTCGACCCTGGGGACCCCCTGTAAAACAAGGTTATGCACAGCAAATAGCAACAGTACAGTACTCTTGGCACAAACTGGAACTACAGTCAGGTTAATTGCAGAAAAAGTCAGATCTAATTTATTCTGGGGACTTGAACAAGGAAGGGGCGTAATCAGGTTGATTGGCTTAAAGACTGTATAAATCAAACAGTTATACATGCGCTTTAAGTCCCCACACAGTCACACCTCTGGGTACCCAGGTAGGGAGATGACGGGATAGCCAGGAACGTTACAGCTGGTTGGGGTCCTGTGATGGAAGAAAGCAACATGCACAACACACACTATTTGTAATCCAGAGCCGGAGGGCTCAGTTTGTAAAAGAAAAAGCAACCAGACAATCAGATGACAACACCTTAGATTTAACTGTAGTTACTGGGAGCTACCCTGATGTTTACTCACGATACCCAATACTGGACACAGGCAGGACAAAATCGAGACTGCAGGTTGTTGAGCTGGAGTGCCCGAAGAAGTGGGGCCCACACGAATCACCGAAGTGTTGTTCCTGTTCAAGTGTTGAGCAAGGGGCTGATCCCCAGGCAGGTCTCTCGTCGATGGCTTTCTCTGTGCAGCAGGTAGTCGGGCTGGGCCAGTGTGGCAAGGCCCAGGCCCAATGGAGATGATTTTGGATTCAGTCCATGGGGCTGGATGCAGCTTCCAGCAAGAAGAATACAGTTCAAACCACAGTGGGGAACCAAATTGTGACCCACTAGCAGCACACAGCACATTTACATGTAAGGAAATTCTAATGCAGCTTTCAGCAAGCAGAACACAATTCAAACTACAGTGGGGCACCAAATCACGACCCACTATAAGCAAACAACACGTTCACATGTAAATAAATTCCACCGTACCAGGCAAAAGGCTCTCCGGTCGCAATTACAGAGTCTCTGCACAATCCGTTAGTTCAGAGGTGGCTGGAAGTCCTGACAGGCTGATCGCATTCAGCAAATCTTCAGTCTTCTTCAGGTTAAAACCTGGTCACAGTCCAGTGACTTAAATCATTCTCACAACTCGGATTCAGTCCAAATAAACTCTATTTTCCCTCTCAGGGATAGCAGGCAGACATGCAGGCCAAACTCAGGCCTTTCCACAGTTCTTCCACACGAATCCATGCCGGGGATGCTGCTTGAATCATTCAAGCTGTTATCTCTTTACTTCCCAGCTCAGAACTGAAACTAGTTGCAAGCAGCTTGGGAATTTCCCCAAGATCCAAAATGTTCGGTTGGCTGATCTGTCTGTCAGTCACAACAAGGACTCCCCCTCCAGGTTATTTTAGGCGCCAAAATGCAAAAACTACAATTCCTACAAGTTTTGACCCCACCAAGCCCCTGTAGGCAGGCTCCATTTTAGAGTCCCAAATGTACTGATTGGCCCATTTTAGCAGTCCAGGACTAAGATGATGGAAACAAACAAAACTGTCCATGCTGCAAAGAAGGCAGGTTAGAAAAAAATGCAATATTATTACTACTCTAACAAATGATCAGCAAACAAGCACATCTTCTAACACAGCTCCCTTTTAGATTAATTATGACTGCAATCCAGGCAGCTCTTAAAGAGACAGTACACAGAGGCTATATAGGCACTCTCTGGCAATCAGATTTAAACTGCAAAAACGCAGGACACCAGCCTGGCAGTGAGCATTTAGACAAGCTCAAGGAAGACTTTTCGGGAACCCCCATTTGTAGGGGGGGTTACACCCTTCCCTACCTGGAGAAAGCCTGGCATTTGCATCAAGTCTGTGCCATCACAATATCAAAATGCAATATAAACGAGACATATATATATATGTATGTATGTATATATATAATATATATATATATATATATATGATTAACTTATTACATTACTATACCTTTCAATATACTTCACATTTCTACATCCATACTGACAATATTTATGCATGTTTCATACAAGTAATACTGATTCATTTAATAACTTTTTGTACATTAAACAGTGTAAGACGGGGCCCTTCCCTATCAGCTAACTTGGGGCTGGATGGGCAGGGGCACCATGGTAAGAGGGAAGAACAAGTAACCTGGAGTTGGCCATCAAGCTCAATTTGGGCAGCGAGCTTGGTGAAACATAAACCCCTCTGTGAACCACATTGAGAGGCAAATCCACTGGCCTCCCAGGGGAATCATAACTAAAGCATAGCACTGGCTTGACACCTTGCCCAGTCTTTCTGGGGGGAGCGGCCACAGTCTCTGTACTTTCAGCACTAACTTTAGAGCTTTCGTCACTTGTGAGGGGTGTCTCTGCATGGATGGGAATGTTAAAACTTGGAGCACTGCCAGCTTCTTGTTCTGTAGGCTCTGTTTCCACAACACTTTGCTCATTATCTTCTGATGGAGGCCCAGGTTGCTCATTTTGAGGAGGCTCTGGCACAATTAGGCTTTGCAGCACTGAAGGGGTGCTGTCAACACTCTCACATCATTCAAGTTCTGGTGTGTCACCAGAGAGACTCAGATCGTCAGCCCCTTCTTTGGGCAATTCACACAGTTCCACAAAACACAGAGAGTCCACAACCTCAGACATAATACTTTGCACTTCACTTTCAGGGAGCATTGGCTCCAAGGACGAAGCTGGGAGGTTAGGCAATCCAGAAGGCCCAGCTTCATCCTCACAATTAGTCATAGGGTTACCTTGAAACAGCTGACTCAATTCATAGGAGGGGTAATAGGCATTGTCACTCTCACTTTCGTCAGAGGTGGACCGACAGTCACTATCATTCTGGGCCTGTTGAGGGGGAAACATTAAGTCTGCAACTACGGGGGTAGGTTGACTCTGTCTCTTTTTTTTCAGCAGCACAAGTCACTGGCCCAAGGGAATCAATCTCTGAAAGTTCAGCCAAAATTATGACTTGGCTGATAGGTAGCAAGTTGTTATGGTGCATGGTCTTGACAGCTTTGGAGTTATTCTCTGGGTGTACTTTGTACACTGGTAAATCATTCAACTTTCCAACTACTACATGGGGAAGATGGTGCCAACTATCAGCAATTTTGTGTTTGCCATGCAGTCCCAAATTGCGTAACAACACACGGTCTCCAGGCCAAAGCTCTTGAGCGTTTACTTTTTTATCATGCCTCTCTTTGTTGGCGAGATTTCTTTTGGTGGCCATTGTCTGGGCCAGTTGATTGGCGTGGTTTAATTGAGCTTTCAGTTTTTATACATACTATAGGTAATTTTCAGCTCGGACCCCATCTGGAGAGACCCCAAAGCAGACATCAATAGGCAGTTGGGCCTCCGTCCCGAACATGAGGCAGTAGGGGGAGAACCCAGCAGCGTCATTTTTTGTAAAATTGTATGCGTGGACCGAGGTGCTAATCTGCTGGCTCTACTTAGGCTTGTCTTTGGGATGGAGGGTGCCCAGCATGTCTAGAAGGGTGCAGTTAAAATGTTCTGATTGAGGGTTCCCCTGTGGGTGATAAGGGGTGGTTCTTGACTTCCGCACCCCCCATAGAGAGAGAGCATTTTTTTGATTAGCCGACTTTCAAAATCTCTGCCTTGGTCAGAGTGGATCCGCTGAGGGGCACCATAGTGGATGAAGAAATTTTCCACTAGCACCTTGGCCATGGTAGAGGCCTTTTGATCTTTAGTTGGAAAAGCTTGCGCATACTGTGTGAAATGGTCCGTAACCACTAACACATTGCCAGTATTCCGCTGATCAGATTATAAACACAAAAAGTCTATGCAGACCAGTTCCATGGTGGTGCTGGTAGTAATATTGACAAAGGGGGCAGCTCTTTGAGGCAGGGCTTTCCTTTGCAGGCAATGACTGCAGGTCTTTACATGGTTCTCAACATCGGCCCCCATCTTGGGCCAGTAGAATCAAGATTGTACCAAATCGAGAGTTCTGTCAATACCAAGGTACCCCATGTGATTGTGGAGGGACCTCAGTAGCAAATCTTCAAAGGCCATGGGCAGGACTAATTGCTGCCTGTCTACTTGACTGTCATGATCCACTGTCTCTCTGTACAACAACTGATTGAGTAGCTTCAACCTGGGGCCTTCTTTAAACAATAGAGCAGTTCTCAAGTCAGGGGAATGCAACTTGGACACATCCTTCCCCACACGCAGGGCATGAAGTGCAGGCTGAATCATAGAATCTTGGGATTGAGCCCACTGAATGCTGTCATTGTCAAACTGAGGTAGTGCACTAATATCTAGAGCTGAAAAGTGGCAATAGGCAGCCAGTATGCAGATATCAGGAGGGCCTGAGCAATCTACTAAACAGTCCACTGTGTCCGTAGACATCTGTTCATCTTGGTCAAAATTTTGGTACAAGGCTCGGATGTCAGGTTCAGACAGCCTGACCCAATCATTCTTGGAAACTGGCCTTCATGTCAAGGAGTTAGCATCAATATGTTTCAGTCCTGGCCTATATTCAACAGCATAATCATAGGTTGATAAGGGGGAAAGTCACCGGTGCCCAGTAGCATCTAACTTAGCTGAAGCCTGTACATAGGTTATAAGATTATTGTCGGTCTTCACCAATATCTTTGCCCTATAGAGGTATTCATGAAACTGGTCGATGATGGCCCATTTTAGCGCAAGGAACTCCAGCTTGTGCACAGAGTAGTTTCTCTCCGATGGGGTCAAGCTCCTACTGGTGAAGGCCACTGGTCTCAAACCATCCTCATGGGCTTGATACAGCATAGCTCCTAGACCCTGCAGACTGGCTTCTGTATGCAGCACATAGGGCTTGGTGGGGTCAGCAGAGGTGAGGATGGGATCATGGGTGAGCTGGTATATGACTTCATGAAAGGCTGCTTCACATTCGGGTATCCAGCGGGGCCCAAAAAGTTCACCTGTGTGGAAGTACACTGTCACTGGTTCTTTGACAGCCTCTTTTTCATATTTATGGTTGGAAGAAGGGTAACCCTAGGTAAGATTCAAGAGCGGGCGAATCACCTTTGAATAGTCTTTTATGAACCTGTGGTAGTAGCCACAGAACCCCAGGAAACGTTGTAGTTCTTTCAAATTATGGGGCTGGGGCTAAGTAGTCAGTGATTCAACCTTACTGGAATCAGTGTCTATCCCTTCTGCAGATACTATGTGCCCTACATACTTCATGGAGGTTTGAAAAAACTGGCACTTGTCAATGGACAGCTTGAGGCCGAAGTTTTCCAGTCGGTCTAGGACTTTAAACAGTCGGGTCTCATGCTCCTCTAATGTGCGCCTAATCACAATGATATCGTCGAGATACACTAGACATTCCAGCAAGTTCATATGTCCCACCGCACGTTCCATCAGTCGCTGAAAGGTGGCCGGGGCGCCTGAAACCCCCTGTGGCATTCTCAGAAATTCGCAGAACCCCAAAGGATGGATGAAAGCTGTTTTCTCACGGTCCTCCAGGGCCATCGGGATCTGGTAGTATCCACTGCAAAGATCCAATACCAAAAACCATTTGCTCCCATTCAAACAATCCAGGGCATCTTGTATACGGGGCATGGTTTACTGATCGGGAATGGTCCGCCAGTTCAGGGTTCGATAAATCAACATACGTCCTTACCGACCCATTCCTCTTATGCACAGCCACAGTGGGAGAGGCTTATGAGCTCCTTGATTCTTGTATCATACCAGCAGCGAGCATTTCCTGCATGTGTTTTCTCACATTATCTATGTCTGCTGGGGTGAGACATCGGGATCTCTCTTGAAATGGCCGGTCATCATGCAGGCGTATGTGATGCTCTGCACCCTGGATACATCCCACCTCCCATTTTTTTAATGGAAACACTTGGTCCCTCTGATCGAGTTTCTTGCTAATTCTAGCCTTCCATTCAGCTGGCAATGGGGAGTCACCAAAGTCAAATAAATCCGGGGTCACTCTCTCCTGCTCACCAGAGCACTTGTTACTGGGCAATACGTCAGTGTTGGCGCAGAGTACTGTAGCTAGGGTGCACCCTCTGTTCACCCGAATCTCCCAATCTGACACATTCTGAATCTGGACCATCACTCATCATGCATAGCCGTGGGCACGAGCAGGCAAGATGCTAGGTTTGACCAATAATCCCTCTGGCAACTTTTCATCTCCTGGTGCATCCAACATTAATATTTGTTATTTATGTTTCTCATTAGGCAGACTTCTCCATGGATTGTCATTGTGCTCTGGGCATTGGGGGCCAATACCAAGAAGTGGTAGCACTTGAGGTGGGCACCTGAATGAAGGCGCCATCCAAAATGGTGACACGATGTGGGCCAAAGCCCAAATGGGGATGGGGGGTAGGGTGACTGGATGTGGTGGGGTGGGCGACTGAAGTGACACGATGTCGCTTTATGTACACGCGTACATGGGGGGGCGAGCATGGCGAGTGTGGACTGGGAGAGGGTGGAGGTGATGTAGGGGGTGGCACTGTGGTCAGCTGCCAAGCTGAGCCATCGTGTCAGTGGTTGGCCTCTGGTTGCGGTGCATGGGGTTCTGGGTTCAGGTCTGGGATGGGCACTACTACATTTTTGCTGCGCCCGGCCCAAAACTTTTTTTTTTTGCTTTGCCCTACCCCAACATGCACCCCCCTGGAGTTAAGAATCCTTTAGTAGGAGGTGCGGGGGCAAAGCCCCCTGGGTGTGGGTGTGTGTGTAGGGGGCACAGCCCCCCAGAAATCAATAGATCTAAGTCCCTGGTGCCATTCTTCCATGCACAGAAGATGTCAGGGTGGCAAAATTGTTTTCGCCGCTCTGACGTCGCGATAATGCGGGTCGCCATTCGGTGCTCGCTGTTATCACATAGAACCCCAAGGAGTCAGGTTCCTTTTTCCACACTATCCCCACTGGCTCATCTGGGTCCACTTCATCGGGTCTCTGTTGCCAGTCATAAGCCCTTTTTACTAAGGCTGGAATTCTTAGGGCCCATCCAGTCAGCTGCCCTTGTTTATCATGGCAGAGTTGTGCTAGTCTCCCAAACATGTGGGCATTTGTTCCAATTAACAGGGGAACCCCATCATATTGTCCAGTGGGGACACACACTAGGGCCAGTGTCTCTACTTGCTCTTCTATGCCAGTGACAGTTGCAGGAAAAGACAACCAGAGTAGGGCATATCCTAGATATGGATAAGACTTGTCGTTCAGCTCCCACATATGTAGACCTTCCAGGGATTGTAAGGGCACATCAGATAAGTGTTTGTCATACCAGTCCTGAAACACAATGGTCACTTGCAACCCACTGTCAAACACAGCCCGAGTAGGAATACCATTCACAGCCACATTAGTCTCCATTGAAGGACCCACTATCTTGGACCAGTCTGGAAGGACAACAGCAGGGGCCTGGATAGATGATTTAGCCACAAAGGGGTTTGAGTTAGGATGGCTGAAGCCTTTACTGTGGTCATTTCGTGCACCCCTTGACCACTGACTCATTTTCCGAAGCTCTCCTTGAAGCTGGTTCAACACTTTCTCTAAGTTCTTCTGAAACTGGCATTCCTTCTTCATATGGAGATCCTTTCTGCAATTGTGACAAATGACACACTCAAGGGGCATCCTTGGGGAAAACATAGCAGGGGATGCTGGAGCATCAATGGGAGATTGTGATCTGACTTCTGCGTGTAGTGTACCATGTCTCAAAAGTTCCTTTAGGGTGGAAGTCAATTCCTTGAGCTCAGCTGAGAAGCCACCCTCAGTAGAGGATGCCTAAGGGTGCACCCCACCCCCATAACAGTCACATCCTGACAGGGGCCAGGGTCTCTATCAGCAGGGGATAGCTCAGCAAACACACCCAGTTATACTTTTCTGACTTCTTTCAGCAACTCCTCCCCCCACCGTTTAGCCCAGGGCAGGATACTCTTAGTGATCTCCATTTTGGAAGGGCCTTCCGGTGCCATGATCACTTGGGCTGCACTCACCCCATAATTACAATCTCCCTCTTCACCTTCTACCTCCCGCAGTTCTTTTATCAAGTCACAGTAGTCAGGTGGGTTACCTCTTCTATCCTGGAGCCTTACCTAGATGATCTGCAGTTTAGAATGCTTGGCATGTTGCAATATGTGCCCCAATTTCACACGGTTCAAATCCCTAGTGGCTACCCCACCTTTCTGGTAAGCTTTCTGCCGAGCTCTTTCTAGAAGAGTAACATAACGCAGACAAACTTTCCCCCTTCCATTGTTTGGTACCTTGGAATTTCCACATCAAGGTGTCCTCTGACTCAATGCTCACAAAATTGCCTTCAAATATAGATAGGTACTTCTGAGCAGATGCATCAGGGTTCATTGACCTCAAAAATTTAATGGCTTCAAGGGCTGGGCCCCTCAAACTTTCTATGATTCTTTTCCACTTCTCAGCCTCTGCACACTGGCACTTGGGTACCAAGGGGGCAACATAGTCGATCCAGGTTTCACAGTCATCCTCCTCCGGGGGGTTGGGAGGGTGCCCGAGAAGATTCTCAGCCTTCGGTAGGAGTCGTGACTAATGGCAGGTACAGATATAGGGGCCAGCATTGGCATGGGTGCAGAAGGCGGGGCAGTAATAGGTGCTGGAGTGGGAGGGGGTGTTGGGGAAAGAACATTCCCTGGTGGCAGGAACAGTTTCTTAAAGTCCTCTATGGTTTTCCCTTTCTCCAGCAACAATTTAGCAAATTTCTCCTCAAAAGTCTCAGATAATGGTAGGAGCTCATCCTCCCCAGGGTCTTTACTGTCTTTTGTCATCACTCTCCAGGCGGATGGGACCCCTTCTGAGGCTATAGTCTGTGGCACTTTAGAGCTGTCCATGAGGTCACTACACTCTACCAAGACTATGAAAGTTTGGGCAATCAAATCTGCCTGTCAACCCACCACCACAGGGTTTTTAAAACATTCAGCATTGGAGAGTGCTCCCTCTACAGTGTTCTTACTGGTACCCAGGGGAATATCCAGTATAAGCAGAGCATTTTGGGGGTCAATCTCCTGACCAGTACACCACTCCACCAACTGGTGTACAGCCATTTCTACTGGGGTAGCCATTAATCTTTAACAATAATTCATCATTTTTGGCCACTAGAAGGCACAAAATCCCAGCGGTGAGCCTCCAAGATGTAACTCCTAGGTGGCACCATGCCATGGGCTACTACCCCTTTCCTGCTTGGCTAGCAGCAGGTTGAGGGGCCAAAGTTCTGCAACAGGTGCCTCCACCCAGAGGTCAGGGTTGGTAGTGGTCAAACTAACCTGGGTACAACCCTCTGGGACACTGTAATCCCCCTGTTTCCCTTCTAGTGGCCTAAGCAATATACAATAATCACTTTCACAGTACCTCTTGTACACCATACAAGTACCCACACTGTTTGCACTTACTACCAGGGCTGGTTCCTCTGGCTCGAACCTGGGGACCCCCTGTAAAACAAGGTTATGCACAGCAAATAGCAACAGTACAGTACTCTTGGCACAAACTGGAACCACAGTCAGGTTAATTGCAGAAAAAGTCAGATATGATTTATTCAGGGAACTTGAACAAGGAAGGGGCATAAACAGGTTGATTGGCTTAAAGGCTATATTAATGAAACAGTTATGCATGCGCTTTAAGTCTCCACACAGTCACACCTCTGGGTACCCAGGTAGGGAGATGATGGGCTAGCCAGGAACGTTACAGCTGGTTGGGGCCCCATGATGGAAGAAAGCAACATGCACAACACAAACTATTTGTAATCCAGAGCCGGAGGGCTCAGTTCATGAAAGAAAAAGCAACCAGACAATCAGATGACAACACTTTAGATTTAGCTGTCGTTGCAGGGAGCTACCCTGATGTTTACTCATGATACCCAGTACTGGACACAGACAGGACAAAATCAAGACTGCAGGTTGTTGAGCTGGAGTGCCCGGAGAAGCAGGGCCCACACAAATCACCGAGGCATCATTCCTGTTCAAGTGTTGAGCAGGGGCTGATCCTCAGGCAGGTCTCTCATCTATGACTTTCTCTGTACAGCAGGTAGTCGGGCTGGGCCAGTGTGGCAAGGCCCAGGCCCAATGGAGATGATTTTGGATTCAGTCTGTAGGGCTGGATACGGTTTCCAGCAAGCAGAATGCAGTTCAAACCACAGTGGGGAACCAAATCGTGACCCACTAGCAGCACACAGCAAATTTACACAAAAGGAAATTCTAATGCAGCTTCCAGCAAGCAAAACACAATTCAAACCACACTGGGAAACCAAATCATGACTCACAATAAGCACACAACTCATTCACATGGAAGGAAATTCCACTGTACCAGGCAAAAGGCTCTCTGATCGCAATTACAGAGTCTCTGCACAATCCAGGAGATCAGAGGTGGCAGGAAGTCCTGACAGGCCAATCGCACAAATCTTCAGTCTTCTTCAGGTTAAAACCTGGTCACAGTCCAGTGACTTAAATTATTCTCACAACTCTGATTC
Source organism: Neoceratodus forsteri (assembly GCA_016271365.2). Taxonomy (NCBI): domain Eukaryota; kingdom Metazoa; phylum Chordata; order Ceratodontiformes; family Ceratodontidae; genus Neoceratodus; species Neoceratodus forsteri. The sequence continues at coordinate 612,407,812 of CM057450.1, read as the reverse complement.
AGTCCAAATAAACTTTATTTTCCCTCTCAGGGATAGAAGGCAGATGTGCAGGCCAAACTCAGGTCTTTCCACAGTTCTCCCATGCAAATCCATGCCAGGGCTGCTGCTTGAATCATTCAAGCTGTTATCTCTTCACTTCCCAACTCAGAACTGAAACTAGCTGCAAGCAGCTTGGGAATTTCCCCAAGATCCAAAAGGTTCGGTTGACTGATCTGTCTGTCAGTCACAACAAGGGCTCCCCCTCCAGGTTATTTTAGGCACCAAAATGCAAAAATTACAATTCCTACATGTTTTGATCCCACCAAGCCCCTGTAGGCAGGCTCCATTTTAGAGTCCCAAATGTACTGATTGGCCCATTTTAGCAGTCCAGGACCAAGATGATGGAAACAAACAGAACTGTCCATGCTGCAAAGAAGGCAGGTTAGTACAAACTGCAATATTATCACTACTCTAACAAACAAGTGCATCTTTTAACAGAGCTCTTTTTTAGATTAATTATGACTGCAATCCAGGCAGCTCTTAAAGAAACAGTACACAGAAGCGATATAGGCACTCTCTGGCAATCACATTTAAACTGCAAAAACGCAGGACACCAGCCTCACCAGCCTGGCAGTGAGCATTTAGACAAGCTCAAGGAAGACTTTTTGGGAACCCCCATTTGTAGGGGGATTACAGTTATACATAAATCAAAAAGATGGCAGCATTGTCTGCTACATAATTATACAAAGACACAGATGTCTTGGTGTGCTACATGCTGTTTCCAAGCATAAGGAAAGCAAAGTGAAATACAAATCATAATGTTATCCTGACACTTACTCTTATACAGTTAAGTGTTTGTGCCCTCTATGTTAGTATAGTATATGCATAATATAGTTTGCCTAAGGTGTACCGTACGATGCCATTTAAGGTGTAAGGACCTTGCATAACAGGTGATTTACTTAGTACATTGAATTGAATTGTTAATTCAGAGGCTGTAATAGTAAGCATAAGTCAGTGTTTTGGGGACGTGGCTTAGCCCTGGACCATTCTGGCTGCTTAGGATCTTAGCTTCTCCAATACTGGGACAGAATCCTGCAACATTCGTCAGTTTGGGTGATAATTCTGCACAGTTTTTGGCAAATAATTACTTAAGGAACTCCTCTGCATCTACATGGTGGACTATTGCAGAGTTACCTTCTTCTTCTGCTGATCTGAAGCTGGGCTTGGTGGAGATCTCTGCCAACCTACAACATGGCATCCTCATCTCCACTCTCAGGAGATGCTAAAACAACAGAACAAATGTTTACACAGCTGTTAGCACAAATGGCACAAATGACTACAGCAGTGAACAATAACACCTGAACTTTGCATTCTATTGAAGTCTGGATGTTTCAAGTGGAGCACCACATAGGATCGCATGAAGTTGCGATCCAGCAACTAACTGCTACAATACAGGATCAAGCCCGAGCCCTTCAAACTCTGCATGAGTTTGTTCTTGGCAGAGCCTGGGCTGCATTTTTAGCAGCCTTTCACAGGCTATTCTGATATCTGATCATATGGGCCTGATAATGTGCAAATGCCCATCACTTCCAGCTTCCTGGATTCTTTGTCAGGAGGCAGAGTACTCATGTGTTTAGGTGCCCTGGATCTATCATGGGAAGCCATAATAACCACTGAGTCTGTTTCTGGTTCATTGGCACAGTAGGGCTTGGTAAAAGGAGCAGGATACTGCTTGCCAGGCTTTCTAGGTACAGCATGGCAATGCGTTAGGCTTGTACCATGCAGCACATGTAGCATCCTGCAATGCAGGATACATTTGGGGAATGACAATGTATGGAGTGCAGGGTACCTCCAAAAACACCATCAGATTTTTCTTTGTTGAACCCTCCTATTCCACAGCAAATCTCATGTCAGTTTTCATCAACTGTAGCATAGGCTGAAATGTAGGATACTCTGGTGGTATATACCACAAAATCCTCACTATAAGAAGAGAAGACAGAACTGGAACATGGTACATACTGTTCTTCCTCATAGCCTTCATCTTCCTCATAATCCTCCATAATGAGGTCAGGATTATATTCCATGTTGTCGTCCATCTCCCTATTGACGACGGAACCAAGGACCCCGCTGGTGATGCTAGCGGCAGTTGAAAAGGAGGTATTTGCAGTGTACTGGAAGATGGTGTTGATGGGGGCTGAGTACCAGTGACACCTGTTGATGATAACACAGGCTGCACAGATTAGCCTGGTAAAATATATTGTATCATCTCTGAAAACGTCACCAGAACCGCTTGACTGTTGATGATGCCCTGGCCAGGTGCCATGACCACTGAAGCTGATGATTGGCCAGGATCCATCGAGGATGGCTGTATACTGTACATAGCAGGTACAGAAGTGCCAGAGCCAAGTCTTGACCTTGGTGTGTCATCAACGGTTGGGGGGGGGCTGGTGTCACTGCCACTGGAGTGGTCAGTGACAAACTTTGTTTAGTACCTGAAGGCACAGTGGTGACCGGTACCTTGCCAGGGAAGATTTATCTTTTCCCTGGTGCTTGTGTTTATGGCCTGATAATGAATGGGGTTGGGATGATGACTGATCCCTCTCCCAGTCCTTAGGCTTCATCGGACGTGATTTGGTCGACGGGGTAGGTGACATGGATTTCTGGCTTTTTGCTTTCTCCATGGCTGCCAAAGTTTTCTCTAGAAAAAATGTTTCCAGCACTTTCCTTGGTGTTGCCTAGTGGCTCGGTTAAAGCTCTGGCAGATTTCACGGGTTTAAACATTGTGAGAGAGACCTAGGCAGCGGAGGTGGAAGGTACCAGGAGATCTGACAGGTAGCCAGGGCCCTGCCCATGTAGGGCCTTGTAGGTGAGAAAACCCACCTTGAAGAGTACTCTCCATCTGACAGGCAGCCAGTGCAATTCGCGCAATACAGGTGTAATATGACAAAATTTACTTTGCCCGGTCAAAAGCCGGGCAGCAGCATTTTGCACTAGCTGCAGTCTGCGAAGAGAACCTCCAGAGACCCCGAGATAGAGGGCATTACAGTAGTCAAGCCTAGAAGTGACTAAAGCATGTATCAAGGTAGGGAGGTCCAGAGACGGAACAAGGGGCTTAATCCTGGCAATGTTTCTAAGATGGAAAAAACAGGAACGGACCACGGAAGATATTTGAATCTCCATGGACAAGTTCCTGTCAAGAATCACACCAAGATTTCGCACCCAAGGGGAGGCCATCAATGACGCGGCCCCTAGCACAAGTCCAGTTCCAGAGTCAGAGGCCATCCCATCACGAACTCTATTCGATTCCACTACCAGTACCTCAGTCTTGTCAGGGTTCAGTCGTAGCCAGCTGGATGCCATCCAGTCATTAATTTCAGCCAGACAGATATTTAGCACATCCACTGAGTTTGATGTTCCTGGGGCACAGGATAAGTATAGCTGAGTATCATCAACATAGCAATGAAAACTCAGACCATACCTCCTAATGATCCCCCCCAGGGGCAGCATATATACTGCGAACAACATTGGGGCTAATACCGAACCCTGAGGGACTCCACACAAAAGGAGGTAGGGTGTAGATAAGAAATTTCCCATCACAACCCATTGCCTCCTATTGGCGAGAAAGGACTCAAACCACTTGATGACAGTACTGGAGAGTCCACATAACTCCCTCAGACGGAGAAGCAACACACAATGGTCCACAGTATCGAATGCTGAGGAGAGATCGAGGAGAACAAGAATTGTCCTGTCCCCCCGATCTCTAGCCCTGAGGAGGTCATTCTGCACCTGAACTAACGCAGTTTCAGTGCTATGTCTGGCCGGAAAGCCGACTGGAAGGGATCATACAACTTCGTGAGTCATGAGATGTTCCTCAATTGAAGCGATACCACCTTCTCAACAATCTTCCCCAAAAATGGGAGATTGGAGATGGGACGGTAATTTGCCCTGATCTCAGGGTCCAAAGAAGATTTCTTTAACAGGGGCCTCACCAGAGCCTCCTTCAAGGCATCTGAAAAGACACCCTGACTCAAGGAACACCAGACAATCAGGGCAAACACCGGGCCAACAGAGTCAATGCATCTCATTAAGAAACGCGTTGGCACTGGGTCCAGTTCACATAACGTATGCTTCAAATTGGCCGCCACCTCAATAACCTCACGAACCTCCACTGGCCTAAACTCTCCCCAACCAGGCGGAGTGCACTTAGAACACAACTGGCAACCACTGTCAGCAATGGTATTGCTGGCTGAAGAAACCTCCCGCCGGATCAGACACCCCGTCTGAGAAAAACCGAGCAAAATCCTCACAGTCCTCATTTGAGGAAACTCTTCCGGGCTGAAGATAGACAGGATGGAGAAGTCTATCAACAGTTCGGAAGAGTGAGGCTGGTCGGTTTCTCCCAGCACCAATCTCCCGAGACAGAAATACTGTCTTCTTTCAGTTGATTGCCTCCTGATATGCGCAATAATGCGCACGCAGGACCAGTTTGACTGTCTCCAGACGGGACTTCCTCCAGCAGCGCTCTAATCTCTGACCCAGCTTCTTCATATCCCTGAGTTCTCCATCATACCAAAGAGACCTCAGGCATGAAGTTCTGGGTCATACACAGATAGGTGCGAGGGAGTTGATGGTGTCAGGCCACACCTTATTATAGGTGTCAACCCTGACATCAACATCTCCGACGCATGCAACACCCACACTAGATAAATCAACTGCCACCATAAAACCCTCAGGGGTAAGATCACGTAAAGGGCGGCAGCAAATCATCTCAGCAGGGGAAGAACTTACAATGGAAGCCCCAAGCGTGAATCTCACCGTGCAATGATCAGACCAGAAAACCTGGTCAATCACAAGATCTACAATCTTGAGCCCCAGTGAGAACACCAGGTCCATTGTGTGGCCATCGCGATGAGTAGGTGCACCAACAAACTGCATCAGCCCCAACAAGGACATACACTGCAGAAATTCGCTGGCGCACTTTTGATCTTTATCTTCGGCCCAAACGTTGAAATCCCCCAGAAAAACACATCTTGGGGAATCCAACGTTTCACTGGCAACGAACTCGGCAAATTCCTGCAGGAAACACCCCATCGGGCCAGGAGGGCGATAGATGAGGAGGATCCTGCAGCCAATGCCAAGTCCTCCGTGAATGGCCACACATTCAAATGAACCCGGGGTTCCCACCAGGTGCATGGTGAAGGTCAGGCTCGATCTAAAACAAATGGCTACACCACCACCCCTGCAATTTTCTCTGGGGCAGTGCACCATGGTATACCCAGCGGGGACTGCAGCCTCAAAAACAGGGCCAGCATCATCCCCCACCCAGGTCTCCGTAATGCAAGCCAGGTCAACCGATGAAATCAAGGTGGCAATCATTGCCGTCTTGTTTCTGATCGACCTGGCATTGCACAGCACTGCCGTCAGAGATATAGAGGGTGATGCAGCCCTCGGCTACCTGACCACTCGGTCTGGTGGTCTCCGAAATGGGCACCAACCACATCTGGCTTCTCCAGATGCCCTGCATATTCCAGGGCGTCTCCTGACTTAACCACCTCATCCTTCGATCAGCCCACTCCTGGTCATCCCACAGCCCACGGACAGAGCAATCCCTTACAATCCCCACTTCCCTGCAATGCCTGATAGTAGTCTCAGACACAGGGAGAGGGACAAAGGGACACAAAGCATGCAGCTGCGGGTTCCCATACGTAATCCTAGGCTGTACAGGATGCCCTACAGACCCCCTACACATTTCTAAATAAACTAACAGACAAATAAATTAATACAAACTCATAAGATTTTTAAAATATTCCTATCTAAAATAGCCTAACACAGTTAAAGCTTCAATAAACCAATCCACTTCCCTCCTTTCATCCCGAGTAAATAAATTCCTTCACCGAGTGGCGCTCGCGCCACTCACAACGCTCGCGCTTGCGAGAGATGCTTACATTTATGAAGCAAATCTCCTCGCCCCCTCTACAGCAGCCCAGCTGGATACAATCAAATGTTTAACATGGCCTCACACCGTGTATTTCGCCAGATTGAAGGGCTAGTAGGCAGGCAGCCCACAAGAGGGTGGCAAGCAGGGAGAGGAAAACAGAGGAAGTCCAGATCCACAGGAAAAACAGCTCCAGCCGCCAACGAGCGGCGATCCCACTGATGCACAGCAAGTAAATTACAAAGCTGCCGCTTGCGAGCGGTGCTTACATTTATGAAGCAAACCTCCCTGCTCCCTCTACAGCAGCCCAGCTGGATACAATCAAACATTTAACACGGCCCCTCACACCGTGTATTTCGCCAGATTGAAGGGCTAGTAGGCAGGCAGCCCACAAGAGGGTGACAAGCAGGGAGAGGAAAACAGAGGAAGTCCAGATCCACAGGAAAAACAGCTCCAGCCACCAACGAGCGGCGATCCCACTGATGCACAGCAAGTAAATTGTGGAATTGTACATACTGTTCTTCCTCATAACCTTCTTCTTCCTCATAATCCTCCTCCATAATGAGGTCAGGATTATATTGCATGTTGTCGTCCATCTCTCTGTCAACGACAGGAACCAAGGACTCCGCTGGTGATGCTAGCGGAAGTTGAAAAGGAGGTATTTACAGTGTACTGGAAGATGGTGTTGATGGGGGCTGAGTACCAGCAGCACTTGTTGATGATAACATAGGCTGCACAGATTAGCCTGGTAAAATATGCCTGGATAAACTAGCAAAATGGTCAGAAGATTGGCAACTGGGATTTAATGCAAAAAAGTGCAAGATCATGTGCATAGGGAAGAGAAACGCTGAAGCCACCTATAGGCTCGGAGGGGAGTTGCTGGCAGTCACAAAGAAAAAAAAGAGACTTGGGCATCATCATCACCAATGACCTGAAATCATCCAAGCAGGCCATTAAAGCAGTAGGTAAGGCTAGGGAGATGTTGGGGTGTATTAGTAAGGATATCACAAGTCGTAAGAGGGAGGTAATAATCCCTCTTTACAAGACACTGGTTAGGCCCCATCTGGAGTACTGCATGTAGTACCGGAGGCCACACCTTCACAAGGACTTTAACCAAACTGAGGCAGTCCAGAGAAGGGCAACCAAAATGGTGCAGGAACTGCATCAGAAGACATATGAGGACAGATTAACGGAGCTCAATATGTATACCCTTGAGCATAGGCGGGAGAGAGGTGATATGATCGAAACATACAAACACCTTAAGGGCATTAACAAGGTGAAAGAGTCAAACATGTTTAAATATAAGAAAAATAGCAGGACAAGAGGACACAGCATGAGACTAAAGGGAGGCCAATTAAGGGGGAATGTGAGGAAATTATTTTTCACAGAAAGGGTGGTGGATGCATGGAATGGCCTACCTCAACAAGTGGTGGCTATGAATACAGTGCAGGGCTTTAAACAGGCATGGGATAGGCATAAGGGAGCAATGTAGATGAGTATGAATAGATAGGCCATTGACAGAGCAAAGGCCGATGGCACATTTATAAGGTAGAAAAAGAAATGGGCAGACTGGATGGGCCTTGTGTCCTTATCTGCCATCAACTTCTATGTTTCAATGTTTCTAAAATATGTTGTACTGTATCATCTCTGAAAACTACACCAGAACCACTTGACTGTTGATGATGCCCTGGCCAGGTGCTGTGACCACTGAAGCTGATGATTGGCCAGGATCCATCGAGGATGGCTGTATACTGTACATAGCAGGTATAGAAGTGCCTGAGCCAAGTCTTGACCTTGGTATGTCATCAACGGTTGGGGGCGGCATCACTGCCACTGGAGTGGTCAGTGACAAACTTTGTTTAGTACCTGAAGGTGCAGTGGTGACCGGTACCTTGCCAGGGAAGATCTCTCTTTTCCCTGGTGCTTGTGTTTATGGCCTGATAATGAATGGGGTTGGGATGATGACTGATCCCTCTCCCAGTCCTTAGGCTTCATCGGACGTGATTTGGTCGACGGGGTAGGTGACATGGATTTCTGGCCTTTTACTTTCTCCATGGCTGCCAAAGTTTTCTCTAGAAAAAAATGTTTCCAGCACTTTCCTGTGGTGTTGCCTAGTGGCTTGATTAAAGCTCTGGCAGATTTCACAGGTTTAAACATTGTGAGAGAGGCGGAGGCTGCAGACACATGCCTCATGTGTTTTGTCTTTAAAAAATGTTCTTTATGAACTCACAATACCAAACTAACGTTATAGATTTTGGTAGCATGCAGAGACAACGATATAACATTTAACTTATGAAAAATAAAGAAATAGACAATGGCTAGTTGATCGATATTTCTGCAGCAGGTCCAACGAGAATGATCAATGGTGGGAAAAGAACTGAGGAGAGATGGGGCTTCCCACGTTTATAAAGATGCTGACACATGATGTCATCATGGGCGGCCCCTGGCCAGCAAAAGTTTCTGTGCGGTCCTGGCACTGGTGTAGTTCCAAAGGCGGGGCATAATGGAAGTGATATCCTCAAAGAAGATTTCCTATTTCTAAGCAATGCCTTTACAAATGGTTGTATTACATTTTGTTACTGGAAGCATGGAAAGTAACTTTTGGGCAATGTCAATGGGCATTTCACAAGGGGTACTGCTGCCTCTGTGGCTTGTTTCTGCGGTGTCTCACCAGCCAAAATTTGTGCTGAAGCCAGCTGGAGTACTGTCCATACATTCACTAAGCACTACAGTCTGGACATCACTTCTCTCAAACGTGGGGACTGAGGCCTTGCTGTGTCTTGATCTTTATGACGGAACTCTGGCCTTCTTCCACGAGTTATTTGTATTGCTTAGAAATTATTCCAAAGGTATGGCTGACTGGAGAAGATAAGCCTCGAAAAAACTAATTTTGTTACTTACCAGTACCAGATTTTCAAGAGAATCTTCCCCCCAAGCTATAGCTCACTTGCACTCTGTCCCCCATCAGTCTCTGTGGATGGTGCAGTCAGGATGGTTCCTGGCTCTGTTTTTCTGTGAGGCTTCTCAGATCTTTATTATTCCAGTCCACCACATTTTGAGGGGTCCAAAGCTGGATCTGGTCTCCCAGTCCCTGCTGATTTGGTATCCTCTGAGCTTGCCTCCGGCAGGGAACTAAAAAGGTATGGGGCAGCCCACATGATAAAGGTCATTTGTGCATGGCCCTATCTAGGCAAATGTTTATGAGTGGTCTGAATGCTGACGACTTGCAGTTCCAAAGGTGCGACTCACTGGAGAAGATTCTATCGAAGATCTACTGTTACTGGTAAGCAACAAAACCATACTTGAGGGTTAAGATAATTCCGGACATGTATACATTTTTTTGCTTTTACTATAAAAGGTTAGTGAGATACAGAAGCACATGACTTGATAGACTCAGCTTCCGTTATCCTTGGTGGGTCACATTCGCACCATCAAAATGACTGTCTTTCCCAAATTATTCTTTTTATTTCAGTCATTGCCAATTCACATACCAAATTGTTTTTGGAGCAAATCGCACAAGTTAATTCTGAGGTGTATTTGGGCAGGTAAGAGGATTTGGGTGGGGCTGAATATGTTGCACCTTCCAAAAGAAATGGGGTATTAAGATGGCCTAATCTAAAGTTCTGTTACCTAACAGCCCAGATATTGTTAGATGGGATATGCAGCGTGGGACTCATACTGGAATGAAACTGAGAAGGCAGGTTCCTTACCAGTCCGGTTGTACACTTTGACCTCATATTAAATTAGGCTTAACAATTTGGAAAGTCCATACAAAACCCTGCCAAAACACTCACTCAGTGTTTTATCAAAGGTTAGAGGGATAACAGGCACCCCAAATGACATCAGGGGTCCGATATTCAAAAATGGGTGAAGTGGCGTGCAGAATTTGGCGCTGCACTTACCCATTGCCCATGACCCTGATGGTGCTATATTCAGTCAGACAGCACACTGGCGCTATCTGAGTGAATATAGGGGTATGTTGGTGCAGCACTAAGCTGAGTAGAACTGCCCCGGCATGGCTCCTGGCAGTTCAGGGAACAGCGCCACCAGACCCGATAACATCAGTAGCTCCTGGCACAATATTCAGATGGCCCCATGCAAATGAGCGCATTGGGCACACAAGGCTCTAAGGGGCCATTTGCATGCCCATTATGGGCACATTTGCATGGAAACAGTGGCAGGTTTGCACCCCTGTGACTGGCTTCACCACCACTCCCACCACCACCACCACCACCCCAATTGTCTAGTCCTGTAAAATCAAGTAATTCCTGACTAGTGGTCTCCCCCACCCTCCAGTCGCTAGCCTTGGTATAACTTACATCATCCCCGGTGCCTAATGGTCCCCCCCACCCTCTAATCACCAACTCAGGTACAGAAAAATAACTCCCTGGTATCCAGTGGTTCCCCTTGCCGTCCCCATATAGGACAGAATAATAGCCCCTGGTGCCCTGTGGTCCCCCCCCCTCCACTGGTCCCCAGTCTCATTGAAAACAATGATGTCCCTGGTGTCCCATTGTTCCACTATCCACCTATCACCATTCCCCATTTAAAATACAATATTCCCTGGTGTACAGCGACACCCCCACCCTCCAATTGCCATCCCCATATGTGACAATGTAGTCCCAGGTGCTATTGGTAGCCCCCACCCTCCGACACTGTTCTTGTGGCAAGAAAGAATTCTCTGGCATCTAGCAGCCCCCATGCACTGCTGGAACCATACAAACTACCCTGACACACACACACACACACACACACACACTGCTTGTTAATACTGGTGCCGTGGCTCTGATATGGTGACCGGTACAGCCCTCCTCTCACTTCCTCGGCCGGCTGCCATATAGACAGACAGGGAGTGCAACCTGTGTACTGTACAGGAAATGTGCAGCCTATGTACTGTACAAGGAGCGCATGCTTTTTGTACAGTACAGAGGACACATGCCCTGTACAGTACAGATGACATGACCCTGTACAGTATAGAGGATGCGCCCTGTACAGCACTGAGGACTTGTGTTCCCAGTCTGTCCATATGGCAGCTAGCCAAGGAGGTAAGAGGAAACATATATAGAAACATAAAGGCTGTCAACAGATAAGGACCTCTAGGCCCACCTAGTCTGCCCTACTGTATATTCTCTAGCTACTATGCAACTACAGACCCTACTCAATCTCCGGTCTTCTCCCCATTGCCTTACTTCTAAGGTCCCCTTGTGTCTATCCCATACATGCTTGAATCATGTTGCCATTTTAGCACCCACCACCTCTGCTGGGAGGCTGTTCCAGGTATCCATCACCCTCTTTGTGAAGAAGTATTTCCTCACATCTCATCTGGGTCTCTCCCGACCAGCTTCATAGTGTGACCCCTTGTCCTGTAGCAGTTTTTTCCTATGGAAAATGCTCCCTTCCTGTACCTTATTAATATCTGTGAAGTATCTCAGTGTTTCTATCATATCCCCCCTTTCCCTCCTTTCTGCTAGAGAGTACATATTTAGTTCCTTCAGTCTTTCCTCGTAAGGCGTTAGATGCAAACCCTGCACCATTTTGGTAGCCCTTCTTTGTACCACCTCCACCCTATCTATGACCTTCCAGAGGTGGGGCCTCAAGAACTCAACACAGTATTCTATGTGGGGTCTTGCCAGTGATTTATAGGAGGTATGTGCTGGTCACTTTATCAGAGCAGTGTCACTAGCATAAGTGGGTGGGAGTGGGGGGTGGCAGGGTAGTTTGCATGATGCTGGCAGTGCAGGGGGCCCCTAGATGCTATGGAGTTCTTTGTTGCCATGGGAACATCGATCGGAGGGTGGGGGGTACCTCTAGCACCAGGGACTACATTGTCATATACAGGGATGGTGATTGGAGGGTGGGGGTACCACTAGTGTCAGGGACCACATTGTCATATACAGGGATGGTGATTGGAGGGTGGGGGTACCACTAGTGCTGAGGACCACATTGTCATATGCAGGGATGGTGATTAGAGGGTGGGGATACCTCTAGCACCAGGGACTACATTGTCATATACAGGGATGGTGATTGGAGGGTGGGACACCACTAGTGCCGGGGACTACATTGTCATATACAGGGATGGTGATTGGAAGGTGGGGTACGACTAGTGCCAGGGACTACATTGTCATATACTGGGATGGTGATTGGACGGTGGGGGTACCACTAGTGTGGAGGACCACATTGTCATATACAGGGATGTTGATTGGAGGGTGGGGGTACCACTAGTACCGAGGACCACATTGTCATATACAGGGATGGTGATTGGAGGGTGGGGGTACCTCTAGCACCAGGGACTACATTGTCATATACAGGGATGGTGGTTGGAGGGTGGAGGTACCACTAGCACCAGGGACTACATTGTCATATACAGGGATGGTGATTGGAGGGTGGGGGTACCTCTAGCACCAGGAACTACATTGTCATATACAGGGATGGTGGTTGGAGGGTGGGGGTACCACTAGTGCCGGGGACCACATTATCATATACAGGGATGGTGATTGGAGGGTGGGGGTACCTCTAGCACTAGGGACTACATTGTCATATACAGGGATGGTGGTTGGAGGGTGGGGGTATCACTAGTGCCGGGGACCACATTGTCATATACAGGGATGGTGATTGGAGGGTGGGGGTACCACTAGTGCCGGGGACCACATTGTCATATACAGAGATGGTGATTGGAGGATGGGGGTACCTCTAGCACCAGGGACTACATTGTCATATACAGGGATGGTGGTTGGAGGGTGGGGGTATCACTAGTGCCGAGGACCACATTATCATACAAAGGGATGGTGATTGGAGGGTGGGGGTACCTCTAGCACCAGGGACTACATTGTCATATAGAGGGATGGTGATTGGAGGGTGGGGTACCACTAGCGCTAGGGACTACATTGTCATATACAGGGATGGTGATTGGAGGGTGTGGGTACCACTAGTGCCGAGGACCACATTGTCATATACAGGGATGATGATTGGAGGGTGGGGGTACCACTAGTGCCGGGGAGTACATTGTCACATATGGAGAAGGTGACTGGAGAGTGGGGAGCGCCACTGGATACCAGATAACATTGTGTTTCGGTGAGGATGGCACTTAGTGGTAGGCAGTGAAAAAACTGTGTACAATGGCTCAGTTCATCCCCTTTGAGAACCTTAACATACTTACGGGTTACTTGATAGGGATCTTTTTTTATTTGTTATAGGTGAGACACTATTTATTTACAATCAGATAGAAGGCTAGAAAGGGTTTGTCGAGTTTGCACCTCACTCAATTACTTGTTTTACTGGGCTGTGGTCTTATCTGATATACACTGAAATGTTTCTATGATATATTATGCCCTCCTAACCTCACAAGGACATGGTACATCAACAGTAAGGGAGAAATGGGAGGAAGAGACGTAGGTCCTTATTTTTAAGGAAGAGAGGAGAGGGTCATACTGAGGCACAGAGCCACAATTATATCACATGTCTGAAACAAGAACTGCTGGAAAGTTACCTTGTGATGTTTCTACACTCCGAGTCCAACAGTGACCAGATATTTTGTGATGACAAGCTGCAATGCCTGCTGGAGGAGTTGTGGGATAGGGTCATGTATTTGCACATTTTGGGGAGCTGCCCTCTTGTATGATCCTTGCATAACTCTCCTACATGGCTCCTCATAAGGAAGTGGAAAAACTCTGGGATTGTAGGGTTCCATTTGATAGTAAACACTTATGGTCTGTCTTTCTGCTGGATGCTCTCACCTCCTAGTAGATGGCTCCTACAGCTTACATGTATAGCAGCAATGAAATGAATAACTGTACTCTGGCTCTCTGCTGTCTGTCCAGCTATCCCTGAATGGATAGGGAGGCTGAGATCAATCTATGGCATGGAGATGATCACAGTGGACATAAGGCTTTCTAGAGAAAAAATCATGAATACATTGCAGGTGTGGGAAAGAGATGGATGTTTATGCATAAACAGCTTAAATGATAATAAGTGCTGCCTATATTAATATGAGGGGGTGGGATAAGCTGCAAGATAGCAGGAAGCATGAGAAGGAAATATGTTGAAACTGGAATCTTAGATCAAATGAACCTGAGAAACCATCTTAAACACCAGAAGAGCATGAATGAACAGTTTTGCTACATTCTGTTGTATGTTTTAATGGTTCACTTATTTGCTAATAATGAAACTTGGTTAATAGAAAATTGCCTGGTTCTAAACTCCAAAGAAACAAAAGCCCTCCTGTTTGGACCAAGATCCCTAGGCCCTGACCTCAGCATCTTGCTCCCACTTGTCACAGCATCTGGCTCTACAAAAGAGGTGGTGCAGTCCTTTAATCTATCTTGGCCTGATGCTGGACCAAGGATTCACTCTAAAGCCCCACATGGACCTAGTAACCAAACATATCCACCAAAAGCTCAGCCTGCTGTACCACCTAAGCACTCAAATGATACCTGAGATTAGGCCGGCGATCGCTATGAGTATCCTCCTTTTGACCTTGACCTACGCTGCACCAATTCTACATGGAACGACAAAGCAGGATCACTGTAGGTTACAAACCCTGTATAACAAAACAGCCCGCTTTGCCATAAGATCTCACCTGAGGAGTCACCATTGTGATGTCCTCGTCTCGCTCAACTGGCCTTCCGTCAGCCACAGACTTCAATACCCCCTACTATGTAACATATATAAGCTCCTTGATGACTGCCTTCCAGCCGGGCTAGCTGGGCTACTAGCCCCAAAGAGGTCCAGCAGACTGCTCCACACCACAGGAAAAAATCTCCTGGAAGTACCCAGGGTCAGATCCACAGTAGGCAGCAAATCCTGTGCCCACACTGCATCTGCACTGCGGAATAAGCTCCCTGGCCACTTACAGGAAGCTACCTCCCTAGGGAATTTCCGTAAGGGACTACATGAGCACCTACTGAACTGCAGTCACTGCGCCTATCCCAGAGAATAACTTTAGCTAGCAGTATCGTCCCATTGCTCTCCCCGTCATTCCCGGTTGTTACCTACCTACAGCACAGTGGAACTTGCCTTGGCCATACCCTAACAATCCTCTTATTTCATGTTTGTGATTGCCATTATATGTTGTTGTTTAACAGTATAACCTGCTGTATATAACTTCGCTGTACTATGTAATTCTGTACTATCTTAACTGTAATCCTGTATGATGAGAAATGTACTATTTCAATTCATATGCCTTACTATATGTAACTAATTCCAGGTCGCCCCTGAAAAAGGGACCTTCGGGGCTCAGCGGGCCTATCCGGTTAACACAATTTAATAAGTAAATAAATAAATTATTATATACCATCATTCATTCTGTTCAATAACCTTGGGCAAAGAACAGTTATGTACTAACCGTAATGGTAGATCTTCACAAAATTTCTTTAATCAGGCCACACCTTTGGAACATACAGCCACCAGGAACTAGGACCACATGAAAAACACTTGCAAGCAGTCAGCCAGGGGTCACCAATGATGACATCAGATGTCAGCATGTACATAAACATGGTTGGTCCCTCTCCCTCAGTTCTCTGCCCTAGATCATGTTCAGATAACCACCTTGTGGGAACTGGTAGAGACCCAGCACTCCAAATACCAGGTGAAACAGAGAAGTACTTAACTGTTCTATCTTCTTCGAGGATACCTCTTTCATTAGGCTACACCTTTGGAATGAGTCCCAAGCAGTACCAAAAGCTAACTGTCTGGGCAGCTGGAACCTAGAAGCTTATGATAGCAGGCCTTGTAGCACAGCTAGACCAAATCCAGCTCATCTATGAGAGGCAATATCTAGACTGTAGTGCTTAGTGAAGACATGGACAGCACTCCAGGTAGCAGCTGCATAGATCTCTGCAGTGGAAACATTCCAAAAACAAGCTATGGAAAAGGCCATGCCTCTTGTGGAATGACCACGAACCACACCAGGAAGTTCCTTACTGTACTTCCTATAACAGAACTTAATACAATGTGCTAGCTATTTGGACAAGCACTGTTTAGAAACCAGAGCATCCTCTTTCCCAGGGGCAAATGAAAGAAAAAGTGTGAGGACTTTCTGCAGTCCTTTGTGCAGAGTGTTTAGTACCTGAGTATTCTATGCACATCTAAGGCATGGAGCACTGCTTCCCTGGACTGGCATGTTCTGTGTAACACAATGGCAAGTGGATGGTTAATTTAAAGTAAACTCAGATACCACTTTTGGTATAAACTTAGGACTGGTATGCAAAGTGGAAAACTAAATAAGGAGGCACATACATTACAGCCTGCAGCTCTGAAATCCTTCAAGCCAAAATGACTGCAACTAAAAATAACACTCTTTCCAAGGAAGAAAGCATAAGTCACATGCTGTGGATGGCTCAAAAGAAGCCAAAGTCAGCTTTTCACAGAATTCAAGTCCCAAGCCAGAACAGGATTTCAAATATGAGTTTTTATATGTAAAATGCCTCTCAAGAACTTATGGGCCCCCTCCAGCTTTGCAACCGTAAGGCCATTCACAGACCACAGGCACATGGAAAGCTGATATAGCAGCCAGGTGCACTTTGATTGAGAAATACTGCAGGCCAAAATCTGATAAGGACAGCAGGTATCCAAGAACCTGATTGACTGGGTGAGTGAATGGATCCAGGTTATGTTAAGTGGCCCATAAAGCAAACCACTTCCATTTCATGTAGTAAGTATGTGTGGTGGAAGGTTTTCTAACAGCCACCAGAACTTCTGCCATTTTCTGTGATACCCCAAAATGAGCTATGGCTGTCTAAAGGAGCCATGTATGCAGTGTCATTGAGGTACAGGTCAGGAAGCATAGGAAAACCAGGAACAGTTTCAAAATTCGCAAATAGCTTTTTAATTTTTCCAATGACATAAAATAAAAATAAAAATATTCAGTGTAACTATTTACAAAAGCAGTACAAATGGAGAAAACTAAGTCTTTCTTCTGGGGGTATCTCTTATTTCCAAGTTTCATTCTCTCAGTCTCTCACTCTCCTTGTCTCTCTAGCAAAAAACATTGCTGCTCTTTTTGTAAGTCTTTGTCTGGAAACTCGTTAAGAGAGCCTGCTTCTCACAGAATTTTCTTGTAAGTTTACAGAATCTTCTAGTCAGTTTTGTTCCTTGCAGGTGCAGCAAAAAGAGCATAGTGACCCAGAACTTACCTCTTGTTTACAGTTGCGTAAAAGGTTTAAAAACTGCATCTCAGGTTAACCCCTTGAGTTCCAAATAGCTTTTTGCAATCATTTCAACAATATAACTATATACAGTTTAAAACTGAGGGATCCCAGTTTCACATACAGTTTTACACAGACATTCACATATATTTTTCATAACTGCAGATATGCAAGGGGAAAGAAAAGACAGAACAGCAAGTGAAGTCAGAGACATAGCGAGAGGGGGAGAATAGCAAAACCATCAGAGTGATCAGTTCCTAGGTCTCACACGAAAATTTGGTTGTGCAACCAGACAGAGAAGAGACAGAAAAGGAGTGAAAAGAACAGATCCTTGCATTTAAACTCTTTCTGCATAACAAATGGGGCAGGGCCTTATTCAACCCTCTCACATGCAGATGCTGGGGCTGCAAGTCCAGTTGGATTGGGTTCCCTGTTCCTGTGACAGTAGACTCTTGCACAGGGGGAGAGGTACTGGGTCTTCCACTGCCAACTTTTGAAGCAGAGAATACCATGTCAGCCGAGTCCATGGGGAGCAATGAGTATTAGGTTGTCCCTTCCATCTTCAGTTTGAGTAGTACTCTCTGAATTAGCGGGAAGGGAGGGAAGGCATATAGAAACCTTCCTTTCCAAGAGAGACACAATGTAGTCCACCAAAAAACTCCGGGTCCTGGAGAGAGCAGCAAAAAATGTGGCAGTTTTGCATTGTGTGGGGATGCAAAAAGATGCAACTCTGGATGACCACACCTTTCCAATAGGTCACTGAGCACCAAGCTCAGCAGTTCCCACTCATGCATCCTGGACTGTGACCTGCTTAGTTTGTCTGCCAAGACATTTTGGGTGCCATGGACATGTCCTGCTAATAGTACTAGACCATGTTCCAGAACCCATTTCCAAACTCTCATTGCTATCCTGCAGAATGAGTAAGAATGAGTCTCCCTCTTGCTTGTTAATGTAATGCATCTCACTGATGTTGTCCAGCTGTATTAACAGATCAGCAGGGAACAAGTGATTCTGGAAGGCCTGGAATAAACACAGGACCACTCTCATTTCCAGAACATTTATGTGCAAAGCGTGCTTCAGCTTGTTACATGTGCCTTGTGCTTGAAGAGGTCCCAGGAGGGCTCCCCATCCTGATCCCGAAGCATCTGTAGGGAGGATCTAATGTTGGTTAGGAGTCAAGAATGGGATGCCCTTGAGCAGGTGCTCTTCAATGCAACGTTCCATTCATTGCTTGAGCACCTTGCACAAGGGAGACATGCCTAGAACCATCTGTTCTAGACCATCCATCAGCTGGTCCCACTGGACTCTCAGGGTCTACTGTGGGATCCTCATGTGCAACATGACCAGTGACACAATAACAATGGCAGCCACCAATTGTCCCATCAGATGGAGAAATGTTCTTGCTGAAACATAACAGCTGTCGTGCACCAATTATGCTTGGGCAATCAGTTGGTCTGCCCCTGGAGGTAAAGGTGGCTGAGGGGCATATAAGGAGTCATGCTGAGCCAGTGGGAGTACAGCCACTGGCTTCACTATCTCTAGGATCTTTTCATGGACACCTGGGGTTGTGGTGGGGACTGGCAAGGCTCCCACACCTTTGTCTCCATCCTGCTGTCTGTAGACCAGGTGCTGCCCCCTGAGAGCAGAAGGGCGAAAGGTTCCCCTGCTCCTAACCCTGGGCTGGATATGGTACAGGGAGCACACTGACTTCAAAGTATTGCCAGATGACTGAAGAGTTATGAAAGCATTTTCTTCTCCTGGCCAAACAGTTTCTGCCCTCTGAATGGAGCATTGAGAACTGTTTGCTGCACATTAGTGGCAAAACCTGCTACTCTGAGACAAGAGTAGCGCCTGAGACAGATGCCAGAAGCAGCAGCCCTGGCAAAGGCATCAGAAGTATCATATGCTGTGCGGCTCAGATGGTTTCCCACATCAGCACCAGCAGCAAGACTCTTCATTAACTATTGCTTAGTAGACCCCTCAGGCAATGCCTGTGCAGCAGCCTTAGTCTTCCTCCAGGGGGTGTTCTGATATTATAATTAATGGGTTCCGTTTTTTTACATTGACAAAACCGTGTATTAAATACCGTAACACCTGAGTAGGTGTTACGGCATTCACGTGCCCACTTCAAATCGAAAGTACAGTGCTGCTCGAGAATTTCAAAAACATGCTGTCTCTCAGAAATACACTTAATGACAAACACTCACCTCATCAGCCACTGTAAAACTGAAGCACATTTTCTTCTTCCCGCTCACTACATAGCTTTCTCCCAAATCTTTCAACTCTTCCCCTCCCTCTGCAGATCACAAGACTCCACTGCCAGGCAACACGTAGCAACGGCCGTAGCAACGTAAAAAAAAAAAACAGCCAGACGGAAGATTCAAACGGACATTTTTTCTTTCTCTTTTCAGTTAAATCTAATGAAATTGCAGTTCTAACAGTTAATTTAATATGGCTAATCATTACAAAGTACTCTGCCTACCGAATAAAGAAAATCTATGACGCAAGGTTCGACTGTCTATATTTTATTTATCAGATCTTTCAGTGACAAGAAAAAACGAAACCCCTTGAATTATATAAATTAAAATATGGGGTGCAGTGGGTTTAACTCGAATTTAACACACACCCTTGTTGTTGGATGGCTATCATAAACCCTCGGGCCGCCCTCGGGTTTTGTACCATCCAACAACCTAATATTAGAGCTCATATTCACTGCACCCATACTTTATCCTGTATTTATCATGTGGGCCTGGTAATTAGTAATACATAGGCCCAATGAAGCAGATGCATAGGTATGCTTGCCCATAACCTATAGCCTCCTGGATTCTTTATTATGAGGAAAGGAACTCAGGTGTCTAGGTGCCCTGGACCTGTCATGGGTAGCTGTGATCACCATTGAGTTGGTCTCAGGCTGGGTGGCATAAAAGGACTTTCCAAAAGGGGCAGAATACATTTTGTCTGCCTTCTGGGCACAGCTGGTGTATTTTTTGGCCTATACCAGGCTGCTTAAGTGGTATCCTTCAAGGCTGGAAATAATGGTGGAACGATAGCAGACAGGATTCTGACATTTCCAGAAATTCTGGCAGGTTCTTTTTGGTAGAATCCTGCTCTCTAAAGCAAAACCCATGGCAGCTTGCATTTGCTGCATTATGCTGAAAAATGAGGGATCCTCTGGAGGTGACCTGGGAGGTTGGGTGTATTCACAACAGAGTCCTCACTACAGGGGGAGACTGTAGAGCTGCTTCCTATCCATAGTGGCTCTCAGTGTAGTCTTCCTCCTCATCCTGCATCATTAGATCAGGGTTGTACTGTACTCATGCTCTATCATTGACAGGTATTAAAGACTGAGATGTCATTATCAATAGAGGAGGTCCAATGGGGTATCAGAGGTAGCTGCCACCGACAGGCCCTCAGGAATAGGGAGGTGAGACAGAAGATGTCTTATCATATCTGAAAAGGTGCTAAGCACTGCCTGAGTGTTGGCGCTACTTTGGTTAATAGGCATGACTGAAGTGGTTGACACTGGAGACTAAATCTGTCAATGAAGCCGATGTACCGGCCGTAGGCCTGGTAGTGTCTATGCCAAGCCCCAATTTTGGTGTCTGGTTGATGGTCGGGGGGGTGGTGGGTGTCACCATTGGAGTGGTCAGCATCGAAACAGGTCATACCTGTATTGCACAGGGGTAACTTGGAGTGCACTAGGGAGGCCTTATCCTTGTCCCAGTGCTTGAGCTTCTGTTTCTCCAAAGCTTTTTCCTCAGAATTTCGATGATCATGATTCTGTCAACGGACTGGGTGACATGGATTTTTCTTGGAGATGCTTCTCCACTCTCTCTAGGGTCTTTTGAAGAAGGAATTTCTCCAAGGCCCCCTTCCTGTGTCACCTGGTTGTGGAGTTCAACCCCCAGCAGATCTCATAAACTTTTATGTTGTGAGAGAGGTCTAAACAGCAGACACAGACATCTTGGGAGTCTCTAGTGTAGATCTTCTCTCCACATGTGCAGTATCAGAAACATTTCAATGGTTCTTTTAGTGACATACAGTTCTCCAAAAATCGCTATAAAAGTAATTATTCAGATTATATGAAAAAAATAAAATGGCAGCTATATACAGCAACATTAGGTCTGACAAATTTGATGAATGGTGGGAAAAGAACAGAGGAGAGGAGGGCCCATCCACGTTCATGTGTACACTAACATCTGATGTTGTCATGGGCAGCTCCGGGCTGACTGCTTCCAAATGTTTCCATGTGGTTGCAGTGCCTGGTGGCTATATGTTCCAAAGGTGTGGCCTGATGAAAGCGATATCCTTGAGGAAGATCAAACTTATGCAACACAAGGTGTATTGTATCTCACTGTGGCATTTGCAAAAAGATCTGTATGTTACTATATGTTTGTTGGAATCTTGGCACTGTCTTAAATCAACCTTTGATTATCCCCAGCTGACCTAACAGTGCCTTTATTAATGGAGGATGATTCCCCTATTTCTGACACCCCCAAGTTGTCTCCCCCTCTTAAAAAATTCTTTATCACCTGTGCCCTCTCACTTTTCCCTCTGTCGTCTCTGCCTCCCATGCCTCAGCTTCCCTCTTTGTTGCCCACATCTAGCTCCTATTTTACCTTTTCTCATATCACACCTCAGGAGACCTACCAGACTTTCCTTTCACTCAAACTCTCTAGAAGTCTTAGTCTTGACTGGTTGGGATCCTAAACGTCTACATCTACCTACCCCTGCTATAGGTACCTTATTCAACCATCTTTGCAACCTTGATTTTGACCTCTGTGCTATTCCTCAGTTACTACTCCTTGTAACTGCCAAGTTCCAAGAAAAGCTTATCTATGCTTAGCCTTCACAAACTCCTCTGATTTTCTCTGTTCTTTCCAGATTGGTTCTGTAAATCCCATTCCACTGTTTCCTTACTACTTAGTGTCACTGACTCCATTCTTAAGGGGGATGAACCAGGGGCACATCACTGCTGATACTGACACAAAAATAGTGCATTCATGAACTAAAGCAGGTGCTGATGGATAAATCCATACAGCCACAGAATGTCTAATGGAAAAACAGTCAGGCCGAACAGCTTAACTCATTGTCTCCTAGCCAATGCCTGTAGGCGTCAGTAAAATACACTGGTGTGTCCTGAGGACACCTACAGAAGTCAGCTACTGACTTCCTGTGTGCCCTAGCAATGTCTGGAGAAGTCACATATATTTTAATATATAATGTAACAGAATATAATATATTTTTTGACTGCATAGCACTGTTGGAAAGGTAATTTTGTGCTGAACAAATTGCCACTGATATTCTCTGCATATCATGTATACTTTAGGAGTTATGCATATTTATTTATGGTATGGTGTGTATGGCTTATGTTGCCTGTTTTAGTGAAAAAAAATTTTTTTGCTGTTTCAACCAGCATAGAAAAAAAAACAAAATTGCATATTTTTCTTTGCATACCACCATTGGAAAGGTAATTTTGTGCTGAACAACTTGCTAATCATACTTTGTGTTTAGCACTTACAGTTCTTGAGCTATTAGGATTTATCTGTGGCATGCTGACTATAGCTTGATTTTGCTTAGAAAGGCCCAGGATTTACTATTAACAGTATACAGGAGACAAGTGGTGCAACTTCAGAGAGCTCCTGTGGAGGCAATGAGTTAATGTAAAAATAACATTTATTATAAGCAAAATGAAAATGTGCACTGCAATGTGTTGTACTTTTTAACCTATAACAAGTGGTGTTTTTGCATTAAGCCTTTTGGACTCACTGTTTTTCAGGCTGAGGGTGTGACATTTTGTGATTGCTGCACATCGCTGCTGCCATCTTTATTGACCTTGCCAAGGCATTTGATACAGTACTCCACTTCCTCCTTCTGGACAAGTTGAGAACTGCAGGTCATTCTGTTCTCACTGTTGAATGGGTCAGATAATATCTCTCTGGTCATCTCCAGTCATTATTCTCCCATTCCCCAGTTTAGGCTGGGGTTCCTGAAGACTCCATCCTAGGTCCCATTCTATTCTCTATTTTCTTAATTACCTTCCATATGTTTGTGTTGGCTAGCATATTCATAGTTATGCGATGAAACTACTTTTTGCCTCTAGTGCCTCGGTTTCTGCCTTGGAAATGTCACTGCAACATGACTTAATGTCCAGTGCTGGTTCCATTCACATGAACTCTTGCCAGTACCATAAACATGGTGTCTATGACCTTTGGCACAAATCAAAAGGCACCCCTCTTGAAAATGTTCCCCACTTCAAGTACCTTGGTGTGAGACTTGATGGAAGACTTGATTCCCCAGCCAACACTGATGTCATCTATAAAACCTCCACCCAAACCTCATCACCTTCTATCATAACAAGACATGCTTATCACTCCTTGTCTGTTAGACATTTACAAAAATGATCCTACCAGTGCTTGATTAAGCAGATGTGGCCTTTAGTGCCGCCTCAGATTCCTCTACTGCCAGACTGGACACTCTTTTTCATGCCTTTAGTCACTATTCCTGCAATGCTCACCTCACCATACCCATCACTGCTCCCTCTACATTTATGTCTCCCTTCCTCCTCTTGCCTCCCAACACCTCACATACTGGGCCTCTTTCCTCTCTAAATAATGGTTCTCCTCCCTCCTTTCCTCTTTAACTCTTTACTCTCCTCTTCCCTTTTCACTCTGTCTCCTACTCATGCCATCCTAATGACTTCCACACTTTCTGTCTTCTCTGCTCTAAATCTGCCTCTGGGCAAACTACTTTCTCCTTTGGTCTCCCCTCCAAGTGAAACAACCTTTCCCTCTTGCTTTGTTCTTCCTCTTTCTACATATCCCTCAACCAGCAACTAAAACTTTATTTTGCTTTCTCCTGTTCCTGCACAGACGCTGGTTTGACAGTTTCAGCTCTCCTCCTGTTTGACGTATTTACTATTTCCAAGAATCTAGTGCTGCATCATTGTTGCCGTAGCACATGCTTGGTGCTCTCATTTTACCCTATTGCTGTTCTGATATGATACCAATTTATTTCCTGGTAGCCTGGAAGCAATTTGTTATTTCAGTCTTAACAATATTCTCAATAATTAACTCAATAACTCATTTATTTTAGCTTTTTTCTGTATCTTACACCTTTCCATTATTTATATGTTGACCTGACAGTCTGTATTTTTCATGTATTCATGACTGTCTTTAATTACACTGTTCTTGACTGTAAAATTTATGCTGCTCATATTATTTATTCTGTACGGTCCTCTCCAGATCACCCCTGGCAACAAGCTTTGACTCAGTGTGCCTTTTGCGGTTACCAGTTTTTGATAAATTAATACATAAATAACTAAATAAATAATGATACCATTACAATGGACTGTGGTGTCAGCGACAGCAACTCTAAGGTCTGTTGGGAAAGTCAGATACTTCTCAAAAGAGATAATAAAGAAAGTGTTGAATTTTCTGAACTTTTTAGTAGACCAAAAACAAAAGAAAGTGAAAAAACTCTTACATACCAAGTTAACCATTAATGTGAATATAATCATTTTAAGATTTATTTGCTTTGTCTTTTCAATAGTATCCGCTCTACTGATGGGCTTTTTTTGTTGTTTAAATGTTTCACTTCTCTTTTTTTAAAGGTGATCAGAAACGTTTTTTACACCTCTAGCTGCCCTCGTTTTCCTTTTAGTGTATATCAAATATTCTGATATTTTTATCAATTTTTAAGTTAATAATCTTGTTTCCCTTTGTAACTACCCTGAATCTCTTTGTCTTTAGAAATTGTTGCTCTCTCTTTTCATACTACCTGCACATTCTATGACATCAGTTGCACCATTCCAGGCCATTCAGATGAATAGCATGGAATGGTGTAATTGATGTCATGGAATGTCTTACACATATGAAAAGAAAGAGTAATTGCACCCAAAATCTAGATTTATCTACCAAAAATTGGTCAAAGCAGGTAGAATACAAAACTGGCATTGAAATGAAAATGGTAGGGCAGTTAAAGATACAAAAATAATGCCCTATCACCTTTAGCCCTGTTTGCTCTATACGCTCCCTCTTCATCCGATTTACTTCTTTGACTATGTCACTAAGACAGTAAACAAAGACTGGCGGTAGACATCCTCTATCTTGATTTCAGCAAAGCCTTTGACTCTGTACTCCCACAAAAGGTTCATCAGGAAGTTGGTGGATCTCAGGGTTGGGGAAAGATGGCCAGATGGGTGGAAAACTGGCTGAAGGACAGAACCCAGAGGGTGGTTGTGGGGGGAGAGTCATCTGGCACAAGACAGGTAACCAGTGGGGTCCCGCAGGGCTTGGTGCTGGGGCCGGTGTTGCTCAATGTCTTCATCAATGACATTGGACATGGCATTAAAGGCAAAATGTGCCTGTTCATGGATGACACCAAGCTCTGTGGGAGAGTGGACACAGCTGAAGGGATACAGGACCTACAGGAAGATCTGAAAATGCTAGAGATTTGGTCCAGGATCTGGCAGCTTGGCTTCAATGTCAACAAATGCAGAGTTATGCATATTGGAGTCAAGAGTCCCAGGACAGAGTACTACCTGGGTGGAGTCCAACTATCTGCATCAGAGGAAGAGGAGAAGGACCTGGAAGTGATGATCACTAGTGACCTGAAGCACTCCATGCAGTGCAAGAAAACATTAGCAAAGGCAAACAAGTTGCTGGGATGCATGTCTAGGGAGATCAGTAGTAGGAGAGAGGGGGTTATGCTGCCCTTGTACAGGTCACTGGTAAGGTTGCTTCTAGAGTATGGAGTTCA
The DNA here is from genome assembly GCA_016271365.2 of Neoceratodus forsteri. NCBI lineage: Eukaryota > Metazoa > Chordata > Ceratodontiformes > Ceratodontidae > Neoceratodus > Neoceratodus forsteri. The sequence goes on along the minus strand of CM057450.1, from coordinate 612,381,997 downwards.
GTACTGGTGCCCACACCTCAAAAAGGACATTAACCTGCTGGAGAAGGTTCAGAGGAGGGCTACAAAGATGATAGTTGGTCAGCAGGGTAAGGCATATGAGGAGAGGTTGAGGGCACTGAACATGTACACCCTGGAAGACAGGAGAGAGAGAGGGAGGACATGATTGGGACCTTCAAGTACTTGAAAGGGATAAATAAAGTGGATAAGGAGAGTCTCTTTAAGCTGAGTGATAACCATAGTACGAGGAGGCACAGTCTTAAGTTGGAGGGTGGGAGGTTTAGGAGGGAGGTCAGGAAGCACTTCCTCACAGAAAGGATGGTGGACACTTGGAATGCACTGCCAAAAGAGGTCATCTCGTTGAAGACAGTGGGCAGCTTTAAGAGAGACTGGGACAGGTATGGGGAGAGGGTAAGGGTCATAGGTAGGGAGGATGGAAGGAGGGGAGAGAGGACAGGAACAGTAGCTCAAGCTGTTAACCCTGCAACATGAGCAGACTTGATAGACCAAATGTCCTTCTTCTGCTGTCTTCTTTGTATTTTCGTATGTTCATCATTTACAGCTGCCTACCAATTTGGTTCCTTGACATGCTATAACATTCTGCACTGCTCAGTTAACAGCAGTGTATGGTGAAACTAATATCATAGAAAAGTGCAGAAAATGGCAGTAAACAGTGAGGGGAAGGGGGCTAGAGAGCAGCTTCAGTGGCTGTAACAGTACACAGATGAATCTGGTTTCCTGTCACCTTTGACAGCCGTGGAGAAGTACAGCAGGTATGTTGTGTGCCTGTATGTAACATTGCTAAGCAGAGCTTAGGAGGACTGGCTGTTCTAAAACAGGTTTTCAAAACAATATATGTGTGTGTCTGTGTGTGTGTGTGTGTGGCCCTGTCCACACTCATGATCATGGAGCATAACAGTTTCAGATCCTGTTCAGCACTTACCATTACAGCCAGTCCGCACTACCCCTGAAACTGTGTTTCCCAAGGTGTGCTCCCACTTGTCTCATGTCCACATTCCATCACTCCAGTGTGTTTGATGATGGCCATCATGATCCGAATCCGGTGAAGTGATGCACACAATCCCAGAATGATGTGCATCACTTCCCAATGTATCCCAGCATGCCATTTCCATGGGCACAATAAACGGAAATGAGTATGGTGGCAGATGATGAATTTCCACATACAGCCACTGATGTTTTTTAAGTAGCCATTATTGGCTTGTGGACAACTTAATTTGTTTTACAGCCCTTTTGGGTTCATGATGCTCTCTTGCTGCATTCCCTCATGGGATACCTGGTTAGGCCATGGAGGACAAGCGATTACTGAATGGAGTGCACTCCCATCTGCATTAGTGAGTTAACAGTTTTGGCCACAGTTTAAACATCTAACCATTTCTGCTACTGATCTTCAGGCTACCTTCCAACAGGTCTCGAGATTGGTAGCAAAAATAACATCGGGTACTGTTACCAGTGGGGATGCAAACTGTTTTTAGCATGTTCCATAACGGCTGCGACCTGCGGCAACGGTACTCACAGGCGAGTGTGGACAGGAACTATATGTGTGTGTGTGTGTGGTTAATTAAAAGGCATCTTCTTTGACGGTAATTTCAGCCACACCTTCTCTGTAAAACTGATTCAATGGGGTACCATGCACAGGATGGGCTTTGTCCAACAATTTCCTCACTCTAGGCGCTCTCCGGCCCAACTCCCTAAGATTTTTTTTTCAGGGAATGATGTGTATAAATAAGTGCAAAAAAGACACAATTTCAGGATCAAGCCTTTACAAAAACTGCACAGTATTATTTAGAATGAATAAGTCCCTTTCTTACCTTTGAGGAAAAGTATCAAAACAGTATGGTTATTAAGGGGAGAGCCTTAGCATTGCTTTTTTGGAAGGGACAGAGGGCATAATACCTTGCTGGTATATTTCACATCATTAACAAAACCAGTGTGGCAACTTACAAAATATTCCTCCTCTTTATAAAAATTACAAATCCTTCAGTGAAAGACTTACAGTCCCTAGAAAACCATCCAAAATGCTATTGCATCCCCTCAGGTGGCTCTGAGGGATTACAATCTTTCCCCAGTTCCGTTTTAAACCCCATGCAGCCTGTGCACAACTTCTCTGAAGTCTGCTGGGTGTTTGAGGGTCAGAACTTGGTCAGTGACCTCAGTATCCTTACCTGCTCTGCCCAAAACATCATGTGATATTTATACCAAAGTCCCTTCTTCTGATCTTGTGACCTGGAGATGAAATTCCCTTTGTGAATTTCGCTGTTTGGTTGGCAAAAGAAGTGGACGTATACTGTATGTCATAGTGCCATATGGCTGGCAATGGGTATCACATACAGTGTGTGTCCCTGGGTACCGAAACAATTAACATATTCTTTTAGGAACTGTTCACTAAAAACAGTTCCACTGTTACGCATGGCACTGACAAAACTGGTTTATAACAGATGTATTCTTTTATTGGTATTAACAGATTTCTTAGTAACAATTCTTTCAGCATTTCTTGATGATAAATGGTTAGGAAGTTGTAGCACTGCAAACATTTAATATTCTGAAACAGAGCCTAAGAGAGACTTTATTGGTTATTACTGCCATAAAGGAACAGAAACACGATGAATATGGCACGCCATCTGGTGGGGGTTGTAAACCCTCTAGAATGATTACAATATCCTGGTAAGTGTTGAGCCTTGTTTGGATGCATTGCTCACCTTGGAGCCCATCATTGGATTTCACATGAGGTGCTCAGAGTTGCACATAGGAAATGGATACATCACCGCCGATCTCCAATGTATCAATCTGCTGCAAGTTGGTCAGGCGGTGGTTGTAATCAAACACATGCTGTCCATTCACAAACACCTTGAAACGACCGTTACCACAGCGAATCGATAGCTAGAAAGAAAGGTAGAAAAATGTAAGTTTAAATTTAGTTTTATTATATTAGCCCAGCTGAGATTAATAATATGCTTTAGACAGTGGTCATCCTTTTATCCAGTTTTATAGTGTCATCCATTGAAGTGCAAGGGATTTATGTAGTAAGCAGTAGGACATGTCAGGGCATTGGTTGTCTGGGGTTAATGCATGATCAGATGTGTAGTGAGGCATGAGGTGGTTGCACTGTCTTCAGCATCTGGAGGAGCATTAACCTCACATAACCATCATCCCGGAGTGTCTTACTGCACTTATAAAATAGGTTAACTGATAAAGTAGAAAAAAATAAAAATATGTCAACTTTCTTATTCAGAACAAATATTTTCTTTTGTTAAAATATCTAGTAAAAAGCAGTCCCCCTCACTTGTCAGTCATCTGTCTTTCAACACATTCAAGAGATGGAGCGTTTGTTCATCATGGAATACAGGAATTCAAACCTCTGCAGAATTCCTCTGGTAGAATGTTCACTCCCTCACATACAACATAAGGCTTTATATGGAGCTATGGTTTCAATTTAATCTGTGCCAGGGAGAGCAGAGGAGTTTGCTCTGGCAAGCTGGTGAAGATGTGAGAGGAATTGTTCATGTTCATGGTCACTAAAGTAACTTGAGGAATTAAAACTGAATAGTATTTCATTTTTTTATATTTGTTTATATGAGCAAATGGGGATAAGGAAAAGGAAGAATGTATTATTAAAGCAACAAGACATGACAAGGTGTGTGTTATTGTGTAACAACGTCATGCCTTGGGTGGCTGAAGCATGAGGTCACAGGCTGAGTGCATTCAACACCTGAGAAGCAATGTTATTACACAACAACGCACCCTGGAGTGCCTTATTTCTAGTATACAATGGCTCCATTGTTGAAAAAGAAAAGGAAAATGATAAAAAAGAAATGTTTAGGTAGATGTACATATTAAAACAAATAAGCTGTAGCTTTCCTTTTGTGCAGCAGGTGGTGCTGCAGCTGCTTGCCCTGTATCTTGTTTTAGATCTTTCCTTCTATTTCTGTTTGTGTCAGCCCCCAATCCCATTCATCTGTTGCTCTCTGCTTTTTCAATCCACCAGGTGAGTGACTGAAATTCCCTACCCTGGTGTTTTTTCCTATGCTGGTGTGGCGAGGATGGCTTTCACCGCTTAGCTTTTCAGATACCGCTCGTTCTGCTGATGTGGTTTATATATTACTGAATGAGTGTGTGTGACTCAGCAGGAGTGGTAACTGAAAGGAACTGCCATCTGCCATCTGTTTTAAGTTCCACTCTTTCGTTGAGTACAAAGGTAGTCATAGTTAAGGTTTTTAAAGAAAATCTTAAAATACAGTGAATAAAGCTAAAACTTTGTTCTCTACCAATGTAGTGCGATCAGTACTGGAAATGGACAGCCACGCACTGTGGGCAGGATTCAGGAACCCCATGAAAGTCCCGCAACTGCGGCAAAACTTAGGCGCTAAAGGGTGGCCAGTTGCGGAGCCGTAGAGTCCTGCAGTAGCGGGTATTCACATAGGTGGAGTCGGTTAGCAACCGGCTCCTGACGAATGGTTGCTGCGGGTGGTGTTGCTAGGGGATCGCGCACAGTGTGGAGAGTTGCTATGGCTAGTGGGAGCAGCCGTAATCACCCTCCGCCAACTGTTGTGGCTGTGGAATTGTACGCATCGCCTCTCAAGACGATTTCTCTAGTCTGTCATGGGGTGCTGAGTGGACTTAGTTTCCCGACCGGTTCTTGAATCCCGGCCTGTGTCTTTCAAGAACCAATTGCTCAATAAGTGGTTTAGAGAGGGTGATGTGTTAGAGTTAAAAAAAAAAAAAAAATACTGCTACATTTAAACAAAGGGACTGTGGGAAAACACAAGGAGGACTGAGGAACGGTGTGTGTGTGTGCGTGTGTGTGTGTGTGTGTGTGTATTGGGGGGTGGGCGATTTCTGAAGGCTTGCTACATGACATGCTTGGGTTTTGCTGGATTAAGGAGGGAGTGGTAGTGGAATCTTTTCTGTGCCTGTCCTAGATACAGTGATGTTACTGTCAGATAACATCACTGTCTGTTGTGCAGTCTGACCAATCAGAGCCCAGGATTCTTTACTGAGTGTATAATTTGTCTTTCAATTTAATGGAATTCTACTTTTATGGGCCTTATTGAAGGTTTTCATTGAGTAAAGGTGGCAGCCGTGCTTGTGATGGCAATCAGGGATAAGTGAAGTGGGTCTTGATTTCTGTGTGTGATTTGCCCAAATTCCAAATTCTCAATGACCGAACTTGCTTCAACCTGTGCATTTCTGGGAGAACAACACAGGAGTCTTGGAACGTATTTAGCCAATCAGGAAGCAGGAAATTCTGAACTCATTTTATAATTTTTTTGTTTTACCCAGCAGGCTCACTGAACTCAAATCCTGATGGAAACAAACCAACCAAAAATGCTAAAATACTTAGAGCATAGTTAAATTATACAATTAATTTAAAAACAATTACATCTGGATTTACTTCATAAGCCAATCTTCTTCTTCTTTGACCTTAAAGTTAGAGTCCTTTGACTAATCTAATGTGAATAAACAAGAGTTCCAATGTCTGGCTGCTTTACACCCAAATGTCTTTAGTCCCATGGAAGTCTTTACATTTGGAACTCATTACATTTAAATACAAAGGCTGGAGGTTTAGATTGCTAGTGTGACGTGAGAGGCAGTCCACAACAAGTTCTGACTGTTGGGTGGCAGACTGAAACAGAGAAACAGAATTTGATGGCAGATAAGGACCGTTTGGCCCATCCAGTCTGCCCATTTCTCCCTACTCACACTATTAAAATCAGACTGCTTCCGATCTACAGCTCTTTCTCCCTCCCCCTTCTTTTCCACTATGATTCCTTTGTGCTTATCCCATGCATTCTTGAACCCCACCACTGTGTTCACCCCCTCTGCACCTCCGCTGGCAGGCTGTTCCAGGAATCCATCACTCTTGCTGTGAAGTGCTTCCTCACCTCTCTTCTGAATCTACCGCCCTCCAACTTCATAGCACATCCCCTTCTTCTTAAGCACCTTTTCTTCTAAAAATATTCCCTTCCTGTACCTTATTTACCCTCCGTGAGGTATTTAAAGGTATCTAACATATCTCATCTCTCCCTCCTCTGTTCCATGGTATACATATTGAGGTCCTTTAATATCTCCTCATAGGGCTTTTAATGTGGATCCTGTACCATTTTAGTTGCCCTCCTCTGGACTGTCTCCACTCTGTCTATGTCCTTCCAGACATGTGGTCTCCAGAATCGGACACATTACTCTGGGTGGAGTCTTACCAGTGATCTATGCAGAGGCAACACCACCTCCCTCTTTCTGCTGGTGATATCCCTCCCTATGCACTCCAGCATCCCACTTGCCCTTCCTACTGCCTTGTTGCACTGCCTGGCCACCTTTAGGTCATTTGATATGATTACCCCCAGGTATCTTTTCTGCTTGGTGGTCATCAATACCAGCCACCCATTTTGTACTCTGCCCCTGGGTTTCTGTGCCCTAAATGCATTATTTTGCACTTTTTCACATTGAAGCCCAGCTGCCATCCATGGTCACTCCTCTAGTTTTCTTAGGTCTCTGCTCATCCTTTCCACTCCTCCTGGCGTGTCCACCCTATTGCAGGTTTTGGTGTCATCTGCAAAGAATCAGATCTTCCCTTCCAGCTTCTCTGAAATGTAACTTATAAAAATACTGACTACAAGGCCCTTTTTCTGACATATAAAGCCCTGAACTATTTGAGACTTGGGCATCTCTGTGAGCTTATAACCATGTACGTGCTGGGAGAACCATTCGTTTAGTGTTCCAGCTTTGTGGATAAAATCTACAGGCAACTGAGTTTTTGCGGCCAAAGGCACTGACCTCTGGAACTCCCTTCCTACAGTAATCCATTAGTCTACATCTGTAGTGAACTTACAAAATCTGTTTTTTTATGTTGGCTTGCCGCGCTTGCACGCAAGTCAACATCTTGCGGTAGTGCAGATTTGGAGGCGCATCCGCTGTTGGGCGAATGCAGGGCACACATCAGTAGGTGCGTCCCTCATTCCCCAATCAGCCTGCATGCCCCATGCATGCTAATGTGGTGAGCACATCTAAGGAAAGGTCCACTGTAATCTGAGCAAAGCTCGTCAGATGCAGCAGACCCTTCCTGCATGCTCGCCACATGAGCAGCATGGTGGGCGGCCACCCAACGGCCAACTTCGGGGGTGCCCAATCCCCCAGCGGCTTACTGTGGCTGCACAAGCAGCCCCCATTTCCTATATAGCCGAGGGGGTGCCCAATCCCCGGGTTCTTGTGTCCCCCGCTTATTAGGTGCCGACGGGGAGCCCACTCCCATCGGGTATAAAATCAGCCACCCCCTGCATTTCTTATATGCTGAGGGGGGTGCCCAATCCCTCGGCTCTTGCCTCCCCCGTCTTTCACTTGTGTGCCAACGGGGTGCCCAATTCCTGTCGGCATAAATTCACCCCCCATTTTCTGCCGAGGGTGCCCATCCCCGTCGGCTGCAGCACCCCCAAAACAGTTAGATGGCATACACATGGGAGCCCACCCCAGCCTGCCACGTCCCTGGAAAAAAAAAACTGTCCCGCGATGTTAGTTGTTTTTTTCTTTTTCTTCCTGTAACATAAAAAATGGTCCCGTAGTCTCCTGCCCCCCACCCACACCCACCCACTGAACACCCTGCCTCCCCACACCCTCACCCCATACTTACCTCCGGAGTCAGACATGATGATCTTCTGTGGGCCGGGAACATGTCTGCACTCTTCAAAGCCAACCGCGGACTTCGGAAATGCCGGTAAGCTGTATAATGGAATGAATAGGGTTTTTCAACTTTGCTGCATATCTCGGGCATTTGTTGGACTTTGGCACCAAATTTTCAACATGGGGTTTTGGAGCCCCTCCTCATGAATTCTATCACTGTCATGGTGTTAATCGGCCTCGAAGGTGATTTCGCAGTCACTGCACAAAATCACCTTTCAGGACCCATATAAGGAAATGACAGTGCCAGTGTTCATGAGGTGGCCTCTCAAAAGCCTGTGTTCCAAATTTGGTGGAGAAAATCCAACAAATGCCTGTTTTACTGAGTGTGCGTTGTACAGTTGCTACGCAGGCTCGTAAGTTCGTGAATTTGCAATATTTTAATGCCAGATTTTCAGCACTGTCATTTTTGTACACCTCCTTGTGAACAGTACAGCTGTCATTTTCCAAATCCTGCTCAAAATGTGTTTCTGCACTTCCGGCGCACAATAGCGCAGTCACTGTGGGAAATCAGTGTTTGGGCCCGATTATGAAAATGACAGTGACACAGTTCATGAGCAGAGGTCCTAAAATGCCTATGTTGAAAATTTAGATGATACTCCATAAATGACTGTGTTACTGAGCGCAGTTAGCAGATTGCATGCATCACCGTATCATGCATTTGTGATATTTTCACCTGGATTTTCACCATTGCCATTTTCCATACCTCTTGATGAACAGTACAGCCATCATTTCACATATCCTGCCCAAAATGTGTTTTCGCACTTCTGGCGTAGAATAGCGTGGTCGCTGTGCAAAATCACTTCTTGGGACACTTTGAGGAAATAACAGTGACACTGTATATGAGCAGAGGTGCTAAAATGCCTATATTGAAAATTTGGTGCCGAACGCCCATATGTAGAGACTGACAGGTGTCAGGGGTGTGACTTGGGATTGTCGGACGTAATGCTCACGCCATTCCACCCCCACCCCTACCCTTCAGCCAGTGACAATCATCAAGATGTGCCTTGGACGCTCTGGCTCCAAAGTTCAACCCACTGTCCTATCCTGCTCCCATCTCAGTGTATTTCCTTATGGAATGGGGTGAGTGTAAAGCCTGAAGACCACAATGCACACCACGCCACTTGTCGGTGTCTGCAGGATAAGGAGAGGTGAAATGGCATGAGCACTATGGCCAACACCCAAAGGGACACCCCAATGCCTGTCAGTCTCTGCAGGGTGGGGATGGGTTGGCGTCAGTTCAATACTTCACTGCCATTCCTATTATGCGTCTCTCTAACTCCTGCACTACCAATGCCAATGTCAGCAAGACAACATTCGGCATTGACAAATGCTTGTTTATGTATGTATTTCGACAAGATTTTCCTTGAGTCATCTGTTTTCTGTTGTATTGACTTCATGGATGTCAGCATTCTCCTTTTTTAAATTATACTTTATTGTTTTACACACAACAGTACAAAACAGCTATACATCATATGAGACATTAGCCAAGTCATAGATAATAGTAGCAAAAGGCATACAATATATGGTTGTGCCACTTAACTGCCCAGTGCTCCTAGGTCGCCCCTGAAAACAGGCACTTGTGTCTAGTGTGCCTTACCCGGTTACCAAAGACTAAAATAAAAAAAATTAAAAATCCTAGGGTTGTTGTTGAACCATAACTGGCTACATTTTAAACAGAAAACATGGTACTTTAATACATGAGCAATGAGCAAGCAAATCTCTGGTCCATAAACATTGACACTTTAACTTGATATAAACTTTAACTTTTAACTACTTCAGGGTAATATATTGCAAAACCAGCACTAGTAAATATAAAAATAGAACACACAGCTGTTATTTTTTTTTGGCCTGGAACTAATAAGAGAGGGAAAACATTTTTATTATACTAAAGGAAAAGGAAAAAAAAAACATCTGATTCAGTAATGACGCCGTACCCCTCAGTCCCGGCTTGTTTGCCTTTTCCATCCTGCTTGCAGTTATTTTGTACTATACACACTCTGAGCTTTTTGAAAGGGTACCTTATAAAACAAAATTTACCCACTGTACCTACCTACCTACTTGACTATTTACCTACCACCCACCTACTTACCTACCAATGTATCTCCCTAACTACATACTACCTACCTACCTATCTACTACATACCTATTTACCTACAGTATATACCTACTAACTGCCTACCTACTACCTACCTACTTACACTTACCTATTTACTACTTACCTGCCTGGCTACCTACCTAACTTCCTACCTATCTACCACAAGACTTCCAGGAGTATCATTCAGCAGAACCTTTGTGCACTGAAGTTCCAGTGTTATTTTGTATTTGGATTCTGATGAGAGACAATTCAGTCTGAAAAGAAAAGCTAGTAATGATGAGTTCTCTTTTTGCCAACAAAGTGAAACACCCAGTTTTATTATTTAACATACTATTTTTTTCCAGGTCAGTAACTGGAGCGAGGTCACAATTTGAGCTTGTGGTAGCAGTTAACCGGGGATACTGATTAGGAGCTGCTGGGTCACTCCGCTAACTAGGAAGGCACCAAAGCGAAACACTGGCCCTATTTTGTTACCTAAATCTTCAGCTTTGCTTTGGGGTTTGTGATCTGGACTACAGGGATGACTCCTCCCTTTAGCTGGAGAAGCATGAGAAGACTGAAGAGTGTTGAGGGCGGGGGACATCAGACATCACATGATCCTCAGTCTTATCTCCGCAGCAGGGGACTGGCCAGTCCTGTAGCTTCACAGGATTTTCTTTTCCAGATTTTTTCAGTGTTCATATTTTATTGCAGTATAAGGAATTTTTAAATAGGAAGCCTTGTCTTCTACTGTGTAAGTGGGGACCCGTTACTCAAAACATTCCAAGTCTTCCATATAATTCCCACAGGCCCATATGAAGGGACTGGAAAGGCTGCACTGTGTCAGGAACTAAACCTGAGATTTGGTGCTGCACTGGCTGAGGGCATAGTGTTCTTCCCAGTGGCCAATACAAAGGGCCTAAAAGGTTTACATGGTCCCAGGCACAAGATATGGATTTTGGTGCTTTATTATTATCTGAAGATGGGAACCTACTGCTCTCCTCCATCAGGGTTCCCTACAGGTTTCTGCAGATCTGAAGGGGGTTGAAACAGATGCATGCTACCAGTGTCTTTGTCATTTATAGAGTATCTGGCTTTTCTATGCGGGACCTGTGGATAACAGACATTAGGACCTACCGCATCCTCAACACGAACCCATATAAGACATAGTACTTTGTTTTACAAAGGACTACGACAGGACATTTCCATTTGTTTTGTGCAGGAAGACCAATATTGCTAGGCAGTCACTCTAGGGCTCCAGCATAGCACCCTTTGGGCCCTGTCAAACTGCCTCTGCAAAGTCGAGAAATCAGTTACAAATGGGGTGTTGGCAGCAGCTGAATTTAGTGCAGGAGTGGGAAGGGCAAAAAGCAGAAGGTAGGGATACAACAGAGAAAGAATGGACACTATCGCCTCCCTGTTCATGAAAATACATTTCAACCAGAACACAAGAGTGCAGTCCTACTGTAATCTCCCTCTTCAGGAGTGGGTCTGTCTTACTGCTTAGCTGAACCCCCAGGACTCCAGCTTTGCAGTGGGAGATTGACAAAGAGTGTTTGGACATGTTAACATTAATTTCAGGCCAACTCCCCAGACTCGGTGAACTCAGCTATCTTGTGACCTCTCAACCCCTGGGGACAGCCGGTCATCATGTCTCCCAGCTAAGACATCTGAAGGCCACTGGGAGAAAGGTGGAACAGGTGAGACTCTGAAAGAAATTCCTGAGCTCTTGTGAGGAAGGAGTGACATTTGCGTACTAGCCAGCATAGGTGATGATGTTGAAGCGACAATGCAGAGTGAGGAGATCAAGGAAGTGTTGCTAATACAAGCGCCTGAGTAACAGAACAAGACCACTCCAATCATGCTATGTGCTATTAGTAAATCTTCAATGTAAAAAGCAAACTGAGAGCACTTTACACATGGGAAAAAAGCACTTGTTGCTTGATGCTTGTGCTTAGTGCAGTTTTACTGCATATTCCAGCATGCAGATATCAATTACTAAGCGCAAAACAAGGCTGACTTAATGTTTGGTACCGATACCCTAACAGTTTGTCAAGAGTATGGAATACCCCTGCTGGCTCCCCTTTAGTACACACCACAGGGGTAAATTCAGACAAGTGATAGTGCAAATAAAAAATGCAATGAGCAGGACATCATTAGGATTATTGCCCCAACCCAGCTGCTTGAGGCAGCGTGTGGGATGCCGGCACCCATTTGGGTAGGTATAATCGAGGCTTCTCTGAGTGAGGGCCATCTGTCTCCCTTGTTAAAGGGGGCAGTGGTATGGCTATTGCTCAGAAAGCTAGGTACTCATCCAAATGACCTTGCCAATTTCTAATGTATTCAGGTACTTATCCTCCACAGCCAGTTGGCCTGCATCAATCCGACCTTCCCAGTATTGACACCCGCCTTCTCCCTGGGCTTACGGGCTCAGCTCCATGTCCTCTATTATGCTGTCCTCACCCCTTATGAAAGGATTTATGCTCCAGTTTGCTTTTGCCAAGGTCCGGATCTCTTGGTCTGGAGGACAGTAGAGCACCAAAGGTCAGTGGTGCAGTGCCTGTGAGAGTCCAGACATTACCCTGCACGGCTGTGTTTTTCCTCTGGTTTATTCTCTCTCAGGGATGGGGACATGCAATCATCAGCTGCGTTTGATGCTGGCCCTGCACATGAACTCTGGTTCCCAGTGTAGCAAATGGTAGCACTACTGCTGTACTACCGTACCGGCTAATTCTGCCAATTCTGGATCTATTTCCAACCTGACATTTTTGACCAAGGTACTGGAAAGGGTGGCGGCTGGACAGCTTGCTAATCACCTGGAATATAACAATGTCTTGAAGCCATTCCAGTTGGATTTCTGGAGGTGCCATAGCACTGAGACTGCACTGGTCAGAGTATCCAGTGATCTTCCTTTGGCAAAAAGTCACGGAAAAGTGTTTGTTTTTCTCTTGACTTGTCATCTCCATTTGGCACCATTGACCACATGAGTCTGGAAAGGCACACTGATACAAAGTTCCTTTCCAGGTGCATTGCAGGAGCACAGGGAGGTTGAGTGACTTCTTCAGGGTCACGCGGTACACAACTGGATGTTGCAGAAATCAAACCCAGGTCTGCTGAATGTAACAAAACTTTTTTTTTCCAAACATTAAGAAACAAAATGGGAAATAATTGACCTTTCAGTTCTTTCTACTGTACTTACTACTTTTTGTTTTTATATAAATGGTTTGCAAAGAAGTTCTTGCCGCAATACTGATTACCTGAGTCGACTGCGTGTTACATGGGTCCCTTTGAAAAGAAGTGGATCACTGTCTGCCAGTATGGTATCCCCACAGGAAATATAAAGTGTGCAACTCAACAGTAGCAAGCTCCTGTGCCAGTCCATCCCATCTCTTCCACTCGACATTGCGTCAAGTAGATAAAGCGTGCCTGGCTTAGCTGTATGACATAATGCACTGCACTGCCAGTTGGGAGAGCAGAGTTTGCATTCAAGCCGAGAAATGTCACACTGTTGGACGGGGTCATTGAGGAGGTGAAGCACTCAGCTCTTGTGGCGGGGGTAAGGGTGCAAGCCAGTCACCTGGCATTAGCCCATCCTGTCAGCAGGGGACCATATTCACATCAGCTACGAAGGCAGCCTCTCGCGTGCTCTCCTGGCTAAAGGAAGGATAATGCAGCCATTAGGACCTGATTGCTGGGATGGAGACAATATGATCCATAGGGAAAATGGCATAAAAAGAGAGAAAGAGAAACAGAGAAAATAATGGCAGAGAAAGCCTGATGCCCATCCACTCTGCCCGCCCAACTACAAAAATCTCTGAAGCTGAGCACTGCCCACCCCACTACAAAAATCTTTCATGCTGAGCACTTTCATTAGTCCTAATTCTTTTAAAGTATCAGTCAAGAACTACTGCACTGAGAAGTGTGAATTCTACTGACCCCTTTGGACTCTATACACCTTATGAATAGTACAGCTGTCATTTTTCATATCCTGGCCGAAATGTGTTTTCGCACTTCCTGCACACAATGGCGACCCACACAATAGCACGGTCGCTGTGGGAAATCAGTGTTTGGGACAGATTAAGAAAATCACAGTGACACTGTTCATGAGCAGAGGTCCCAAAATGCCTATGTTGAACATTTGGTGACAAAAGTCCATAAAATGACTATGTTACGAATGTGCATTCTGCAGTTTCCAAGCACACTCGTAACTTTGAGAATTTGTAATATTTTCACTCAAGATTTTCAACATTGTCAGTTTTGCACACCACCTTATGAACAGTCCAGCCGTTATTTTTCACATCCTGCCCGAAATGTGTTTTCGCACATCTGGTACACAATGGCGCGGTCGCTGTGGGAAATCAATGTTCAGGACAGATTAAGAAAATCATAGTGACACTGTTCAAGAGTAGAGGTCACAAAATACCTGTGTTGAACATTTGGTGAAATAATTCCACTAAATGACTGTGTTACAAGCGTGCATTGCGCAGTTTCCATGTACCCTCATAAGTTCGAGCATTTTTAATATTTTCACTCCAGATTTTCAACATTGCCATCTCTTCACACCTCTCTATGAATGGTACAGCTGTCATTTTTCACATCCTGCCCAAACTGTTTTCACACATCTTGCGCAGAATGGTGAGGTCGCTGTGGGAAATCAACGTTCGGGACAGATTAACAAAATCACAGTGCCACTGTTCATGAGCAGAGGTCCCAAATGCTTTCATGAGGTGGGGGGTCACAAAAAGGCCATGTTGAAAATTTGTAGTGCAAATATCAACAAACATCCGCGGTGTTAAGGTTTCTAACCATAACGTCCCACCTTGTACAAACTGATAGGCATCAGGGGTGTGCCTTTGAATTACTGGCTGTAATACTCATGTCATTGTACCCCCACCCCCACCCTAGAAGCCAGTGACAGGCATCGAGGTGTGCCTTGGACTCTTTAGCCCCAGAGTTCACCCTATTCTCCTATACTGCACTCATTTCAATGTATGTCCTTATGGAATGGGGTGACTGTAAAGCCGAACATCCCAAGGCACACCTCAACACTTGTTGATGTCTGCAGGATAGGGTGAGGTGAAATACCATCAGTATTATGGGCAACGACCCATAGGCATACCCCAATGCTTGTCCATCTCTGCAGGGTGGAGGTGGGGTTGGCGTGAGCTCAATACTTCACTGCCATTCCTATTCTGCATCTGTCTAACTCCATCACTAGGCCACTTATTGTAACAGCTTCGAGAGTTGTTATTTCCAGTTCGTAAGATGCATTTACAATTTTGCTCATTTGTTCCTGATTTTTTAATGCCTTGTCCTTGATTTGAGAGGCAGTAGATTAAGAAGTATGGATATTGCCATGCTGCTACAGCAGAATGTACAAGGACATTTACTGAGCTATGTTGACATTCATCTTGCTTAACTTAGGAAGAAAACCTTCAGATTTGAAGTAATTGCTCTAAACCTACATTCAGCTTGGTGAAGGCAATCAACTACAGTAGTGTTTAACTTTCAAACTATTTAAATTGGTTGAGTGCTTTGGTTTCTGAATCCTCGACTGGCAGTGCTCAACTAAAGCTACTATGTCAGCTGAGTACTAATTATCAGTGAATTCACTGCTCGTTCATTTGTACTTTTTCATATGGAGTGTTCTCTTGTGAATTGTAATGGCCAAAACATTATGTTTATTTATTTATTTATTTATTAAGGGAGAGAGGGGACATGTTAGAAATATTCAAGTACCTCAAGGGCATATACAAGGGTGTGTGTGTGTGTGGGGGAGACATCTTCCAATACAGGAGTAAAAGAATGAGGGGGGGTGACATGAAATTGAGAGGTGGCAGGTTAAGAGGGCATGTCAGGATGTTTTTCTTCATAGAGAGGGTGGTGGACACATGGAATGGTCTGCCATGGGAGGTGGTGGGAGTGAGCACTGTGGTAGGATTTAAACATGTGTGGGGTAGGCATGGGGAACCATAGCGGTAAAGCTGAGGGAGGGTCAGAAGCCATAATCAAGTACAGGGTTTATGGGCAGACTAAATGGGCCTGACAGTCCTTATCTACTAACAGTTTCTATGTTTCTATTTATTTATTACTTGATTTTTGGTGATACACCTTACATTACATTACAGTACATTTACATTACAGTACAGTACATTTACATTATATTGCGTTTAGGCACATAGTCTAGCTCAGGGGAGCTTGCGGTCAAACGATAACATTCAAGAGACAATGACAGTTTCAGTGATGGCCCACATAGGGCCTAGTTTGGTACACATGCTATTGCAGTTAGTAGAAACCCTGACAACTGATACATTATGGGGATACATTATTAGCCCAAGTGGGGCTTGGTCTATAGGGCAGCAGGGGTTTTAAGGCTTTACAGTTGTGGGGTAGCCCTCTGGCGGTGGCAGTGGCAGCAGGCAATTGACAGTCACCATAGTTATCACGTGTAATAGCAGCATGCTGCCATCTTTATGAATTCTTTTCTCAGGGATAATTTTAGTTGTGAAATCTTGGGTAGGCTCCATATGGGTTCTGGGAGATCATTCATCCAGTATGCAGCTTGGGTACCAAATGAGCATTTCCCTGGGCTTGTTTTACAGTAGCGGACTTCAAGGGCTTGTCTAGTCATAATCCTGGTTGAGTAGTTATTAGTAACTGGGCAAAGAGGGTCACTGATAGCTTATGGGGTGAGGCCGAGCTGGGCTCTTCTTGCCAGGAGACATATCTGGTATTTTAGCCTTTCTCAGAGTGGGAGCCATCCAGTTTGGGAGTACAGGGAGCATGTGTGTGTGTTAGTCTGTCTGCATTGCAAACAAAGTGGCATGCTTTATTGAGGACCAGGTGTAGCCTATTTAGGATTGTCTCGCAGGCCACACCATAAATGGGGAGACCATAGTCTATGATGTGGAGTATTGTTGAGGAGACTGACAGACATCTTGTTTCTGGGGTAAGGTTTATGAAAAACACGTGCTGAAGTACACTGCAGAGTACCGCTTTTTTATTTTTTATACAGCTTTTTTTCTGATGGTTGTAGGGTGCTCTTTAGCCTTTCCTCTCCCCTCTGCCATCCCCTGCCTCCCTGGTGACCTACCTACCAAGGTTCCTCTACAGATTGCCCCCCGGGGTGGGGCCAGTGATGGAGGGCTGTCCTCCACACCATGGAACACACATCCAGAAGTTGGCAGGGGTCTCGAGCAGCAGAGTGGGCAGGGGCGGATGAGCAAGGCTTCATATACCTGCTTCCAGTTTTCACTTTTTCTGGTCCTTCTCCTGACCAGCAGTGTGCAATGATGCTGGGCCTGTGTGCACGAGGATATGCACACAGACTATGGTGTCTGCTGTCAGCCATCCCCCTAGTTATTTGTATTTGTTGCCCTACCACAACAACTCCACATGGTGGCAGTGTAGGAGCGGCCCAGCTAGTCTCTGATCCCCAGGAGAGGAGAGCTTATAGGAGCCGGGTTTGTAAAATTATTGGTGGGGCCCAGGAGTCAAGGCTCCGCCACCTGACCCATGGGTAAAAGTCCAAAACAGAGCAAGATACACCAGGTTTTGTTATCTGCAGGCTAGTAGAAGAGCCAGTAGTTATGAGAGAATCCCCACCCCCCCAACCCTCCCAAGCTCCCCACATCAAGCCACTCACACAATTTTTGAACACAGTGCATTCCCTTCTGGGCTGCTCTATGTGTTTAGTGGAGGTCTGGAGAGGCATAGTGTGGCATAAATGGAGTCAGTACTGCATTTCACTGCATACCCATATATGCCATTATCACCAGGTAGGTAGGTTGCAAAGAGCCGGAGACTATGTGCCCATGGCCAGCCATGTCCAAATAAAGTTTATATATATGAGTACTGTATCTTTCCTGGACAGATACTTTACATATGCTTTTCTGGACATGGCCATAGACACATAGAAGATGAGGGGTCAAAATTAAGTTTTGCAGCCAGTAGCCAAAAGGGCTAGTGACTGGGAAAACACACTGGCCCGACAGACATTTCCAGTAGTACAGTTGAGTCCTAGCAATCCAAGAGCCATTATATACAATAAACCTTCCTTTTAGTAGCCACAGGCCCACATAACAGTGAAGAAGTAAGTATTCTAGAAATAACTCAGATGGCTGGCAGCTGTTGCCTTTTAATGCTTCCTTGTGCAGTTTAATGAGGAATGCAGCTGCCTTTTTATGTTTGCTTACATGCATGTGCAAGAAACATAGTGCCACCATACGAGTTTTCATAGGTGTGCCTCCCCCACTTCCAATGCCCTGGTCCCTTTTGCAGGCGCGGCTGCACCACGCCAATGAATGTCCGAGCTGTCTATGACATCCATTCAGATGCAGTGGCATACAGTTCTGGGGAAAATATCACCACAATCAGTGGTGGTAACATGTAGGCAATTTTCATACCGCCTACAAGTACATCTTCACTACATCTAAACTGTCATAGACAGTTAAGTCATTGTCCCCCACGTACGTAGTACACTGGGAGCTCCACCCCAGCATGCCATGGGCGCTCCCTCCACCCGTGTACACTGTATGACCGACGGGGTGCCCAATCCCCGTTGACTCCACTTCCCCAAACAAACCTCTAGGTGCCATGCATGGAGCCCACCCCAGCGTGGCAACGCTGGTATGGCTTACAACTTTTCAGGCCATGCTGGGAGCCCACCCCAGCATGGCATAAATCCCGTGTCATTGTCCTGAAGAAGATGCCATGCTGGGAGCCCACCCCAGCATGGCAAAAGTTGGTATGGCTGACAGGGGTGCCCAATCCCCCCATCAGCTCCACTGCCACCCCCCCAAAAAATAACCTTTCAGGTGCCATGCTGGGAGCCCACCCCAGCATAGCAAAAGTCCCGCGTTGTCTTCCTGCAGAAGAAAAAAAGTCCCTTGTTGAATGTGTTGCCCCTTCCCCAACCCACGCCCACCCTCTGCACGCCCACCCCATACTTACCTCTGGAGCCCAGCCCGATGCTCTTGGTGGACGGAACATGTCTGCACTTCAAAGCCGACCGCAAACTGAAGAAATGCCGGTAAGCTATATAATGGCATAAATGTTTTGTTTTTCAACTTTGGTGCCTGTCTTGGCCATTTTGGGGAATTGTTTCGCTAAATTTTCAACATGGGGTTCTTGGGGCCCCACCTCATGAACTCAGTCACTGTCATTTTGTTTTTCGGTCCCGAAAGGTGATTTCTCGGTCACTACGTGGAACCACCTTTCGGGACCGAGTAACAAAACGACAGCAGCACAGTTCATGAGGTAGGCCCCCCAAAACCCTAAGTTGAAAATTTGGTGAAAAAATTCCCCAAAATGACTGTTACGAGCGTGTGTTGTGCAGTTCCTATGCATGCTCGTAAGTTAGCAAATGTTTAATATTTTCACTCCAGATTTTCAACATTGCCATTTTACCACATCTCCTTATGAGCAGTATAGCTGTCATTTTTCACATCTTGCCCAAAATGTGTTTTCATGCATGTAGCACACAATGGCGTAGTCGGTGTGCGAAATCAATGTTAGGGACAGATTAAGAAAATCACAGTGACACTGTTCATGAGCAGAGGTCTTAAAATGGCTACATTAAAAATTTGGTGAGAAAAGTCCATAAAATGACTGTGTTACGAGCGAGCATTGCACAGTTTCCACGCACCCTTGTAAGTTCACGAATTTGTGATATTTTCAGTCCACATTTTCAACACTGGCAATTTTCCAAACCTCCTTAAGAACAGTACAGCTGTCATTTTTCACACCCTGGCCAAAATGTGTTTTCGCACTTCCGGCACAGAAATAAATGGTCGCTGTAGGAAATCAGTGTTCGGGACAGATTAAGAAAATCACAATGACATTGTTCATGAGCAGAGGTCCCAAAATGCCTGTGTTGACAATCTGCTATAAAAAAAATCCCCAAATTAATTACATAATGGGTGAGCGTTGCGCAGTTTCTACGCATGCTCATGACCACCAGTTTTTTTATATTTTCACTGCAGATTTTCAACATTGCCATTTTTACACCTCCTCATGAACAGTACAGCTGTCATTTTTCACATCCTGTTCGAAATGTGTTTTCGCACTTGTGGTGCCAAATGGTATAGTTGCTGTGAAAAATCAGCTTTCGGCTAATGAACTGATCTTGCCACTTTGTTCATGAGGTGGGGGTCACAAAAAACTCATGCTGAAAATTTGGAGTGAAAATACCAACGAACACCTGAGGCATTAGGGCTTCTGACCATAACGCCCCACTCTGTAGAGACTGACAGGCATCAGGGGTGTGACTTGGAATTGTCACCTGTAATGCTTATGCCATTCCACCCCCACCCATACCTTGCAGCCAGTGACAGGCATCGAGATGTGCCTTGGACTCTTTGGCCCCAAAGTTCACCCCATTCTCCTATACTGCACCCATCTCACCATATTTCCTGATGGAATGGGGTGAGCATAAGGGCCAAAGACCCCAAGGCACACCGTAACACTTGTCGGTGTCTGCAGGGTAGGGTGTGGTGAAATGACGTGGCCGTTATGCCTGACGACCCAAAGGCACACCCCAACGCCTGTCAGTCTCTGCAGGGTGGTGAGTTTGGCTTCAGTTAAATACTTCATTGCCATTCCTATTATGCATCTCTCTAACTCCTACACTACCAGTGTCAATGCCAGCATGCAAACATTTGGCATTGACAAATGCTTGTTTAGTTTTACTTTATCATTATGCTACAATGGCCACACTCTCCAACTGGGCTTTTTGACCCCTCTCAGGTCACATTTGTGCCCCCATCTCATCACCACACCACTCTGTTTCCCAGGTTGCTTAACTCCCCCCTCGAAATCTCTGTCAATTAATGTTGACAAACGCTTTAGCAAAACAATGTAACATTATATAGTTTTCAGCTCAACAGAAATATCACTGAACTGTGGTTTATTTCATCTCACTAGCTCGTGTCCCACTGGAAACAAGTATGTAGTGTTCCATTATATCTTTAAGTGGATTCATTAACTTTTTGTCAATCACAATCTGAAACATGGGAAAGACTAAATTTCATCAGGGGATGCATACTTCACATGTAACATATAAGCCCACAACCTTTAATAAGAATTTAGCAGTTTGTTTTCTGCTCCTTGAGGCTAACACTTTGAAAAAAATTATTTTCATTCTTTATTGCTAATAAGCATTTTTTCTTTTCCCCTGTGGTATTTTCAAGAAACTGATAAACAAATACACACTAATCACAGTAGTGGTGGCAATGATTTGTTAGCTGAATATGAGATCAGGCAGACGCAAAACAATGATCTGATTAGGGCTATGATTGCACTGGCAGGAAAGGTAAAGGATGCTCATATTTCAGAAACTAACTACTAGTACTACATGACTTTGTTCTTGTATTTTCAGGAGGGAAGAAACATGCCCGGACTATGTTGCTGCTTACCCCATGACAGGGCCTTTAGGATGAAAACAGAGACCTAGCGTACTGGCTAGCTTATTAACTTGCTTGCTGAAGACTTCAGCAAGACAGCAAGCAAGTTAGCAAGCTAGTTATTAGGCTAGGTCTCTGTTCCCGTCCTGAAGCTACCCAAGCTGTTTCCCCCATGCATCATACTTTGCAGAGCTGCCAGAGACAGTTCACTCCCATGCCTATCATTGTAGTCACGCACTGCTTCAGAGGCAGACCAAGTCCACTTCAGTCACTGGACTCAACATCCCTCCTATCCATCCCCACTGAGGCAACTTCAGCATCCCTCCTGTCCATCACCACAGAGGCAACTTCAGTATCCCTCCCATCCATCCATCCCCACAGAGGCAACATCACATCCCTCCCATCAATCCCCACACAGACAACATCAGCATACCTCCCATCCATTCCCACAGAGGCAACATCAGCATCCTCCCATCCATCCCCACAGACGCAACATCAGCATCCCTCCCATCAATCCCCACACAGGCAACATCAGCATACCTCCCATCCATTCCCACAGAGGCAACATCAGCATCCTCCCATCCATCCCCACAGACGCAACATCAGCATCCCTCCCATCAATCTCCACACAGGCAACATCAGCATCCCTCCCATCAATCCCCACACAGGCAACCATCAGCATCCTCCCATCCATCCCCACAGAGGCAACATCAGCATCCCTCCCATCATCCCCACAGAGACAACATCAGCATCCTCCCATCCATCCCCACAGAGGTAACATCAGCATCCCTCCCATCCATTCCACAGAAGGAACATCAGCATCCCTTCTTCTATTTATCATATATGTGACAACCTTTAAGCTGATCTGTTCCTCATGACCTAACAACTTGGCTGCTTCTACACCTGATCTGACTGTAATTTATTATATGTTGTTACTATTGTGCAAGCACTGTGGATCATGTATATGTAATTTTGCTTGAAGAACTGATTAAAAAAAGAGTTAACAAAAAAAGAGAACTAGTACTGGAGAAAGGTCAAGAGACTCACAGTTCTGGAGACCGAAGCCCTTTTTTTACCCTCAGGTCAGGGCATGGTTGGTAGGTATAGTGTAGGTTGCCCAAAACTGCGTCAGAATTAGTGCTGGTGAAAACTGGAAGCCTGGCAGTACTGGAGACCAAACCCTCTCTTTACCCTCAGGTCAAGACAGTGTGGACATACACAGTGCAGGCCCCCACAGACTGTAATAGAATGAATGCTAGTGAAAGCTGGAGGACTGACAGCACTGGAGACTGCATCCCTCTCTTTGTCCATCAGTCAGGAAGAGTGTTGGTGGGTTTGTTGCTGGATTGCTCCCCCAAACTAAGATAGAAAATCAGAGGGCCTGACATCACTAGAGACTGGAACCCTCTCTGTACCCAAGGTCAGGAACAGTTCAGGCAAGTACAATACAGGCTCCCCAGACAGTGATGGAATTAGTGTTAGTGAAAAGTGAGGGACTGACAGCACTGGAAATGGAATAAAATGAATATAGCATAATGCAGTGGGCTGATGAAGCATCCAACATGATGCAGTAGCTACATTGGAGGGTATTGGTTCGAAAAAGTGTTTCACTTCAGTCAGTGCCAAACATGGACAGTGCTTGCAGTAAACATGAGTATGTGGCTAACAATGTTCAAAACAAAATTACTTTTAATTGTAATGCTTATGTGCATAAAATATTAGCACAGAATCCTATAGCTCAGGCTGTCGATTCTGACGTCTGTGTGCCCACTGCTTGGGACAGTGCCGCACTGGACATTGGACAAGGCTTCCCATTACCCTATGAGTAAGTCTTACTCACTCCTTCTCCTCCTCCTCCTCTTCCTCCAGAGTCCACTCTCCTGGATCTCCCCTTTCAAGCAAGCCCCTGGTCCCAATGCCTACTGCAACACTGCTGCTCAGCCTGCCTCTTCAATTTTTTTGCCTTTTTCCTCCAAAATATACCCTTTCCGCTGTCCTGCTGATGCAGGACTAGTGTATGTCTAGCTGTTTTTTTTTTTGTTGTTGTTATAAAGGTGTTCATCCTCCTGGACTGACTGGGCAGCTGTCCAGCCCTGTCCCCAGATGTCATGCTACCTCACTCTCTTGCTGGTGTGGGGGTATTTCCCCTATGGTGAAGTCAGGGAGGGGAGGACTGTTCTCCCCTCAGTGGCTATTTTCCAGAAGTCCCATCCACACCCAGCAGAGTGGCAGGGCAGGCCACGGCACCTCGGGCAGGGCTTCATGTAGCCTGGTCCCCTTCCATTTCCTTTTTTTCTTCCACTGCCCTGAAATGACAGCTCGGCAGAGAAGCAGAGAAGCGCATACATGTGGAGGCACACATGCGCTATGGAGCCATAGCCCCCTACCACCCACCCAGACATCTGTCTGCCCCTCCCATAGCATCAGCACTACTACCAGGCCTCCGCCTAGCAGGGAAGATAAACCAAACCAGCCAAAGAGAGGAGAGCTGCCTGTTGACTGCTCACTCTGTTTCCCAGCCATCCTCCTCTACCAGCCCCAGACAATCCACACTCATTCCTGAACTCGGGTTGCTGATGTGTTATGAGGTAAAGCACTTTACAGTGCCTCAGCCTTCTGCACCACTGGGCTATGTAGGTCAAACACCTAAAGATTTTCTTTGTTTTAAAAAATTTCTGATTAACTAAGTGAATTTGTTAAAAGGTGGCTACCTAATAATAACAGCCCAACAACGTGCATACGAGTGAGGTTTCATGCTGGCTTACATGGTCGAACCGAATCAGGCTCTAAAATGAGACTGTGACACTGAGGCCTAGTAAACCATTTCAGGTGCGAACCGCGGTTTGTGGTTCTACTGGTTTGCCTGGTCCACACCATTCAGACCGGGCAAACCAGTCAAATCAAAGTCTGCCAATTTTCCCTAAAAGTTTGCCATAGTACAAAAGAATTAAACACCCAAAGTTTGAATACTCAGAGGAGAAGGCGAATGACACAAAGTGATGAATGGCCTTTGGAACTGGTTCACATGTGAAGCCATGCTGCTGTGTGTTTTGGGGGGGTTCCAGATTCATATATGGGGGCCACTGCATGGTGTTATGCACGGTGTTAAATAAATGTGGGTTTGCATTTCTCACCTGTGTGTCCCAGTTTCATTTATGTGTGGTCGTCCAATGGCCTGTGTGATTCGGTACTGGAACAGGGGAGTTCACCATGTCTGCCAATGTGCTTCATGCACAGCCACATAATGGCTGCCTCTGCAGGGCATTTTGATACACCTGCTTCCGCACACGTGTTGCCAATGTATCGGCCATTGTACATGCACATGCCTAGGGTGCATGGATCTGGCTGGGTGGGACCACCTCTTCAAGTGTATGGTGCTTGCATGCCACTCTGGTCTATTGGTGCCACCTACATCTGGTGTTATGCACCTATTATGACTGCCACACATGCATTGGTCACGCACATTTTGCAAGTAACTGCCAGTGGCTGATGGGGATTGTGCGGCGTGTACCTATGAGAATACTCAGAATAGGCCCCTTTATAGGGGCTGTATTTCAAGGACCTGGTGAAAACCAGACCACTGGACATGGACTGAGCCAGATCAATATAAACTGGACTGTCCTCTAGCCAGACCAGCCAGAGTGGGCACAAATCACAAATTGAGTGAATTTTGCCGATATGGCTTTTTCCTGTCTGATCTGGTTCTGGCAATCTGTTTTTCACCCATTCACTGGGCTGGGTAAAAAACAGACCACTGGAACTGGACTGGACTAGATGGGTAATAGCTAGACTGGGCAGACTGGCAAAATCCATGCAAATTGTGCCTGGTCCAATAGGACCTGTCATTCTGGCTTTTACTACGAACATACAAAATTTGTCAGCAGATAAAGGCCTACAGGTCTATCAAGTCTGCTTGAATGTGCAGCTAGCACCCCTTATTCTGCAGCTGACCCTTCCTTCCACCCTTCCCCTTCATTGACCATCCCCCTTGTCCTGTCCCATCCCCTTTTGAAGCAGTCCACTGTTCTACTGGAAACCACTTCTGCAGGTAATGCATTCCACCCAGCCACCACCCTCTCTGTAAAAAAGTGCCTCCTCATCTTCCTCCTGAACCTTCCTCCTTCCAGTCTCATATCATGGCCCCTGGTGTCCCTCTCCCTCCCTTACTTTGAACAGCCCCTCTGTACCTGTCTTGTTTATTCCTTTCATGTACTTAAAGGTTTCAATCATGTCCCCTTGTCCCTCCTCTCCTCCAGTGAGTACATGTTCAGCTCCCTCAGCCTCCTCCCTCGTATGATAAGCCCCCAGCGCCAAGTTATCTTTGTCGCCCTGCACTGTACCCTCCGGTAACTTAATGTCCCTCTTCAGACACGGGCACCAGTACCTCGCACGAGTACTCCAGGTGCGGTCTAACTAATGACCTATACAGTGGCAGAATCCCCTCCTCCCTCCTCGAGGATATACCCCTTGCAATACAACCCAGCATTTTGTTGGCCTTTGCAGCTGCCCTCCTACATTGTGCAGAGTTGTTTATTGACCCTGTAATGAGCACCCCCAGATCCTTCTCCTCCTCTGTCTGGGCTAGCTGCACTCCCCCCAGCTGGTAACTCCTCCTTCGGTTCTTCATCCCAAAATGCAGCACCTCGCACCTTTTGGCATTAAACCCCAGTTGCCAGGTGTCTGACCAGGTTTCAAGCTTTGCCAGATCATACTGTAACCCCTGCCATCCCCATAGGTCATCCACCACTGCTCCTACCTTGGTATCATCAGCAAACAGACTAATCTTGCTCTTGATATCCAATAATATGTCTGCAATGAATATCCCAAACAACACTGGTCCCAACACCGAGCCCTGTGGAACACCGTTCATCACTACCCTTGGGTGTGAGAGCTCTCCACCCACCACCACCCTCTGTTGCCTTCCTGAAGTCAGTTCCCTACCCATCTCACTAGCTTTGCACCCACCCCTGTGCCTTCTAACTTACTTCCCAGCCTTCCATGCAGCACTGAGTCGAATGCCTTACTGAAGTCCAGATACAGGACATCCACTGCATGACCCCTGTCCTGTTGCCTAGTTACCCAGTCATAAAACTCCACCAGGTTGGTTTGGCAGGATATGCCATGTATGAAGCCATGCTGTCTGCTGTCCTGTAGTCCTTTGGCCTCTAGGAGGGCCACCAGCTTCTCCTTTAGGATAGCCTCCATTAGCTTACCCACGATGGATGTGAGGCTCACTGGTCTGTAGTTTCCCGCTTCATCCTTAGGGCCACTCTTGTGGAGGGGCACCACATGAGCCATCCTCCAGTCCTGAGGTACACACCCTGAATGTAGTGAGGCATTAAATAGGTCTGCCAAAGGTCTTGCAAGGACCTCTGCCAGCTCCTTCAGTACCCGGATGGATGCCATCTGGGGCCTGGCGCCTTGTCCACCCTCAGTGCCTTCAAACCTCCTGAACTCTGCCTCCATAATTTCCCATCTGTCACCCTCCCCCTGTTTCTGACATTCCTCCCCTTGGGTTGTCACCCCCCCTCTGCTCCTTAGTAAATACAAAATAAATAATCAGTGGTACTTCTGCCTTACTCGCACCTGCTTCCCCAACTCCCCTTCCCTAATCCTTACTATGTGGTCCTTACAGCTCCTTTTCTCCCTGATGTACCCAAAGAAGTCCTTCTCCCCTTCTTAATGCCTGTACCAGCCTTGAGTTCCGTAGATGCCTTTGCCCCACGTTCCTTGTCACCTCTTCAATTCCGCTGGGTACTCCTCCTGTCCTCCCACTCCCTGTTTTCTTATATCTCTCAAAGGCAGCTCTTTTCTCCTTACCTTTCCCATGACCTCCTCGCTCAACCAGCTCGGTTTCTTAGCCTAACCTTCTTGCTCTTGGTCTTGCAGCGGTTTTGCTGCCTCCACTATCCCAAGCTTTATGAGCTCCCACCCTGGTTAGTGTCCATACTAGATTGAATTCTGGCCAGGTAAACCTTTACCACTTCCCCCATCTTCCCAAAGTCGGCCATCCTGAAGTCCAGCACTCTTGTGCCAGATTCCACCCTTCCTTGCTCACATCCCATGTGGAGCCATACTGGAGTGGTGGTCACTCCCGACAGTGGTTCCTCCACTGTAAGTTCTCTCACAAAGTCCCCATTTGCCTAGACAAGGTCAAGGGTATTCTCAACCTGCTTGGTCTCACTGGACCATTTGCAGCAGGAAGCTGTCCTGAAGGCATCCAGCAGTACCTGCTCCTCTGTTCCTGGTTGTTGGGGTGCTCCAGTCCACCCTGGCATGTTGAAGTCCCCACCAATCACCACTACTCCTTCTCGCAGGTCCTCCTGATCTGTCCCGCTAGTTCCTTGTCTAACTCATCAGTCTGAGATGGTGGCCTGTACACCACTCCCATTCTAAGAATCCTATTCTTGGAATCCTGGATTTGCATCCAAAGTGACTCCGTACTATCCTCCTCCCCTTCCTCCCTTTCACACTTCAGTCCTTCCTTCACATATAGTGCCACACCCCTTCCTATCCCAATCACCCTGTCCCTATGAAATAACCTGTACCCTGGTTACTGATTTGTTCTGGTCTGGGTCTGGCTGTCTGGTTTTCACCTAAACCTGTATTACATGTATATACCCTCCTTAACATGTGCAAGTGCTTGCAATGTAAAATAATTAAATGGAAAGGTAGTCGCTGCCCCCAACAGTGCTCTCTGCCTATTAGTAGCCATGAAGTCCCTTCCCTTCTTTGCATAATCTTAGGGGTTTGGCTGCAGTAGTCACTCAGTGGCTCTGCAAAATACAGAAGAGACACTGTATCAGTAAAGTAAATATCTAAATAATGGCTGTACAAAACAGTTTGAATAATATATAATTTAAGTCCTCGGGCAAGCAGCTCCTTGGAATGAGTTACCTGATCTGAGGACATGATGGTTTCAGCAGTTCTTTAATAGTTATAATAACAGTAATTATTTAGAAGCATAATCAGATGAAATACCATAATTTCAATAGCACCGCCCTCATCTTTTCAAACATGCTGGGATCTCAGAATGTCAGTAAAGGTATGCCAACATGCCACTTTTACACAGAAAACCCCTT
This sequence comes from Neoceratodus forsteri, assembly GCA_016271365.2. Classification (NCBI taxonomy): domain Eukaryota; kingdom Metazoa; phylum Chordata; order Ceratodontiformes; family Ceratodontidae; genus Neoceratodus; species Neoceratodus forsteri. The sequence continues at coordinate 612,353,753 of CM057450.1, read as the reverse complement.
CCTCCCTTCCATTTTCTGGCACATGGGGATGTCAGTAAAGCTCCAAACCCTTCTTCAAGTTTAAGCTGGTAGACACTCCCCCTCTACTGTGATTGTACCCAACGGAACAGTTCTGCTGTGCTGGCCTACCTTTGCTTGCTGGCTGATGCTCTCCTCCTCTGCTGCTCCTTGAGTTTATCTGCTCTGTGCTCTGTGCTACCGCTGGCCACCCAGACCGAAGAACCCACCTCACCCGGCCACTTGTAGGCCTGCTGCCTGCCCAAAACTCCCTAAGCCAACCCTGAGTGCTCAGGTTGCCTACTTCCTCCTGTGGTGTTGTCCTAGACTCCTGGCCGACTTCCGACTCCTGCTGTACCACCACCAGTCTTCTTTGGCTGTTCTCTCCAGCTTGCTCCTCTCTCTCTTCTGGCTGGACGCCTGGACCATCACCGCTCTCTTCTTTTAGACCAGCAGCCACCCACTGTCTCCCACCGGCCGCACACAATGGAAACCATCACCGATTCACCCCGTCAAACACACCGACACAGAATTGCCCTTACGCATGCACGCATATCGCGCCCAATACAAGCCCTACCCCTGGCCAATCACAATGAGACAAGTTAAAATATGGCACTCCGAACCCTAATGATTTTCAGAGGGGGAGCACAAACTAAGGGGAAGAGAGGGAGGCAGCAAGGCAAAGGCACCAATTTTAAATAATGCCAGCTGCGCTGCCACTGAGCCTAATTAAACAGTGGGGGGGGGGTGGGATGAGAGCTGTAGGAGTGCAGTCTCAGATAGCAGGCGGCATGCACAGAGAAACCAGGGCAGGGAAAAATGTCTTTAAAAGAGAGGCAGCATCTGTGGCAAAATATTGCTGGGGCTCAGTCCAGGTCAAAAAATATTTCTGGGGCCAATGCCCCATGGGTCCATACAACCTGGCACCTATGGGAGAGCTGTCATTCAGATGCTCAGTCCTCTTCCTCCCTGGCTGACCTTCAGCAGCTTGAGTCTATTTCCTGACATGGGTGGCCGGCTTGGTGGAAGATGTGGCTTCCTACACCTCAACCCACCACTCCACCAGGCTGGCCCTCTCTTTTTGTGTTTGCTTGCACACATGTGCAAGAAACATTTTGTGGCCTTTTGTGGTAGCAGCAGGTTTCAGAGGTGTGGAAGTGTTGTGGCCAATGCCGCCACTGCTTTTTTGGGCTCATCTGTTTGGCACCAATGAATGAGCGCTCTGTCCATGAGAGCAGTTTTGAAGCATGCAACCAACTTGAAAGAAATTTGCTGCCACAATCAGGGAGCACCCCGTCATTGCAGGGCGTAGCCACCAATATGCCTCGCAAGCCATGGCATGCAGCAGCCGATACCATTTACATCCTTTCAGTTGTTAAAGTTGCTTCTCCACAGCTTCAGCCACCACTGAAGCCCATCCTCTTCTTCATGGTACGATGACACCTGCAGCTTTCGCACTCAAGGACCGACAGACAGCGACCGAATGGCCACGGTGTGAGCCTCACAGTGAGTTTCTGCCATGCCACTGGGCAGCCCGAGCAGCAAGCATTTTTCATAGCTCAGTGCTGCCGACATTTTGTTTTTGTGCCTCTTTTCCTCTCCTGTTACAGTGGCATCGGAGTCCTGACCAAGTGGCAGAGGGTCATCAGTGCGATCAGGAGGAACTCAGTAAGGGACTGCAGGACACCCCCTGGGTTGGAGGTTATGGCATCAACAGCCCAGTGAGGTTTTGTTTACCATCAGAGTTTGTTTTTGTTTTGTTTTTCACTTGAGCCATGTGGACAGTTTTCCTAGTGATTTTATTTTGGTTGGTAGTTGCATTGTGATGACGATGTTGAAATCTCACTTCGGAATGAGTAAAGGAAATGAAACGGCAAGTAGCGTACCCCCACTGCTTCATTTCCGAGATGGGGCTCGCGAGTATTGGCTGCCACTTTGGAGTGTGGTCGGAAGGGCACAGGTCACTGATCTCCTGTGGTGGTGGTGGTGGGGGAGTGACTATTACTGTTACTTGGCTGTTGTGCTGCTACTTGGCTATAGTGCTGCTGATCGGTTCTTCATTTTGGACAGCAGCTGACACTTTTTGTTCTACTTTGGTACTGGGGGGATTAAAAAAAAGAGTCTGTGCTGTCTTCTGTGGCACAAACAATGCAATGCATCTTCAAATGTTTATTTCAGGTGAAGAGGAGACCTATTTTAGGGGATGAAGTACAGGAAAGCCCTCGGGGTGGGGCATCGTGTGTTGCGAGGTCCCGTAGGTCACTAGGGCATGATCAGCTGTGAGGACTTTGTGTTACATGGACAGCTCTCCACTTACATAGCATTGAATTCTTCCACATGAGGAGGACAGGGCACCTGCAAGTAACGGTGATGACCCCCCCCTTAGACATTTGCACTTTAATCTGATGCAGCCATCAGCCAGCAAAGTGCACCACAATGGGCAGTAGCAACAAACGAGCCCTCGCCTGTTGTTTTGGTCAGTGGGCGACGTCAGTGGAAACTTTACCCTGACAGAAGTCTGTGTTTAGGAAGCAGCATGGAGCAGTTTGGAGAGTTGTGTTGTAATTTTAGATGCGGTGGGTTTGTTTTCTGATAGCTTGTGTGTGGAGAGTCCATCTAAGGACAGCGGTTGGACCTTGCCCTGTAGTCGGCAGCATGTGTCATCACTTGGCATGTAAGCTGTGTGTTTTCGAGAGTGGGCGTGCAGGTACATCAGGGTGGGGAGAGTGGGCATGCAAGTCCATTGGGGTGGGGAGAGTGGGCATACAGGTCCATTGGGGTGGAAAGAGTGGCTGTGGTCCTTGGGGGTGGAGATAGGGGGCATGCAACTCTGTCGGGGTGGGGAGAGTGGGCGTGCAGGTCCATGGGAGTTGGGAGACTGGGTGTGCAGGTCTGTGGGGGTGGGGAGAGTGGGCATGCTGGTCCATCGGGATGGGGAGAGTGGGCATGCAGGTCCATTGGGGTGGGGAGAGTGGGTGTGCAGGTCCGTCAAGATGGGGAGAGTGGGTGTGCAGGTCCATGGGAGTAGGGAGAGTGGGCGTGCAGGTCTGTGGGGGTGGGGAGAGTGACTGTGTTGGTCTGTGGGGGTGGGGAGAGAGGGCGTGCAGGTCCGGGGCGAGGAGAATGGGCATGCAGAGTTGCCCTGCCAGCTTTGTGCTACTCACCTGCCCTACTAGCTTCCTTGTGCTGCTGACCTGCACTTTTTGCTTTCTTGTGCTGCACCTGGCCTGCCTTTCCATCTGCTGCCATAGGACTACTGCCTTTCTATGTACCTGCAGTAGTTTGGTAAGTAATTATTTTTGTTTCTGATAGCCCAGCTGCTTTTATGCCTCTGGTGAGGGAGGATGGGACTGGCATAGTGGCACAAAACCATTTTTTCCAACATGTATGCCAGTCCACAGGGTCTGTAGCAAGTGGTTGGTTGTTGATGGTCAGTGGAGGGATGGGCTTGGCCGACTGGTACATGTGCTGAAAAAAATGGTTCTGACCTCTTGTGTTGGAGGAGAAAGGGGTGGACAGACAGAGTGGCACTGAAATGAAAATTACATACCTACTGTAATTATGATCTTTCTGTGTATCTTCACCATTCATCACCTTTGGGTATGTGGTCAGAGATCATGACCCCGCGGGAACTCTTTTTTTTTTTTTTTGTAGGTGGAGCTGATGCACCATCAGCACTGTCCTCGAGGCCAATGCATTGCGTGGCACTCGCGGGTTGGCTTTTAGGCGCTGTCGACTCTGCCTGCCTGCCAGTTCTGAGTCACTGGAGAGGTAAGAGGAAGGGAGTGGAGGGTGGGACAAGAAAGTCCAAGGGACAGGAAAAAGGAAAGATATAAAACTAAAAGGAGAAATAATGATTGAGAGGACAGAAAGAAAGAAGTCGGAAACTAAAGGGATTGGGAGGAGACCCAATCTCTGGAATAGAGGAGAGAGGTAGGGTGGGATAAAGAATTTAGAAGGTAGGAAGAGAAGGGAGAAGGTTAAACACATCCCAAACCCTGGCCCGTCTCCAGACTATATAGGAACTGCAAGGAGTAGCCAAAGGCTTCTTGCCAGAATTCAAGGCACAGAATGGCTGGCAAAAACTCCATCTGAGCAGAATTGGCTATTCTGGAAGAAGGACAGGGCACAGAGAATTAATACCCTCTCAGGGAAAGATTTTTGGTGAAAAAGGAAAAGATAGTTTTTTTTTGTTGTATTTTTTCGGTAATAAAGGATAGTCCAAAGGACAAGGAAAAATAAGATGGAGGGAAACAAGGAGGAGGAGAGAATGGAGGGCAACTGCCAACTCCCACCCCCACAGGGGTGGAGCTAATGCACTGGAGAAGGAGTGCCCCCCATGCTGACCACTCTCCCCAGAACATTATCCCCCTATGTGCCCCTGTTCACCCCACACCTAACAAAGAAAGAAGGGGGTGAGGTTGGGCACAGAGAGGGAGGTGGACCCAGAGACTGAGGCCCCAGGGGGATGGAGGGCGGGATTGTGATGAATGGTGAAGATACACAGAAAGATCATAATTACGGTAGGTATGTAATTTTCATATCTTGTGTCAATCTTCACCATTCATCACCTTTGGGTGAGTGCCAAGCCCCCTTTAAGGGGATTTTCTTTTACACCCTAAGGGACAAAGTTCCTTAGCTCTCAGTGGGTGACACACTAAGAGGGAGAACCTTCAGGGCCTGGAGAGGCCTGAGAGTGGGACGAGTGTAGATGGGGACCCCGCCCCCAGAGGGGGACAGAAGTTGCCCCGACAAATGCCATCTCACTCTACAGGAGAAGAGATAGGTTCTCTGGTGAGCGGAGTTAATCACCGTATGCCGGGCCAAGGGTGACAACCGGGAAAGACGCAGCCATGCCATCCGCCTAGTGCAGATCGCTGTCCCTATGACCCTGGTAGCTACCTCATTGGCATCATAGGATGCCCTCACTTGGTGCCTTGCTAGCTCCAGGCCACACGCAGAGAGCGCAATGGCTTGTCTGGTTTGCTCCATGTCAGGCAATGAGGCTAGGAGTTGACCTAGCCTGGACCACAAGAACCTGTCATAGGCTGCATAGCGGGCCTGATGTGCATAAATGGAAAGCAACAACTGTGCCGAGTAGAAAGCCCTCCTACCCCAGAAGTCAAAATCCGAGGAATCTTGATCTGAGGGCTGGTCATGGTGAAGGGCGCAAAGCCCATCAGGAGTGTCCAACTCCGTCAATCCAGACTGCGGATGAGGCATGGAACCTGGAGACTCTGGGGGAGTGCAATACCACTGGCAGAGATCCCTAGGGGCAGAAACTCTGGAGAAGGGCCTCTGCCAGGAGTGCAATGATGCCTCCCAAAAGGGAGCAGGCCAGGGGGGCACCACAAGGGTGGGTTCACTGAAATCACCTAGAAAGGCGTGCGCCGAGTGCTCTGGATTGCTTACAGTGGCAGAGGTGAGGTGCAAGTCCTCCAACATCCTCATGAGGAAACGTTGATACTCAGTGAGATCAGTGGCTGGAGAGATGTGGACAGAAGGCTCCTCTCCCCCAGAAGAGGGGGATGAAGAGTTGGAGGGCACTGACTGCTCAGAGGGCGGCTACTCGTGGGGAGGTTGAAAAACTTGACTGTTCATTGCGCTAATGTAAGCTGGGAACCGAGCAGCCACAGCCCTGAACTGCTCCCATTAGAGAGGCCCACTAGGACCAAGGATGCCTGGGAGTGCAGGAGAATGTGGCAGAGGGATGGGGACAGAGTCGAGAAGAGATGTCAGCTGACCTCCGCCTGTTCTAAGGAGCGGACCAAGAGCACCGGAAGAAGAAGAAGGTGCTCCGGAAGACTCCACAGCCGACAGCTGAACAACCATTTCAGTACTGCCTTGGCTGCGCCCGTAAGAATCCCCCCTGTGAGGCGACCGTGGCCGTATAGGTACAGAAGGACGGTCCCCTATCTCAAAAGAATGGGGCTCTCTCAAAGAGACTGAGGGGGAAGAGTGGAGATCCACACTACGGCTTCTTCCAGAGCCCGGGTGGGCTCCCGTAAAAGGTCACTGTGCAGACCCCAAACCCCTCAACCCCTCAGAGTCTGAAAGAGCCCTCTTCCTCGAGAGGGCCAACCTAGGTAGCCGACAGCCCTGGCCAGAACCCAAAGGAGCTATCCAGGGCACAGTACCCTCCCCTCCCGTAGGAGTCCTGATTGGTCCCAAAATTGGTTGATCCAGGCACACCACAGGTGGGGGTACCACTGCTGAGGGGGTCAGTGAACCCACCAAGATCGGGCTGCAGAGCAATGGTGGCCTGCACCACTGCCCGCTCATCAGCACCCCTGACCCCAGTCTTGGCAGCCACTGACCCCACCTTAGAAGGGGGCTGACTCTGGCTTGTCGAGGACACTACAGGGCTGCCCACACCAACAGTCAACCCCAAGGAGTCAGACTGCTTGTCTGACTCAGAGTCCGACTCCGCCTCCAAAGAGGTGGAGACCGAGGCCCTGTGCCAGACCATAGGAGGGCGCCAGGTGCCATCCTTGCCAAATGGGGTGCCAGAAACCAAGACCACTCCCAAGCCAGTGCCAGTGCCCCTCACAGCACCACGAGTGGTATCCATGGAGGACACAGCCCCGGCCCAAACAGCAGCCCCAGATTCGGAACCAGTCACGGCGCCGTCCGCGAACGGTGCTGAAGGCGGGGACGGCAACGACGACAGCTCCGACGGTGCCATCAGTGCCGTGGATGGCATCAACATCAGAATCTGAAGCCCCCACGGCACCAAGTCCTGAGCCAGACATGGCGCAATGCTCAACCTCGGTGCCGTGAATGGTGCCTAGGTGAGAAGAGGACAAAGATGGCACCGTAGAGACTCCCATGGCACCGCTAGCAGTATCGGTGCCGTGAATGGTGCCAACAGCAGCCACGGTGCTGAGTGACAAACCAGCACCGACGATGGCTCCGTTAGGGCCCATGGTGCCATGAACGGCACCAAGGCCCGCAATGGCGCCGACTGATGCCATCGAGGATGGAGCCGAACCGGGCCTTGCAAACCACAGGTCCAACACCGGGGGAGCCTTCATCCCCAAAGGGGAGATTGCCTTGATGGCACCTCCTGCCCGCTCCCCGAAAGGAGTGGGACGGGCCTCCTGCACCGCGGAAGGAGTCTCGGCAACGGCCAGGCTACTAGAAGCTGAGGCTCCCTCCTCCTCGGTCCGTGTAGAACCGGAGGGGACCCAGAGGAAAGGCTACAGTATGTGGCTTGGCTTGACGAAAGTGCGCATCTAAACTCTCGAAAGTCGATGGAGTCACCCACTCCCATGTGCGCTTGTTCAAGACCCGGTGGTCCATGGAGAAGCAGGCATCACATGAATCCATGTCGTGAAGCGTGCCAAGACACGTAAGGCAATGGTTGTGCTGGTCGGTGATGGAAAATTTACAGCCGCAAGGCCACCGTCACTTGAGGGGGTCGTCCCGTCTTTGAAGTCTTCTTGCCCTCCGACCCAGACATGACCTATGAGGAAAAAACACCAAAAACAGACTCGACGTCGCCAAGAATAAAACTAAATGGAAAGATCTTACCAAGCGACGTCGAGTAAGGCAACTAGAACCAGCAGGAAAGGAGCCGATGGACTGTGGCATGGAAGAATAATGTGGCTGAAAAGATGAAACTGCGTAGGCGGTAGGCCTCAAGTTCTGCAGAGCTTCCCATGAGGTGACCTCGACGGTGGGAGATGAAGAACTGGCAGGCAGGCAGAGTCGACAGTGCCTAACGGCCAACCCGTGAGCGCCACGCAATGCATCAGCCTCGAGGGTGGCGCCGATGGTGCGTCGGCTCCGCCTACCAAAAAAAAAAAACTGCGGGGTCATGACCTCCAGCCATGTACCCAAAGGTGATGAATGGTGAAGATTGACACAGATAAGATCCATTTTTTCCACATGTATGCCAGTCCACCGGATCCGTGGCATTCTCCAGTGGTTGGTAATTGCTGGTCGACGGAGGGACGGGCTTGGCGGACTGGTACACATGCTGGGAAAAAAGGGTACTAGCCTCTGATGTTGGGAGGCAGGGGCAGATGGGCAGAGTTGCACAGAAACATTTTTTTCATGTGTATGCCAGTCTGCTGGGTCTGTGGCATGCTCCAGTGGTTGGTCGCTGATGGTTGGAGGGACGGACTTGACGGACTGGCACACATGCTGGGGAAAAATGGTTCTAGCCTCTTGTGATGGAGGAGGGAAGGGTGGATGAGCAGCGTGGCACAGAATCATTTTTTCCAAAATGTATGCTAGTCCCAGTGTCACTCCTGTGTGTTTTGTTGACTGACTTTTAATGCAAATGTCCTTGTGGAGGGTTCTTGTCTGGGCTAGCCAAATGTACTACTCTCCATTTCAGAAATAATAAAATTCAGCACAAAATGTGTCATTTATTTTTGGTGACTGTGATTGGAGTGGTGGAGACACCGATCTGGATGCCTGGCATTTGTGGGGAAGGGGGAGAGTGTACATGCTGGCGGGGTGAGGACAGTGGCCATGCTGGAGGGGCTGGGTGGGAAGAGTGGTCCACAACTCCATCTGGGTGAAGAGAGTGGTCCACGCTGGTCCTTCAGAGTGGGAGAGGGACCATGCAGGTCCATCAGGATGTGGGGAGCATGCAGGTCCGCTGGGGTGGGGAGAGGGCTGTTCAGCTCCATTGGGTGGGGAGAGGGTCCGTTCAGGTCTGTCAGGGTGGGGAGAGGGGCAGTGCAGGTCTGTCAGGGTGGGGAGAAGGGCCATGCAGGTCTGTTGGGGTGGGGAGAGGGACCATGCCAGGTCTGTCAGGGTGGGGAGAGGGGCTGTTCAGCTCCATTGGGGTGGTGAGAGGGGCAGTGCAGTTATGTTGGGGTGGAGAGAGAGGCCGTGCAGGTTCAGGGTGGGGAGAAGGGCTGTTCAGGTCTGTTGGGATGGGGAGAGGGACCAGGGAGAGGGGCCGTTCAGGTCCGTTGGGGTAGGGAGAGGGGCTGTGCAGGTCCGTCGGAGTGGGGAGAGTGGTCATGCAGGTCCATGGTGGTGGGGAGAGTGGCTTTGTTGGTCCATTGGGATGGGGAGAGTGGGCATGCAGGTACGTTAGGGTGGGAGAGTGGATGTGTTGGTCCATGGGGGGTGGGAGAAGTGGCTTTGTTGGTCCGTTGGGGTGGGAGACTGGGCATGCAGGTCTGTTGCTGTGGGGAGAGTGGCTGTGTTGATCCGTGGGGGGTGGGGAGAGTGGGCGTGCAGGTCCATGGGGGTGGGGTGAGTGACTGTGTTGGTCCATCAGGGTGGGGAGAGTGCCTGTGCAGGTCAGTTGAGTGGGAAGAGTGCCCATGCAGGTCCATCAGGGTGGTGAGAGTGGCCCTGCTGGTGTGGTGGGGAACTATTATTCATTTGCTAGCCATTCTGCCGTCATGCACATTACCTTGGTTCTGGTGTGCTGCCATGCTAACCTGCTCTACCATCTCCCCTGTGCTGCTGACCTGCCCTTTCTGCTTCTTTGTGCTGCTGCTGACCTGATGTGCTGCCATCTGCTGCCATAGAACAACTGCCTTTTTAAGCACTTTTCATAGTCTGGTAAGTTTTTAATTTTTTTCATAGCCCTGCTGCTGTTTGAATGGGGAAGATGGTCAGTGGATGGACAGTCTGGGAGGACTGGTACACATGCTAAAGAAAATGGTTCTGGCCTCTGGTGATGGAGAGAGGAGGGCAGAAGGGCAAGTGGCAGAACCATCTTTTCAACATGTGCCAGTCCACTGGGTCTGCGCCATGCTCCTGTTATTGGTCGCTGATTTTCAGTGGTAGGGCGGGCTGGGAGGACTGGTACACGTGCTGAAAAAATGGATCTGGCCTCTGATGGTGGTGAAGGGAGGTGCTGATGGGCACAGAACCATTATTTCCAACATGTATGCCAGTCTGCTGGGTCCCTGCCATGCTCCTGTGGTTGGCTGTTGATTTTCGGTGGTGGGATGGGCTGGGAAGACTGGTACACATGCTGGAAAAAATGGTTCTGGCCTCTGGTGATGGTGGGGGAGGTGATGAAACAGGATGGACTCGAAATCCTTATTATATCTCAAGTTCAAATCTTTCTTTTTTGTTTTACTAAAACCATGTGATTAAAATATGGCGATTGCTGGAGGATTTGCTGTACATATTTACTAGGGATAGCACAGATGTGATGCAGGTATCTCATTCTTAGTGGAGGTCTGCTTTTATTCATTTTTACAGCCAGGTGGAATGAAGTATAGGGAGCTTAAAGCAGCAGTACTATGTAAAAAAATCTGCACTTTTTTGACCGTTTATTTCCTGTGGTCTGTTGAGCATGTCCCTGGTATTCTTTCTTGCTGTCATTGTACTATTCTCCGTAATCCGCTTAGTTGTCCTTTGTTTTTGTTTACATTTCTACCACCCACCATGTTGACAGCAGCAGTAAAAGATGGGCAGACAGGCACGTGCTGTATTTTCTGTGGCTCTACAGAACATTGAAATTGATCACTTCCTGGATAGGTAGTACTGCTGCTTTAAATGACTTGCTCAAGGTCATACTGCATGCAAATGGTTGTGTGGGATTTGAACCTGGGAATCCTCGTTCCCACATCTATGCTGTAACCACTATTGGATTACACTGCCTCTTTAAATAATTTATTTTTTTAATTAGTTCAGAACGAAGGAAAATGTGACGTGCATTTGGTTTGCATGCATACACAGAATTTTATTTTTTTTGCATACACTTTGTGCTCTGCTTGGGCTGTGTGTGTTAGTGCATGGTTGAGAAATCCAGTTGGTTTCTGTAAGTGGAAATATTGTGAGGCTGAAACCTGAAGGATCCTTGTTGTGTGCGTGTGTGGTGTTTTTCAGCACAGTACTTTCCTGTCTTGGAACACAGTATCATAACACTGTGGTGCCAGAAAGACTGACAGGCATCAGGGGTGTGGCTTGGAGTCATTGGCAGTAATGCTCATGCCATTTCATCTCCACCCCCACCATGCAGACACTGACAGACATCAAGGTGTGCCTTGGACTGTTCAGCCATAACATTCATCCCATTCTCCTATACTGCACACATCTCTGCTCATTTCTTTATGGAATGGGGAGAGTGTAAAGGCCGAAGACCCCAAGACACACTGTGACACATCTCAGTGTCTGCAGGGTGGGGTGAGGTGGAATGGCATGAACATTATGGTCGATGACCCAAAGGCACATCCCAACACCTGTCAGTCTCTGCAGGGTGGGGATGGGGGTTGGCATTACTTCAGTTTTCACTGCCATTCCTATTATGCATCTCTTTAACTCATGCAGTAACAATGCCAATACCAGCAAGCAAACATTCAGCATTGACAAATGCTTGCTTTTATGTCAAATGGCTTGAAATTAAATGTGAAGATTTAACTGATTAGTGGGTGTGATAATAATGGTCTGCTAATTTGCCTTTTCTTCCTTAAATCTGCTGATTGAATTGGAATAGAGCACCTTTGATTGTTAAAAACAGCTTTATGTTTTGGAAATCTCTCCTTTTGTTTACTTATTTGTCTGCATATGAAATTCAGTACTATTATAGAAATTAATAATAAAGTATAATGCTGGCTCGGTGGTGCTGGAGGTTGAGGTGCTGGATGCCACACCTTGCGCCTCACTGGTGACCCAGGTTCAGGAATGAGCCAGGGCTGCGGGGGTTGGCAGGGGTGAGAGAAGATTGAGCATCTGGAGGACTGTTGTCCTGTGTCGGGGAAGGGGAGTTTGTCATCCCACCTGCTGATTGCCCTCAAGCGGCAGTTGGAGGGCGATATGGGCCAGGAGGCGCCTAGCTGGTGCACCTGACTCGGGAGGGGTCAGGAGAAAGTGAAAATGGAGCTGGCAGGCTCTATGGGGTGGCCCGCACCTGTGCCAACCCTGGAATCTGGATGCTGGCTTTCCGGGAAGAGAGTTGACACTCCTCACCTCCTGCCACAGGGTAGGGTGGGGGCAACCCATGAGGGATTTCCCAGACAGACTTGGTGCAGGGATGGCGGGGATGGAGAGATGAGGCTCCTCTAAGGGGGAGGAGCCAAGCCACCTGCCAGCTACCCCATAAAGTGCATCTAGAAAAAATAAGTAAATTGATGAAGTATAAGGAGACAGTTCCTTGTTATGGCGTTTGTCATTATAGTGCTGAGGGTCCTGTAGGCGTGTACCTTCAGATGGATATTTACTTTCTCATGAGTTTTAAAACAACAGTAACAAAGTGATATAAATCTCAAGATTTAACTCAAGGGAGAAAATAATTGAAATCATTAGATTTTCTCGTTGACTTACAGTGTAATAAGTAATTCCAAAGGTAAATACAGTATCCATATAAAACTTCAACTATTAGTCTAGTAGGAAAGGTAAAAATAGTACAAGAAGCATTAAAAATTTGAAAAAAACACGCAAATTGGCCAAGAGGTAGTTTTTTTGTATACTCGTTCATGTAAGAGCAGGACACGCGTGATCCAGCAATGTTTAAGGGCTGCAATGGAATTTTTATTGCTAAAAGTGTATAGAATTTTGCAAAAATTGTTCAAAATGTGAAAAAACATAAACATTGGAACATAAGCAGGTTTTTATGTTTTCTTTAAAATAAAAGCAGAACACACATGATCTGATATTAAGGAGGTCAAAATACAATTAATGTACAATTACGTGAAAAACACCAAAATACTCATATTTGACTCATTGGGTCACAAATATGCTTCTAGATTATTGTACATTACTCCAAATAACCGTTTATACTTTACATTATTACTTTAAACCAAGCATACAGTCCTTTGGTTTGAAATTAATCTTGTATCATATGGAAACATGTTCAAAATTATTGTACATTTTGAAGTATACAGATAACCGTAACAGAGATGTGCTGTCATCTAAAGAGAAACAAACACTAACTGGCCCACATTTTCAAAGGAGATGCACGGTGCACAGTAGAGATGAGCTGCCCATCTCAAAGAATGTGCCAAAGCGCAATATTCAAAAGACAGAGATGCGGTGCTCATCTCCGGATGCACCATCGCATGGAAATAATGTATGCTGCGCAAATAAAGGGGGCATTCCCATGAATATGCTGTGCATCCCTATATTCAGCCAAAATCTGCGGCACATCTGCCACGCATCTCGGAAATGAGCCACCCAAAGTTAGGCATACAAAAGGATTGCCTAAATTGATCAGCCACCTACAGGCAGGCTGCAGAACTGCAGGCAGACCATCCGGAGACAGCCCTTGGTAGTACACAAGACCATGATCCAGGCACCCACACACAACAGTCATGACAGGATGGATGAACCCTGAGCCACAGGTGCCTTGTCACCACGTGCACCATCCAGTGAGCAACACCTCACACACCACATCACACCCTGGATGCAGACACCCAGCAGCCACATGCCAGTGCTGTCATATGCCCCCCGGGCACACCAGTGGGGCAGACAGCCATACTGCAGCACATGGACCAGGGGTCATGGCCAGCACCTGTGGGGCCTGCAGGGTGCCACCTGGTGGTGCATGCACTCAGGGTGATGTGTGTGACAATATTGCCCAGGTTGCCTGGTGGTACTAGTGAATGCAGGGCATGGGCCAGGGACTGACCAGTGGTACACACACAGACGTACAAAATGGGTGCACACAAGTGAGACCCACCCACCCAGGCACCTGGTCACAGTCTGCACACTGCCATCCCTTGCAGTATCCACCAGGTACCTCCCATACTGGGGTGTGTGGGGCACTGCAGGTGATTGTACACAGTATATGGAGCTGGTGTATCACATGTATGTGGTATCCTGATCATCCTGTGTCACCTTGTGCCTGCCCCTGTTCCATGTCCAGGTGGCCCCTGTGACCACTGTCCGAGTGGGCCCCCTGTAACCCTGTCCCACCCTGTACATTGCTATGGGGTGTAGCACTGTACCCAGGCCAATGCAGTCCACCCACCCACTCACTACCATCCCAGCACACCTGCCTGCTAGGTTGCAGTACCTCCTGTTTACCTTTGTGGGGTGGTGAGCCAGCCCTGCAAAGCTGGAACTGAGCATGCGTGGGGTATGCAGATGGCCTGAACACATTCCAGTAATGAGCTCTGGCATGTGGGGTTTGGGCTTGGAATGTGCAATGCCATTTGCATATTCTAGCTGAATACTGCAAAGCTGCACCATGCCCACCTTACTTGTCTCAGCGCATTTCCCTATGTTCCTGCCTGTGCTTTGAGTCCCCCCCGCCTGAGATGTGCAGCACATCCAGATGTGCGATCGCATGTTTAGGATATTCATCTGGACATGAGCGAGTGCATCTTCTTGTGCCTTCTAAATATATAATTTGTTTGGGCCGACGCATCGCAGATGCACAGGGCAGGCACTTGCATGATTGTGCAGGGGACTTTTGAATATGGGGGCAATGTGTTATCTTTAGAAATATGTATTACAGATATATCTTTAAAGATGAACTTGTAAAAAACAAACAAGTGTTTTTTTCTGTGACGACCTGGGTGTGAACAAGATGTAGTTACACAAAGTCTTCTTGCTCTGGTGAGAATGATATTACATGGCCCTATTATTACAGATCAAAAATACGCACAATATGCTAAGATGAAAAATGCTCATCAATGTTGGAGTTACTAATGTTTAACACAAAGAAGACATCTAGGGAATCATTCGGACCAGCAGTTCATCAAAACACCACTTGCAATTTACTACAGTTTGATGGTTTATTCTAAAACAAGACAAAGGGAGTAGATTAACAAACTCTGCAGGCAAGGACTATGCATTTCATATGGCAGAACACTAGCAATATCTACAAATCTCGGAAACAGTGTATGTGCATGTTTTGATCATGACCTATGTGTTTGCCCTCCCACCTTGAAAAAGGATATGTTTATAGCTGGGGCTGTCGACAATATAGATTACAATCCCTCAGCTAGGACAGCAAAGGATTCTTTCCATGGTACAGCCATCTCTATGATTCAGTTCCCAACAGCAGACAGTCTGGGCACAGACAGAGGTGTTATATCCATCAACGCAGGAATTGTCCACAAAAGAACCATTTCCTTACCGCTTCAAGCAATCTTTTCAAAAGTTTATCTTTAACAATATATCAGTAATACATTTTTCTAAGGATAACATAATAAGTGTTTGCTTGCCTTTTGATGACAGCACATCTCTGCATCATAGTTATCTGTAGACTTCAAATTGTACAATAATTTGAACACGTTTCCGCACAATACAAGATCAATTTCAAATGAAAGGTCTGCAAGCTTGGTTAAAAGTAGTGATGTAACGTATAAAAAGTTATTTGGTGACATTTGTAATAATCTGGAAATATATCTGTGGACCAATGAGTCAAATGTATGCGTAATTTTGGTGTTTTTCATGTTATTGTACATTTACTGGATTTTGACCCCTTAATATAATTAGATCATGTGTGTCATGCTTTTAATTTAAAGAAAACATAAATACCAACTTGTGTTCCAATTTTCATGCATTTTTAACATTTTGAATGATTTTTTTGTAAGATTCTACATTCTTTTAGCAATAATTTAATGTATTGGTATCTTTAATGCAGACCTCGGGTAGTCCATGGCTTTGCAAATATGCGGATGATAGTAAAATGGGGACTGTTACTAACAATGAATCCACAGCTTTAGCATTACAAGAAGAATTATCTAAACTGGAACAATGGGCTAAGAATAACAAATTAAAATTTAAATGAGGAGAAATGCGAAGTTATGCACCTAGGTCACATCAAACATTTGTCAATGCCGAATGTTGCTTGCTTGTATGTGCTGTTTAGGTATTTGGTAGTGATAGTTCCATGCCTTCCTCCCAAGGCATCCACTGTGTCTTTCCGTTCAGTATTCACAGAAGAGTGGGAAGGGCAAGGGACACAGCAGTACAGCAGTTGCCAAGTGGGTGAAGAGGTGGACAGTAGTCCATTCAAAGGCAAAAGAGTCCTGCAGGAGCTCACTAAATTGAAGGTGGACAAAGCAATGGAACCAGATGGCATACACCCAAGAATATTAAAAATTCGGCAAATTACGAGCGAGCATAAGAACTGTGCAATGCACGCTCATAAAACAGTCATGTTTAGGAATTTTTTCACTAAATTTTGAACATAGCCATTTTAAGACCTTTGCTCATGAACAGTGTCACTGCGATTTTCTTAATGTGTCCCATACATTGAGTTCGCACACTGACTGCTGTAGTAGAAATTTCTGAGTTCATACTAGTATATGCTGTTACAGGGTTACAGAATGTCACTGAGGTTACTTGAGGTACCTTTGTAGAAGCAGAAAGCAAAATAAAACTGGATAGAACTGGTTATGTCTTGTACCAGCCTGAATAACAGGCTCAGACAAAGTATAAAATAAAAACATGCTTGGGCAAAATATAAGATAACAGCACGTTGAGGCATTGAAGGCAAGCTATACGTTGCTATGGTGTGAGTGAAACTCATTGTTTCACTCAGGTCAGATTGACCCAGGCATATGTATCAAGCAGTATTGGGAAAGAAATGAAATAAGCAGTGGAAAAGTACCCATTCATTGGTATCAACTTGTTTTTCTGTTACATTGGCACTGGCCAGGCATCAAAACCATATTAGGAAGTTGTTGACAGCAATTCTTGGAATAGAGATAGCAGTTCTTGAAATAAGATACTATTTCATTGGAATTAGCAACACCTTGATAAAAAGGTATAAAAGTGATTGACTAATGAAACTCAGGGAGCCTTGCATGATTTTTGGAAGCAGACTCCCATATGCATATGTAATAAACTGTTCTTTCTACTATGCAGTGGTCCTGAGTATGATTTTAAACTAAAGTGTAAGAACATATATTTTTTTCCACGCACATAATTTGGCGAAGTCGGCAGGATCAGCACGCTCGACCTCGGGTCGGCTCGGTCGGGACCGCTCCAGGTCTCCCACTTGAGGAGAAGTCCTGACGCTGAGGGGAACGCTGAAGGAAAATCTGAAAGATACAGCCAGGGGAGATTGAAATTGATGGCCCTGATCGTGACGGATTTTTGTTTCCTGGCCTCGAAAGCGGCGCTGATCTGTAAGTACCTACCTTGTCTTTTTGCCTTGGGACGCTGCATATTATAAAGAATAAGTAAACAAGTAAATGGGGAAGTTTTGAGCCTGTTTTAATCGTATGAGACTTTAAGGCAGAAGGGGGACAGGGAAAACGGGGAACCTGCAAGAGAACTCTTAGGTGAGTTGAGCACCCCTAACAAGATACCCTTAGGTGGGTTGAGCGCCCTAGCAAGATACCCTTAAGTGGGTTGAGCAAGGGGACCCTAGCAAGATACCCTTAGGTGGGTTGAGTGCCCTAGCAAGATACCCTTAGGTGGGTTGAGCACCCTCGCAAGATACCCTTAGGTGGGTTGAGCACCCTCGCAAGAAAACCTTAAGTGGGTTGAGCGCCTTAAAACTGTGGAGGAGGCAGGCAACAGTAACTCCCGGTGGTTGTTTTTTTATCTTTTCCTTTTTGATTTGCTCTCTTTGTGCGGGTTTCTTTTACTTGGGGTACGAAATCAGGAGATATTGGTTAAAATATGGGGGGAGCGCAGCAAACATAAGCAGGAAAATAAGGAGTCTCCGTGGGTTGCCTCTGGCCCCGTAAAATGCATGCTTGAAAAGTATGGAGAGGGTTTGAGGACTCCAGGTTTAAAAATATGTGGAGAGATGTATTAAGAAAAAGTCTCTCAAACAAGCAGGGGCAACTGCCCTTTGCCCTTGTAATTTGTGCTTGCTACAAGTATATACTGTTACAGCCAATGATGGCTTTCTCAGTTCAGGCTGTTTTTAGTAGAAAAGCAGCGGCTGATTAAGTAACGTTAGATAAGCACCATTTAGAGAAAGAAAATAAACTACTGTGGATGTATGCACAGTAGGTGACTACAGACGGGATGATTTGAAAATCCTCCCCCCATGTTGCCTATCTGTGTAGTTTCAAGTTTTTCTGTATAAATTTCAAGTTCTCTTGCCTCCTATAGAGGCTGAAACATTTAATCCCAAACCCAAGTACTGGGGACCTCTACCAGATGGATCTCAACCTAGTACTCTTAGAGATTTTTTTTGTTTTTGGTTTTAAACTGCAAACCAGAGCTCTGGAAAAAGACTTGGTTTGGCAGGTTACTAAATGGTCGAAAGAAAACCTTTGAAAGGGTTAAAACCTTTGAAAGGGTTAATAGCCGCAGCGTTTGAAAATTATCATGAAGGTCCTGCAGTCGGTTTTCTCAATCGGACCAGTGTATCAAAAAAGAAGAAGGAAAATACCTTGGTAAGTCTGAATTGTTTTATTATTTAAAGTTTTTTTTATGTCTGTTTTATTTCTGTAATACATGTACTAAACAAAGTAATGCTCCATCTCTCTTGTGCGTATTTTCCAGCGTATATCTGTGTTCTGTAATTATGTTCTGTTGTCAAGGTTGCGAGATAGGATTGACTGCCTTCGGTGCACAACATGTTACAGTAAAAAAAAGAAAGAGGAAGCTTCTTTGCCTCATATCTGACTGTTTTAATTGGTTTTATTTTTAATGAAACATTTGTGCTGCCTAGATAGGGTCAGTGAAGAACTTTTGTATGTAGTTGTTGGTTGGAGCAGGTAGTGTTGAAGGTGAAGAGTTATGACGTCATAGATTGCAATGTGCAGAAAGATTTGTAGTTTGCAAGCAACGTGCCAAGCCACTGCTAGGTGAAAATGTAATGTGTTAACAGCTATAAATGGCTTTATCATACTTCTAGTTAAAACCAGAAACTTTTTGCAAAATGGCAGAGTGCCATATTTTGGCTATGTGCCAAAAGGTGTAACCATGTTATACTAGATGTGTTCACTTACAGATGGTATGTTGTGCTGCATTTTAACGGAGTTAGAATGTGTTTAAAAAAGTGTTTTGTTCTGGAAAGATTTGGCATGGCCATATGTATAAATGTGTTGGTTTAAAAATTGTCAGTGTTACAAGACAGGCAGGAGGCAGCACATATATCTAAAACAAGTACAGTTTTCTAATAAAACTATGGGCATTACCTCAGCAAATTGGTGTCAAATAATGTCAGTCTTATTTTGTGTTAAGTATTTCTTTTTGTGTATGTGTATGTGTGTGTACTGTCTTGGCCAGCAGTTTTATTGTATGCTCTATTATTATTTAAAGATATTTTAATATTAGTAGTGTTCAAGGACACTACAAAAATAACTGGATTTGAACGACCCTTGCATGCACACTGTGACCTTTTGCATGTTATTTGACCTTCTTGTGTTTCAACATTTTATGTTACTACCAGTTCAAACTGGATGTGTATTCCATACCTAAAGCACAACTTTTCACACAAAATGTATGTTTTCATGAAAGCACACCAAGAGTGAACCATGTAATTTGACTTTTATTGCAAAACTAGTATTCTAAGGGAAGAGGAACAAACTTTTCTTCTCCTGTCACTGCTTCTGACTTGCAGCCAACACAGGCAATACTCCAGCTGGAAGAGGAGAATTATTCATCATCTCCCCATATTTTTATTATATATATATACAGTACGCTTTTGAAAAAAGGACTATTACAGCTGTTTTTGAGAGTTTACCATCTACAGTTAAAAAACAATGGTTTTGGTTTTTATGTGTGACCATGGTGTAATCATTTTCTTTTTCCTTTTGAAATGCATTCTAAAAATACGTATGTACAGTATTACCATCAATCCGGATCTTATAAACTCAGCTGACATTTTGTCATGCTTAGCATAAGGGAACCCAGGGACGCTTGGCTTCTTTTATCCTATGGAAATAATCTTGTTTTATTTTTAAACTGGTGTGTGTTTGTTTTTGTTGTTTGTCTGTGTTTCTTCTCTTTCTTCTAGAGAAAAAGAAGTTCCCCATCTTTATAGTAAGGTATGAAACTTACTAAACTAATTGTAATATTATCTTGTTATAATTTAAAGTGTAGTAGGTGGGGATCATGTCACCATCCACAGCTAACCTTTTTATTGCTACAGTATTTGAGCTGTCTCTTCCACCAGTAGGAGCTTGGGGGAAGGGGGTAAGCTACCCTTCCTCCCTTCCAGTGTAATACCCACAAAGGTTGCAAGGTATATCACTGTGCCCCCAGAGGGGTAAATAAGGAAAATGTGTATTTGCCAATAATTGTTTCTTATTTACAGGTTTTAAAAATACCCAAAGTATTTTGACAGCATAACCCAGCCCAAGCCCTTCTGCTTTGTCTAGTGCAAACAGTTAAATCCCACACCTATTTTTAATACAAGGGCTTCTACCCTTAGCAAGTAATCAGTTACGCTGGAGGGTAAAGTTGTGTATGTATGTCCACACATATTCATTCTTTTGATTGTCTTTTCAGCTTTCTTACCCTGTCAAAACAAATGTAAAACAACTTTTGTCATAGCCTTACAGCAATGAATGCATTTTTTTTAAAAACCAGTAAATTCACAATACTCTAACATTCCTGGACTCTGAACTAAGTTTACAGTTTATATTTGTTGTTTAAAATGTATGTTATGCATTATGCTCAATACTGAAATTGTTCTATTGCAAACACTAATGTTTCACGTTTATGTTATAATGTTTTGATATACATCTTGCTACACTGTATCATGTGTGTATTCAGGAAAGTGCTCCACATGTATAGCGTTTTAATGCTCATAACCAAACCTAAATACTGGGGCCAGCATTGCTGACCCACCCCTACAATATGTTCCAAAGCAAAACCCCAGACAAATTAATGCTCCGTTTGTCTTATTATTCACAGGTGCAATAGGCACTGTTATTAAATTGGCATAGGCCAACAACATATGTATTTGTCCCGTTAATTGCATAGTGTATCAGGTATATTGCTATGAACTATATGTTTGAAGCATGTTATTGTAACATTACAAGATTTTATGACTCAGGTCTCAGTCAGGCCTGCTTGCAACAGACAGGGAAATAATGTTCATCACTGTCATAACTGCTTCTGTGATTTGAAAGCAGGGGTGTAACCATAACATTGTCATGATTTACAGATGGTCAAATGGTATAATTGAACCCTCGGCCTGCACCCCCAGGGTGTGCGGTTGATGTCCCATTTTTATTTTTCTCTTTCCAATTGCCAGAAGTTAGGCTCTGTCACACCACTCTTTACAAAACAAAAAAGCCAAATGGTTTACAAGATTGTTATTTATGTGTTTTTAATTCAGTGTCTAACATACTTTGCAAGTTTGCAGGTTTCCACGGTGTGGCACACATACGATCTCCACATTCCACAGCAGTAATATTTTCATCTAAGTTGCCAAGACCTTCATCTTTTTTCCTGAAAAGAAAACAACTGCCACAGCTTTGATGTCATCACTATCTTTGTGCCTGACTAGTTCCATATAAGGACTATTGCATGAATCAAGTTATTATTACCTCTGCAAGGGTAATGTTTTCAGCAAAATTACACCTATTAGTAGAACTTTAAATCCACTGAATAAGGTCCAGTCAGTTCAGGCTCTGCAATCAAGCTTATTGTTTCTGCTTACTATGAAGTTAAGTCTGGGGTAGGGGCAATCCCCTAACTTCAGCAAGAACATTTTTTTCAACTGATCTTCAAGCAAGACATGCATTTTCTTCACTGCTGCTTGTTCCAAACATGGCTGGTACCTTATACAACCCTATTACTCTGGTTTATTGTAAACTGTTACTTTTTATGAACTGTTAATCTTTGTGCCGGAGTGTAATCAACTATCACGACACAAATGCCATGCAAGTGTGTGTGTGTGGCTCCATTAAAAGAACTTAATGAACTCAATGCATAATCTAATGCATCCCTGGCCAATGTGTCTGCCAATCAGCCATCCAGCAGCCAGCAACATGAACACTGACTTTTCTACTATGCTGGTGTTTGTTTTTTAAATTACTGTCTGCATTGCCCCATGTGCCTTGTGGGGTTACCACCATTCTGCAAATGACATTTCACCTGTACTGTAGTTACACCAACCTGTGCTTACTTATATGAACTTTATGGACTGTTATGTTTTATAAGGACTTATCTGTCAAGAGACATTATCAACAGATTCTTCAATCAAGCTCCAGGGTGTGCCACACCTCAACACAATGTAGCATCTATCTTATTCACTCTCAAAGTGGATTCCATGAACTCTTTTTCATCGACAAAATTGTTATGTTATGTTATATTGTGTTATATGTGGTATCACATGTTATCATTTTTTTTCACATATTTGAATTGTGGTGTTGACATCCCTCAGTTCTGTATTGTGTTTTACAAACTCACCATTTGTGTTCCATCCGTAACTACCTCTGTATCTACTCCAGAACAGAATGTTTTTTATAAATGCCTTAACTATCTGTATGCTGGCAACCAGTTTTAAATCATATAGATAAAAAGGGGGGTGGTTAGTTGATACAAAGTATCAAAAGGGGGGAGAATGTAGTAGAAATTTCTGAGTTCATACTAGTATATGCTGTTACAGGGTTACAGAATGTCACTGAGGTTACTTGAGGTACCTTTGTAGAAGCAGAAAGCAAAATAAAACTGGATAGAACTGGTTATGTCTTGTACCAGCCTGAATAACAGGCTCAGACAAAGTATAAAATGAAAACATGCTTGGGCAAAATATAAGATAACAGCACGTTGAGGCATTGAAGGCAAGCTGTACGTTGCTATGGTGTGAGTGAAACTCATTGTTTCACTCAGGTCAGATTGACCCAGGCATATGTATCAAGCAGTATTGGGAAAGAAATGAAATAAGCAGTGGAAAAGTACCCCATTCATTGGTATCAACTTGTTTTCTGTTACATTGGCATCGTCAGGCATCAAAACCATATTAGGAAGTTGTTGACAGCAATTCTTGGAATAGAGATAGCAGTTCTTGAAATAATATATTATTTCATTGGAATTAGCAACACCTTGATAAAAAGGTATAAAAGTGATTGACTAATGAAACTCAGGGAGCCTTGCATGATTTTTGGAAGCAGACTCCCATATGCATATGTAATAAACCGTTCTTTCTACTATGCAGTGGTCCTGAGTATGATTTTAAACTAAAGTGTAAGAACATATATTTTTTTCCACGACACTGCGCCATTGTGGGCTACATGCACAGAAACACATTTTGGGTGAGATGTAAGAAATGACAGCTGTACTGCTCATAAGGAGGTGTGGTAAAATGGCAATGTTGAAAATCTGGAGTGAAAATATTGAAAATTTGCGAACTTATGAGCGTGCGTAGGAACAATGCAACGCATGCTCATTAAACAGTCATTTTTGGGAATTTTTTCACCAAATTTTTAACATAGACATTTTAACACCTTTGCTCATGAACAGTGTCACTGTGATTTTCTTAATCTGTACCGAACATTGATTTCATACACTGACTGTCATTGTGTGCTACATGCGCGGAAACACATTTTGGATGATATGTGAGAAATGACAGCTATACTGCTCATAAAGAGGTGTGGTAAAATGGCAGTGTTGAAAATCTGGAGTGAACATTTTGAAAATTCGTGAACTTACGAGTGAGCGTAGGAACAGTGCAACACATGCTTGTAAAACAGTCATTTTGGGGAATTGTTTCACCAAATTTTCAACATAAGTTTTTTGGGGGCCTACCTCATGAACTGTGACACTGTCATTTTGTAAATCAGTCCCAAAAGGTGGTTCCATGCAGTGACAGAAAAATCATCTTTCGGGGCCGATTAACGCCATGACAGTGACAGAATTCATAAGGTGGGGTCCCAAAAACCCCATCTTGAAAATTTGGTGAAAAAATTCCCCAACATGCCTGAGATATGCAGTAAAGTTGAAAAAACCCAATTTATTCCATTATACAGCTTACCGGCATTGCCTCAGTTTGCGGTCGGCTTTGAAGAGTGCAGACGTGTTTCCGGTCCACCGAAGATTGTCGTGCTGGAATACGGAGGTGAGTATGGGGTGAGGTGGGGGTGTGGGGAGGTAGGTGCACAAAGGGTGGGCGTGGGTGGAGGGAGGAGGGGTCAGGACAGTCTGCGAGGGAAGGTTTTTTCTTTTAGGTGTTTTTTTTTTTTTTACTTGGACGACACTGGACTTGTGCCATGCTGGGGCGGACTCCCAGCGTGGCAGTTGGAAGGCTGTTTAGGGGTGGGGCAGTGGAGCTGACAGGGGATTGGGCACTTCCATCGGCCATAGGACCTGTTGCCATGCTGAGGTGGGTTCCCAGCGTGGCACCCGATAGTCTGGGGGGGACAGTAGAGCCGACGGAGGATTGGGAAAACTATTTCAGTTATTCCATTGCTTTTTCTATTAGCCTATGCTGTAGTCATAGAAGCACAGACACTATGGGACCATAAACATTTATTTGGAGAGCAGGGTGGCTTTTGGTAAAAGTAAAAGTTCAGTCCCTCTGCGTTACTATGCCACAGCTTAAACTGGAAAGAGAGGGGGAGAGAGAGAGATAGGAGTGAACACGCTCCTCTTTTCAGTAAATTCCACAGTTCTCCTCTCTCTTAAACTAAGCAGCACTTATTTTGTAGAGTTTTACAGAGGCCAGCTAAGTATTTCTTTATTTATCTTATACTCAGAAGGCAAGTGAAGTGCTTTATTATCATGGAACGGCATGCAGCAAGAAAGGGAAAGTGAAGAGCGCTCCGTGACACTGTAGACCTCTTTGGCTCCTTTTTCAAGGGTTTCTGCCACTAAAATGGGGTTCTTCCTCATAAATGGACTTTTGTTACCATAAAGTACAATTTCAAGAAGCCTCTATCCTTCCTCCAGAAGCTTATGGGGAAACGTTTTCTCATTATAAGTGAAAGTTTCAAAGCACTCTGTGTAAATTTCATTATATCATCACAAAGCAGCAGGCAGTATTGCTAAAGAGAATTGCTCCATGACAAACACTGCTGCCAGACTTGTGCATGTGTGTGTGGGGGGAGCGTGCATGAGCACGTGATCTTATCACTGCTCACTGAAGCGTAGCTCTCTCTTTCAACTGTACGGCACTGCATTTTCAACTGCTGTCAGACAGCTGCAGCGTTGATTGGAGAACTGTGGCTGTGCCTGCAAACACACTGACTGAACTGGAAGAAGGCTGCCACACCTCCGAAAACTCAGATGATGGCACTATGTTTCTTGCACATGTGTGCTAGCAACATAAAAACATACTTTTCACGTACAGCTTAAATAACACAATATTTCAGGAAACAGCAAATGAACATGATCTAGGGGTAATCGTTAGTAATAATTTATCTTTTGATGTACACACCAAGGCAATGGTCAAGAAATGTCATAAAATCTTGGGGAGTATATTTAAACATATAAACAGTAGGGAATCAGATGGAATAATACCACTGTACTCATCACTTGTTCGACCCTATTTAGAGTACTGCTCTCCATTTTGTGCTCCACAGACCATAAGTTGTAAAAAATTAATAGAAAGGGTCCAGAGAAAGACCACAAAGAAAATAAAAGATATGAAACATGTTAACTATGGAGACAGGCTGCATCAACTAGGTCTATATTCCTTAGAATATAGAAGATTGAGAGGAGACCTGTGTTTAGTGTATAGCACATCTAAGAACCGATACACATGGGAAACCATTGGTCTCATTAAACAACCAAACAATGGCCCCTATGCACGATGGGGTGGAGTGGCTGCACACTGTGTATCTGCAGCGAGTAGCCAGTCCACACCCATGGCGTCCCTGCAATGGATTCACAAAAGGGGTGCACAGCCCCTAGGCACCCGATCCCCCAGCTGCATGGAAAGCAACACACTTGGGGTGGGAAGGGGCATATCCACATGATGTGCCATGCAGTAAGGTGTGCAGTGTGGCATGTGGGGGGGGGTGCAATGGTGGAGAGTATATGCTGGGGGGACCCTGCCATAATGGCTGTGTGCAGCCATACCTGTGCACCCACAGGGTCCCCCCCGGCACGGCAGCCATACCGGAGCACCCACACCCCACTGCATGGAGCCCTCCCTCAGCCCTGCTGCACAGAGACTCCCCCCTGCAATTGTATGCCCCTTCCCCATCCAGGCAGTGGGGGAGGTGTCCATTGGGCATTGTCACCGGCTGACCTATGGCCACAGCACCACCTACCATCCCCAGGGGTGGTGTGGTCTGTGCAGCAGGGGGGGGAGTGTACTGGTTGCTTGTGGTCGGCGGTACCATTGTACCAGGGCCAGTGCCCCACTGTGTATGTGGGGATGGCACACTGCTTGGGATGGGGCACCACTATGCACATGGGCAGGAGGCTGGCATAGGGGTCCAGGGTGGGTGCCACCCTGCGCTGGGGTTGGGGAGCGGCAGCACTCTCGTCAGTGGGGGCTGTCTCCAGGGCAGGTGTGGGGGGCTGTACTGCCACTGTTGACCACCCATGTGGTCCGCGGGCTCATCCATGGTTCCGTGCTGTGCCAGATGCATGATACCTGTACCGTGCCATCCTGTGTGGGGGATCCACTCTGGGTCCCTGGCAGGCCATTCGATTGGCTGCCTGCCTGGAACCACAACTCCTCCTCTGTCAGTCCCATGCATACCTCTGCACTGGTGGAGCGGGGCCTTGGACAGGTGGCTGGCTGTTGTGCATGCCACCAGTGTGCACCTGTCCACAGGTGCGGAGCTGCATGCCCCTGGCATGTAATTCCCACCTGATCATGCATAGGCACCAGTATGAATACTAGGTCCCATCACTTAACATTAAGAGGTGAGGTCAGTAAGACATTTAAGAGGCAGAATTGGTTCAGTCAGAGGGCTGTCAGGAGCTGGAACTCCTTGCCAGAGAATGTTATTAGCAGTACTACCATGAAACAGTTTAAAACATCCCTAGACAGATATATGGGTGAAAATAAGTGTAAATGTTACCACTGAGAAATGACGAGTTGTATATAGGTCTGACTATAACCTCTTATACTCATCCTAATACCTATGAACCTAATAACCCATTTGTAACCCCTAAACACTGCTGGATCATGTGTCCTGCTCTATATGAAACAGCATACAAAAATCTAGTTATAGGCAAATTTGCATGTTTTTTTCAAATTTTGAATGATTCTTGCTCTTTCCTGCATGAGTATTATCAAGCAGGAAACATAATTAATTCTCAGTGCTAGAAAGTTTACTATGCACGGCTGTCAGTGAATCGTCACTATGACACTCCCATGTGAAGAACACCTGATTATTGACAATTGCAAATGAAATGGCAGTTCTCTCTCTCTCATATATTTTTTTTCATTTTTTTTTTTTTTATTTAGTTGTTTAACCAGGAGTAGCACACTAAGCTGAAATCTTTTTTTACAGGAGCGACCTGGGAGCACAGGGAAGTTAAATGACTTGCTCAGGGTCACATATTCTGTAAGCCAGATTACCAGCTTTATTAGAGCCTATATTTTAGCTGGTTGGAAGGATGTCACAGAGGTCGGTTGATGAGTAAGTGTGGAGTTGCATTTGTCCAGAGCAGATAGGACATCTTGGTGTTACCTCCATTTCACACCCCTGTGGGTGCCTGCAAATATTCATAACAAAGTTACTGGGCGAGGGTTGCCCCATCTGGGCCTACACGTAACACCCATCTGTCTGGCTTCCAGCCCAGGAGACTTAGGTTCTGTGATCCCCCCACCCACTGCATGAGCAGCCCAGTGGAGGACAGAATAAAAAGAGAAGAGGTTGGGAAAGTGGGACCCTAGAACAGGGTCACAGAGCTCACCTGGAGGGACTGACTGGGAGAAGCTGCCAGCTGCTAGTATGTATGTAGCCTGTAACATCTGGACAGCATGTAATGGAGGCAAACAGAAATAGTAAACCATTATTTCAAGGACCCCTTTTCTAAGTTCACATCAGGCTGCATTGTAAAATCGTAAAACTACTAGAATGAGATTTGATATCAAAGTTAAAAGGTTAGCAAAACATAAACTGCATTAGATGTCACTTATATTGCTGACAGTCTGTTCTGAGCTGTATTAGAGCTGTAAATAAATGTATAAGTCTAACTGATTATTCATGAGGCAAACATACTCCCTGACTGGCTGGTGTACCAGGCATTAATCCTTTAAAAATGCCCAGTACTGATCAGAGTGGCACATGTGTTTATAAACTCTCTTTAAAAAAAAGAATTTTTTCTCTGTGTGTAATGTGATTAGACTTATAATCTCAATGACCTTACAGCCAGTCATTTCTTTTTGATTAACAGCTATGCCTCAGATCACCCTTCTCCCCCACCTGGTCGTTAATCGCCAGGAATAACTGGCTGTTCGGTCATTACTGCTTAATTGTTGCACTTCCTTGACTGTGATTTCAAGTTGTGGGTAATGCATTTATAATTACTGGGTTCCGTTTTTTTCAATGGAAAAAGCCGTGTGTTAAATATCGTAACACCTGAGTAGGTGTTTTGGCATTCACGCGGCTTCTTCCAATCCTAAAGTGCTCAAAAGAGAAAGCCAGTGCGAGCCTATCCATAGAAAAGCCCTCCTGACACAACACAGCTAAGTCACTCACCTCCTCAATCACGTTTGCTCTGTATTAAATCTTATACCTTCTCGCTCCATTCCCTGACAAAAAACAAATCCAAAGCTGCTCAGCCAGAGAGGTTTCCATAGCTCATTACCCAGCCAACATGATGAAACAGCTTCCGGTAACATACAGGTATGTTTGGACTCGCCTGCATTTTCCATACCTCAGTAACAGTTAATATCCACAAATCAAACCAAACACCCACAGAAACAACAAAGAATCCAAGACATCAATGACTTAGACAGCTCTCACTAAGATATTCTTAACGCAGTAAAGCCACCACACAGCACTCTATTGCCTAAATATAAAATTTTCTGTCGAATTGTACATTGCTACAGTAAACATTTTTACCACCATCCCTAAGTAATCTCCGTTTCAAGCCTTCTCTTTTCTGTGCAGTTCAAAATGCTACAGCACTTGAAAATGAACATTGCAACATGAGAAAACCGCCAAAAACATCTCAGTTATTTCTTAATAAACTTTCTTCTTTCAGTAATTTAATTAGATAAATTGACATGCTGAACTTTCTGCTTACTTTTTCAACTACAAAATAAACGAAGCTGAGTGCTTGGATTGGTAGGAGCAGGGTCTCAGAGGCTCGCTTTCTCCTTGTGGCAGGTAAACCACCGTTGGCTGGGTTTTACCTTTTTTTGTGAATGTGCTGGAGGAAAGAGCAGAATGTGTATTGCTTACTGCTTGGTTCCCTTTCCAGCCAGGCATGTGCTGCAGAAAATAAGGAGAAATGTACTTCATATTCGGTACCTTGCATGTGGCAGTCAATGGAGTGCTTGCGGTGGAATAGCCCAGGTCGTTTCACCTGCTTAAGGGACTCAGCCCTGCAGGGGGCTGCTGGGTTTGAGGATTTCACTTTGTGCATAAAATAGACTAAAGAATTCCAGATAGCTGCTGGGGACTCTCCTGTTATAATTTGGGAGAGAACTCGACGGTCTCTTCAGAACTTTTTGGCTATTTTTGCTGAACCATCTGATAAAGAGACAAGGATGCAAGGGGATTGTATGAGCTGTAACCCCTGTATCTATCCCCTTGTTTTAACATTTTGTACCTCTCGCATTCTGGCATCTAAATGTTATGACCGTTTTTATTATAGGTTCATAGGTTCATAGAGGATTACTAGTTCAAGGGCAAAACCCTATTTGAATTCGTCACCACTGATGCTAGTGTTGGAGGAGAAATTTTCTGTTACCCATATATAGGTCTAGTCTTGCCTTAAATTATTCAGTACTAGTACTATTCACTACAGTGTCGGGTAAGGAATGCCAGAAAGGTGGAATCCTCTGGGTTATATAACTGTTCCTCTTAGTTGTACGATTAATATATACTTGTAATTTTAGTTTGTGAGACCTAGTATATTTATTTGATTGTTTCATTTGGAAATGTAAAGTTTCAAAAAGAGTAGAATCATTGACAGCCTTGTAGATGAGGCATAAGTCACCCCTCAAAGACTGGTAGTTGAGAGAATAGAGACCCAAGGTTTTCAGTCTTTCCTCGTAATCCTGATAATTAAGGTTCTTAACATTCCTTGTTAGTCTTTTCTGAACTTTTTCGATCATGATTTTTGCTCCAGAAGATGTAAGGGCACAAAAGGGAGCGCAGTAGTCAATCTGAGATCTGACTAAACTAGAATATAGTGGAAGCAAAACATCTGCAGTGCAGCTTTTAATATGTTTTAGGATATAGGTTAAAGTGCCATGGCACTTTTTTACTGTTTTATTAATATGCGTATTAAACTTCACGTCATTTGTTATTGTAACACCAAGATCAACTTCGGTATCAACAACCTGAATGTCGATATTTTTCAGAGTGTACTTTGCCAGTTTGTTATTTTTGCCAAAATGCATAACCTTGCATTTAATAGTATTGAATGCCATTTTGTTTTGATGGGCCTATAGTGCTAGCTGATCTAAATTGTTTTGAAGTAGTTCAATTGATTAGATAACAATGGTGATGCAACCTATTTTACTGTCATCCGCGCATTTGTTTAGCCATACCCCATTGGTGGTTTGCATGGTGGAAATCATGAAATTAGAAAGTACAGGTCCCAGGACAGAGCCCTGGGGCACCCCACTGGTCACTTTAGAGATGCTGGATTTAAGTTCTTTAACACTAACTTGTACTCTATCCGTCAGCTATGATGCTACCCATTTAATAATATTTGGATGTACCTTGTTCCTAATTAATTGTTCAATCAAGATTTTATGAGAAACAGTATTGAAAGCCTTTCCATAGTTCAGATAGACTACATCAACAGGTAGACCATTCTTCAAAGCGGAGCTGACTGGCTCAAAGGAATTTATCAAGATGTTTAGACAAGACCTGCCGTGGGTAAATCCATACTGTGTAATATCTGAGTTTCTTGTAATAGTTAAGTGACTAATGATTTTCTGAAGAAGTAATCTTTCCATTAACTTCCCAATACAAGATGTTAAACTAATTGGTCTGTAGTTAACAGGATTTTGTTTAGTACCCTTTTTATGTATGGGGATCACTGTAGTGCACTTCCAGTCTTTAGATACAACACCCTCTATAAGGGATGTATTGAATAACAATGTTAGGATACCTAATAGTTCATTTACCAGTTCTTTTAAGAACCTTGGGGGATATTATCAGGTCCCGCAGAAGAGTTATTTTTTTAATGATTTAATTAGAGACATCTTATTTGGTGAAGGTTTTTACCTCTTCAGTACTGAAAAGATTATCCAGGTTTAATTCCTCTTTTATTTTATACATACTGCTGAAGTAGTTGGTTATTAATATTTGGTCTTTAAGAAGGGGGCCTATATTTGGGGAATTACCCTTAATAGAACCCACATAGTTAAAAAAAATGTATTATTATTCTTTTTAATTACTGATTAATTAATTTCAAGATTCTTTTGGCATTTTTTATAATACTTTTATTCGAGTTAGCCTTCATTTTAAATTTTGTCCACCTTTCAGCTGTTAGATTTTTCTTATATTTGTTATAGGCCCTTTTCTTGTTTTTTATTAGCTTTTTGAGTTTGGTAATTAACCATAAAGCATTTCTTTTATAACTGCTGTTATATTTTTTACATTCAGGGACCCAAGATTTAATGCAATCTTTGAGTTTTCCAAGGATGCGAGACCACATACTTTCAGTATTAAGATTTGTTAGAGTTGATTTTCAGTTCCAAAAGGACAAGGATTCTTTTATTTTAACAAAGTCTGCTTTATCAAAATTCCTAACCTTGGTCTTGGAACCAGGTCTCAGTGACCCCACAGATGTTAATTTTCTCATTTACCAATAGACATTGAGGTTCACCTGTTTTAAGACTTTGGGCATTCAGTAGTAGAATTTTAAGCTCTGAGCAACTTTTAATATGCAGGATATTTTTTGACTTTTTAGGAATATTAATTTCCTGGAAATCAGCAGATGAAAAAATATTTGCTTGAGTGATTTCTTTGACAGATTTCCATGGTCCTTGGTGAGATTTTGACTGTGGACCATTTTCCCTGTCCCCAATGTTTTAGTTTAAAGATTTAGAAATGAAATATGAAATACTCTCCCCCAGGAGAGTTACTGTTTTATTTAGTCATTTTAAAAGTTTTCCATTTACATTTTACATTTATGTTTTATGTATGTGTAATGCTTTGCATTTTGTGCCCTGTGCCTTTTGTTTGATGGTTTTGACTTTGCTACATATCAGTTTTTAATGTTAGTTGGTTAGTTAGTTAAATTAATCAGCAGAGATTACAGGAGAAATTTAACCCACCCTGATTGTTCACAGGTATCCATACAAAATACAACCAGATATAATTAGCAACAGATAAAAATACAAAAACGTGGCAGTTCACATGTTTTAGCCTGTAATTTTTGTATATTGCTATCTTATAACCCTATATTGATGTCATCATGCATTTTAGCTAGATGAGTAACCCAGTAATTGGGTGTTGAAATAGATATTGTACGTGCTTCATTCAAATCATGTACTTTCTGACCCTTAATATGATATAATTAGCAACTGAGAACAAAAGCCACTTGAAGCTCTTTTCATGGTCTATTAAGGACTCCTTACTCTATCAAACTATTAAATTATCAAACTATCAAATTAGAGACAGTGGAGGTGCTTGATTGTCTAATTGTCACTAGATTAATTGCCATTTCCATGTGCTGGTTGCTAATTAGACAACATAGCTGCAGTTAAGAGCTGTAGTTAAGAGAAAGACTCAGCGTTTTCCTTTCATAGTTCAATTCAGTTGAAGAGTTGAGGGCTGAGGGCTGCAGGCTGCATGTATTATTAACACTAAAACTAATACTAACATCAAAATAACCATTGAATAGCCCTTGAAGTGAGTAGAGTTCTGATTTATAGCTCTTCAGTCTTTTGCTGATCTAAAAAAATATAGAGACTTGTGTTTGGGCATAGCCCTTGATATAAGTGTGTGAACGCCTGCCTGATATTGCAGCCTGCATTTTACCCTTGCTGTAAGCTTTGCCGTTGGGCAAACCATGCAGACAAATTTCATTGTTCAACTGAGAAGATGGTAAATAGCTGATCCTTAATTTAGATTTGGTAAAAAAAAATTGTAAAAGCTTACTGTGCATTCTTTTGTATGTGTTATATGCATTTTTTTGTGTTTTTTTTTAAGGGGAAGGGGGCATCCCTGTTGTGATAAGTGTTACCTTGTTTGTTTGTTTTTTTTTATGTTACAGATACAAATTGTTTGGTACCTCAAGATGACAGCAGTTTTTCCACCTGAGAAGGAATAATAAGAACTTGTAACCTGCAACATAATCCGAGTAGAACAGAATATATTCTCGTGGTACTAGGACCTTTGGGATAGATAAGTAGTGGGCAAATAAGCACTGGAAGTCTAACAACAGGGCAAATTGTAACATTAAGCTGATTCTCAACTTGTAGCAGAGTGAAATCATCAGTTAATTGCTGCTAAACCTGTTACAACTAAACCTGGCATAGATGGTACAATGGAAGAGCAGGAAATAATTTGCTGGAACTCTTTTCTAAGAGGTGAAATATTAAGCCCAAAAGAGATCTGTTAAGATAGTCAAGACTTGGTTCTGGTTCTGGATCTGCTTTTGAACACTGAACATCGACTAAATGCTACAACACGCCAGTGTATCAATGGAGAGACTGTAATGTATAAGCAAACATCAATATACATAAATTTATATAAAATCATCCTAGATTATTTTCATTTTACCGTTGCCCCTATTTTTATTCCTGGGATTTTATTCTAGGATTTGTCTTGGGACTTTTGTATTTTTCTTTTCAGGAGTTGCACATTGTGCTTTATGAACATCCTGATTATAGCTGTCTTAAATTAGAAAATTATCAATAACTAATTGGTCGTTTTTTGACTTCTAGTGGGATTTTATTAACTAACGGGATTATTAATTCATAAGTATAAATTAATATACAAGTATAAAGTATAAATTGAAGTATTAACATATTAATATCTATATTATTATATTTATATATTATATACTGTGCACCTCTTTGCACTACTGTCTAGTGCTATTTATTGTATTGTAGTTGCACTGCTGTATTTCTGCACTTTGCACTTTGTACCTCTGCTCCCTCTTGCACTTTTTATCAGTGCACTTGTTTGTTTTTTTTTGGTCACAGAGGTATTGCACTCTTGCACCAGTGCATCTACTGTACTTGAATTCAGCACATTACTCTGTATTGCATTATAGCACTTTTCCTGCTTTTCCAATTTTTTATTAACACAGTATTTAGACTGACTCTCTGGTTATAGAGGTATTGCATTTCTTTGCACTTATTGTACCTGAACTCAGTGTATCATTGTTGATAGTACTGCAGTATTAGAACATTTATTGTGTTAAAACCTAGAATAAATACTCTTTATACAAAATGAAAACAAGCAGCAAGGGAGCATTAGACAAATCAGAAATTAGAGATGAGAATGATAGCTGGTACAAAACATCAAAGGGAAAAGGGAAGGGTAGAAAAATAAGCAGAGGAAAAACTGCTTGAAAGGAAAAGAAACCAGATAAAACTGGTAAGGAGAAAAATGAGAGTAAGGAAGAAAAAGGGGAAAAATTAAAAAGGACAGTCCCTTACAAGGCATTTCCCACCTCATGAGAAGATTCCAGAGAATACCTCAACTCCAATTATAGAGTTAACTAAAAAGAAAATTATAAACAACTCTTATGAAAAGTCACCTAATTTGATAATAGAGTCTAGTATAGATAGTATAGAAGAGGGGATAAGTTATACACATAATTCAGCATCAGTGATACTTCTCACTTCTGTAACGTAGAAAGTAAAAAATATGAGTGGTCTTGCTTCAGAGGTGGAACCAAATGAAAACTGTCAGCAGTTACCTGATAATCACTCCCAACAATAAAATAAGACTGACACAAGGGACAAAGAAATAAAAAAGGTAAGAAATGAACTGCTAGATACCATAGCTAGTCTTAAGGACCTAGTAGAGATGGTAGAAAGAGAACAGTCACAGTCTGAAAGCAAAACTAAACCTCTTGCTATATTCATTTTTTTAGAAAAAGATCTGGCTGGAGTACTGGGACATCTACCTATTGCTAATACTGCTTTGATGGAGGAATTAATAATCAGGAGTGAACTCACAGCACTGAAAACAGAAGTAGCTAGAAATACATAATGTATTAATAAGCTTCTGCAGGATAATAAACTGGAAGGGAGTAAGGGTGAAATACAAATTTCTATGGCTGAACAGAGTCCCCCTCCGAATGATGAAACACAAAACATAACAAAACAGAGACTAGAAACATTATATCAAGATATGAGGAACAGTAAAAGTAATAAAATAACTAAAATAAAACATGAGTCTATTAAAGCAAAAACAGGAAAGAAAAAAAGAAGGGTAGTAAAAAAGACAATACAAAGAGGCAATCTGTTGATAAGGAACAAGAGGTGAAGTTAAAAGACAGCGAGATCTTAGGAAATAACTCAAAGGTACATGATAATATAAAATCTAATGAGAGACAGAAAAATAGATATAACAGATGGAGATCAACAGACTAATGTACAGCAGGATAAAAGCAAGGATATATTCTCTGAAGAGGAAATATCAGACAATTCATTTACTATAAATGCACAAGCTATAATTGCATTGAGAGGTGTATGGGGATTGAATGAGGATGACCAGGTCATCTGCATAAAACAGTCATGTATACCTTTACACCAGATAGCTGGTTGGGAAGTCACATTGTTCCCATACATAAAAAAGGCCCACTTGCGGACCCAGCAAATTATAAACCTATTAGCCTATTGAACACCACAGCCAAAATTTATGCCAAAGTTTTGTTAAATAGACTAACACTGTGGTTAGAACAACATAATACCAAGCTGCTTCCGGAAGAAGACTGGAACTATAACTCAAATATTTCTTCTGGCTCACATAATAGAGAAATACTGTAATGTTAAAAAAACAACCAATATTTGTTGCATTTGTGGATTATTCCTCAGCTTTTGATACGATAAGGGAACTCCTTTGGGAGAAAATGGTGAAACTGGGAATAGACCTAAATTTGATAATACCTATAAAAAGGATCTATAGTAGTACCTGGACAAAGATAAAATGTTCTCCAACTGGTGCCCTTAAAGAAAAAGTGTTGACCAAGGCTGGAGTAAGACAGGGCTGTGTGCTTGTCCCAACACACACATATATATTATATATCTATATGTAACATTATTCTGGCATTTGATGAACCAATTTTCCATACACCAAAACTGGGCCCTAGAAGACTCCCCGTGCTGGTGTATGCGGATGACTTGGTGATAATATCAACAAGTAGATTAGGACTACAGAGAGCCCTGAAGAAAATGGAAATAATGTGTCTACAGCATAATCTTAAACCAAACACAAGAAAAATGAAGGTAACGGTGTTTGGCAGTAACAAGAAATACAGAAAATTGACTTTGTTAGGCACAAACCTTGAATATATAAAGGACTTCCCTTATGTGGAGGTGACTTTTTCAAAAAAATTTAAATGGAACAAACATATTCAGATATGTGCCAAAAACTGCAGAATTCAGTAAAAACCATGAAAAGATTAAATTATCTCTATGGAGGAAATATGATTATACCAATGATAAAAACAATAAATGCAAAAATAATACAGCAAGCAAGCTATGCTGCAGAGAAATATGGGATGTGGATAGGATAACTAAGATTGAAATTATATTGAATAAGGTATATAAACAAACATTAAGCTTACCAAACAGTACACCCAGCTCACTGGTAAGAGTGCAGCTGGGACAAATAAGTTTCCAGTGCCTGGTATATCGTAGACTAATTAACTACTGGGTTAAATTAACATCAGAAAATAAGAATTCACTACTGGTAGTATGTTTAAAAGAGAAAGTATGGATTTCCGCTTGCGACGCCAACGACCCAGGCTGGAGGGCTGGCCAGGAAGAGAAGGCTGAAGCATCGGATGACTGCTCTCCTTCTCTTGGGGGAGGGTGGGGACATGACCTCATGATTGCTGACCCCTAGCGGAGGCTAGGGGCTCGACAATGCGCAGGATCTCACAAATCAATGGGGTGTGGGGAACGTTGGTGTAAGCCTGATGTTAGTGTCACATCATGTCCCAGGGGAGTAAATGGGAAAGAGCTCTGAGGCCGACCAGGTGATGGTCGCCAGCTCCCACAAGACCTCGGGCAGTGCATGAATCGCCCTAGCAGCACCTGGGGCAAGTATGGCACTGGCCGCCCTCCTGGCGCCTTCCCTCTCGGACAAGGGGGACCCACCTGGCAAAGGGTTATATCCAAGGGTTACCTGGGGGGGCTGCAATATAGGGTGAAGAGGTGGCTGTACTGAGGCAGTGCAGCATGGAGGGCATAGGAGGGCCTGAAGGAGAAGCCGGCTCAGAGATGGGGGGAGCAAAAAAAAAAAAAAAGAGAAAGTATAACTACTGGTGCAGAATAACATGGGTTGGTTAAATACCATACAAAGAATAATGAGAGAAAATGATTTACATTATTTATGGAGATGGGTTAAATAAAAGATTAATGTCAATTTGACATATACAAAATATATTTCCAAAGAAATGATGGAAAAATCACAAGAAATAGATTTTAAAACTATAACAACATTGAAAGTTGCTACTTGGTTATCTAGTAATACCAAAGAACATGGTATGAGATCATACGTAAACATCGTACATGAACCAGAATATAGAAATTTGATAACACAATTTAGGTTTGAGACATTCCCAAGTAATGTAGTAGAAGCCAGATAGGAAAAAGAACAGGAAAAAATGAAGAACTGCTATTGTAACTTGCAAGAACTGGAAGATTTAAAACATGTAGTATTAAGATGCTCATGGTACGAGCAAATTCGGGCCAAAAGATTAGGGG
This sequence comes from Neoceratodus forsteri, assembly GCA_016271365.2. Lineage (NCBI taxonomy): Eukaryota > Metazoa > Chordata > Ceratodontiformes > Ceratodontidae > Neoceratodus > Neoceratodus forsteri. The sequence continues at coordinate 612,315,973 of CM057450.1, read as the reverse complement.
AGTACACTGGAACTTTATATATGCCTACAAGATATGTGAGTGCTATGCTATTTAATGCAGAAAATCCTGAAGTTTTAAATAATCTGGCAAAGTATTTAAGAGAGATTAAAAGAATAAGAAAGAAAAAATACAGGGATTTACAGTATAGTTATTTGAGATATAAGAAAACTGTACTATCATGGATGCACTCTCTCATGATATTAAACTGTAGCACTTTACATGAACTGACCTTATGTATATTTTATGATTGTTGATGTGGATAGTAAGATTAATGTATGAATAATTGTCAATACTGTATGTTGCATTGTGCATATTGTATGTAAATTTCTTTCTTTGTTATTCTCTTTGTAATGATATTTTCTGCCAAACAAATCAATACATTTGAATTTGATTTCCCGCTCATAAGTTGCCACCTGATGGAGATCAGATGGCAGTGCAGTTGGGAAGTCCCAGACACAGTGGCTCCCTTAGCACACACACACAATGTGCCACTGTACCATAGAGCCTCAGGGAGAAAAAAAAAAGCTGGAAAAAACACCCCTCTGTCAGAATGATGTGCCTGTCTGCCACTGGCCCCACACCGCCTGTAATATATAGAAGTGTACTAGTTTGTCCTGTAGGGGTTGATGTAGCAAAGAGCCTGTTAGGAAGTGAGTACCTTCAGTTTCACTTATGCTGTTGAATAAAAGCACTGCTGGAGTTCAGCTGCATGTGTGAGTGGTATTCATCACCCAGTCTTCACAGTGAATCCAAGAAACATGACATGGTGTCAGAAGTTGGGATAACAGCTGCGGTTATTGCTGCAGGGCAGGGAGTGGGTTTTGTGCTGAATTTTGCAGCATTACAGCTCCTGTTTGTTTCATGACACAGTTCAGAGTGATGCAGCTCAGTGCTGAAAGATGGAACATATCTGACCACTAGGTGCCCTGTCCCATGAAGGCTACTTGGCAGGGAACTGGCACAGATGGGAACAGTATTTCCAAGTCTACATGATGGCATCAGGCGCTACAGACAAAGTGGAAGAAACACAAGTAGCCATTCTTTTACATTCTGTTGGGCCCGAGGCTCTGGAACATTTCAATAAGTAGTCTTGGTGAAGAGGAAGATAGCATGAAGCTGGACACAGTAGTGGCAGAGTTTGCTGCATAGTGCAGTCCCTGTAAGAACGCAGTGTCTGAGAGGTTTCAAGTTTGGGAGAGACAGCAGAGACCAAGAGAAACATTTGAGCGATACCTTAATGTGATAAGGTCAAAGACAAAGAACTGTGAGTTTGCGGCTAAGGCTGATGAGTCTATTAAAGACAGAATGGTGTGGGATCCAGCTTTCACTCTGAATAAAGTTGAAGATATCGTCAGGGCAGCGGAAGCTACCAGATCCCAGATGCAGACCACAGCTGGGGCTTAGGCAGGGGGCAAGGCAGTACTTGCCCTGCAGCAGGGAAACCCCATCAAGCCAAGCACAGAGTAGGTCCACAGCAAGCATGCAGATCAAAAGATAGTGCACAGACCAGACCCTCAGACAAGGAAGTGGCACAGTGTAGCAGATGTGAGCGTAAGCATAAGCCAAGGGGCTGCCCAACATATAGAGAAACTTGTTGCAGTCACAGCTCTAAGTGGCAGGGACACTATGCTAAAATGTGTAAGGCAAATTCAGAAGCCTGCAAATTTAGTAAAATATATAATTTGAAAGGTTAAAATAGGTATTCCTGGTGTGCACAGATCATCCTATATAGAAAGAGAGGTAGTACAGCATCATGCCTGTATGCTGCTCCCCTTTGGCCGATGAAAGGACACCATTATGAAAAATCTGTTTTTGTTAGGGCAGAGCATGTTATATCAATACTTTTGTGCCTGGTATATATAAAATAGATATATCAAAGTTTCTTACATCCCAAGCCCCCTGTGTTTGTTTAACTCTCTCAAAAGAAACTCTAAAACTTCCCCATGCTCACTTCATAGTCTAAGGCCCTGTCCACACTACTCCTCTGTAACGTTACAAAGTGCCCAAACCATTACCGCAATGGTTTGCATTTACACTCTGTAATGTTACAGAAGACGTCAGAACTGCTGTTGAAACCGAGACATGAGGTGGTTTCCAACAACGGTTATGAAACCGGTTATGCCTCAGTAACTTTACCGGGCGAAGTGTGGACGCGTGGTAACGGTCCCTTGCAGGGCCTGTAGCGCAGCGCGAGCTGCATCCTGGGAACAGGTGCTGCCACAATGGTCACCTGGCACCACAAGTGTGGACCGGTGGTACCGGTCCCATAACAGACACCGCCGCAATGTGGACAGACTGCACCGCTTCCCAGTTGTAACGGTTTCTATCCATTACGGGGTCTGAGCGGTGCAGTGTGGATGGGGCCTAAGAAAACTTCCAGAAGTGCAGGTCTGATTAATCACAGGGTGGGGGATGAAAGTGTCTTTCTCTGCCTGATTCTGTACATTGCCCTGCAGGTCAGGGTGGGACTGTGGTGTGGTGAGGTGCATGATGATGTTGGCTATTGTGTGTGCAGAGCTAGAACTGCTTGATTAAACATATGCTATTATGGTATTCTTTAGTCTGGTGGGGAGGAGTTGAAGAAAGAGGAAGCAAGGGGCGCATGGTAAAAAACAGTAGGAGTATACGCTGCATGTGATTGTATCGCAGTCTTTTTTTGCTGGGGCAGGAAGCAATGTGGGAGCACGATAAGTACGCAATAATCTGAGTATTTCTTGGCTTGCATTTTTCCTGTATAACCGATCAAAACTGACTATTATTATTGTGGGCTAATGCAACCATCTGCGGGCTAGTGCAATTTTTAATCAACTTGTCCAGCTGGCTAGTGCAAAAAAAAGTTAAGGTTGACCACTGCCTCCAGTACTTATTCCTCATAGTTTCTATTTGTCTTACCACCCCTTTCCTACCCCACCTCTTACACCCCCCCCACTTCCTATTTTCTCCTCGAGAGGTCTTACTACCTCAGTTCTTCTTACCGACTTGCTCCCTCTTTGGTGTCATATTCTTTATGTTATAGCCCGTTTTGTAGAATAGAGTTGATGCCTAGATTGATAATCAACTGTTATATGTGCACTTACCTTTGTTGTGCTTTGATATGTGAAATGTCTGTATTGTCTCCTGGTTACACCAATTGCTCAAACCGTTATCCATTTTTACTATATCCTTAAATGCTATAGTATAATATGCACTTACTTTCACTTCTGATATGAAGTATATCGGAATGTTTCTCCAGTCACCTCAAATTGCTCAAATTGTTATCTATTTTAATTGTATCCCTAATATGTTGTACTCCTATATTGTACTGTATCATCACTGCTTTTTCCTGTTGATGTTGTAACCTCCTGTGTCATGCCTGAAAATAGTCACTTTTGTGTCTAGTGCACTTACCCGGTCATCAAAAACTAAATAAATAAAGAAGTACATACTCCAACTGAGTGGGTAAGCAGCTTGGTAGTGTCTGAGGAAAAAAAAAGGATCTCTTTGAGTATGCCTGGATCCCAGGGAATTGAATACAGCGATATGGCAACAGCATTGCCATGTCCCAACCCCACAGGAGGTACAGTGCCTGCTGCTAGGCATGCACTTTTTCACCACATTAAATGAGAAAACTGGATACTGGCAGGTGAAACTTGACCTAACGTCATCTTATCTGTGTACATTCAGCACGCCATGGGGCTAGTACATTTCTGTCTAATGCCCTTTGAGATTACATCAGCAGGAAAATATATTCCAGTACAACAATCAAGAGCTTTTAAGCAATATTCCAGGAGTGTTTATAATAGCTGATGACATCATCATTCCAGCAGCAGCTGAGGCTGAACATGATGCCAATGTGAGACAAGTTCTGAACACTGCAAGAAATAGAAATGTCAAGTTTAACAAAGACAAAGTACGGTTAGTATCACAGGTGTCATACATGAAACATTGGCTAACTGTGGCAGGCATGAGACCAGATGAAGCCAAAGTGAAGGCCATACTGCAGATGGCAGCACCATCTACCAGGCACGGTATCTGGCACAGTATATGCCAAATGAGTCTGAAATGATTGTGTCCCCTAGACATCTTCTGAGGAAGGATGAGGTCTGGTTGTGGGGACCTGAGTACAATGCAGTGCTAGATATCTTACATCAGACTGTATCATAAAGACCAGTTCTTAGGTACTATGACCCAGCAGATCCAGTAGACATACAAGCTGGTGCCTCAAAGGATTGATCGCAAACATGTTTACTTCAGCGTGGGAACCCAGTGGCTTATACCTCTTGCACTCTCAGTAAAGCTGAATGGCGCTACACACAAACTGAGAAAAAAATTGCTTGATTGGTTTTTCCTGTGACAAAGTTCCATCGGTACATCTATGGCCAGGAGGTAGGAGTCTAGACAGACCATAAGCCTCTGGAAGCCATACTGCAAAAAACATTACACAAAGCACCCCCCAAGACTACAGAGATATGACCTATGGGGTCAGTATGTACCAGGCAAATATTTACTGATAGCAGACACCTAATCTCAGGCTGTAGTAGATCTGCTCCCTGTGGAAGGCCCAGGAGAAGGTGAGGAAAGAGTGATTCATGCTCTACATTGTTGCATCACATTGTTTGAGGAAGAAATTGAGAGCATGAAAGAGGCTTTAAGTACTGACAGCGAGCTTTCCGTTTTACAGAGAACAGGATGGCCCATGCACTGAAGTACAGCGTTACAGGTCACATGACAGTACTGGTCTTTTCATAATTACATCAGAGAACTGGAGGGGCTTGTGTTTGTAGGTACAACACTGACCAGCACAGAACAAAGACAACCCCAAATATTGAGACCGTTCTGTGAAAGTCACACAGGAACACAAAAAAACAAAGCAAGGGCCAGAGATCTAATGTGCTGGCCAGGAATGACAGCAGACATCGAAGGTATCATTGCCCAGTGCAGCACGTGTGCACAGTTCTGAGATGACAGTGCCTGGGAGCCATTACTTCCACACCTGGTGCCAGATCTCCAGTGGGTGCATGTGGCAACTGATATTTTAAACTACAGGGGAAAGATCTCATCATAGTAGACAATTTCTTAAAGTTTCCAGAGGTTGTGAGGCTACGAGATAAAACAGCCACATCCATCCTCAGTTCCTGGGAGGTGGTATTTTCACAGTAACGAATACCAATTCAGCTCATGTGTGACAACATGCCATTTGCTAGCAAGAATTTTCATGACTTTGCTGCCGATGGGGGTATCAAGCCAGTTATGTCAAGTTCCATCTACCCTCACTTCAATGTCAAGACAGAGCAGGCCTTCTAAACTGTGAAGAAATTACTGCTCAAGGCTAATGACAGTGGGCAAGACCCACAAGTAGCCCTGCTGGAGCATAGGAACACACTTGTAACTGGGCTGCCATACTTCCTAGCTCAAGTCCTCATTGGATGAGGTCTTTGCAATAAGCTGCCAATTGCCAAAACACTGCTAAAACCAAAGATACCAAAGCAGGTTAAGCCACAGCTGCAAGTCTTGCAGGACACACAAACACTTTTATGACTGGAGAGCAAAACTTCTGCTAGAGGTAAGCAGAGGTGACTTGGTGCAAGTACAGACCCCCAGCAGATGGGAACTAGTTGTTACTGCAGTACCATGTCCTGAACCTCGATTGAATGATGTTGTGATGTCAGAAAGTAATTGCAGTCACAGGAACAGAAGTCACCTGGTCAAGGCACCTAGGAGGGAAGAAGCAGTGGAACCGGCAGTGGGAGCTCTTGACTCAGATTTGTCCAGTGTACCTGAACCACAGAACAGTAATGAGATTTTGGATGTACCTATTCCAGCTGCAAGCTTCTCACCTTCATGGAAGCCGCAAAGAGTGATATGGTTTCAAAAGAAGTTCATGACTTCATTTTGACTTCAGCAACAAGAGATGGTGGTAAAGATTCATCCCCAGCTGAAGATCAAGTGTTAGTAACCTCTGACCCGTGTTATTGTGTTGTTGCAGACACAACAGTTTCCAGTACCGGGGTCAATATCCTGAAACTAGAACTGCACGTCAATAACCTCGCAGGGTAGAGCGCACGTGTATTTAGAGAGACAGGGGTATGATAGTGGAAGGGAATTACTGCTACCCCTGTTGCTCTATGCTTTAGTCAGGAAATGCTAACTTGCCATGTGCTTGGTGCCTGGTTGAGCCACTCCCATGGTGGAGTGGCTAAGGCTCCAGCACGCGGCAGGATTGGAGACCTAGGACTGTAGTTCAGTTCCCCTCATGTCTTGTGGCGTCACTTCTTTTTGTGGCTTTTTTTTTTTAAACAGAGTTTACCCCCTTCCCAAGTTTTTCCCCATCCCTGAAGTCTTCCCTCCCCCCGAGTTACTGTAGCTATTTAAGTTCTGGGGGTTGTGGGGGTGATGCCCCCTGGCACCGGGGGAAGGGGGACGACCCCCCCACAAAAAAATAAAATCCCATTGTTTGCAATAGGCACACTCCTTTTGTTTGAGTTAGTGTTTTTTCTGACTCTGTTGTGGTTGGCGCTGAGTTGCTTGTGGTGTTTGTAGCCGCACTGTTTTTGTCCACGGCCATAATACCCCATGCCGCAGTTTCCACAGCTTGAGGTTTCTGTGTTAACAAATGACTTTTGACTTAGAGAGAGGATGTAATATATAGAGGTGTGCTTTCTAATTTGTCCCGTAGGGGCTGCTGTAGCAAACTGCCTGTCAGGAAGCATGTATTTTTTAGTTTCACTTATGCTGTTGAATAAGAGCACTGTTGGAGTTTAGCTGCATGTGTGTGTTGCTCATTACCAAGTCTTACTACTGAACCCAAGAAACACCACACCACTCATTGTGCAAGGCTCCAAATCAGAATGTGGACATCCATTGGGGGAACAGCCCTCCCTGCTATGACCTGCCACAGGCAGACAAGCCTTGGGGGACAAGCAGTGCCGGTAAGTCCTGGGGACAGTAGGTGATGGGGCTGTACAAGCAGGCAGCAGAAGGGGGCCAGGGGATGCTAAGGGGACATTATACTAGTGAAAACAAAAAAGAATTATATGGCCTAGTAGCTATGTAGAAAAAGGAATGTGAGCCGGCTGCATGGTGCTGGGAAGATTGTGATTACTTTGGTGTGCTGGTGACTCAGGTTCATGCTTTGAGCCTGGGACATCAGGAGCAGAGGCTGACATGGAGGATGCAGTGCATCCATGCTGATACTCTCCTCCCAGGGGTGGGGAGGGGGTTGGTGTTTAGAGCCATACCACTCATAGAGCAACACTTAGTGAGGCTTAATGGAGATACCATTGGCAACGTGGATGACCACATGTTGCTTGGTGTCTGTCTCCCAGGAGCATCATGAGTGTGCACACTTGAGCTGGAGAGGAGAGTGGGATGAAAAATGAGGAGAAAAGCCTCCATGGACATAGTGATGTCATACCTGATGCCACCCACCTACACCTGGCACAACAAAAAGATGGCTCCCATTCACTGACCTCGGCATGGCAATTGTGAACCTCTCTAGGAATACACTTTTAGGGGCAGCTAGAAGCAGGGACCCCATTCCAAGGGGCAAGCCAGTGGGAACGAGCCATGGCCAGCAGAGAGATGGCACAGAGTAGGATGGAGACCCCAGAATGGAAATGGAGGAAGCCACCAGTAGAAGCACAGCACAATGGAGAATAGAGCAAGTAACAAAAAAAAAAAAAATAAAGGAAGAAAGAATATATAGGAACTATTACAACAGGTGGGAAAGGGCCCCAGAAGAGAAGGAAATGTTGGGGGTAGCACAAAAGTTGAAGGGCTGTTTTGCATGGATATTAAATAAATAGTTTCTGGCAAACTAATTTTCAAAACATAAAACAGAAATGGTCATAAGAACTTGGTTATAATCCCAATGAAAATTAATTGGCAGAGTTTCTTTCATCTAATAAAAAAGTGTAAAAGTACAAGGAACAAAACAATTCAGTAGCAATTAATAAATGGAGCTCACTACACTCCATTACACCTACATAAAACAAAATATGCTTCAGATAAACACTACTGGCATTGTGGAGAGACAGGCTGATAGGGGCCATGTGTTTTGGTCATGATCTTTGGCTAAAAAGTGGTGGACAGAGACTAATAATATACTTAAAAAACTGACTTCAACCTTCAGGTACATGTGAAACTTGATAGCGAAGCCCTCCTGTTTCTACGCTATGAACCAACACATTTCATAAAAATTTGAGCAAGAATTTATAAATACAGATTTCATAACTACAAAAAGACTTTTTTTGAGTCACTGCATAATAGCTAGACACTAACAAAATATTTCCTAAGTCAACATAGAAATATAATCTAAGCACACCATATTTTGAGAATTTATTTCACGATACTCAGAAATATTATTACTTAATGCAGTTAGATTTGAGTGTATCAGCGTGAGCAACGCTTTTTCAATAATGATGTCTTGCGTTCATGTGATTAGTAATGTACATTGTAATCTTTTGCTCAGTTGTACTCTGTTTTTTGTATTTGTTTTAACTATGTATTGCTTATGCAAAAAATTAATTATGCTGTTATCCATTACCTTCTTGAAAATGAGTAAATGTTTGATTACAAAAAAAAGGAAAATGTCATCTATGAGCACTTTTCAGGAACAGAATGATGAGAAGGTTCTTGCTATGAGATCTAGAGGGTAAACTGGTCTTAACCAGTGGAACCAAAGCAGACTGAAGAGTTGATGCAACATTCAGAGCAATATTTTTCAGATAGGGAAACAGTAAAAAATGAAACCTATCTTCCAAAGGCGACCATTGTAAGGTACTAATTAAACAGTAGGGTTATGAAGTCAGCTGTGTAGGTTTATTATATTTTTCCTCTATTAGCCCGCTAAAAGCATGCTTATTTTATGTGATGTGTCCGATTTTTTTTTAGTTGGTGTTTTTGGCTCCTCTGCTCAGTGTGGTAGATATACCGCCTCTGGGGAGGGATTTGCCAGCCATCAAGGAGCTCAGACAGAGGGGATTTATCCTCTTAGTTTCCCCCGGGCTGTAACTTCCTAACTCTATGGGGATACAAAAAATGGGGACCAGGGTCCATACGTCACAATGGCCAAAGGCATCTTAATGTCCCCCTGCTCTGTGTCTGGATATTTACTCTGCCAGCTGCACATCTAGAGGTGGCACTGCAAGGCAAGCGGCTCACCCTCCCTAGAGGAGGAGGATAGCATCCACTGGGATGTTCAATCCTCCTCCACTGGTCAACCCTAACAACACAGGCTCGTTCCCAAACCTGGGTTGCTGACTTCTCGAGCAGTATCTCTGCCATTGCGCCAATGGTCAGTGTTGTCTTTGTTCTTACAAAGGTGCATATTGTAAGTCCCTTAACAGGAAACTGACAGTTTAGTTTCTGGGGTGATTGTCAGACACCTTTTAGCTAGCCAACAGTGCTACGCAGTCCAGTGTGTTCATATGCTACTGACAAACTCTTCTTGTGCAGTATTTAGAAAAGTACTTACATCAAAGAACTGTCCATGCTGGAATGGGTTATTTGATACAGCCCTCTCTTCATGTCCCCAAGAGCCATGAATCATACTGTTTCTCACCAACGCGTTCTCCTTCATGCGGGGGTTAATGTGCAAGGCAATATCATTGGAATATCCCACCTTGAAGTTGATATGGAACCTACAAAACATCAAAATGAAGTAATAATGTTACTGTATGTGTCAGCCTAGTGAGCTATGTTGTAGCAACTTGTTTAGAAACTGTGTATTTAAACAGCCCATTTCACAGTGCCCAGGTATGGAACAGCTCAAAGATCCCAGAGATGCATTTTTCCTCCTCTACATGGCCAGCATCCGGGATTCCTTAGAATCTATTTGACTCTTGGGAAAGCAGAACCTTAGTGGGTAGTCGGCTTCCAATGGTAAGCCCTGCTGCCAGATACAGTGGAAATCTTAGACATGCCCTGGAGAGCAGTTAAATGGCAACAACCTTTGCAGCCTGTCACATGTAATTGCACAAACCCTACACCCACTAAGGCTGGGAAAGCTACAACATGTTCTGAAGTTCTGAAAGGTTCTGATCAGCAAATATAAGATCTGGTAGTTATTCGAGTCCTATTAGAACTTTCTGAACATTCAGTTTAAAGTACAAAAATTGTTTCATCATTTTCTGGTAGTACAATACATTTAATTAGTTAGTGCTTGTGTGACACCACTGTAAGTATAACATCGTAATACAGATCTAGCTCACTGTGGCCTGTCTATACCTCCAGCCTTTTCCTTGGTCTTCCACTGCCGCCAGCCTTCTTTCTAGATAAAGACTTGCTGGTGGAGTGTATTAAGCTGCAAAGTCAATGTTTCAAAACATGATCACACACACACACACACCAGTGATGGGCACTGCCTCACCTCTGGGGTCAAAGATTCTTCTTTGGAAGCCAATTACAGCAGCTGCTCCACATGCCCCTATATTTATACAGTATGTTTTTTCATAGTCTGCCCTTTACACAGTTAAATTAAAAAATATTAAGGTTCTACCATGAATGATTACGGGATGACGGTTGGGGAGTGAGGGCATCTGATATGAAGGGGAAAGGATATTAAAGGGACATTGTCAACCTTTTTTGTATCATATTACTTTTAGGTAAAACCCCACATTTTATGATTGCTTACCTTCTATAAAATTCATGATGTTGCTGGTTGTTTGATCTGCTTCCTTGCTGATCAGAACTGAAATGCATGATACTGTATAGCTATACCCAGCCTTGTTTTGCTTCAAATCATTGCACTACTCTTATTGCATACTTTCTGACCATTAAAAACACCCTCAAACAGTGCAGTCACTCATAATACAATAGCCTCATCTACTCCCACTGCATAATGAGGGCTAGATAGTGTTGGGGGTGCTCCTGAGTCCTAGAAAGATGCTGTGGGAATTAGTCAAGAAATGTAAATAAACGTATTTTGGTGTGTTAACACTATCATCGAGGGAACTCAGTTTTTCATTTTTTATAAGAAAAAGAGAATATGAAGCAAACTACCAGCTGCATTAGCAGTCTCTATAGAATGTGAACAGTCATATAAAGTGCTTTTTAAACTAGGAACACTTTGATGCCTAAGGAGGTTGACAGTGTCCCTTTAAGGACAAAGGGGTTCTAGTAGCTGAGTGGACAATAGCAGTTGCATGTCAAAGATTAAAGGTGCAGTTTTAGTCAAGACCTGAAGACAGAATCAGAAAATCCTTACTAGGAATGGAGTTCTAGACAGTGCAAAAAGACTCTGCCATCCACAAAGTAGAAGCAGGTGGAACTTCAATTCTGAGCTTAGGATAACTCAGTCATCTGAAAAAAGTATTTTTTAAACAAAGAAAAATCAGAATAAACACAATAAAAAGAATACAAACAAAATGCATTGCATAAAAGTAATATGCCATGCTCCCTAACAAAAATATCAGTGCTATTTCTCTCTCATGTACTTTAACCTATGACATCAGCCGGCCCGGTGGCACTGAGGATTAAGGTGCTGGACACCACACCTCACGCCACACTGGCAACCCAGGTTCAGGAACGAGCCCAGGCCACTGGGGGTCAACAGGGGAGAAGAGATAGAGCGTCTACAGGACTGCTTTCTCTTCCCAGGGAGAGGAAGTGATTGCTCCTGGAGCGGCCTCTGGCAGCAGTCAGGGACACCCAAGCATGGCAATGCAGCAGAAGCATGTGGTGGAGTTGTGGCACAATGTTGTCTTGTCAAGCCGCACTCTGAGGGGGAAAGGATGTGCAACTATAAAGTTACAAATACCTCTCCTGCATGCAGAGTGATGGCCACCGATGGAACCTAAACAAAGCCCAACAAATGGAGACGAGGGTTCCAGGTAATGTGGTCTCCTCCCCCGGTTCTCCGCCACTGGGGGGGAACCCCGCCATAGGGGGCAAGCTGCGGTCTTCCTCACTCTGGCCATCATGGCAGAGGCTGGCTCCACCTAGGGGGTTAGTTGAGCGTCTGCATACAAGGCTCGATGGGGGGGTAAAGTATACCCCTGCAGCAGCAAGAGTATAAATAAAATAAATAAAATAAAACTGTGACATCACTCCTGGCTCTGCCACTTGTAATGTCACATGGTCAGACTACACTAGGGAGACATATCACAGCTATTTCTGTTAGGGCATGGCACACCCCATATATGTATATGCGACAGATCCAAAACGCCATGTGATATGCCAGCACAGTGGTGCAGAGGGTTGAGGCACTGGACGCCTTACCTCACACTACGCCAGCGACCCGGGTTTGGGAATGACCTCTGTCTGTTGGGGTGCTGGCATGGGGCAGAGGGTGAAGCAGGATTGAGCATGTCAATGGGCAGCTCTTCTATCCCCCAGGTGGTGAGGGTGGATTGGCACCCCTTCCGTAGATTCGCTCCCACAGAGTGGAGGTCTGGTACATAGAGTAGGTGGAGAAAGGGTGGCAAACAGTTATGGGAGGTGGAAGGGGCTGAGCTGGCATCACAGGGTGCATGTGTGCCTCCACGCACTCGCACGGCCATGTGCCAGGGCCTGGGGGGGCATCAAGGGGAGAAAACCTGTAAAAAATACCTATGTGTCCCCATTGCCAGTTGGCTGGAGGAGGTGACGGGGGCCAAATAGCTAAATAATAAAAAAAAAGAGCCATGTGATATATTTTGTTCTCTGAGCTACTATGTGTATAAATGTAGAATCTTACATTTTATAGTCATATGATACAGAACTAGACACATCATGGCTTATTTATACATTCAGTAGGCAAGTCATCTACACCACCCCCCCCGCCAGCACTACCTTCACAAACTTTCAGTTTTTAACACTTTGCAGTTCAGCAACCCCCCCCACCCCCACTAACACCATAACCCACCATCCTGGGTGCTTGTCTCTGCCTGCCTGCATATCAAATAGAATCTTAACTGCTCCCACCATAGCAAGAATGATTGTTTTCTAATCTTGTTTTGTGTTTTTTTTTTTTAACTCACAGGTCTACCTTTCTCCAGTCGCTCTGTCTGTCTGTACCATGTCTCCCTGGCTCTAATTCTAGTTCTATATGCTGATTCATTGGCTGTGCATGCCACATTCAAGATCAAAACTTTCTGGACTGAGAGCCCGACACAAAACATCTCCTCCAGCGGTCACCAACTGAAACCAGAGAAATAAAAAAAAGGACTTTCACCTTTTCCACTACAACTATCTTCCCCCAACACTAGTTAACAGGTACCACAATCTTGTCAACAAAAACTTCAGCATGCAACTAGCTCAGCCAATTGGCTGCAACATTGTGGCATCACCACATCGTCTTGATGGTGCGTACATATCAATGGTTATAGAAACCACTCGAGAAAAAAAAGCTGCAAAGGCACCAAATGGCAAAATAAACCCACAGTGGATAACTTGTGTGATAAATTATTTATCTGTAATTTTGTAGTTTCAGTTAATCAATCAATATTTTTATTGGAAGGGAAACTGAGAGTGAATCCTCTTTTACAATTGTGTCTAGACATAAAACAGAGCATAACAAACAATACAAATGAGGTTTGTTTCTGTATACAGCACTACATACTCTAAAATTAGTAACATTTACCTACAGCAATCACAGTGACTGTACAGTGTTGTATTCATAATTAACTCAAATGAGAAATATATATAAAAATGAAATTAGTTTTATATTTTTCTGCAGTTCAGTCCATGTACGATGTACAGATACAGTCCGTGTTTAGTCCAATGTTTTGACACTAAGTAATAAGAGAGAGCTCCTGATCTAAGACTGTGTTTATTGGGTGGCTCAGAGTGCAACAAATTCAGAAGATAGAGGGGACCATACCCAGTATGAACAAATATATTCCAGTGTAACTGCCTCCGAGCTGATAAGGAGACCCAATCAACCATGGCATGTAAACTGCAATAGTGTGTTTTCCAGGGGAGACTGGTGATGAATCTCAGGGCACTGTGATATAAAGGGTTAAGTATGCCTAATAAGGTGGAGGTAGCTATCCTGTATACACAATCCCCATAGTGTAACTGTCACTAAAATAATGAGTTAACCAGTTGTTTACAAATTAATAAGCTAATGTATGCTTTATTCCTATGGAAAAAGCTTGCAATTTTTTTTCAATTTGGTTGATAAATTTTGACTATGAAGGCTAAATGATAGTTGGTCATCTGAAAATATTCTCAGGTATTTATATGAGTCAACCTTATCTATTGCTGTACCCTCTAGTGATTTTATAGAAAATGTTGATGCATTTGAGCATTTTTTATTACTAAATAGCATCCACTGAGTTTGCTTGACACTGAGCAGTAATCTCAGATCCTTCAATGCCTTCTGAATCATGTTAAAATCCTTCTGTATTGTATAAATTGCTATATTACGGTCTTTCTGCTATGCATACAAAATTGTGTCATCGGCATATAAAAATACATTAGTTGAGCTGGAACCGTGGATTGGAAGTTCATTTATATAGATGAAAAATAGCAAGGGACCCAGCACAGATTCCTAGAGAACTCTTCTGTTTACTATAGCCAGTGCAGAACAAACTTCTCTTACCCATGTGCATTGCTGCAGAGAAAACAGATAAGAAGAAAACCAAAGAAGTGCATTGATTCTGAGGCCAGATGTTTTTAGTCTGTTCAATAACATACTGTGCTCAACTGTATCAAAGGCTTTTGATAAGTAAAGAAAAATTTCAGGAGAGGTTGACCCATTTTCAAAAGATGCAACGATGTTGTTAACTACCCTAGATACCACATAAGTAGTATTATGGCCCTTCTGAAAACCTGATTGATATCCTGTTAATACACCTGAATTTGAAACATATGAAAAGAACTGCTTATGAACTAGTTTTTCAAATATTTTAATAACTGGAGAAAGAATAGATATAGGATGGTAACAACTTGGGTTGGAAGCATCTCTCCCTTTGAGTATCAGAACCATATAAGCGGTTTTCAAATCAAGTGGATCTTGAGAAGTTTTTAATGAAAAGTTATATAAATGAGTTAAGTATGTAGCTAGCATTTTGGGCCCCAGTATTAAGGAAAATAGGTTCTATGTTATCAGAGCCAGCTCTTTTTTTAGCATCCAGACTGATAAGTTTGTTATACACATTGTTTTCCTTAATATCACAAAATGAAAAAGGAGCTCTCTTACTCTTTTGCAGAAAATCAGTATCTGTGGGTATTGTAGTAGGTGGAAGGTTAGGACATACCCAATGAAATGGCAGACATATTTCAGAAAAAAAATTATTGAAAGCTGTAACCTGTTTCTCAGGGTTAGCTATAACAAGGTCTGAATATTGTAATAATTTTGGTAATGAAGATTTACTGACCTTACTCTGCATTTTTTAATATTAGTACATATTTTCCTAGGATTATTCGAGGAATCTGGAAACTGATTGCTATAATGATTGCTTTTCACTTTCCTGATTTCAACACCTATTTCTTAATGCTTTATACACCTGAATGTCTTTAGGATCCTCAGTAACTCTTGCTCTAACCCACGCATTAGCCTTATTTTTAGAAGTTTACATGAGTAGTTGTTAAACCAATGTGTAACTTAGTTGTTAAACCAAGGTGTAAATGATACCCTAACTCTTTTTTGACAAAGTGGGCATGTTTATTTATAACATTTAAAAGGGACAATTTAAAAAAGTCCTAGGCCAAATGCACATCAGGACAAGCAAATATCAAAGACCAATTGGTCTTATTAAGATGAAATAAATAAGCTTGATCATGAAAAAATTTAAAATTGCGTGAAATTATTATACAAGCAGGTGAGAATGTTCTTATGTGGTGTCTAATACAAGCTATATAACAATGATCACTTGTGTCTGGATCGAATACTGCTGAGACATTCTTGTGTGGGGCAGCGGTGAGAATCAAGTATAAAAGTGAATCCCTATCACTACAGGTCTTATGGGGCCCAGTAAGGGAAGTTATAATCTGAATTGAATTTAGAGCTGAAAAATGATTAAGGTAATAGAAGGATGTAACATGTTCCAGTTCAAATTCCCAGTTAATAACAATTCAGAGCCTGTGAATGGGACTATTGATGAGCTGAAAAGCTACAGGGAATCATGGGAAGCTGTAGGAGGCCTGTAACATGCTGCTAGGTGAAAAGTAAAGTTTGAGAGCCACTGATTTGCAAGATTAATATGTCCAACTGCTTTGGAATCGATTTGGCTAGTTTAATCTGTCCCATTAAGTTATCCTTTAACTACATTACCACTCCACCACCTCTTGAAGATTTATCCTGTCTATAAAAACTGTAATTAGCAATTCCAATATCAACATTCGAAATCTTGTGGTTTAGCCATGTTTCTGACATTACAAAAATATCTGTGTTAGTGCTGTTTATCCATGTTTTATATGGTCTAACTTAGGCATCAAGCTCCTGACATCAAGATGTATAATGCCCAGGCTTGACCGAGTACAAACTCATGCAAAGTAAAGTTATCATCAATTACAGTTGGGCCTGGATTTAAATAGACATTCCCTGAAAGAGCAGCATCAGCATAATCGAATTTGTTTGAGTTTGACCTGATCTGGTAAGGCAGTGTGGAAGAGGGAGGTTGCATCCATGTCACCTCAGTGTCCGAGGAAAGGTGGTGCTGGTGTCAGTGGTGGGTCATGTTCTGGTGAGGAAGAAGAAGAAGATGCTGGTGCTGAAATAGTTCCAACTAAGGCTGGCCTACAAAGCAGAGACTATGACACCGCTGATGTTTTGCTCTTCTTCCATAAGAAAATAAAAGACATCACAAATGCTCTGTGCATGTTATGTGGGAAGAGTCTGAGCAGTGGAACATTGACTATGGCCCTGGGAACATCAAGCATGCTGAACCACTTGTGTCCTAAGCATTGGTCTGAGTGGTTTGGCATGGCTGAGGATGAAGAGGGAAGACAAATTCTCTCTATAAACTCTGAAGAAGAGAACAGTACTCAGTCCATTACAGTCAAGGATGATGCAGGATCCTATCAGTAAATGAAGCAGCATCTGGTGGCATGAATCTCACATCCACCAAGGAAGAGCACTGAAAATTCATACAACATCACAGCACCAGGCACCAGTAGGCATTTGCTGGCAGGAGCAAAACATTTACTCACATGCACGCTCATGCTAAGGAGATTAAGTCAGTGCTGACTGGGTTAATTGTTGACACTATTCTGCCATTTTAATTTGCCTCCGGTCCTGATCTCTTGAGGTTCATGGGCATGGCTGATTCCAGATGCAATGTCCCATCATGCCACTTTCTTTACCAGGGTGGCAATGTCCAAACTGAATGAGAGAATCTGCCAGGAGATCCAACAGTGCCTTAAGAGTTCTTCCTGCAAAATTGTACAAATCTCCACTGATATGGGGACAAGTGGACATGGACAAATTGTTGACTATATGGCAGTGACATTGCACCGGGTACATCTTGAGGGTTTCAATTCCAGAAAGTCAAGATAACCAGTGTACAGGAGGCAGGCAATATTGTGTGAGTGAGGTTCCCGTTTTATCAGATGTTACGAAACCTGGTGACTAAACTTAAAGACATATTCTCAAGATGATTGCCTTGTAATGGTCTTGAACCAGGACTGATTACAGACAATGCAAGGAATACTGCCGAGGTCAATGAATGTGGACATTTCACTCACATGTCCTGACTTGCCCTTTGCATCAACGTGATGGTCAGTGATTCCATTTAAAAAAAAAGGTTGGTAAAGGACTAATTTAAGCAATCAAAACCATCTGTGGTCACTTCCTGTATTCAGTGAAGGCCTGGAAGGAGGTGTACTGCATTTCAGGTCAAAAAGTATCTGTCTGAGCATGCTTTGAAACAGGACATTGCCACTTGATGGAACTCAATGTATTACATGCTGCAGACACTAGTAGGGCACGATTATCTGCTCTGTCACAAGATCAGTGGGGCATATACCCCATTATTTGGCATGGACTGGATAATGGTTCAGCTGCTAATTCATATTCTGGAGCCATTTGAAGCATTTAGGTGTGAGGTCAGCAGTAAGTCATCCTGTATGAGTATACTACTGCCAGAGAGCAGTTACAGTGCCTATACGTCTTTTTGCCTCAGGTCTTCATGGCTACCTCAGAAGACTGCAGATGGCATATTCATCACTTGCTCCTTATTACATATCCTTTCACAGGAAGAGTGTGTCAGCAAGATGTTTCAGGAGGAACAGCATCTACTTTCCCCCATGGTATATCCTT
Organism: Neoceratodus forsteri; assembly: GCA_016271365.2. NCBI lineage: Eukaryota > Metazoa > Chordata > Ceratodontiformes > Ceratodontidae > Neoceratodus > Neoceratodus forsteri. The sequence goes on along the minus strand of CM057450.1, from coordinate 612,297,810 downwards.
GGTTAAAGAATCACATTATGAACATTTTTCCATAGGACATAGACTTTGATAAGTGGATGGAAACATCGTATGTGAAAATGGGGAGTATGTCTACAGCTGAGGAAAAGGATTAGCCTTTGCCAACACCAAGAGGGACACCATCTGGCAGTTTGAGGAAGAAGAGAACTACACCTATCATACCAAGTAACACAAACAAGCATTTGTCAATGCTGAACATTGGCTGCCTGTTAAACCATTTCTTTTTTGCAATTCTGACCCCAGATTTTGAAGAAACTTGTTTTAGGATTCGCCTTATAGACATGACATGTGCCATTTATAGTATATTGGCCAAAATGTCATTTCGCACCAGAGGTGCGAAAACACATCTCATCTAGGATTTTAAAAATAACATGCCACATTTATGAGGTGGTGTGGAAAAATGGTTATGTTGAAAGGTTGGAGTCAAAATATTGAAAATGAGTGAAGTTATGAGTGGATGTTGAAATGGTGTACTGCAAAATCAAAACCTGGGCATTTTACCGTATTTTTACACCAACTGCTTAGCATTGCTTTCCTATTAGCCCACCTAATGAATGCAGTAGGTGAAAATTTGCTGATCCCCAACAAAATGTCATTTTGTGCCACAGGTATGAAAACACATTTTGGCCAGGATTTGAATAATGACTGCATTCACATTCATGAAGTTCTGTGAAGAAATGGCTATGTTGAAAATTTGGGGGCAAAATATTGAAGATTACCAAAGTTACAAGGCTGCGTTGGCAAACTTCAATGTAGGGTCATAACTTTGTTGTTTTTTAATATTTTAACACCATATTTTTAACATAATCTTCTAATGACCCTGCCTCATGAACACTAGTGGGGAAAATTTTCATTTCCTGCCAGAAAGGTGATTTCACGCAGCGACTGTGAAATCACCTTTTGGGATGCAAAAACACATTTTGGCCAGGATTTGAAAAATTACAGCTGTCACATTTATGAGGTGCTGTGAAGACATGGCAATGTTGAAGGTTTGGGGTAAAAAATAAATTCGAACATAGGCTCCTGACTTTGTTTTTTAACATTTGTGCCCCAAATTTTCAACTTAGGCTTCTTATGAACCCTGCCCAAAAGGTGATTTCGCACAGAGACTGCAAAATCACCTTTTGGGATACAAAAACACATTTTGGCCAGGATTTGAAAAATGCCAGCTATCATATTCATGAGGTGCTTGTGAAGAAATGGCTATGCTGAAAATTTGGTGTCAAAATATTAAAAATCACCAAAGTTAAGAGCCTGCATTGGCAAACTTCAACAGGTTCATAACTTTGTTGTTTTTAATATTTTTACACCAAATTTTCAACATAGCCTTCTTATGACCCCACCTCATGAACAATAGTGGAGAAAATTTTCCACTCCTTCCCAAAAGCTGATTTCATGCAGCAACCGTGAGATCACCTTTCGGGACAGATTTACATAACATCACTTACATTGTTCATGAGGTGGTGTCCCAAAAAATGTGTGTTGAAAATTTGGGGCAAAAATATTGAAAAATGCAGAGTTATGCTACTAAATTCAAAACTCCATTGAAATACATTAAACTGCATACTTGATTTCCTCAGTTCGCTGTCCGGCGTTGAAGAGCAAAGACATCTCTGCAGTCTGGAAGATCACAGTGTCACCCCCCCCGGGGTAAGAAGAGCTTGGGGATGTGTGTGTGTGGAGTGGTGAGTGCTGAGTGGGAGGGTCGAGTGTGGGGGACTAATGGCACAACAGGCAACGATGGATGGTTTTCTGTTTTATAGGGTTCAAAAAAACAAAACAAAATGATGATTGACGGTTTTCTGTATTTCAGGTGATGACACTAGGGGATTGGACATCCCCAGTGTCAGTATTATGTTTGTTGGGGGTGTGCTCAGAAGGAGGGTCGGGTGGGGGGAGCGTTACAGGAGTGCCAGCTTAAGACATCGAGGGGTGTTTTTCTTTGTTAGAGGCAATATATATTTGAACTGCATACCTGATTTCTTAAGTTTGTGGTCCGACATTCAAGAGTGAAGACATCTCTGTGGTCTGGAGAAGATCACAGCATTGGACTCCCCCGGGTAAGTAAGGGCTTGGGGGGGTGCTGAGTGGGAGGCTCGGGTGTGGGACTAATGGCGCAACAGACAATGATGTATGGTTTTCTGTTTCACAGGGTTAAATAAACAAAAAAAACCTACAACAAAACGATGAGGGATGGTTTTCTATATTTCAGGTGATAACACTGGGGATTAGGTACCCCCAGTGTCAGTGTGTTACATTTATCGGGGGGTCATGCTGAGAGTGAGGGTCAGGTGGGAGGGAACAGTTTAAAGAAAAAATAGGAGGGACAACACTGGGGGTTTGGGCACTCCCAGTGTCAGTGTTATGTTTGTTGAGGGGGGTGCTCAGAGGCAGGTTTGGGTGGGGGAGCAGTTATGGGGTGCTAGCTACAGATACTGAGGGGCAGTTTTCTTTGTTACAAGTAAAATATAAATAAGATTAAAATAAAGAAAAAAAAACTATAAGTTGGTGACACTGGGGGAACTGGACACCCCCAGTGTCAGTTTTATGTGTGGGAGGTGGGGCAGACACTGATGGACGTGTTTTTTTATTTATTTTTTTAACAACACTAAAGACTGCCAGGCTCCTTTGAAAGCCACTCAGCTGTTTGCTGATGGCTTTATGCATATCAAAGGACCAAAGCACTCTCTGATTGGTGCAACTTCGGTCCTTTGGAATACACAAAGTTTCATTCTACAGAGCAGAGAGTGATCTCAGGAAGGTTTACTTATAGCACTTCAACAGCGCTTGCGCTGACATCCCCTACAGTGGCAGCTACAATGCCAACTGTCGGCATTATAGCCATGGGGATGTCGGCGCACACAATCGGGGGCTGCACCCCCAGATCCTCTCACACCCCCCGGACTCTAGGATTCTAACTCTGAGTTGGAGTTGGACCGGGGGGGGGGCAAACACCCAGCGAGGCTGTCCCGATCGCCACACAGACCATCACAGCGACGGACGGGTTTTGCCTGATTCCTGTCACTGTGATGGTCTTTGCCATCAGGGAGTCATTGCAGTGACGGTATACCCTCAGGACCACAGCCCATGGTCATTGGTGTAGACTGCTGAGCCCTTGTTTTTGTGAACTGCAATGAGCTCAGCAGTGCCCCCCCCACAAAATCCCCTGTCATTGCCACAAAACGCTGGGTGTGCAAATGCAGCCAACGTAAAAAGGGTCCAGGGACTGAGAAGTACACCAACTGGAAACATGCTTCCTCTTCAAGAAGTAGGTATGCCTAGTGGAAGGCTTACTGTCAGCCAAGAGAATATCCGCCACTTGGGGACAGACTCCACAGTGATTAATTTCTATGGCCTGAGGAGCCAAACAACAGATTCAGGGATCTGAAGCCTGGATGTACCAGGGTGCTTTGGTACTGCAACAGGAGGCTTGCACAGTGGCTTACAGTTCCAAAGGTATGGCTCACTAGAGAAGATTCGCTCAAAGATTTACTGTTACTGGAAAGTAATTAAACTTTCTGTGTTCGTCAGTATTGTACCACCCACTACTGCAATTGTATATGGGTCTTCTTTTTATTTCAACCCGGGCAGGAGGAAGGAACCTGCCACATGATCTCATTTATTTGGGTCATGGTGAGCCAAAAATAGATAATGCAAAGCATCATGGGAAATACAGTGGAGTCTGCCAGGATGCAGTGCAGCACCTTGTAGTATTTCTGCAGAATGCTGCAGTATGCTGCAGGGAACAGTGTAATTCAATCATAGCTATGCCCTTCTGTCATGCAAACATTTCAGGGATGTCTTTTACTGCATTTTATCCTGGCTGACTATGGCGTATATGCATGGAGATGTGTATATACTTCCCATAATTTGTTGCATTAGTAGGGCATGTGGAATTAGGTATACTACATAAGTCCTTACATGTGCAGTCTCTCTGTGTATATCCTTGAGCAGGCAGGGTTAGGCAAAGGTCCATAATTCACTGGATACTTTACCTGCTTACTTCCTGTAGGCCTACAATGAAGTGCCCATAAGATGTCTGCAGGCTACACCAAGCAGCCTTAAAAAGGATAACAAACTAGCAATTTCAAATTATGAGCTAATTTTCCAATTGTCCATTTTGTCCAAGATGCAAAAAAGTCTCAGCTGATGTCTCACCTAAGAAATCAAAATTCATTGAGTGATACCCAGTCTAGCTTTTACCCAAACCATTCTATTGTTGCCTCCCTACTAACAGCAGTAAGTGATACTAACACTGGCTTGGCTGCAGGTAGGAGCACACATAGGCTCTGATTCATAGACTTGTTGCAGGCCTTTGATATTGTTTATCCCTTGACACTCCTTAAGAAACTGGAGATAATTGGCTTCAATTTGACAACTTTGAGATAGCTTTCTTTCTAGCTAATACAGGGTTTTAAATAATTGATAAGCAGTTTTTTTGGGGGGGTGAGAAAGTATTTATATAGGTTTTCTAGAAGTGTTATGTTTGTTAAACACAGTGAGGCAAGTGCTATGCATTTTTCACAATGTTTTAACACTTTTATGAGCAAAACGCTAATCAATTTTTAGTGTTAAATAAAACCCTGTACAATTTACATGAGGGGTTTGGCTTTGGCTACTTCAGCAGGCTGGCCACAGGAAGAACCAGCATCTTCAGAATGCACGCCTGTTCCAGTTAATAGGGTGGGTGGTATCCTCTGCCACAGCACTTTCCCCTGTTGTTCCATGGACAGTGGTGATGATTGCCCGCCAAGATGGCATGATTGGAAGTGATTGGTTGGCTGGGGTTTGACTCCATCCAGGAAGTGAGGTGGGAAGGGAGTCGTGAAGGAGGAAAAAATGAAATGCTGTGGGCGAATTATACCAATTCTTTACCTTCCCTCATCGGATCCCTGTCTTGGCTGGACATTAGGGACAAGTCAAGCCCTTGCTGCAAGCGGGAAAGAGGCACAGAGGGGGGTATTTGAGGTTTCTCTGAGATCAGGCGACAGGAGTGTACATGTCTGAAGGAGATCCCAAACATCCCTTGTACAATTATTTTGGGTATTTGCATTTGGTCGAGGCTCGGTTCACCATGGAGAAAAGATGCTGAGAAGGGACCTGATCTCAGTATTCTGCATTTTACAACCCTCCAAGAGGACACAGGGATATGCCCTGAAATATGGAGGTAGTCTATTCAAGGGTAACATTAGGAAGCACTTTGCCCAGAGGAGGTTTATCTATGGAACAACCTACCAGTGGAGATGGTGAATATGAAGACAGTACAGGCCTTCAGGGTAAGCCTGGACAGATTTCTGCTTACCAAGGGAATCACATGATACCCTGGGAAGTACAGTGGGTAGAGAATCCATGTAAAGTGGTATACATTCGCACAGTGTACTTATTGTATTCCTTACTATGAAGCAGGGGAAGGGGGGCAGGCAGATGAATCTATTCTAACTTTAAATTGCTTGCTAGGTTACTATGTTGCTACATTTATAGTTGACAATTTTTGCAAGTACAAACACACTGAGCTGTAACAGCCTATTTCCAGGTGTGTCCTGTGGTGTGAGATACACAGACCTGTTTTACTGACAGGGGGAATGTTGTCCAGGACACCAGGGAAAATACTGTACTCTTTTGATATAAAGAAAACTGGCGAAAACCCCTGCTAGCAGTAAATCTGTGTGAATACCTTTTACCGAATATTTGGTAGTCAATAGCCAGATGTCTGGATATTTGGTATTCGGTATTCATGGTCTGTTAAAAAAATAAACTCCCCCCCCCCAAAACCTTGCTTGTTGTTCAATGTCCCATCCTCCTTACCCTGCCCAAACACGGTAAACATTGTGACCCCATCCCTCAACCCGCTATCCGCACTCTGATCTCACCTTCCTCCCCCCAGCACCCGCAATATTTGTAATATTAATTGTTTAGTCCCACAGTGGATGACAGACATAAACTGCCCACTTTAATGGCCAGCCATCATCTTCATGATTTAGAAGTGATTGTTTGTGCTAAACAAAGTGTATGCTGCTGTCTCCCCCAATCTCCCCACTTTAGCAGTACCCTGATCCTCCCCTCCTCCCCCGGCACCCAATTCTTTCCTCGGAAGGTGACTGGCACAACCTGCCCTCCTCCATGGCTGGCTGCCTTCTGATGAACGAACACATCTGTTGTTTGTAACAGTATAACCAACTTATCATAACAAAGGTGCAAGAACCTGCTAATATCATGGGGAACATGTCCTTATATAATGATGGTAACAGAAATGGTTAGCACCACAACTAACGTGTCATTATATAATGATGGCGGCAGAACTGGTTACTACCATGTGGAACATGTCCTTATTTAATGATGGTGACAGAAGCATTTAGTCCCACAAAGAACATGTCCTTATATAACAATGGTGACAAAACAGATTCGTGTCATGGGAAACATGTCCTTATATAACAAAGGTGACAAAACTGATTAGTACCACAGAGAACATGTCCTTACACAATGATGGTGACAGAACCATTTAGCACCATAAGGAACACATCTTTGTATAACGATAGTGACGGAAATGGTTAGTACCACAGGGAACATGTCCTTAAATAATGATGGTGATAGAAGCATTTAGTACCATTGGGGAACATGTCCTTATAAAACGATGGTGACAGAACCATTTAGTACCACAGGGAACATGTCCTTATATGATAATGGTGACATGGGCAGACTAGATGGATCATGAGGTCCCCTTCTGCTGTCACTTTCTATGTTTCTATGACAGAACCAGTAGTACCATAGGGAACAAGTCCTATAATGATGGCGACAGAACCAGTTAGTACCTTGAGGAACATGTGCTTCTCACCCCAGGAATTCTTCAGCATGTATTGACAGGTGCAATATGCCAGCTGGGTTAAGCTGCCTGGAGAGATGGAGTCAATGCAAATGAGTAAGGCATTGGCCAATCAGGATAGAGAGAGAGGAGAGTGCTGCCTGCAATCAGCCTGAAGGACCTCAGAGTTTTTTCTCCGCAGAACTGGCAACACTGCCCCAGAGCTCTCCTTCTTCAGAGACCTTCCTGTGACATTTTCTTTCTTTTGAGTGCTGTCTTAGAGGTATTTTGAGGTACTTTATTTTTTCAATTTTTAACATGGCTGCATTTGTTTCTGCACAGTCGCAAGGGTTTTTTACCTTTTTCACACTTCACCGTCTTTTTCTGAGGTAAAAGTTGATAGCATGCACAATAAAATTGTGTCGTTTTTATTTTATACGATAGTATTTAGTCGGTAAGTGGATATTTTTCTCACTTTTGCATTAAAAATCAACATCTTTATTTGCGCTCAAGAGGAATTTTTTTTGCATTCGTGCACTATTTTCTGGAACCTTTTTTCTTATATTTTATATTACATAACACTATTTGAAGGTTAATTACCCTCTGTCCTCTGGGGTAACACACTTCTGTAATTGTGCAGTGGGCTACTGTTGGCAAGAGGTGTGAAAGTGGTTACTGTTTTTCCCTTCCACTATTGAAAAAAATTCTAGCAAGTTTAATTTCAATTGGCTTAGCTTTTTGGCCAAACCCTCTTTACTATGGCCTCCCAGTCTGCCTCCTGCTCCACTAAAAGTGCTGAGGAGGGTACCTCAAGTCAACATAGAACTATTGATAAGTCCTCTTGGGAGTCTACTGAAAATAAGTCTGATAAAAGTAAAAATTCTAGCCAAGTCTGTAAAAGACAAAATGAGCTGGGTTTTGACCCAGTTCCTGCTAAAAAGAATAAGGAAGATAACAACACCACTGTCCCTCCCCCCGAAAGGCATAAGGAGACAACAATGGTTGATAAGATATGTCCTGTGCAAATGAACTAGCTAAAGCTTGGTGTCTATATCGGACTTTACAATCCATGGGTAATATTTTCTCAGCTCCTTCGGGGCCTAGTTCTCTTCTCCATGACATTAATTATGCCCAAGGGTTTTATTATGATGGAGAGGATGATGGTGATGAACTGCCTCACATGGACCCACTAGACCCAGACGGTCACCCTGGGTCTGACTTAAATGATGACAATGATGAAGTTTCTTCCTTTTTTACATTTCTTAAGCAGATGGTAGACACCCTGGAATTTCCTCTCCAGGACAACACTGATCAGGAGATGGAGGACAACTATGTAGAAATGATGGGTCACATACCTCTGAAGAAACTCATCCTTCCTATGCATAACACATTGAAGAAAGCAATTTTTAAGGTTCTGGAAACCCCTTCAACTTCCTCTGGGGTGGACAGAAAGACTGAGAGGAAATACCAGCTCAGTAAGTGTACTGCTAATTTTCTCTATACACATTCAGATCACAAATTGGTGGTGCAGGCAGCGGCCTGTGTCAAAGCCAATGTGCCGCTGTCTGCTCTCCCCCAGAGAAGGACTCTAGAAAACTAGATTCTATGAGTAAGAAATCATATGCTACTGCTTCTTTGCTGTTATGCATGTCTGCTTACATGGCATTCACAGCTAGATATCAGACAGCTTTACTGAAATCTGTCCTTGCCATAGTGCAACATGGGGGAGCACTATGCTCAGGGAGGTCACTGAAACTGTCAAGCAGGCTGTGGAAGCCACCAAGTATCAGTTTCATGTGCCCATAGATAATAATGACACAGCCTCAAGGGTCATGGAACATGCCATTTCTCTCAGGTGGTTTGCTTAGTTAAGAACTACAAGTCTCAATCAGGATGTCCAATCACAAGCTATGGATTGTCCTTGTGGGAGCAACTCCCTGTTCGGGGACCAAACTGAAGCTTACGTGAAAAGAATCTATGAGTTTAAAACTAATACAAGAGTAACTCGGCCAAGGAAAAGCCCTCCTCCTCCTCCCAGAAGTCTCAGAACCGGGGGGGGGGCAGGGGCAGGGGTTATTTCCCTAGGACTTTCTATCCTATGCCAATACCTGTGGATTTTCCCAAATGAGAGATTTTTTCAGAGGTAGAGGTAGGAGAGGTCAGAGAAGAGCCAATCTCTCTCCTGCTGTCTCTGCACAGTCCAGACAGCAGTCTTCCTGTCTCTTTTTTGGTCACCTCCCCTCTCCCCGTGGGAGGCAGTCTCTCCCACTACCTCTATTATTGGCATCTAATTACCGCAGACAAGTGGGTGTTAGAGGTAGGGGAACAGGGCCTCTCCCTTCAGTTCAAGAGATTTCCTCTTCTCCTCAGCCCCAAACTATCGAACCCTCTCACCCCAGCAGAAAAAAACAGCTGTTGGAATTAGAGGTCAAGAACCTCTTGGAGGCCAAAGCCATAGAAAGATTACCTCTTTCCCAGTGGGAAAAGGGTCTCTATTCCAGATATTTCCTAACCCTAAAGAAAAATGGGGAGTGGCTACCTATTCTGGACCTAAGGTACCTGAACAAGCAGCTGCTGAAACCAAAGTTCAGGATGGTAACCTTGACTCAGGTCATTCATTCTCTAAAGCAAGGGGACTGGCTAGTCTCCCTGGATCTAAATGATGCCTACTTTCATGTTCCAATAAGGCAATCCCACAGAAAATTCCTCAGATTCAGGCTTCCCTCAGGCTATTACTAGTTTGCAGCAATGTCTTACAGGCTTGCTTCCACTCCCAGGGTGTTCACCAAGTGCCTGGCAGTGGCGGCAGCCCATCTCGAAAGAGAAGGAGTCTCAGTTTTTCCCTACCTGGATGATTGGCTAATCAAGGCCAATTTTCTTCAGGCTATCTCAGAAGCTCTAGGCCAGACAAGACACTCTCTTCAGTCTCTGGGCTTCATTATCAACAAGGAAAAATCCCAATTCCAGCCTGCCCAAGTCCTACAATTCATAGGGGCAGAGTTCAGCACACTGCAAGGGAAGGTTTTCCTTCCCACAGACAGAATTCAGAATTTTCTCACTCTGCTAATTTCATTCTAGGCCAGCCAAGATTGGCCAGACACTTCCTCAGACTACTCGGCCACACGGCCGCAATGACTGCAATAGTCCCGAGTGCCAGATTCCAGATGAGGGACATTCAGTACCACCTCAGGTCTTATTGATGCCAGAAAAAAGACTCCTTCACAAAGCTGGTACCAGTCACAGAAACCTTTCTGCAGGGTATGGACTGGTGGAGGGAAACAGAAAATCTCAGGGTAGGGATTCCCTTTCAGATTCAGCAATACTCTCAATCCTGACTATGGACGCTTCTCTCCTAGGTTGGGGTGTCCACCTAGGGGACCTGTCCATAAGTGGCACTTGGACACCCACAGAGTCCACACTCCACATCAACCTTTTGAAACTCAGAGCTGTGTTCCTGGCCATCAAAGCTTTTGCCCCACAGCTCAAGGAGCAGTCAGTCCAGAAAAGGATGGACAATATGACTGCCATGTTCTACATCAACAAGCAAGGAGCACAAGGTCAACCAAACTCTGCACAGAGGCAATGAGGATTTTGGTCCCTAGCCTACTCCCTGGACATGTCCCTGTCGGTTATCCATCTTCCAAGCAAGGACAACACTCTGGCAGATGCTCTAAGCTGCATCAGTCAGGGCCACCATGAGTGGACCCTCAACAAACAGGTTCTAGCCACAGTTTTCAGGTGGTGGGAGGTTCAAGATCGGGACCTATTTATATCCAGTCTCAACCACCAGTTACCTCAGTACTGCTGCAGGCCTCCAGCTTTGGGGCCCACTCCAGTGGATGCTCTGACCCTGGACTGGATGGGGAGATTCCTTTATGCTTTTCCTCCCTTTCTTCTAATTTACAGGGTTCTTCTCAAACTCAGGGATCAGCCTGCCACCATGATTCTGGTGGACCCTGATTGGGCGAGACAACCCTGGTACTCCCTGCTTCTCACCCTCTCGGTCAGAAAGCCCATCAGACTACCACCGTCCCACAGTCTCCTGACCATTTCTCAGATGGAGGTAGCATTCCCCAACATCCAGTCCCTTCACCTCAAAGCCTGGTATTTGAGAAGCTAGTTTCCCGAATCTCAGTACTCTGAGCAAGGTCTTAAGATTCTACAGATGGCAAAGAAACCTAGCACTTGGAAAACTTATGCTTCCAAATGGAAGAGGTTCTCCTTGTGATGCAAGAATAAAGACATAGAGCCCTTGCAGGCTTCTTCTCCTATCTTACTGGATTACCTAATACACCTTCAAATGGAAGATCTGAAAGCTTCATCCTTAGGAGTACATCTGGTGGCCATTTTGGCCTTCCATTCCACTGGGAAAGAAAAGTCTGTCGTCTCCGAGACCATTTTCAAAAAGGTTTTCAAAGGGCTGCTGCACCTTCAACCCCCTCTGAGAGATCCAGTTCCCCCTTGGGACTTGAACCTTTGTATAGCCAAGCTCATGGAACCTCTCTTTGAGCCCATGCCTACTGCCGATCTCAAGTTCATAACTTGGAAGACAGTCTTTCTAGTGGCCAGTACCTCAGCCAGACAGATCTCAGAGTTGCAGGCCCTTTGTACAGACCCTAATTATATCATTCCCCACAAGGGCAAAGTATTCCTTAAGACAAATAGCACATTTTTGCCCAAGGTGGTCTCTGACTTCCACCTTAACCAGTCTATTTCCTTGCTGGTTCTTTTCACAGACAAGTCCACTCCAGGCGAATGCAAGCTGCACAGCTTGGATGTCAAGAGAGCCCTATCATACTACTTAGACCACATTAAGCAGTTCAGAGACTCACACACTCAGCTTTTTCTCACCTACGGTGAAGTGGGAAGAGGGAAACCGGTGACCTAGAAATCCATTTCCTGCTGGATTGTCTCTTGCATCCAGCTGTGTTGCAACAAAGCTGGTAAACAACCCCTTCTTGGACTCAGAACCCACTCAACTAGGGGAACTGCTGCCACGGTAGCAGCCTCAAGAGACGTTCCTTTGCTGGAGGTTTGCAAAGCAGCTACTTGGAAAACGGTTCACACGTTCACAAGACACTACTGCTTGGGCGTGCAGTCTAGATCTGATGCCAGATTTGGCAGAGTGGTGCTACAGACCCTCTTTCCTAAGTAGGTTTCTGTGCCCTCCTCCCAACTGTACTGCTTTGTAGTCTGCACCTGTCAATACATGCTGAAGAATTCCTGGGGTGAGAAGAAAAAATTACTCATCATAATAATGTTCTGTTTTCCAGGGGATTCTTCAGCATTACCGACACTCCCACCCATCCTCCCCTACAAAACCTGTCTGGGACTGCTCTGTTATGGGGTTTAGCCAAATTTGCTGAGTTTTCTGATTTCTTATTGATTTGTATCTCAATAGAGGTTTGGAATTTCAGTTTGTTTTTGCTAACAGTATTTGCCCCTGTTGGGCACAGTTGTTGCTCTTTTTCAGCTTCGAAACAGTTCTGAGGTCCTTCAGACTGACTGCAGGCAGCACTCTCCTCTCTCTCTATCCTGATTGGCCAATGTTTTCCTTATTTGCATTGACTCCACCTCTCTGGAGCAGCTTAACCCAGTTGGCATACTGCACCTGTCAATAATGCTGAAGAATCCCCTGGCAGAAAGATCATTACTATGGTGAGTAATTTTTTTTTTTTACAGCTGTGGGTGGAGCCTACAGCCATCTTGCTATCTGTAGCTGGAAAATGAAGTATCGTGGAACACATGTTTTGGACTTTTCAATGTATCCTTCCATGCCAACTGAAATAAAATACTCCTTTCTTTCTGTTAAGAATGTTGGAGACATAACTCCAAGCTGCTTATCAGATGCCATTAGGAAACTGAAACAGCTTGTTAACTATTTGTTAAATATTGGTTGCCTATTAAACTGGAGACTTGTTTACCCACTTCGGAATGCAACAACTTGCACATTTAAATATTTGGCATTTAAACAGCTTCTTGCTATTAGTTTCATTTAAGAATATATTGTCTTTCAAGAAAGATTCATATCTCACAAATGTCATCCCTTTCCTAGCAAATCTATAATTTACACTGTTTTTTAACCTCTAAAGACAAAATCTAATAAGAACTGTCTTAGACATATGCCAGGTCTTCAGTGAACTACCCAGACTAAATATGTAGCAATCAGCAGGCATTTTCAACTATGCTTTTTGAGGAAAAAATATATTGAGCTACAGCAAACACACACACACACACACACACACACACACACACACACACACACACACACACACACACACACACACACACACACTCTGTACACACCATCCTCATGGCCACAACATTCAAAATAAATACTGCATTCCAATATGTTATAAAACAATAACAAAAACTGTTTGTTTATGTCAGAGAACACAGTGAAGTTCAGTTTAGAGTAGATTTCCTCTAAATATTTCTTATCCTATATTTTGCATCCTGGATACTGGAGGGAAGATGCTACATCTCATTGTCATAGGGATCTTCATTTACACATATTTGCACTGTATTTACTCAGACTGTCCCAGATTAGGTGCAATATCTTGTTTTCAGTCGGGTCATGATTTTACCATTTTGATAATGTATTTCTTCAAGGTAGCCTAGCCCAGGGTCCTCATATTCAAAGGAGAAGCACGGTGCATCCCGGCGGAAAAGGAAGATGTGCCATGCAACTCCAACAATGCCCCACAGCATGATATTCAAATGTGCAGGATGCACCGGCCACAAGGGAATGGGCCAGGGTGCACACAAATAGTATGCCGTGCAAGCTGAGGGTGCATTCTCATGCATATGCCATGCTGCAGCATACTCAGTGGGAATGCACCCCTCACAGTCCAGAGCAGCACAGCCCACAGTTAGGCCATGAATAGCTGGCCTAACCCAGCCAGCCACCCACAGGCAGGCTGCAGAAGTGCACCCAGGTGCACAGCAGCCTGGCAGCTCTGGTGGACTAGAGGTACCCCCTCCCATCCCCTATCGATCCAACTCCATTCCCAAAGAGCTCCATAGTGTAGGCCCCCCAGACACACTCACACCAGAGGAAACCACTGTCCCTATCCATAGCACAGAGGACACCCACCCACTGCCTTGGTACATAGACACCGCTGCTCCCCCCCATACCCGACCTGTTGTGGAGACTGGCACTACCCTCCGCATCCTGCCATGGCCAGCCGCCAACTGCACTGGATGCAGGCTGGGGACCTGCACTCCGGAATGACCCAAGTGGCTATACTGTGCACTGGGGCACTACGCAAGCTGCAGATCCACCAGTGTATGCAGCCGTGTGTATGTCCCTGGCAAACTGTAAGAGGGACTTGATGTACCTCCAATGCATGCCTTGACAATGCTGTATCTTCTTGCTGTCACACACTTCTACAGGCCCACACTCTCCCCCATTCCCCTGTGTAACATGCCACCCTCTGGATTGCTGAGGTATCCTGGGTTCCATAGGGTGCGGTATCCTGCAATGCCATTTGCAGTGTACACTCCAGGCTATGGATAGTGCCTCCATGGTTCCCCGACTGTAAAAACAAATTGGAGGTTGGCTGTAACATGCCTGTTCCAGGACCTGTGTGAGTGAGTACAGTATTAGCTGTCATCCGCACTGAGCAGTGCCATGGCACTGGGATAATGGATCTGCATGCGAGCGCCTGAGGTGTATGGCCACTGGGCATTGTCGTCCACACACAACTCATGCCTATGTATGACACATTCTAGCATCCTACTGCCAGTGCTCCGCCACCCAAAAATAAGATGCCATTTCTTCTGTGAACTATCCAGACTAAATATATAGCAATCAGCAGGCATATTCTAGGAAAATGCATTGTAAAAATGTGTAAAAGGAAGACCACATTGAACCTGCCTCTCAGCAGATTTGCATTGCGCAAATTCACTAGAAATAATGGGGAAAAGCATCCCATAAGCTCTCCACAGCCATATCGGCTCTGACCAGATCTTGTCTTATATAATGATGGCAACAGAACCAGTTAGTACCATGGGGAACATGTATGTATATAACGATGGTGACAGAACCAGTTAGTACCATGGGGAACATGTCCTTGTATAATGATTGTGACAAAACCAGATAGTGCCAAGGGGAACATGTACTTCTATAATGTTGGCAACAGAACCAGTTAGTACCATGGAGACCACATCCTTATATAGTGATGGTATCAAAACCAGTTAGTATCACTGGGAACATACCCTTTATATAGCGAAGGTGACAGAACTGATTACCTAAGGATAGAATGCACAAGAAAAGTGGGGGAATAGCATTCTATATATGACAAGATTACACATTCTGTGAAATTAATAGTATTATGCAGGAGGGCAGTAACACAGAAACCTGGGGGTCAGTATAATTTCATTGGGAAGAAACAAATTAATTCTTGGGGGGGGGGGTTATAGGCTCTCCAACAGTAGTGATAAGGATGACAGAGAATTACTCTTGGACATGAAAAAAAAGCAACTGATATAAGTGACGCTGTAATTATGTGAGATTTTAACTTGCCACATACCAACTGGGAAGAAATGTCAACAAAAAATCCAAGAGAACAACCGTTCATAGATGTACTGTAATACTTCAACAAGGCTTACATCAATTGGTTTTAGTGATCATACACTGGTTTTAGTAATCACTGACACACCAGAACCATTAACAGAACATCATTGTCAAGGAACATCTTGGAATGAGTGACCATTCCATGTTACAATTTAAACTAAAAACAGCTATACCCGAAAACAGAAGGAGCTACAGTCGCACAAAATTACAATAAAGCAGACTTCAGATAAATGAGAGTGCAAATGATGAACTGGAAATGGGAAAAATATCTGAAACCAGTGATGTCGAGACAATCTTTAAAAATAAGATCTTTCTACTGGAAAAATGTACATTCCAGGTATAAAGTTATATGGTTATCAAGCAAACGTAGCCCACCCTCTCCCCAGATTCTAGGGGATATGCTGATGGTCACTATCCATGGGGATAGGGCAGCCACAGCAGAAACTTCACAAGATTGACTTATATTTGCCAGGTTTTCACAGGTGGGGTGCACTTGGGCCCCCTGATGCTGGGCTAGGAGGAAAAACTCTGGTTAGTAACGTTAACAGTCCATTAAAGAATGGAGGCAACGCAACTCTTTCTTCAAAGTAAAACAAGGGGATCCCATTTTAATGAAACATGATGCCACTCCATGGAGCAGTTAAGTATACATGGGGGAAGAACATCACACAGGACCGTTATGGTCACACAGTCACAAAAGTCCCCAAAATCCCTTCACAAAAAGTCTATTCTGAGGGGCATGATATGAGTGACCCCGATTTCTCAGGCAGCTCAGTTAATCTCGAAACAAAAATCAAAATGCTGCAGGGCTGCTTTCTCCCACAGTCCTTCACACTCACGGGTTCCCACCATCTCTGTTCAGACTGGCCTCTCACCTCGGGACCACTGCTCCCTGTCCCAACAGGTCAAAATAATTCTTGGAATAGGGCACAATAGCCTCTCACCTTGGGGCTACCATTTCCTCCTCCCAGATGGCAGTCTTCTGATGCTTCAAATGGACAGTCTTTCTCTTCAGGACTGCTGGCTCCTGTCCTGCCTCCAAGCACACAGCTCACTGCAGGTGACAGTCCCTGTCAAACATGGCAATGCATCCCCATCCTGCCTATGATCACTTTGCTCTCCCTCCCACCCCATTCCTGTGGCCACCTCCAGACCTGTGACCACCATCCTCCATGGGGTGTTATTGTCATTCAGGTTTCCCTGTGGCCAGAGAATCCTTTGTAGTGACCACCACTACATTCCAACGGGGTGTTGGCTGTCCACCCACTATCCCACATCAGCATTGGGAGACACTGACCACATTGCTAAAATTGTTCAGGAAGCAGGGGAAAACATCGACGTCCTGGTACACATAGGGACTAATGATGTCACCAGCCGGTCAGTTGTAGAGACCAAGGAACACCTGACCAGGATGTGTGACAAACTATCATCCATTTCATCTGGCATCTCTTTCTCTGAGATCCTGCTAGTCTGGGGGGGGGGGCAGATGGGTGGAAGGTCAGAGAAGCGGAGATAGTGGAGCTAAACATGTGGCTCAAGGGCTGATGCCAACAAAAGGACACAAATTTGTAGGAAACTGGCAACAGTTTTGGGAGCAAAAGTTCTTTAACTTTGATGGACTGCATCTGACTAAGGAGGGAGTCAGTGCATTGGGGCAGAAGTTTGACGTCTTTGCAGAATATTTAAACTAGCAAATGGGGAGAGGGGTACAGCACCCCATACGTCGAATGGGAAGAACACCCCTTCCCTCACAGCTAGTGGTCAAACAGGAGTTCAGCATGTTTGCAGTTCATTTGCATCACCAGGTAAGGAAAAAGGTCCGGCCCCCCATACAACGCACAGGGGAAACGCCAGACCTCACCCAACAACTAACTCACCGAAATCTGACCAATGGAAAATCATGTACACAAATGCTCGAAGTCTGGGAAACAAGATCCCAGACCTGCAGGTAATAATGACAGAGGCTAAACTGGACATGGTAGCAATTAGTGAGACATGGTTTACCAGTAACCACACTTGGGAGACTTCAGTACCTGGCTATGTACTGTTCAGAAGAGACCGAGGTGCAAAAAGGGGGGGTGGAGTGGCCCTGTATGTCACTGAAAATATCAAAGCTATAGAAATTCAGAATACACATAAGGAGCCAGAAGAACTATGGGTCACCCTGGAAACAGGAAATGGGACAGCCATAAGAACTGGGGTTGTCTACAGGCCCGCAGACCAGGGGGAGGACATAGATGGATTACTGTTAGAAGATATACAAAACATGACAGCTAAAGGGGAGGTTCTGATAATGGGAGACTTCAACATGCCAGATACAGATTGGTCAATACCAGCAGAAACATCTGCCAGAACTAGACACATGGTGGATTCTCTGCAGGGGGAGGGCCTCAAACAACTGGTACAACAACCCACAAGAGACAGGGCTATCCTAGATCTAGTATTGACTAACAGGGAAAGGATCACAGATCTCCAGGTAGAAGGTCACCTGGGGGCCAGTGACTATCACATGGTATGGCTCAGTTTGGCCACTACAACTAAATCATCCTATTCCATGGCAAAAATATGGGACTTCAGAGGAGCTGACTTTGATTAGATGGCCAACAGAGTTAAGCTAGCCCTGGCAAAAAGAAATACAGGTGAGTGGGTACAGGCAAAGTGGCAAGCATTAAGGATGCAACACTTGAAGCAACATCCCATTGTGTTAGAGAGAAAAGAAAGTGCAAAAGAAGAAGGAAACCACTTTGGTTCTCAAAAACAGTAGCAGAAAAAGTCAGCGCCAAAAGGCTGGCTTTCAGGAAATATAAGGGAACGCAGCGGGATGAAGATAGGGAGGCATACCAAACCTCCCTAAGTTAAGCAAGGAAGGCAGTAAGGCAGGCAAAGGCCCAAACTGAGAAAACACTAGCACAGACAGTAAAAGAAGGTGACAAGACTTTCTATAGATACATTAGTGAAAGGAGAAAGTCCAGAGGGGGTATTGCTAAGATCAAAGGAGATAAGGGGGCGTGTGAGGGGAGGACCATGTAAAAACATCTATCCTAAATAGATACTTCTGCTCAGTATTTACTGAAGAGAAGGTAGGGCAGGGCCCACAGCTCAGCATCATGGCCACAGGGGGGAGGGAGGGAGGTGAGCACTAGTCCCTTCACAAAAGAAAGGGTCCTACAAGAGCTCAATAAGCTCAGGGTGGACAAGGCAATGGGACCTGATGGCATACATCCCAGGGTATTAAAGGAGGTAAGGGTGGAACTAGCATAGCCATTATCAGAACTGTTTAGTGAGTCTCTGAGCACAGGAGAGGTCCCAAAAGGCTGAAGAAGGGCTCATTTGATTCTGCTCCACAAGAGTGGTAGCAGGGAGGAAGCAGGGAACTACAGACCAGTCAGTCTTTCCTCAGTAGTGAGCAAGATTATGGAGGCACTCCTTAAGGAAAAGATAGTGCAACACCTGGAATCCATAGGAGCACAGGATCCAAGACAGCATGGGTTTACAAAAGGAAGGTCCTGTCAAACTAATCTCATAGATTTCTTTGACTGGGTAACCAAAGTGGTGGACCAAGGGGAGCAGTTGATGTCGCCTACTTCTTTGACTTCAGCAAAGCTTTGATACTGTTCCACTTAGAAGATTGATTAATAAGCTGGGTAGGCTTAGGTGGGTCAGAAGTTGGTCAACTAGGTGGCAAACTGGTTGACAGGCAGAAAACAGAGAGTGGTGGTAAACAGTATACAGTCAGAGGAGATGCAAGTCACAAGTAGGGTACCTCAGGGATCAGTCCTGGGGCCAGTCCTCTTCAATATCTTCATCAGTGACATTGCAGATGGACTGGAGGGTAAGGTTTGTCTGTTTGCAGATGACACCAAGATCTGCAACAGAGTAGATGATCCAGATGGGGTGGGCAGAATAAGAAGAGATCTGGATAAATTAGCAAAATGGTCGGAAGAGAGGCAACTGGGGTTTAATGCAAAGAAGTACAAAATCATGCACATAGGGAAGAGAAACCCTGAAGCCACCTATAGGCTGGGAGGGGAGTTGCTGGCAGTCACAAGGAAAGAAAGAGACTTGGGCATCGTCATCACCGATGACGTGAAATCATCCAAGCAGACCACTAAAGGAGTAGGTAAGGCTAGGGGATGTTAGGGTGTATTAGTAGGGGTATCACAATTCGGAAGAGGGAGGTAATAACCCCTCTTTACAAGACACTGGTTAGGCCCCATCTGGAGTACTGCATGCAGTACTGGAGGCCACACCTTCACAAGGACTTAACCAAATTGAGGCAGCCCAGAGAAGGGCAACTAAAATGGTTCAGGAACTGCATCAGAAAACATATGAGGACAGATTAACAGAGCTCAATATGTATACCCTAGAGCAAAGGAGGGAGAGAGGTGATACGATCGAAACATTCAAACACCTTAAGGGCATTAACAAGGTGAAAGAGTCTAACATTTCAATATAAGAAAACTAGCAGGACAAGAGGACACAGCATGAGATTAGAGGGAGGCTGATTAAGGGATAATGTGAGGAAGTTCTTTTTCACAGAAAGGGTGGTGGATGCATGGAACGGCCTACCTCAGGAAGTGGTGGATATGAATACAGTGCAGGGCTTCAAACAGGCATGGGATAGGCATGAGGGAGCAATACAGATGAGTATGAATAGATAGGCCATTGACAGAGCAAATGCCGATGGCACATTTACAAAGTAGAAAAAGAAATGGGCAGACTGGATGGGCCTTGCGTTCCTTATCTGCCGTCAACTTCTATGTTTCTATGTTTCTATTCCATAGAGATGGTATGGCATGACTCAAAGACAAAGCACCAAAATGAGATTTTACCCTGGGAACATCAAGTATGATGTAAGCATATTTTCTAAGGGGATAGACCCAGGGAGTACATTTGAAGAGGTCAAAAATACAGGAAGGTAGCTTGTTTGAGATAGCTCTATGTGCCTAGATTAGGGCATTCCGTGACCTCCTAATATCAAGCGAGGTCCAGCCTATGAAAGAGTAAAGAGAACAATAATGAGTTTTGTAGGAGGTACTGGAGAAGAATCTAAGGGCTCTATGATACATCGTATCCAGCTTTACAAGGGCAGATTTAGAACTATGGCTGTAAAGGAAGTCCGCATAGTCAATAAAGGGGAGGAATGTCATCTGTACCAATCTAATTTTTGCGTCCTGCATTAGATGTTTAATGTGGAAAAATAAGTCTAGACGCTTCTTTAGCTTTTCCGCAAGTTCATCAATATACACCAAAAAGGACAGTTTGAGATCAATCCAGACTCCTAGATATTTAAATTTATCCACATAATCCAGGGATTCCCCCAGCAGTGTCTTGATCTGCAACTGAGTACTAGGAGAGAGGGCAGACGCTAATTTTGTATGCAGAGAGAGAAGCATGACTTGTATCTTTTTTGCATTGAGTAATAGCTTTAGGTCAATGTCTGTTGAAGTGGGTCAAATTTGCACTGCAGTACCTGACAAGCAGCCTCAGGGGAGGGTCTAGCAACATACAGCAAAGTACAGTGTCATCAGCAAAGAGATGAACACTTGCTGACCTGACATTGTGGTTAATATTGTTAATATAGATAGAGAATAATAGGGGCCCTAAGATGGAGCCTTGAGGTACCCCCTCAGCACAATTTTTAGAGGGGAAAGATCGCCCTGGGCTTTACCTGCTGTTATCGACCTAAGAGATAACTAGAGAAGCACCTCATCGCCTGTGCATCAAGACCAATGTTCTGTAACATTCCCAGCAGCAGAGTGTGGTCCACAGTAACAAAGGCCTTGCTTAGATCATGAAACAGCATGAATATGTAGTAGTCAGGGTACTGTGCATGGGCTGAAGCCAGACTGCAATGGGTTGAGCATGTTAATGGAATCTAGATATTCTCTCAACTGGGACTTTACAATTTTTTGAGCAATTTTGATAATATAGGTAGCAACGAGATGTGTCTGTAATTGTTAAGGTCGTAGGTGTCACCAGATTTGAACAGCAGAGTAACGTGGGCTGTTTTCCATATAGATGGAAGGGCCCCTTGGGACAGAGACAAATAAAAGATGGGTAATGGGAGGTGCCAAGTAAAAGAAGCCAAGTTTTAAAAAACAAGGTTCGAGTTGATCAGCTCCTGCACTTTTCTTAGTATCAAGGGTGAGTTTAGCGATAAAGAAGTCACAGAATTACTAAATGAACTAAAAATAAACAAATCAGCGGGTCCTGACCAACTCCATCCCAGACTGTTAAAAGAGTTAAAAGGCTGCATACTGGGTCAATTAACTGGGTTATATAATAAATCATACTTGACCAGAGAAGTATCTGAGGATTGGAAAAAAGCCATGATGGTTCCAGTTTTCAAAAAGGGAGACAAAACCAAGACAGAAAATTTGAGGCCAATCAGCCTAACATCTGTACCCGGTAAAATCATGGAAAAGTTAATCAAGATTAAATCTGAGACAGAATGAACCAATAAAGGTTTACATGATAACACTCAACGTGGATTTAAAAAAAAATCATGTGTTGCCAACATGTTAGCCTTTTACCAAAAAGTCAACTATCATATAAATAGGAACATTCTGGCTGATATAATCTATTTAGACTTCAAGAAAGGCATTTGATATGATACCACATACAATCCTTATATACAAAATGCAAGATTTTAATATTAACACAAACATTGCTGACTGGGTACAATACTGGTTACAAAATAGAAGGCAGCAAGTAAGAATTCAGGGTCATGTGTCTGAGGAAGGTGAGGTATTGGGCAGGGTACCTCAGGGCTCAGTGCTGGGGCCTACATTATTCACTTTCTTTTTACATGTCCTGGGCAAGGGTTCAAAAATTGGATAGCTAAATTTGCTGATGACACAAAACTTAGTGGTATAGTTGGCTCCACTGGAAACTATATATCCCTCCTTCCCATCTTATCCAAACTTCTAGAGAAATTGGTTAATTCACAGCGCAGAGAACACCTGGAATCTTCAGATCTCCTCAACCCTTTACAATTGGGCTTCCACCACACTCGCCACTAGCAAAAGTTACCAATGACTGGCAAACTGCCCTTGACAACAAACAACATGTATGCACAGTTTTCTTAGATCTTAGTAAGGCGTTTGATACTGTTGACCATGATATACTCCTGAACAATCTAAATAACCTCGGACTAGACCCCACTGCCATGAGCTGGTTTTCTAATTACCTTTCAAATAGGCTACAACAAATTAAAGTGCAGGGTGCTCTCTCCCCTCTCAAGCCTCTGACCATGGGAGTACCCCAGGGCTCCATACGTGGGCCCTTATTGTTTCTAATCTACATTAACAACATCAGTGCAAATGTCACCACTACTAGCATACATCTTTTGGCTGATGATACCATACTATATATATCCGACCCTTCCCTCATTACAGCATGTGCAGCTCTACAAGATGACTTCAACTGGCTCCAGCTGAAAGTATTCCATCTCAAACTGTTGCTAAATGCAAAAAAGACGAAGGTCATGCTCTTCTCCTCCCGCACTCAAGCAGCCAAAGTACCCTTCTCCTGCCACTCCAATCAAATAGTTTCCTTGCTAAATGAACTACTCAAAGTGGTGGATAGGTTCAAATATGTAGGTTTGTGTAGACCACCAGCTCTCCTTCACAATACACTTGGAAGAGCTCGGCTCAAAACTAAAAAAGAGACTAAGCTTTTTCTTTAGAAATAAATGCCTACCTACTAATGATGCAAAGAAAAAACTGGTACAAACCACATTCATCCCTCTCCTTGATTATGTTGACTGTATATATTGCCACAGCACGGTATCTGCTCTTAAAAGACTGGATGTGCGCTGTCAAAGAGCTGTAAGGGTCATAACAAATGCCCCCAGCCAGAACCCACCACTGCACGCTCTATGCACAAATTGGCTGATCCTCACTTTCCAACAGAAGGCTAAAACATTTTCTGCTATGGACCTACAGAGCTATCATGGGCAAACTCCCTCATTACATTACTGACCTATTTAACCAGTTATCCAGTACCTACTCACCAAGGAGGCATCCCTACTTTCAGCTGGAGACACCTAGGGTCACTTTGCATTATGGTGAAGCTGCTATTGGACATTCCCTTCCTTCACTATGGAATAACTTTCAGAGCTTGTTTAAGCTAGTCTCTACCATCTGAATAGGATCCTTCAAATCTCTCTTAGACAAAGCTATCAATGAAAAATACAACTGTTACTCATAACAGTGCCTCCATCCATCTTCTTCATCCCTCTCCTCAACTCAGCCCCTCTTCCCCTTCTAAACCTTGTTTCCTAAATCCCTAGCCTCGTCTACCAAATATGTAACTGACTGTATGTGTAATGTATTGCTACCTATGTTGTTCTCCTCTGAATGTTGCACTTATTGTACAGTGCTCTTTATGTAGTTAGTACGACTCTGTAACTGCCTGTGTGTGTAATGTACTGCTACCTGTGTTGTTGTCCTCTGAATGTTGCACTTATTGTACAATGCTCTCTATGTAGTTAGTACAACTCTGTAACTGCCTGTATGTATAATGTACTGCTACCTACGTTGTTCTCTTCTGAATGTTGCACTTATTGTACAGTGCTCTCTATGTAGTCAGTACGACTCTGTAACTGCCCGTGTGTGTAGTGTACTGCTACCTACGTTTTTCTCTTCTGAATGTGGCACTTATTGTACAGTGCTCTCTATGTAGTCAGTACGACTCTGTAACTGCCCATGTGTGTAATGTACTGCTACCTACGTTGTTCTCTTCTGAATGTGGCACTTATTGTACAGTGCTCTCTATGTAGTCAGTATGACTCTGTAACTGCCTGTATGTGTAATGCACTGCTACCTGTGTTGTTCTCCTCTGAATGTTGCACGTATTGTACAGCACTCTCTATGTAGTCAGTATGACTCTGTAACTGCCTGTATGTGTAATGCACTGCTACCTGTGTTGTTCTCCTCTGAATGTTGCACTTAGCGTACAGTGCTCTCTAGGTAGTCAGTACGGCTCTGTAACTGACTGTATGTGTAATGTACTGCTACCTATGTTGTTCTCCTCTGAACGTTGCACTTATTGTACAATGCTCTCTATGTAGTTAGTATGACTCTGTCAACTTATTTGTTGTAAACTGCCAGTCTGTATAATCCTGTCCATCCAGGACCTCCTTGTAAATTAGCTTGCTCAGTGAAGCTTCTCCCGGTTAAATAAAAATAAATAAAAAGACAGACTGAGAGAGAGAGACCTTGGTGTCTTAGTAATGACCTGAAATTTAATAAACTCTATAAATGGGTTACACAAACAGGAAAATGTAATGTTTAACAACATTAGAATAATGTTTGTAAGTAGATCTGAGCAATGCATTATTCAAACATATAAGACATATATTTGGCCACATATGGACTACTGTTTACAGGTTTGGAGCAAACAAATCCAACACAGGGCAACTGAAATGATTAAAAATATACATAGCTGCCCAAGTATTGATAGAATTAATAAGTTAGGCCCATTTACTCTGAAGGAGAGGAGAATGAGAGGTGACATGCTATTAATGTACGAAATTTTAGAGGATGAAGCTTTAGTGGAAGAAATTGGTGTAACAATTCAGGATACAAAAATTACACTTAAGGCACACAATAAGCAAATAAGGCCAGATAACAATATCAAAAAAAGCAGATGGGGTTTCTTTACTGCAAAATGGTATGCTGACCAAATGATGACACCATTGCAGTGAACACGTCGATGCCGAAAACATTGACAGTTCACTGTAATGGTCCGCCTGAGACCCTGGCACTCTGTCTCCCAGTCCTGCACCCCCTTCCTGAATCAACTCTGTCTCAGAGTTGAAATCCTATAGTTCAGGTGGTGCGGGGGGCAGAGCCCCCTGCCTGGGGGGTTTGGGTCGCGTAGCCCACTGATAGAAAAAGTACCGGGGTCTCCTGATGGATTTATGTCAACAACAACTTGCGGTCAACGTAAATTCATCACTGTGATGTCAGTTGACAACACAGTTGTCGAACCAGCATCACAGAGTCCTCAAAGATTAGGTAGGAATTGGAGTATACTGCCTAGAGACATTATACCAGTGAGGAACATCAACATCTTTAAGGAAAAAGTAAACCAATACATATTAGACAATAAGGGAATACATTGGCCCCAGCAATGATGGGAGACAGACAAAATGGGCTCAAGGTTTTCGTCTGTCTTACAACTCGGTATAAGATTAGTACCATAGGGAACATGTCATACAATGGTGATGACAGAACCAGTTAGTACCACAGGGAACATGTCATTATATAAGAATGGTGACAGAACTGGTTAGTACCATGTGGAACATGTCATTATATAAGAATGGTGACAGAACTGGTCTTATGTAACGATAATGACAGAACTGGTTAGTACCATGGTGAACATATCCTTACATAATGATAGTGACAGAACCCGTTAGCACAATGTGGAACATGTCCTTATATAATGAGGGTGACAGAATCAGCACCTTGGGGAACATGTCCTTATATAACGATGGTGACAGACTCGGTTAGTATAATGTTAAATGTGTCACTGCTCATTGATAGTGAGAGGATAGGTTAGTTCCATGGGGATCTTGTCCTTATATAATGATGGTGACAGAACCAGTTAGTACCATATGGAGCATATCCTTATATAATAATGGAGACAGAACCAGTTAGTTCTATGGGGAACATGCCCTTATATAATGACTGTGACAGAACTTGTTAGCACCATGGGGAACACGTTCTTATATAATAACAGTGGCAGATCTGGTTAGTACCATAGGGAACATGTCCTTATATAATGTTGGTGACAAAACTGGTTAGTACCATGTGTAATTTGTCCCTGCTCATTGATGGTGACAGAACCTGTCTTTACCATGGGGATGCATACAAATAATGAGTGGCTCAGTACACCTGCGGTGGAGCCAGTTACAATGGCAGGAAATCCAAAAGACAAGGTAGTCCGGCTGCACGCACCAACAGCAAAAACTCTGCTAGGATACTTTAAAAGAAACTGATTTAATAAAGTGAAATACACAAGTAGGACCCCCTGCAATGCAGTGTCAACATTTCGCATCTCCCAGATATGTTTTCAAGACTGGGCTACCTTGTCTTTTGGATTTTGTACCATGGGGAACATGCCCTGCAATGACAGAACCTATTAGTACCATGTGAAATATGTCCTTGCTCATTGATGGTGGCAGTGTATGTTAGCAGCACGGGAAACATTCCTGCACATTGTGACGGTGACTGTACCTGTTAGCTCCATGAGGGACATTTCCTCGCACAATTATGGTCTTCTTGGAAGACAGCCCACCTGGAAATTTAGCAACATAAGGGATAGCCTGGAAGAAAAATAAAAACTCAGTGCCTTCATGAGCTCAGTTAGCCTTACTGTTCTGCACTGAATTATGTACTTGGAAAATACAATGGCCCAAAGTCTGTATTTTAGGCTTAGCAATAGACAAAAGATATGCCCCCACCACCATCACATGAGATGAAAGAACAAGTTGATCTCCATGTGTATTGGGTTCAATATATAATACAATATAGCAGAGCTCATGCTACATATAGGAGCTGGACCTAGGTTTCTAATCAAACTGGGGTTCACTTCACAGCAATACTTTACACCTGCTGGTAATCTTTCTGTACAGCATTTGTTTATTTCAGTGTGAGATTGACAGGTGTCCATTATTCACAGTCTGATGAAAGGTAACATGTGGATCAAATATGTTTAGCGGCCCATTTACTCAAGAATTTTATAAAACTGTGGCAAGGCAAGCAAATCTTTGAGGACATCTCCTCCATAGGGACATACATATAGAACTGAAAGCCATTGGTGGGAGAGCCCCACAGGAGTTCTTGGGAACAATGGCTTACAAAGTCTTATTGAAAATCCAAAAGACAAACTAAGGGGCCCTACAGTGCAATACAATTCCAGAACTACTAGCAGCAAACATTCTGCGTTCTGTATATTAATGAAATGGAACAAGCGTATGCACTTTCAGATCTCACAAGATAGGATTCTCAGGGCAGTGTTCCACGTTAGTCAGCAGCATTCCATGTGGGTTGACATTTTCTTGCTAGCTAGAGAAATGGGACAGACAGCATTCTATAAATGTTTTCTGATCCAGGGCAATACGCACTTCATAAGTAAAACATCACTCGTGGATATTTCAGGGAGAACTGTAAGTGATCTTTTGCCTTGGGGGTTCATCATAAAAAAGCAAGAACAACAGGGCAACCCTACTTTTGTGAGAAATAGCTTAAAAGGAAACATTTGATTTCTAAGGATAACTGTTCTCAAGCTAATGGCTTTAAAAACCCCATTGGTGGCTGCAGAGTTTGATGACATAATTTAAAGTGACAATTTTGTTGAACCTGCTTGCACAGTTTGGTGTGCAGTCAGTGTGCTAATGAAAAGTGGGTGATTAGGGACTTACTGTTAGTGGCATCCAGTTTTGCGGGTAATAAACCACAAGTAGAAGCTTTTTTCACCCTAGTTGCCCAGGCATTCTGTTAAACCTTCAAAATGGTTTTAAAATGTTGTTGGTCATTGGCTCAGTGGCACTGAGCTGTGGGGAACTGCTTTGGCGTGCTTGTGACCTTTGTTCGAGTCCCAAGTCCTGGATGTCAGGAGCAGAAGCCAGCAGGGAAAGTGAAGTAGACATTCTCCTCCTATGGGCAGGTTGACACGCATCACTCTGAGACAGGCCTCTGGCATGTGTGTGGTGCATTAGTTGACATGGGTGGCTATGTGTCAGTTGGTATAGTCACCAGCACTCCCACTGGTGCACATTCCAGTGGGAGGTGGGTAGAGAGAGGGACTCAGAACAAAATAGGGAAAAATGGCCACACTGTTTACTGGAGGGTGGCCTGTGAGTCCCCAAGTTCACCAGCGCAGTCACTCCCATCAGCACCACTGACAGAGTGACACTTCCTCTCCCCTTGGCTAGGATTGAGGGAGGCTGCTTAGAGAATAGTAACTCTGGTCCTGAGGTGCTGGAGGACCTAGGGAGTGGTAATCATGACTGGTAGCGTGTGGTGAGTCTGGCAGGCCATGTGTCAGTAGAGCCAGAAGGAGTGGGGAGAGCAAGGGGCATGGGAAGATGCAAAAGAAGTTCTTGAACTCAAAAAGTTCAGAGTTTTTTTCAAAGGTGTGAAAAGGGGTGTGAATAACTCATCTGACAGACTGAGTTTCACATTATAGTCTCCCGAGGATTGACAATTAGGCTGCTATACCAACATTTTCATAACCTCGGACTACTGGACTTACAATTTCAACTAGAGATGACTGGATACATCCGGCTTTCATCATTTTGAGCCTAAGCAGGTAATACAGATATTGTAGGCTTCACACTAGTATAAGCTATATTTTATTTCTTTAGTAAAGCTCCTGGATATTGAGGAGTCCATGTTATGTGACAAAAATGAACACAAAATCTCTTTCCCTCCCCAGGTGGCCAGGACTAGTCTCTCTCCACCCCCTCCTGAACCTCAATCATCTCATGTCCTTCATCATTCTCCCATAGACATATATAAAACAGCTGCTGATTCCTGGCTTTGTGTAAGGAGCCAACACGATATTTAAACTCAGTCCCCATTCTCTAGCCTCCCCCATCTCAATATATATAAACATATCAAATAGTACCCCCACCTGACTACCAGTCTATGATTTTTGGGGGAGTGGGATAATGCAAGTCCAAATCTAAGCTACATAGTTAGTCGCCCTCTCAAAACCTGCATTGCACCTTCCTGTACATTACTGAGTCAGCTGACTGAGCACAGTAGTGTGCTGCACACGTGAGTGGGAGGGAAGAGTCGGAGCAGTTTGTATCATTGACAATGCTAAGCAGACTGGACAATAACTAACTATAGTCCTATAGTCAGCTGACTTAGTGTACAAGACAGCACGCTGAGGACGGGGGGATGGCTGACATTTTAGCTTGGATGAGAACTATCACTCTTCCCCTTCCATCCCCTCCCCAAATCATGGATCAGGGGTTGGGAGGGGGCATAGTGAATACAGATATTTTGGAGCCTGGGGTGGTGGACTAGGGAAGTGCTCTGAACTGTTGGTGCAGTATAGACCCCCAGCACTCACATCACAGTGGCATGCTACCACTGCCAGTTTGTAAACAATGTACCACGGTGAGTGTGGAGGCACAGAACAAATGCATCTGGCCAATGTAGCACACCTGCATGAGCTGAAAGAGCCAGAGAGTGTAAATACACCTAGTGAACAAACAAAGCTGTACTTACAGGATTATAGACAACAGCTCCTCCCATTCCCTGCAAAGTAAGAAAACAAAAAGAGAAAGAATGTCAGCCTATCTTTGGGTTAACAAGTAACACAGTTTGGGGTTAATTCTGTTCATTCCGCCTGCCCCTCACCAAACAATGATTATGAGAAAATAATTATTTGAGCCTTACTTCCTAAAAATGGCTTGTTTAAAAAAATGTTTTTGGTAACATGGAAACATAGAACTTGTCAGCAGATAAGGACTGCCAGGCCCATCTAGTCTACCTGGAAACCCTACAATAGTTTGTGGCCTTTGACCCTAACAGGTCAGTGGCTTCTCACCCTTTCTTCACACCTCTAAGGTTCGCTTATGCCTGTCCCGGGCATGTTTAAAACCCTCTACTGTGCTCGCTCCCACCACCTCCTGTGGCAGTCTGCTCCATGTGTCCGGCACCCTCTCTGTGAAGAAAAACTTCCTCACATTTCCCCTTAACCTGCCCCCCCCCCCCCAGTTCATATCATGTCCCCTTGTTCTTGTACAAATTTTATATTGGAAGAGGTCTCCCCCTTACACCTTGTTTGTACCCTTAGGGTACTTGAATGTTTCTAGCATGTCTCCCCGATCCCTCCTTTCCTCCAGCGAGTACACATTGAGATCCTTGAGTCTGTCCTCTGGTTTTATGTTGTAAGCCTTGCACCATCTTAATTGCTCTCCACTGGACCACTTCCAACTTAGCAATGTCCTTATGAAGGTGTGGCCTCCAGAATTGCACACAGTACTCTAGGTGAGGCCTCACTAGCATTTTATACAATGGCATCACTGCCTCTGCCTATATACATTAACATGCCACTGGCCCTCTCTGCAGCCTTTGTACCCTGCTTTGACATCTTAAGGTCACCAGAAATGATAATGCCTAGGTCCCTTTCTTCATTGGTGATCGTCAGCAACTCCCCCACTTCCTGAAGCTCACCCTAGGGTTTCCTCTTCCCCGGTGCATTATTTTGCACTTCTTGAAATTGAAGCTCAGTTGCCACACCTCAGATCATTTTTCAAACTTCTCCAGGTCCCTCCTCATCCTCTCCACACTGTCTGGAGTATCCACCCTGTTGCAGATCTTGGTGTCATCTGCAAACAGGCAGACCTTTCCCTCTAGCTCTACTACGATGTTATTAATGAAAACATTAAACAGGACTGGTCCAAGGACTGATCCCCAAGGTACCCCACTGGTCATCCCCCTCTCCTCGGACTGGATCCCATTTACTACCACCCTCTGCATCCTGTCCGTTAGCCAGTTCCTAACCCAGCTTACTACCTTGTGTCACATTCCCAGACTACCCACCTTGTTAGTCAGCCTTTTGCATGGGACAGTGTCGAAGGCTTTATTAAAATCGAGGTAGGCAACATCCACCCCCCCCATTAACTTCCCTTGTCACCCAGTCAAAAAAATCTATCAGATTTGTTTGATGTGACCTTCCTGCTGTGTAGACCCCCAACATAAAAATCTACTGTAAAAGCACAAGAGTGTACTGTAAAAGGTGATCTCTGGCATTGCAACTCCAACCACAAAATGGGGTGGTGACAAGGGAGGTAAAAAGTAATACCCCAAAATGCCACTGCAGCAGTATTACAGTAAATCATCATTGCTGGGGTCTGCAGTTGATTAGACAGCTGAACATGTTCAGTGTTGAGGTTCTACCTGCAATTAATTGCTGTGCGCTGGTTAAAAGAACCTCAAAACACACAGGTCTGAGGTAAGGTGGCAACTCCTTCATTGTACTAGAAATCCCTTTGAGTAGTTTCCCACTGGTCACTTCCTGTCACATTATTGGCATAGGGCCATGTATCACCAGATAAACATTCTTGACAGCAGCAGCAGCAGCAGCAGCAGGCGTGGGGGGTCAAACAGTACTTATAATAAGACAAACAGGCTAGCTCTGTAGTGTCAAGTGGTAGGGGGCTGCCTGGCACACTGGTGACCTTAGTTTGAACACACCATATAGAAACATAGAAACATAGAAGTTGATGGCAGATAAGGACTGCAAGATCCATCCAGTCTGCCCATTTCTTTTTCTACCTTATGAATGTGCCATCGGCCTTTGCTCTGTCAATGGCCTATCTATTCATACCCATCTGTATTGCTCCTTTATGCCTATCCCATGCCTGTTTGAAGCCCTGCACTGTATTCATATCCACCACTTCCTGAGGTAGGCCATTCCATGCATCCACCACCCTTTCTGTGAAAAAGAAGTTCCTCACATTACCCCCTTAATCGGCTTTCCTCTAATCTCATGCTGTGTCCTCTTGTCCTGCTATTTTTCTTATATTGAAACATGTTAGACACTTTCACCTTGTTAATGCCCTTAAGGTGTTTGAATGTTTCAATCATATCACCTCTCTCCCTCCTTTGCTCTAGGGTATACATATTGAGCTCTGTTAATCTGTCCCCATATGTTTTATTGATGCAGTCCCTGCACCATTTTGGTTGCCCTTCTCCGGACTGCCTCAGTTTGGTTAATGTCTTTGTGAAGGTGTGGCCTCCAGTACTGCATGCAGTACTCCAGATGGGGCCTAACCAGTGTCTTGTAAAGAGGGATTATTACCTCCTTCTTCTGACTTGTGATACCCCTACTAATACACCCGAACATCCCTTACCTACCGCTTTAGTGGTCTGCTCGGATGATTTCAGGTAGTCGGTGATGATGATGCCCAAGTCTCTTTCTTCTCTTGTGGCTGCCAGCAACTCCCCTCCCAGCTTATAGGTGGCTTCAGGGTTTCTCTTCCCTATGTGCATGATCTTGCACTTCTTTGCATTAAACCCCAGTTGCCACTCTTTTGACCATTTTGTTAGTTTATCCAGATCTCTTCCCATTCTGCCCACCCCATCTGGATCATCTACTCTGTTGCAGATCTTGGTGTCATCTGCAAAAAGACAAACCTTGCCCTCCAGTCCATCTGCAATGCCATTGATGAAGATATTGAAGAGGACTGGCCCCAGGACTGATCCCTGAGGTACCCCACTTGTGACTTGCATCTCTTCTGACTATATACCATTTACCCCCCTCTCTGTTTTCTGCCCGCTAACCAGTTTGCCACCTAGTTGACCAACTTCTGACCCATCCCGAGCCTACCCAGCTTATTAATCAATCTTCTATGTGGAACAGTGTCGAAAGCTTTACTGAAGTCAAGGTAGGCAACATCAACTGCTCCCCCTTGGTCCACCACTCTGGTTACCCAGTCAAAGAAATCTATGAGATTAGTTTGACAGGACCTTCCTTTTGTAAACCCATGCTGTCTTGGATCCTGTGCTCCTATGGATTCCAGGTGTTGCATTTTCCTTTCCTTAAGGAGTGCCTCCATAATCTTGCCCACTACTGAGGTAAGACTGACTGGTCTGTAGTTCCCTGCCTACTCCCTGCTACCATTCTTGTGGAGCGTGATTCCAAGAGCCCTTCTACAGTCTTCTTGGACCTCTCCTGTGCTCAGAGACTCACTTAATAGTTCTGATAATGGCTCTGCTAGTTCCACCCTTAGCTCCTATAGTACCCTAGGATATATGCCATCAGGTCCCATTGCCTTGTCCACCCTGAGCTTATTGAGCTCTTGTAGGACCCTTTCTTTTATGAAGGGACTAGTGCACACCTCCCTCCCACCTGTGTCCATTGTGCTGAGCTGTGGGCCCTGCCCTACCTTCTCTTCAGTAAATACTGAGCAGAAGTATCTACTTAGGACAGATGCTTTTACATGGTCCTCCTCCTCACATTCCCCCTTATCCCCCTTTGATCTTAGCAATACCCCCTCTGGACTTTCTCCTTTCACTAATGTATCAATAGAAAGTCTTATCACCTTCTTTTACTGTTTGTGCTAGTGTTTCCTCTGTTTGGGCCTTTGCCTGCCTTACTGCCTTCCCTGCTTCCCTTAGGGAAGTTTGGTATGCCTTCCTATCTTCATCCCGCTACGTGCCCTTATTTTTCCTGAAGGCCAGCTGATGCTCACACATGTCTTTGGGCTAAACACGGTCACCAGGGGCAGTTGCAAAAGGGACTGTAATCGCAGTGGGTGCATATGCATCTCAGCTGTCGGCATGGGGTTACAAAGGGGGTAGGTGGCTCTGAGGTGATTAGACTGACTACAAATGCTGTGTCTACATGTGCTGGCAGGAGAGGTCAATAAGAACTGTGAAAGGGGTGGATCTCTAATGAGTAAAGGCAGTAGAAACAACACAATGAGTTATTTAAGTAAAGCAGTAAGAAATAATTACAGAGAATGAAGATGTTTACTTTGTATCACTGAAATACTTAAATTTCTATCTGTAGGACCACATCATTTGAAAAAGCTCTGAAGACACATAATGAAATGTTTGGATAGCATTTGTGTAGTTGTGATGCCGGATTTGAAATGGATTAAAAAATTCAAGGCTCTGAAGGAAAATGTTGGTTGCTGCAGGTGTCAGTTGGTACTCTCTGTTGCGACATTGATTTAACTGAGCCTAAGACACTTCCTGCAGAGGTCAGTAGAGGAGGCTGGAGAGATTGGATGCTCCCCCTTTTAGCTGGTGGGTGGGGGGGAGTGGTGTGCCCTGCTGCTTGGCTACCTCCTAGTTTCATGCAGAGGCAAAACACAGAGACACAACTGTTAGGAGACAGGGACACTGGGATGTCTGGCCCTTACAGGAGTACATAGCCTCATATGCCTGGAACTCTGTGGATGGGTAGATGTGGAGAAAGGACTGTTGTCACTGTATAATGTTTTTTTTTTCTGGTTACTAATTATTGGGCAACTGAGGAATATACCATTCAGGTAAACCCATCTTATGCTATGGTGAGGTCACCTGATGAAGATAGCATTGGCAGTCTCTTACAGAGGGCTGTATATTCACTCCCATGCAACTCACAGTAAACAACTGTTTTCAGAGAAGCGTATTTTTTCACTATACTACATTTTATTTCCCATTAGGCATACATTAAAATTACCATGAATGACTTATAACTTCTACATTGCCCCCCCCCCAGATGAACATACCCTCCTGGCCACAGGGTCAAGGAAAAAAAAGACCAGATGAAAGCGAACCTGTCCTGCTAATGTGACAGGGAAACTCCTGAGGAGCGCAGGTGACAGGCAATGGTGTTTGCTACAAAGCTGCCTCCTAACAACACGTATCCTGCTAGCTGAGATCTCCATTCTGCTATTAAGCATCATTTTCCAATTGGTACTTATTTTGTAATTTAACTTTGCAGAGTGCCACCAAATGTGGAAGTGGAGGTGACTCCTCACGCTACCTAAGACTCACCGTAAAAAATAAATCCCAATTTTAGTGACATAGATCCCGCTACTGCTATATTGAACACAGCAGAGAGCGGGTATGTATGTTTTTATAGTGTGAGCAAGAGGGTTACTGCTTAAAAGTATGTTTATAGCTAGTTTGAGACCTAAACTAATTGTAAGTACACTTCTGAACAATAACCCCTTGCCTACAGTACACAAATTTAAAATGAATACCTGCTCCCTCCTCTGCTCAATACAGCAAAAGTGGGACCTATGTCACATGAAAGTTATTGTTTTTTTCAATAAGTATTAAGTAGTGCTCAACCAGGCTTCTTGGGGAGCTATCTCCGCTTCCACATTTGATGACACTCTGCAGAGTTAAATTACAAAATAAGCACCAAACGGAAAATTACTAGCTGAATGGAGACCTCAACTAGCGGTAAGTGTTGTTAGAGGGGCAGCCTTATAGCAAATACCATTGCCGGTCACTTTTGGTTAAAATTCTGTGTCTACCCTTTTAGTGCCCTGTTACCTAGTAACTCATAATAATCATTATGTTCTGTAGAGCTTTAACAGTCTTCGTTTCTACAATAACTAGTGGCCCTTTTTTAAGGATGGAAAATTTATTTTCTTGATTAGGTCAACACTTGTCTATTCACCTGCTGCATGTTGCCATCTGAATCCCAATTTGCCCCCTTCCCCCACTCCAACCAAGGAGTCCCTGACATGACAAAATAAACTTTGGATAAACACGATTTTTAGACACACTTAAAGCAGCAGTACTAATTAACAATACTTTAAATAACTTGGATGGCAGTGAGGACAAACCAAAACATCAGTGTGTCTGATTTTTTTGTTTTATTTCATTTCCCTGGCAAGATAGAGGATTTTGAAGACCTTAAAAGTTATTGGTCCTTTGCCAGGTCCACCATCATGGATGTAAGCAGATCTGGGTGGTGATGTGCTGCTGGCCATCAGAAACAGGGGCTGGCAACACCCTGACATATTGCATTATAAATGCAGTGGGTGCAGTTAAATGTGTGTTGTCTGGGGAGAAGATTTTTGAAAGTTGCTGGGGGCTGCCATCTTTATTGTAGAGCCAGGCAAATTACAGCAGGTGCAATTAAACATGGTCTTAAAAATAGTTGATTGAATTTAAAATACCCCATGAAGAATCTAAGATTATCAGGAATACATTACTGCTAAAAAAAGGAAGGATGAAATTTTTGGTGGATTAAATGGTACTGTACTGCTGCTTTAAGGCCAACATTTACATACTATCTAGAAAGATTTAGCTTCCCCCATTCCGTTATAGCTTTGCAAATTAACAAAGAAATGCAGCCGCTGTACATTAGACTTCATGAGCTGTAGCTGCTTGTCTACATCTGACATCATAATCATCTTTCATGACGTCACACTTGTTGCTACAACAACATATCTGCTGCAAACAAGTCACCTGAGCTGATGAAGTCTAGGTGATGGGGTCTGTTTTCATGACAGTGGGCATAGTTATAATGGAAATGAAGGTGTGAAATACAGAAACAATATAAAATACTAGATTAAAAGTGTTTAAAATTGTTTATTTTAATATTGACCCGAGATGTTAGCGGTTCTTTAAGGAGAAACTATTATAAAAAAAGAACTTAAAAACACTACATTTACACCAATTATGTGTTACCTTTATTGTTTTCTAGATACTTGTTATTCTTTTTTTACTTTTTTTTTTTCAATTGTTTAACCAGGAGAGACACACTAAGCTGAAAGCTTGTTTGCAGGTGTGACCTGGGAGCACAGGGAAGTTAAGTGACTTGCTCAGGGTCACACAGTATGCAAGTGGGGGCTGTGGGATTCAAACCCAGGTCTCCAGATTTACAGCTCAGAGCCTTTCCCCTGCTGTTGAGCTACTAAATATTGTAGATAATGCAGCAATTATTTCACTGAGTCTTTCAAAATGTATCTGACTCTCCCTGCTAACCACACAGCTATTGTTTGTGAGATCACAGTCTGTTGTCACGGTGAGCACTATGATGTCATAAACAAAGGCACTGTGAGGTTAACAGGGGAAAGACAAATGTTTTCTATACAGGCTCTTTAGCTGGACTACCACAATGTGTTGTAAATCTTGGAAAGGAACATCAAAAAGGAAGAAAAAATGTATTGTCTGGTAAATTGTAACAGCTGCTCTTTAAATTTAAAACTTGAAACCCACCAGCTGCATTTGTTCTAGGTACATTTTTGTACATTATAACTGTACCAGTCCCCTCCAGCCAGAAGGGGGAGCTGGTTTGTTATTGGTATGTGCTATGCTAAGACTGACATCCATACTTCAGGCTGGGCAGGGATTAGAGTCAGTGGGAGGAGCACAGATACAATTTAATTTGGGGCTGACAGTCAGATAGTACAGTATAGAACTGAGACTCAGTGAGATCAGACCTTTATAGGAGCAAGGTTGGAGCCCTCAGACAAGAATATCTATGGCCATAATACAGTGGGACCACTGGAAGGGTCTGGGTACCATGGGGGAAGGGGGGTCTCCCTCAAGGGGAGCATCCTGATGGCCTGATCATGGTTCCTCAAAAGCTTGGAGGTAGACACTGGTGGGGTGCATTGACAGTTGGTACCCGTGCCAAGAAAGATGACACACAATGAAGCATGGGGAGGATCCCAAGTGAAGATAAGCTGCTGTAAGGTAAGGGATGCCCCATCTCCAGACCTGAGGAGTCCCATGGCAGAAGGGCCCCAAGTCATGAAGCTGTCTCGAGGGTTCAGGTATGGCAGGGTATCCAGGCACAACAACCTGTGCTGTTTTTATGCAGGAAAACAGATGTGTTCTGGAAAGCCTGCACAGCTATAGTACATCCTAACGCAACTAAAGTTAAACTGCAGAGTTTAAAGAAGAATTTATCAGTTGATCTGAAAAACAAGAGTACCCAAAGAAAGCAGGGAGAGAGAGGCCGTAGCTAGTGGAACATTGTGGTCCCTAGTGCTTCACAGGTTTGTGCCAAATGTTTTTGCAGATTCTGATTTTCACCACCTTAAAGGGGAAAAGTCAACACTAAGAGCCCCACACCCAAGTGTGGTGCCGGTCCCAATTTGCACTTCCTATGCACATTTATTTCACTTACTGTTTACTGCACTACAGTAGATCGTATCTGACTGATCCTGGTAACTCCCACCCTGACATTTGCTGTAACAAGGAATTCCATAATCCCCAACTGCTGATGTCACAGCTGGGCAGCAGCCGTGGGAGAATCAGTAGCTTGCTATGCATCTTAGAGCTTTTATAGGCTCCGATTAGCTGTTTACCAGTCCTGCTGTTCTCCTGGGACTAAGTACAGACCTCCATGACTTTAGCCCTGTGAGGACAGCGGGATCAACAAATAAAAGATCGGAGCTTATAAAAACTCTAACATGTACGTCAGGGTGTTGAATCTTCTATAACTGAAGCCCAGCTATGTCAAGCAGCTGCAGGGGATTCTGGGATTCCTGGTTACAGCAGATGCCAGCATGAGAGTCTGCAGGATCAGCCCAATACCATCTATCACACTGCGGTATTAAGAAGTACAAACACTTTTTTATTTTACTCACAAACTGCAAATTGGGACCTGCCATGTGCAGCAGTTAAACAGACTGGCAGCAGAGTTTACTGGAAAAACTCGACATTCTTCAACACAGAACAAAGAACATACAGCGTCAGGTCCTGCTTGGTCTATAGAAACTTCTGGCAAGCTACTTAGAGTATATCTATTTGTCTATCTATCTATCTACAGATAAAGATATAGATATATAGATATATCAAGTTACATTAGCTCTGCTTAGTGGTGATTCTCAATATAGCAGGAACAACATCTATCTGTTATGTGACAGGACCAGCCACACACTTGGTTGTGGGATTCTTAGTACTGACTATTCCCTTTTGAGTCTTTGGGGAGTATGTTAAAGAAGCGCAAATCTCCAAAAATCTAACAGGCCACAAAGAACAGAGAGGCAATCCAATGATCACAGGTTAAGTGACACTAATGTTGATTGCCTGCTAAGAGGTACTGTAGTGGAAAGTGATATGTGGACACTGAAAATGCAATAGGATTATCATAGAATCTCACCCCTGGATCTTGCTTGTCCCACTGAGGTGCCCCAAAGGCAATTATTGCTAAGGCTGGTGGAGCCTTAAAAAGAAACATAGACCGTGGTGGCAGAAACTTTTTGTAAATGCAGGGTTATCCACTCCTTGCTCCCTGTCTTACTGCTACACCCCCGAGTAACCCCTGAGTAACTATTAATCCCTTTACTCTGCCCCAGTACTGCTTGGAACCATTAATGGGTTTGCACCCACCACCTCAGCTGGTAGGCTGTTCTGTGGCTCAACCACTCTCTGTAAAAAAAAACCTTCTCACATCCCTCCTGAACTGGCCCCCCGGCTAGCTTCAACTCACAGCCTCTTGTTCTAGAGTTACTATTTCATGAACCTGAAGGTTTTGTCACATCGCCTCTCTCTCTTGCCTGACCTCCAGTGAGTACGCGTTCAGTAACATACACCAAAACAAACCACATTCTATTAAGAGGATGCTGCCAAAATCCAAAGTTCACTAATCCACAGTAGTAAATCCTGCAGCCAAAGCCAAATACAGTGGAACATACAGAGGGCCCAAACAAGTGCCCCAGTGCTTCACCTGAGCTGACTTCATCAGGGGGTTGGCCATACGAGTGATGCAATGCCTTTTATACCAGTGAGAACACGGACCTGTGAATTCATTACCATAGTGCATGAACTATAAGTGAAACCCACATAAAGTGGAAAAGTTACTGTTTTCAAGTATCAAAATTAGCAATTGCAAAAACAACTCTGTACCACTGTGGATTAATACACTTTGGATTTTGGCAGCATCCTATTTAAAGAGTGCGGTTCTTTTTGGTGAATGTGACTTTGGAGCTGGGTCTGGCTGACCCACAAACCAGCAACCCCTTACTCAGCTGGGAGCGCACGTAACCACTTGGGTGAGTACATGCTCAGTGCCCTATGTCAAGTCTTGTAGGATCTCTCCTGCTGGCCTTGAGTCATCTTGGTTATTTACACAGCACTGTCTCCAGCCTGTCTCTGTCTTTCCTCAAGGGAGGAACCCAGAACAAAATCTGTGTGGTTATGCAGTGCAGTTAGAGAAGAGGCCATCACTAAGGAGACCTGATGTGACTATAGTGAATTGTTACACCAGAATGAAATGGGTCCCTGAACCTTGCTGTAAAAAAGAATGAATTCCACAGTTTGTGTAATGTGTAATATGTATTGCATTCAGTGTTGGAATTACAGGGGGCTTGCTGGGGCTCAGCCCCCTTAGCTCTGAATTGAGCCCTGGCAACTCATGCAATCACTGCTATTGCCTTATGATGGGAAGGGGGTCTCAATTTACAGATATGACACTTATGGCCCCCCAGCTCTAAAGTTTTATTCCAAGACTGGTTGCATTACTGTCTCAAACATTGTGTGTTGGGTCCCAGAATGCAGACTGTTCAGTCCTACATTAAAGCCAGGATCCAGGAAAAAAAAATGTTCACTAAGAGGACTGTCTCCCATTGAGCACAACCCCAGGACAGGGAGGATCCCAGGGCATTACCCAAGGACTGACAGGGTGCCCACCTCCCTGTGCTGGGGCTCTAGCCAGGGTAGGCAGGGGGTAGGGAGTGGCAGGGCAAGGGTCCCATTAACTACTTGCATGATTTCATTCAATCAGCACTCAGAACCACAGGGGTACAGAAGGCTAGGCGCTAGTCTCACAGTTTGGGCATCTGCTGTGGCACTGGCATCTCAAATATCTGGAACTCGGTTGGGTGGCATCTTCTTCAAAAGTTTTGTTTTTCCATTTTTCTGAGCAATGTATTTCTTTTCTTCACCAGTGTTAGCTGTCTACCTTCTGGGCCCAATGGATGAAAGAGAGGATACAGTAATTTGGGAACATAGATCCCCTGGACTGACCTGCTCTGGATTCTTTTTCTGGTAGAGTTTCAATATTACATAGTACAGCAGCCACAGTATCCTGGCTACTCATTGTTCTTAACTGGCAGTCAAGTCTAACAGGTGCTAGCTGCCATACTTTTCTGGTAGAGTTTAAAGAGGAACTTTCATGATGGTTCAAAATGTTACAGCCTATAGTCATTATATGCAGTACTAGACCTGAAAGGGGGTGTTCATTTATTATTTTTGGCCAAGGTTTACTCTGCCTTCCATAATTTGGATTTGTTTTTGAGCCCTGCTGCACTTGCCTTTGCTGTTCAGCTACTGGGCTGCTAGCTCCTGATGATATCACTGTAGGATAGAGGAGTGACTCACACTGTGCAGTACCATGCAGTTGCAACAATGTTGCAAGGGAAACCTACCAGTACTCCATGTATATACTGTGTTCCCCCTTCCCCAAGACACTTCGTTAGCAATGCGTTATGCCAAAATCCAAATGCCTTGTCAGAGTGTGTTTTTATGTTTGCTTGCACGCATGTGCAAGAAACATAGTGCCATCATCCGAGTTTTCGGAGATGTGGCACCCGTCTTCCAATTCAGTCAGTGTGTTTGCAGGCATGGCCACAGCTCTCCAATGAATGCTGCAGCTGTCTATGACAGCAGTTGAAAATGCAGTGCCGTACAGTTGAAAGGAAGAGCTCTAATTCAGTGAGCAGCGCCCCCCTCACCGCACACACGCATGCATGCATATTGCGTGCTCATGCACTTCCCCCCACGCACGACACTGTATGGCCGACGGGGTGCCCAATCCTCTGTCGGCTCCACGCCCCCCACCAAAAAGCTTCCAGGTGCCATGCTGGGAGCCCACCCCAGTGTGGCAGAAATTGTTATGGCCGATGGAGGTGCCCAATCCCCCATCGGCTCCAGGCCCCACCCCAAACAGCCTTCCAGCTGCCACGCTGGGAGCCCACCCCAGCGTGGCACAAGTCCGTATGGCCGACAGGGGTGCCCAATCCCCTGTCGGCTCCAGACCCCCCCAAACAGCCTTACAGCTGCCACTCTGGGAGCCCACCCCAGCGTGGCAAACATCCCGCATCGTCTTCCTGAAAAAAACAACCTGTAAACAAAAAAGTTCTCTCGGTGTTCTCCCTGCCCACCCGCGCCCACCCACTGCGCACCCTGCCTCCCCACACCCCTCACCCCATACTTACCTCCGGAGCTGGATGCGACGATCTTCGTGGACTGGGAACATGTCTGCACTCTTCAAAGCCGACTGCAAACTGAGGAAATGCCGGTAAGCTGTATAATGCAATAAATAGGGTGTTTTCAACTTTAATGCATATCTCGGGCATTTTTTGGAATTTTGGCACTAAATTTCCAATATGGGTTTTTTTGAGACCCCTCCTCTTGAATTCTTGAACTGTCATGGCATTATTTATTTATTTATTTAGTTAGTTAGTTTTTGTTAACCGGGTAAGTGTGCTAGTCAGCAAGTGACTGTTTTCAGGCACGACCCGGGAGGTACAATTACAATACACAAAGAGTACAGCCAGATTATTAAGACAACGAGTACAAAAAATGCAGAGAGAAATACATATGGCAATGTAACATACAT
Organism: Neoceratodus forsteri; assembly: GCA_016271365.2. Lineage (NCBI taxonomy): Eukaryota > Metazoa > Chordata > Ceratodontiformes > Ceratodontidae > Neoceratodus > Neoceratodus forsteri. The sequence continues at coordinate 612,255,358 of CM057450.1, read as the reverse complement.
TAGTAAACAAAAATATACTTTAGCACTTGATCATGGAACATACTTAAAATGTGAATAGTAGAAGGCAGAAAATAAGAGAGATAGGCATCAGTAGAAAGACACAAGGAAGGGAAAACTGGCAAAAGGATGGGAGGAGAGATTAAGTGGAAAGGAGGTGCCGTCAGATCACGGCAACAGCGGGTGAGGTACCAACCTGCGGCCGGGCCTATGGAGCGAAGGCGGCAGGCGAGAGGGTGGTGGGGGGAGCGGCAGTAGCGGCAACAGCGTAGGGAGGTGGGAAAATACAGCTGGTCTGGTGGAACCGATAGACGGCAGGGCGAGAGTGAGGATGCCGGTGAGAGGGGGATAGAGGTGGAGGAGTTACGGCAATAGCAGCAAAAGTGTCAAAGTCTAGCCGAGCCAGTGGAACCAAGAGACGGCAGGGCAGGGAAGGGGAGGTCGGTAGACGGTGGGAGTAGGCGGTAGTAGGTGAAGAGAGGTGACTAAGCACAGCCAGGAGGGTGGGGACTAAGGAGGGGCATGGATGAGGTAGGAACAGGTAAAGGTGAGTTTGGTGGGGAGTGGCAAAAAGGGGGGAAGAGGATATAACAGAAGAAGGGGGGGAAGAGAGCAGCAGTGGGGTTAAGTGAGGAGAGGCTGTGAAGTGAAGATAAGAATGTCATGGAGTAGAATAGCGACTTAATCAGGCCCGAAGGGTGATTTCGCAGTCACTGCGCGAAATCACCTTTCAGGACCGATTAACTAAACGACAGTTCCAGTGTTCAAAAGGTGGGCTCTCAAAAAGCCTATGCTGCTAATTTGGTGAAAAAATTCCTAAAATGACTGTTTACAAAGCGTGCGTGCATACATGATTCCTACACAAATGAGTTATAAGTTTTAATATTTGCACTCGGTTTTCAACAGTGCCATTTTACCACACCTCCTTGTGAGCAGTATAGGTGTCATTTTTCACATCTCGCCCAAAATGTGTTTCCGCGCATGTAGCGCACAATGGAGCAGTCAGTGTGTGAAATTAATGCATGGGACACTTTAAGAAAATCACAGTGACACTGTTAATGAGCAGAGGTTTTCAAATGGCTATGTAGAAAATTTGGTGAAAAAATTCCTAAAAGTGACTGCTTTATGAGAGTGCGTTGCGCAGTTCCTACGCACGCTTGTAAGTTTGCAAATTTTTAATATTTGCACTCCAGATTTTCAACATTGCCATTTTAACGCACCTTCTTATGAGCAGTACAGCTGTCATTTTTAACATGTTGCCCAAAATGTGTTTCCCTGCATGTAGCGCACAATGGCGCAGTCGGTGGGTGCAATCAATGTTTGGAACAGATTAAGAAAATCACAGTGACACTGTTCATGAGCGGAGGTCTCAAAATGGCTATATTGAAAATTTGGTGAAAAATTCCCAAAAATGACTGTTTTAGGAGCGCACATTGCTCAGTTCCTATGAACGCTCGCAAGTTTGCGAATTTTTAATATTTGCACGCCAGATTTTCAGCATTGCTATTTTATTACACTTCCTTAGGAGGAGTACAGCTGCCATTTTTCACATCTCGCCCAAAATGTGTTTCCGCACATGTAGTGCACAATGGTGCAGTCGGTGTGCGAAAGCAATGTTTGGTACAGATTAAGAAAATCACAGTTCATGAGCAAAGGTCTTAAAATGGCTATGTTGAAAATTTGGTGACAAAAGTCCAAACAATGACTGTATTACGAGTGAGCATTGCACAGTTTCCATGCACCCTCGTAAGTTCATGAATTTGTAATATTTTCAGTCCAGATTTTCACCAGTGGCATTTTTCCACACTTCCTTATGAACAGTACAGCTGTCAATTTTCACAACATGGCTGAAATGTGTTTTCATACTTTCAGCGCAGAAATGCGTGGTCGCTTGTGGGAATCATTGTTTGGGACAGATAAAGAAAATCACAGTGACATTGTTCATGATCGGAGGTCCCAAAATGCCTGTGTTGACAATCTGCTGTAAAAATCCCAAACTAATTACATTATGGGTGTGCATTGCACAGTTTCTATGCACGTCGTGACTTCCAGTTTTTTAACATTTTCACTGCAGATTTTCAACACTACCATTTTTTACACCTCCCCATGAACAGTACAGCTGTCATTTTTCACATCCTGTTCGGAATGTGTTTTTGCACCTGTGGTGCTAAATGCTGTAGTTGCTGTGCAAAAGCAGTTTTTGGCTAACAAACTGATATTGCCACTGTTCATGAGGTGGGGGTCACAAAAAAACCATGTTGAAAATTTGGAGTGAAAATACCAACGAATGCCTGAGGCGTTAGGGTTTCCACCATACACCCCACCCTGTAGAGAATGACAGGTATCAGGGGTGTGACTTGGGATTCTCGCCGCCTGTAATGCTCATACCATTCCCACACCCTGCAGCCAGTCAGGAGGCATCGAGGTGTGCCTTGGACTCTTTGGCCCCAAAGTTCACCCCATTCTTCTATACCGCACCCATCTCACTGTATTTCCTGATGGAATGGGGTGCGCATAAGGGCCAAAGACCCCAAGGCACACCATAACACTTGTCAGTGTCTGCAGGGTAGGGTGTGGTGAAATGGCATGGCCATTATGCCTGATGACCCAAAGGCACACCCCAATGCCTGTAAGTCTCTGCAGGGTGGTGGTGGGGTTGGTTTCAGTTCAATACTTCACTGCCATTCCTATTATGCAGCTCTGTAACTCCTACACTACCATTGCTGATGCCAACAAGCAAACATTCGGCAGTGACAAATGCTTTTTTTTTTGTGAAATTGACTCTGCCCTACAGTGATGTCAGCAGTACAACCCTGGGTCCACAGCAACACCAGGCTTGCTATAGAAGCTCTGGTACACCCTGCAGTTTTTAGCAGCTCAGAATGCAAAAACTAACTGCAGTGGACAGTAATGAAATACAATTCCAGAATCAATGAAGGAAGTGGCAATTTATGCATGAAAGCCAAAAGGACTGGTGAAGGTCCTCTTTAAAGATTACATAGTACAGCAGCCACAGTGTCCTGGCTATTCATTGTTCTTAACTGGCAGTCAAGTCTGACAGGTTCTAGCTGCCATACTTTTCCTTTATTTTATGTTATCTTTTAGAAGTTCCTGTGCTCAACTGAGCCCTCAATCTTCACCAAGTGACCAGCCTGCAAACACGGCAGTGTCTTGCACTTCTGCAGCTGCTGTGACTGGTAGGCAGCCTTGCAAGCCCAACTCTGTAAAACTTTTTTTGGGCGTGAATTAAAAGAAAGAGAATGGCTTTAGCTCAGCCCAGAGACCCCAGTGGAACACATTACACTTCAGTATGGGGGACCTGGGTCTAGGCCCCGAGCTGTGATCCCCAAACCCAGTCCACTATCTCGGGCTGGTAGAGTCTGTGGTGTGCAGGGAATTAAATGAGCTGAGAAAACAGATTAGCAGTTTCACGTGTGAAAACACTAGTCAGTTGTGAAAATGCATATCACTTGGCTCACATTGGTAGGAAAAATAAAAAAAATGCTAAAAATTAGCCAGCCCAGTGGTGCTGTAGTAGTGCTGTCACTTGCTATGCTGGCGACCCCAGTTCGGGAACAGACTTGGATTGCTCAGGGGCCAGTCAGGGGATGGAGTAATGAGCTTCCTAAGGACAGCTCTCCTCCCTCTTGTACAGGGGATGCTGCATCTTGCTACTCAGTGGCCCCCCTTGAGGAGGCCAGTGGTAGTACAGTGGGAACAGGCAATATGGGGAGAGGGCCAGCTGTGAGGCATGCATGCACACCTCTGCTCATATGCAAGCATGTCACCGCATGCACCCCCTCTCCCTGCAGAGAAAAATGCAAGAGCTGGAGGAAAGAGCCCCAGTTCACTGTTGCACCGGCACCCATGAAGGCCCACGCATGACCAACTTGGCAGGCCACACATCCTTACCATGTTCCTGGGAAGAAGTAAATAACCAGTAAGCTCATGTGAAAGTTGATGATGAGGCTTGGGGTGCCATCAGGCAAACCCAGGGATATGAAAAAGCTTGATTAAAAAACAAAATGCTAAAAATTGCTAATTTTTTTATGAGTTGAGTGTTTCAACTGGAATTAATTCCAATATTTACATCCACTTTGTGTTTGCTTCAGCTCTACGATTACCCCTCCACACACTATTTTCTGTAAGACAGCTGCAGACTGCCTTCCCGTACCCCACCCCACAACAAATCTGGTGCTGTGCTGTACTGTTAACAGCTCTTGATGTTCCGTGTAAGTATAATAAAAACTCCCCCCACCCATCTGAGCCTCCCCACCCTCCCCACTTACTTAGCTCTTAATAGCGCCTTTGGCAATCATTTGTTTTAAAAAGTGAAACCCTTCCCCCCATCCAACTGATCCACACCATCCTTTCCATTAAGTCCTTCAGTCCCCTTTGGCCCCCTCACTTGTGTTTTGCCTTAAAGTGGAACAGTCAGCACAAAGGGGCTCACACTCAAGTGTGGGCCTGGCCCCAATGTGCACTTTGTGTAACAAAAACATTTTGGGTCACTTATTGTTTACTGTAGTACAATAGATTGTATCAGACTAATTTTGTTTACTTCTAGGCTGATGTCTTCTGTTACTACAAATCCCAGAATCCATTGCAGCTGACATCAGAGCAGTGGGCAGTAGTGTGAACTTCAGTAGCCTGCAGTGCAGATACAGATTTTATAATGTCTGATCACAACGTGGGCTTTTTAGGATGCCACCTTTTCAAAAGTGGTGCTGTCGTTTCATTACTCAGTCCCGAAAGGTGATTCCACACAGTGACTGCAAAATCACTTTTCAGGACTGAATAATAAAATGACAGTGCCGGTGTGCATGAGGCGGGGTCCCAAAAAGCCCATGTTGAAAATTTGGTGCAAAAATTCCTAAAAATGGCCGAGATATCAACATAAGTTCAAACTGTCATTGACAGTCATTATACGGCACCTACCTTGATTCTTCAGTTTGCTATTCGGTTTGAAGAGTGCAGATGTGTCCTGGTTCACAGAAAATGACAGCCACAACCTTTGGAGGTAAGTATAAGGTGAGGGGTGGGCAGGTGGGTGCTCAGTGGGAGGGTGGGAATGGGGAGGGAGAAGGTGGGGACGACGAGGGACCATTTTCTTTCTTACAGGTTAAAAAAAAGACGTCAGAGGACGTCAGAAGATACAGAAGTGAGATTTTCTTTGAAGTCAGCTGAGGGCTTTATTTTGGAGGGTTATTCTGGGAAGAATAATTGTGGTTCCCATTCCTTCTCATGTCAAGCCCCTAAAAATTTGGAATGAGCTACCCCTTTCTTTGCATGTATTGACATCATATTCTATTTTTAAAGTTAGATTTAAAAAGTACCTATTGTCTTTGATGAATTGTACTTATTTTTGAATTGTATTTGTTTTTGATATCTGTTATTTTCTTATGTGTGTGTATTTGTTTTTGTTAATTTAGTGTATTGTAATTTTGTTATTTGTCCAGGTCGGTCCTGAAAAAGGGCTTTGGCCCAATTGCCCTAACCCAATTAACAAATAAAATAAAATGAAATTAAATGACTGTTTTCTTCTTTTCAGGTATTTTAATTTTATTAAAGATGTCAGGACACTGGAAGTGGGCTCCCCAGTGTTCTAGTGTTTTGGGGAGTGTACACATCAGGTGACACTGGGAGTGGGCTCCCCAGTGCCCTCATGTTTTGGGGGTTACACATAAGGGGACATTGGGAGTGGGCTCCCCAGTGTCCCACAGGGAAAGGGGGCGTGGCACTAACTGATGTTTTGGGACACTGGGAGTGGGCTATTTAAGTTGGGAGATTGATAGGCTAATCCAATACGTATTTTTAGGGACGGTAGATTAATATCTGTCCACAATATTTCAGCTTCATGGTTTGATTCTGTATGACAGTGAAATGGGTATTCTTTAGATATGTATAATACAATACCTCCCCCTTGTTTATCTTTTCTGTTTTTTATTATTTTGTTAAATCCTGTTATATCCGTATTCCAACTGTCATCTTGGAACCATGTTTCTGTGACCCCACAAATAGAAATTTTCTCTTTATGTATTTTATATCTTAATTCGTCTATTTTATTTGTCAGACTTCTAGCATTTAAAAGTAATACTTTTATTTTTCCTTTCTGGAGTTGTAAATAAGCATGGTTTTCAGTTGTAACTATGTTATTTATGGAATCAGTATTTATAATTTTGGACTGTGTTACATGCTTCGTTTTTCCTTCAAGAGACCCCCCCCCCCAGATCTAGTTTAAATATTTATCAAGTGAGGAAAGGAAAGTTTTGCTTAGTAAGTCACTCCCTTTTTTGTTTAAGTGTAATCCGTCAAATGAAAAAACTCTTCTTTAGATAGAATTCTTCCCAATGGGTCAAGCAGTGGATTTCTTGTTTAAGGGTCCATTTTCTTAACCAGTTATTAAATGATGTATTTTTGATTGATATGGGGAGAGGCTTTTGAATGGGAAGTACTTGAGATTATAGTTTCACAGCCAAGATTTGTTAACCTATTGGTTAGTGCCACCATGTCCTGTTTAATTTCTTCAAGGGAATCCTTAAACATGTTGTTGGTTCCACGTGTGTAAGTACTAGGGATTATGCCCAAACCATTAAACATTTCTTTACACATCTTAGTTAAATCAGCAATTTTGCCCCACTAAAGGCTGATAGAGTCCTGTGTGATTTATTTGGGTATATAGTCCTGTCCATTCTTTGATCATAGAATCCCTATTACCAAATATTGCTATGGTCTCACCATGAGGCAGTTGATTCCATGTTCCATAATGTTGGTGTTACTTTCCCAGTCAGTTAATCTAATAGACTTATTATTGGTATTAGTATCAATTATAGTTACGAGGTCAGAAGTCTCTTGAACTGTTTTAGTGGATAGTTGAGTATTTTCAGGAATAGTTTCTAGGTTTTCTAATATAGAATATCTATTTGCTAAAGGGATTTCAAATGTTGTGGCATGCCTTCCTTTTTTTGCAGGTTTAGTGTATTGAATATTGTACCATTCTTCATCCTCATCATGTTTATTGTCTTCTTCTCTGGTTCTTTTACTATCTTTTTTGTTGTTTAGTGCTAGGTCTCCTTTACCACAGATGTCAGGGTGTTTGGGATTTATGAGAGTATTAGTTGTATTTGGGGTGGGGGCCAGTAAATGAAGGGTAGGGGAAGTCCCTTTATGCCTAGTATCCAGTTTTGTTCCAAGCCTATGTGCCATATTTCTTTGACTGGATTCAAGTTGTAGTACTCTATCCGTGAACGAGTTAAGTTCTTTTATTAAGTCATTGTTATGGATACATTTTACACATTTAAAGACTTCTGTCAGGTTTTGTCTAGTTAACAGGTACATTAAGCAGCTAGTACATTGTATAAGATTTTCATCTTCATTCACAGTTAGTACATTTGCCATTTTGTAATATGATGTCCCCCAATACTACCTGGACTCTACTAAGTTTAATTAGCGACCTTATATAATTAGTCAGATGCCTAGTAGTAGGGATGAGAGTATTATATCTCATATTATCTTCTTTCAGGTGCTTGTCTTTATATTTCAATGTCCCTCTTAACCCTCCAAACACACCTAACACGCTGAGATGTGTGTGTCTTTGCTATCGTATGCCACATGCTGACGGGCACTCTCGCTTCTGTTGGCTCACTGCCCACCGCAGGGCTCTGTTCTTATGTCCTGAGTGATTCGGAAGTGTTCCTAGGGTCACCAAGCACTAAAACCCTTCGGTGAATAAAAAACACCTTTTTACAGTTCACAACTGGTAACAAATGGGCAAAGTAGCCCTTGTAAGCCCAGGCTATAGAAAATAAACAGTTAAAACTGCCCAAAGTAATGGGTAGTCCACAAAGGTCTGACCCCTCTTCCTGTTTGGGCTTGTTGCCTTAGTAACAGGGCTCCAGGAACTCACTTTTGGCAAGTAAACACAGAATACACAGTCACAGTTTAAAATGATCACACAGAGAGGTATATTTCATTAAAGAACAGCAAGGTAGTGTTTTTGGCAAGGGTGAGTCAGATGAGAGGACCAGGGAGAGAGAGTACAGCAAGCAGCAGGAGCTACCAAGTAGTAAAGCCGCACCATGGCTAATGCTGAAGCCTCGCGAGAGGGGAGGCAGATGAGAAAACTTTGGACAGAGAGTGCAGCCAGCAGCAGGAGCAGACAAGAACCATAACTCTGGCCATTGCATTAGTGTCAACTGTAATGCGCATGGCCGGAGTTATGGCTACAGAAAGAAATTAAGTGCTGTCTCATTGGAGCAGTTCATTTCTTTCAAGTAGAGGACATGCCACGTCAGGAAAGCAGAACTAGTGTCATGACCAGAATGCCTGGTCATTGGTGTGCACTGCCAAGCTCATTGCAGTTTCAGCTGTAATTGGCTTGGCAGTGACACATCTCTGAAATGCCGTATAGTCCCAATATGTTCCTTGCGCAAGCACAAGTGAACGCAAAAATAGGTGCAACTAAAAGATAGCATGGCATTACACAGTTTTCCTTGAGTCACAGCTGGATGATGGCTGTTACAATTCCCCACATCACTTGGGGCCATCCCTGATGCACCCCACCTCCCTTGATGTCCGAAAATCCACTTGGCAACCAGAAGAGGTGGGATAAGCATGAAAAAGGCCTACTTTTAGAAGTGGAGTGTCGCTGGACCTAAAGGAGAGAAAGTGAGGAGCAATAACTAAAACAAAGGGTGGCTTGAGCATTTGGAATAATTATTTCCAGAGGCTTCACATCAAAGGTAGCATTTAAGCACCACTCATTATAATGCTCTACAGGGGTGGGGTTATGTTTGTACACAAATGATCTAAATACTTACTGGCAGGTTTCCAGCTGGGAAGCCTACTCCAGGCATCTGAAGGGAAAAAACACAAACTTTTTTTAATTCCATTTTTTTTTATACATCCCCCCATCAGTGATACTGGCCTTCTTCAGCCAGGCTACCTCCCAGTCCATCCACTTCCCACCTCTGTCACATATCCAGTTCCAAGGGTCCACCTCCCATCTCTGTCACGTATCCAGTTCCAAGAATCCACTTCTCATCTCTGTCACATATCCAGTTCCAAGAATCCGCTTCTCATCGCTGGCACATATCCAGTTCCACGGGTCCACTGGGGCGTTTTCTCAGACAGGGCATTTCCCCTGTGTGAGGAACTCCCTCTAAAGTACTGTCAGCCATGGTCTCCTTCACACCTATCAGGATTGATGGGGCCCATGAGTGCTGGTGCCATTCAGCTGCACATCGCGGGGGAGGGTGGGGGTTGGTCCCATTGTTTCTCCCACTGGAACACTGCTAACGAGGGTTCGTGCACGTATATGCACATTACCACGCATTGGTGCCAGGCTGCATCCCTCCCTCCCTCATCTCTCTACCGCTGCACCACCACCTGTGGTCACCCAGGTGGCACTGTGGTAGCATACAGCACAGCCCTCCCTTCCCGGAGAAAGAATGCATCCACTGGTATGTTCAGACCTTCTCTCCCTGGTCCCAGTTTTGTTCCCAAATGTGAGTCACAGGCATCAGGAAACTGTATTGTTTCTGTTCTTCCAGTGCTAAGCCTTTACCTCTCTGCAGCCTCTTCAGTTTAAAAAATCACTGTGAATCCCTCATACCCAGGACAGAGTCAGGGGTAGCCCACCTCATCTGCCGAGATTGTGTGATTTTCTCCACCCATCACCCTCAGAGGCAGTTTCCTATTTTTAGACCGGAATTTTCACCCCTCACTGCCACAAGGCAAGGCAATTTTATTTCTAAGGCACCTTATCCAGCCAAGGCTCAGGGTGCTTTACAGAGAAATAAACAATATACATATAATCATAAATTACGGTAAATACATACATAACACAATAACATATCAGGGGCCAGATGTTCACAGCAGCTTTGCACCTGGTGCAAATCCATTGCATGGAATAACACCAATGTGTCCCAGGCTGCAATATTCAGAAGCCCTTTTAGCACCAGTACTGTGGGATAGCACTGACACTAAAAGTTAATGTGTGCAGGGGAGGCAGTGAGAGGAGTTGCCATGAATGCTGGCACACCGGCATAGTCAAAAGAATAGTGCCACACTACAGGTGTTTGCGCCACCTGTAACACAGCGCTAAATACCACCTGCAAAAAGCATGCAGTAATGCAGCATTGTAACATGAAGTAATTCGAAGTGTAATTTCTAAACACGTCATTTTCCCCTGGTAGTCTAGTGATCCCCCCACCCTCCCATCATGATCTCTGACCCACGTAACTGTCAGAAATAAGTATTTACCCTGGTAGTCTAGTGGTTCTCCCACCCTCTCATCATGATCCCCGACCCCCGTAGCTGTCAAAAATATTTATCTTCCCTCATAGTCTAGTGGTCCCCCTACCCGCCCATCATGATCCCCAACCCCTGTAGCTTTCAAACATAATTATTTTCCCTGGTAATCTAGTGGTTCCCCCACCCCCTCATTACAATCCCTGATCCCCATAGCTTTCAGAATTAAGTATTTTCCCTGGTAGTCTGGTGGTCCCCCAGCCTGAAGTGCCAGCCTCCCGCTCTCTCCCCTACCATCCCCAAAAGGAGCCGAGGACTGACTCAACCCACCACTCACCTCCACGGCCAACCACCGACTGAGTGTTGAATGGGCACGTAGCGTAGTGAGTGATTAATGAGCGGTCATCCATCACTCACTACAGTATGTGCTCATTCAACACTTAGTCGGCGGCTGGCTGCAGAGGTGAGTGGTGGGTTGAGCCAGTCCCGCTCTGTTCGGGGATGGTTGGTGGGGAGGGGGGCGCTAGCACTGTTGGGTGGGGGTGGAGGCTACTAGACTACCAGGGAAAATACTTAATTTTGAAAGCTAGGGTGCCGGGATTGTGATTGGGGGGCGGGGAACCACTAGACTACCTAGAGAACATACTTAATTTTGAAAGCTACGGGGTCGGGAATTATGATGGGGTGGGTGGGGTGGAGAACCACTAGACTACTAGGGAAAATTATTTTGAATGCTATGGGGTTGGGGATCATGATGGGGGTGGGGGGCCACTAGACTACTAAGATGAATAACTGTGTTTGACGGCTACGAGGGGTCAGGGATCATGATGTGGGGGCGGGGGGACACTAGACTACTAGGGATGTGGTTGACTATGTCCAGGATAGAAGCATACCTCACAAGTGTCCCTCATTATGAGGGACATCTCTCATTTTACCCCTCTAAATTGCCCTGTCCCTCCTCTGTCAATCATGGAACAGGTGCTGCACTCACAGAAAATGTGCTGTCAATTCATATGTTCAGGCAGCAATTAATAATATTCTATGATGCTACATAAATAGGTAACTTTGTGAGAGTAATGGCAATGGTTCCACTGTGTTCTGTGCTTGTATCTCCATGTTTGACACTGTGAATACCTCTCAACTGTCCCTGATTTTCAGGGACGTCCCTGATCTTGTCTCATGAGTTTCCTCTGTCCCTTGAGACATATGTGTTTACACGACAGAACAGTGGGGGCTGTAAGCACAAAATAATGCACTCATTAAGTTTACAGGGTTGTTCTTCTTCAGAACATGCATCTCACACTAATCCCCTTATTCTGTCAGCCTTCTGAATGATTGGTACCAGTTTTGCATATGTGTCCCTGATTTGGGGTCTTCGTCCTCGAGATTCTTAAGCTTTGTCCCTGATTTATGAGGATGGAGGTTGAGAGGTGCGATGCTGTGTCCCTCACTATGAGGGTCAGTTTCCCTCATTGCCCCTTAGTCAGCACGTCTGTGTCCCTCATTGCAGTGCTGCATGGGTGAGTGGTATGCACTGACTGTGCCTGCAAACACCCATTTCCTGCAGCATCCAGCCTGTATGTCCTTTCTGACCAACAGGGGGTTGCTGTGAGCACACTCTGGCCTGCAGTTTTAGCCTGTACTTCCATTCTGACAAACACTGGGTTGCTGTGAGCTCCATGCAATAATGCCAGGCAAAGTACATGGGAGTGCATGCAGAGCAGGACATAATGAGATGCAAATGTGACTGTTTGCCCACGGATTGCCTGAGCAGGCTTATTTGCATAGGATCTTTGAATATGGCAAACTTTTGCCCTTGGCTAACATGTTTGCACCGAGCTAATGTGTTCACACTGTGCAGTCGGATTAGCCCCAGGCAAACCTCTCAAAAGCATAGCACAGTTCTGCAGTGTGTGGCCTGCATTGTTGTTTGCAGTTCTTGTGCAACACTTCATTGCTATCACACACATTGTCCATCAACTTCATCTCTGCCTTACTCCACCTCTGTCTGTGTCCACTGAACTGCAGTTGCATTTTGCACTTCCCTGTTGCTATATTCAGAGCTGTCTTGTTTCCCGGGCTATTTTAGCACCGTACTTCCAGATCTGTTTGCACTGCTTCCTTTGCATGCTGTATTCATCAGGTTTAGCCCTGGGGCTATTCCTTTGATTATACAGTAGTTTGCTACTGGTTCAGGACTAATTTAGCATGCCGGGCAGTGCTAATTTAGCCCCGGGGCTAAGTTTTCAATATCTGGCCCCTGGAGTGTATTATCACATATCAGGTTTTCAGTGATGAATTCTAATGTAAAGAAATGACTTTTTAGTCCCTTATTAAAAGCCTTCACTGAGGGGGAACTCCTTAAATGGTAAGACAAGGAGTTCAAGATGGATAGGGCTTCCGCTGAGAAAGCTCTATCCCCCAATTGTTTTAAATGGGCTCTCAAGATGGCCAGAAACAGCTCCTCAGCGAAGCAGATCAAGTGGTTGGAAGTTTACAAGGGCAAGAGGCTTTTAAGGTAGCCTGGATCCAAACCATTGTATGTTAGAAAACAGTCAAACAATTTCAGCACTAAATAACCCTGTGCCCCAGACACAGAAGAGTAATTTCTGTGCATCTCTCAACTGATCAGCCATTAGGAGCCTTCTTCAAAGATATTGCCAGACACCTCACATCCACAAGCTGTCCAAGACTGCTGGGGTCAACAGAGTGAGTGTCTGAAATCTGCCTCTGAACCTGGGTCTCCCATGTGGCAGCACCACTGGGTCATCCCGTTTACCATTTTATATAAGAGATGAGGATAGACTTACAGGGTTTCCACCCGGGTATGATGGAGTGGGCATCGCAGGCTAGAGAGAAAAGAACTAAAGCCAGTCAAGCCCAAGATCATTTATTATATCCTTAGGGGGAACAACTGATAATGAACAAACAAGATCAGCTAAAGCCAGGCGTATATCTCTGAGCTCTTTCCCTCTTTACAATAAGCTTAGCACTAAGTACCACCCCCGCCATAGCTCTCAACCTCCTGCCTTGCAAGTTAGGGACATGGTTTAGAAAAGTCAGGGACGACAAATAACCCAAATCAGGGATGCATAACATCTTACAAAATGGAAATGTCAGCTCAGGAAGCCTACAATATTGAATTTGTATGACTTGATGTGAAAACATACTAACATACTAAAATGCCAGCAGAATAGGCCTAACGGTCTTTCATGTCTGCTCGTTTGGTCAGCCCCCACCCTGGGTGCTGACCTTGTTGCACCCCTCGCCTTCTCTGGCTTCTCCCTTCCCAGTTCCGGATATTCTTGCTGCATTAGATTTTGCTTCCAGAACCCTTCCCCTGTACCTGTCCCACCCCCTCTTGAACCCCTCAACTGTCTCTGCCTCCACCAGCCCCCTAGGCAGCGCATTCCATGGCTCCACCACCCTCTCAGTGAAGTAGCACCTCCTCCTTTCTCCCCTGAATCTTCCCCCCTCCAGCTTCCACCCATGCCCTCTAGTGGCCCCTTCCTCCTTCCTTTGAAGCACCCTGACTGTTCCTCCCCTATTTACCCTCTTCATGTACCTGAAGACCTCTATCATGTCCCCCCGGTCCCTTCTCTCTTCCAATGTGTACATATTTAGCTCTTCGAGCCTCTCCTCATAGGTTCTGTCCCCCAAGCCCCAAATCATTTTGGTTGCCCTCCTCTGGACCCTCTCCAGGAGGTTAATGTCCCTCTTTAAGTGTGGCCTCCAAAACTGCACGCAGTACTCAAGGTGCGGCCTCACCAAGCAGTTATACAGAGGGAGTATCACTTCCCTCCTTCTGGAGGTGATCCCCCTAGCGATGCATCCCAGCATCCTGTTGGCCTTGGCTGCTGCCCTCCTACAAGTCTCAGAGTTGTTCATCTTGACATCCACCACCACCCCCAGGTCCCTCTCAGCCATCGAGACTTGTAGCATTCCCCAGGGTGTACACTTGGCCCGGGTTTCTGGCCCCCAGGTGGAGTACCTTGCATTTCCCTGCATTGAACCTCAGCTTCCACTTTCTAGACCATCTTTCCAGAGCCTCCAGGTCCCCCCTGTAGGGCCACCCTCCCTCCTCCCATCCACCACCACCCCAGTTTCGAGTCATCCGCAAAGAGACTCATCTCACTCCTGATTCCTGTCTTATGTCAGAGGACGAGGCGTTGAACAGAAGGGGCCCAAGGACTGATCCCTGTGGGACCCCACTAATGACCCTCCTTGAGATGAGACTATCCCACCAACTACGACCCTCTGGGTCCGGGTCCTGGAGCCAATTGCTTATCCATCTGATCATCTGGTCCCCACCCCATTTCTCCCAGCTTATCCAACAGGCTCACGTGAGGAACAGAGTCAAATGCCTTGTTGAAGTCTAGAAAGAGGACGCCCACTGTCACTCCAGGTCCAAGGCACTGGTCACCCAGTCATAGAACTCCACCAGGTTTGTCTGACATGATTTCCTGGGATGAATCCATGCTGTCTATCATCCAGGCACCCTGACTTATCCAGGTCCCCCAGCCTCTCCTTGACAATGCCCTCCATCACCTTGCCCACCACCGATGTCAGGCTGACAGGCCTGTAGTTCCCTGCCACCTCCCTTGATCCCCCCTTGTGGATAGGCACTATATGCACCACCTTCCAGTCCTGGGGCACCCACCCTGTCCTCAGAGAGATGGTGAAAAGCTCCGCCAGGGGTTTTCGCCAGGACATCCGCAAGTTCCTTCAGCACTCTGGGATGTAATTTATCTGGCCCCGGTGCTTTCTCCATCTTAAGGGAGCTGAGGGCTTCCTCACTCTCTGCTGTGATTTCCACTCGGTACCTCTTCTCCCTGCTTAGCCCTCCCCCCTCCTGCCAGTGATGCCTCCACCTCTCCCCAGACCTGCCGATTGGTAAGGGTCCCCCCCTCCTCAGTATCTCTGTCTCCTCCCATGTATGATGCAGCACCCCCATTTTCCTTGGTGAAAAGCATTTTCTCTTTCAACATTCCATACTTCAAATCCCTACTCTCCATTGACAGAAATACCATATTTTGGAGTGACTGGGGGCACTTTTAAGGCAAAATCAGGGACAGTTGAGAAGTATGTCCCTCCAACCCAGAGCACAGGATATACTTACTGGGAATCTACCAGGGTAGGATGGAGTGGGCATCGCAGGCTAGAGAGAAAAGAAGAATTAAAGGCAGCCAAGTCGAAGATAATTTATTATATCCTTTGGGGGAACAACTGATAATGAATAAACAGGGTCAGCTAAAGCCAGGCATATAGCTCTGAGTGCTTTCCCTCTTTACGATAAATTCAGCACCAACACCTCTCAATCTCCTGTCATGCAAATCAGGGACAGGGTTTAGAAAAATCAGGAACAAATAACCAAAATCAGGGATGCATCTTTCAAAATGGAAATAACAGCTCAAGAAGCTTGCAAAACTAAATTTGTACGTCTTGATGTGAAAAACATTTTCTCTGGCAACATTTCATGCTTCAAATCCCTACTCTCCCCTGACAGAAATACCAAATTTTGGAGTGATCAGGGAAATGTTTGAGGCAAAATCAGGGACAGTTGAGAGGTATCCCTCCCCGACCCAGAGCACAGGGTATACTTACATGCATTGCACCAGGGTAGGCTGGAGTGGGCATCGCAGGCTAGAGAGAGAAAACAAGAATTAATACCAGCCATGTCTTAGATCATTCAATATATCTTTTGGAGAAACTGCTGATCAAGAAAATATCCAACACTGCAATTTGTAATCAAATGTCATTCAGAATGCTGCTTTTCTTTCTTTTATCTTTTCTATCCATAAATAAAACCTATGCCACTTTCTTTTAAAAAAAAAACTTACTTTATATGCATATCTTCAAATTTTATAAGGAGGTGTACCAGTATTCAAAATTTTAGAAACATAGAAACAGACTTTGACGGCAGATAAGGACCACTTGACCCATCTAGTCTGCCCATTTCCCTACCTAATGAATAAGCTGCTGATCCTAATTAACCAACAGCCTACTTCCTCCTATCCACCCCACTAGAATTGCCTTATGTCCTTCCCATGCATTCTTGAATTCCCCCACTGTTTTTGACCCCACAACCTCCTCAGGAAGGCTGTTCCATGCATCCACCACTTTCTCTCTGTGAAAAAATACTTCCTCAAGTTGCCCTTGAGCCGTCCTCCCTCTATCTTCAAATTATATCCATTTGTTCTTGCACATCTATTTTTCTGAAAGATGCTACCCTCCTGGACTTTGTTGATTCCCTTGAGGTACTTGAAAGTTTCTATTATGTCCTCCTTCTCCCTACTTTCCTCAAGAATATGCATATTAAGCTCATTTAGTCTCACTCTGTATGGCTTCTGGTGCAGACCCTGCACCATTTTAGTTGCCCTTCTCTGGACTACCTCCATCTTGTCTAGGTCCTTGAGCAGATGGGGTCTCCAGAACTGCCCACAGTACTCCAGATGGGGTTTCACCAACTGTCTGTACAGAGGGATAACAACTTCCTGTTTTCTACTGGTGATGCCTCTTCCTATACATCCTAGTATCCCCCAGCCCACCTTACTGCCTTCTCACATTTCTTGCTTACCTTTAGATCATCTGATATGACTACCCCCAGGTCCCTTTCCATTTTTACGGCTGCAGTGGATGGAGTCTGCAGATGTTTTGCATGTACAAAAGGGCTGCTGTCATGTTTTCTGTCTGTGGAACTGACTGAAGGTGTAAATAATCTCCTCTGCCTTACCCTCCTCCAAGAAATGTTTTCCACCCTAAAATAAATATGCTTTCATGTTAGTCAATGGTTGCAGGGCACTATTTTCTTTCTTAAATGGGAGGTACGAGAACTGGAACCTGAGTAGTGGGAGGCAGATTTAGTTTTTTTGGAGAGTAAGATCCACCCCCACCTCCACCCAAGAAGCTCCTAAAGATCCACCCCTACCTTTTTTTTGGTTCATGTGGGAGGGGCATGACGGGGATCGATCATGTTGGAACAACTGACTATCAGAGCTGCCTGGGGAAGTAATTAAGGAGTGCCTGAAACTGCATTTAGGCATAACCCCCCCCCCACACACACACACACACATAGAGATCATGTTCTTGTTAATTTTTTTTAACTCAAAGCAAGTCAATATTTGGCTCTAACAGTATGGGCAAGTTGGGCATAAAAATAAAATAGAGAAAAAAAGTATCAAGCAGGTGCCTTTTCCTTTGTCAGATACATGCAGACAGAAGGTCGCAAATCCTGTATGACAAGTTCATTATATGGATGTTTTCCATGTAAAACAGAAATTTTGTTATTGCCATGTCTGTAGCATCGCTTATAGCCAGAAAACTGTTACTTATGTAGGTACTGAAAATGACAGGTTTTAATTCAGAAATCCAGTCTTGATAAATTTGTTTTTTAGCAGTTCTGTAAGATTTATATCTCTCTGATGTAAGAGTATATAGCACAGAAACAAAAGGGTTTGCCTAATTGATTGTTGTTTGCATGAGAAGTGGGTGTGGCAGTGGCATGCAAAAGTGAAGTCTAACAATTGTTTCTTGGCCATTCTGGAACCTGAAATTTAACAGTAATGTGTGAAGAGAATGTCTTGTGTTTTGTGCATTTGAATAGGTTTAGTGCTTTGAAGTTAAAAAATATAAATATATATACATAGTGTCATGAGCACCTGAAAAGGAAGGAGATACTACTGAAATAAATGCTATTCTAATGATTTATTTATGTGTAAGATTTTAAATTTAGTTCTGCCTAGGTCACAGACACATAAGCTATAAAAAGTACATTTAAGGATGGATGTATTAGTCAAAGCTTGTAGTAGCAAAATAAAGCAAGAAAAATAATATATTGTGTTTTTTTTCTTTGAATTGTTTAGCCAGGAGTGGCACACTAAGCTGAAAGCTTGTTTACAAGGGCAACCTGGGGGCACATGGAAGTTAAGTGACTTGCTCAGGGTCATCCAGTGTGCAAGTGGGGGCTGTGGGATTCAAACCTAGATTTTCAGATTTGCAGCTCAGAGCCTTAAACCACTGTGCTATACTGCTTCCCTTGCTATAGAAGTCATCTGTTTTATGTTTCATGATGTTGGTGTAGTAAGCAGCAGTACATTGCATAGCTGGTGTAAAACGTTAATAAGTAGGTCATGCAATAGATGTGATGAGCAGTTACTGAAGCAAGAAATGTATTTAGGATAGTAAAATATTCCTGTTAGAAACTAATAAACGTGTAACATTTGCATCTCAGTTTCAAGGAGGTCCTTATGGGGTGTCAATGTACAATATAAAGTAGTTACAGTTTTCAAGTCGTCTTAAGTAATTTCTTTGTACTACCACTGTTACTAAATTCAAATTATTCTATGAAGGAAATTAAGCTTATGTAACTGTAAATGTATTAAAAACATTTACTTGCCCTTATAATGTAATGCATTAAGTGCTATTGCTAGGTTAAGAAGTCACATAACAGCAATAGAGATGAAAACAATGGGATGCATGGGAATTTAAATAAGTATACATTAGCAGGAGCAGTGTCATGGCTTCACCATTTTTTTATAGTTTCACTCCAGATTTTCAACATTACCATTTTTTACACCTCCTCATAAACAGAACAGCTGTCATTTTTTACATCCTGCTCAAAATGTGTTTTTGCACCTGTGGTGCCAAATGGCACAGTTGTTGTGCAAAATCACCTTTCGGTTAATGAACTGATAGTGTCACAGTTCATGCGGTGTTGTCACAAAAAGCCCATGCTAAAAACTTGGAGTGAAAATACCAAGAAATGCCCAGGATATTAGGGTTCCTGACCATAACACCCTGCCCTGTAGGGACTGACAGGCATCAGGCGTCTGACTTGGGATTGTCAACAGTAATGCTCATGCCATTCCACCCCCATCCCAACCCTACAGCCAGTGACAGGTATCGAGGTGTGCCTTTGACTCTTCAGCCCCAGAGTTCACTCCATTCTCTTATACTGTACCCATGGGAATGGGGAGAGTGTAAAGTTTGAACACCCCTGGCACACCTCAACACTTGTCTGTGTCTGCAGGGTAGGGTGAGGTGAAATGGTGTGAGCATTATGGGCAATGACCCACAGGCACACCCCAATGCCTGTCCAGGGTGGGGATGGGGTTGGCGTCACTTCAGTATTTCACTGCCATTACTATTCTGTCTGTCTGTCTGTCTGTGTCTTTCTCTCTCTCTCTATCTATATGTCTATGTAAGTATCTTATATTTCTATCAATTGCATGTATCGCTATGTATACCTTTTTCTAAAACAAACCTGCATATCACATTTGCCTGCACTCTGAGCACATACTTATGAAACTGTACATATTTGTACTCCACATCTGCATAGACCTCATACTTTCCTAATATTCCCATTTCACAAGCATAACTACCTTGCCATTATCAAAAGTGACTCCCTCTGAAAGTTACTATCACATTTTCTCTGCTAACAGTCCATCATTACACCTGGCTTCCTGACATCAACACATTGCTTAAATATAACTTACATCACCTATAGGACAAAAACCGTTTCTCTAAAAAAAAAAAAAAAAAGTGTAAATAATCCAAAGGCCGAACATATGCCAGTCATTACTTTGTCATGTACTGCTGCCTTCTGTACCATCATGGGATTTGCATATGTTTCCCATGATGCTTTGCATTATTGGGGTATGTGCAATTGTGTTTTCTTTAAAATTTGGCTGTCTGGCCAATATTATCCGGGATAACACATACCTCAGTGGCATTTGCTCTGGGGTTCTTTTGTAAACCTATATTACTTCCTATTCCTTCCATTAAAATGTACACTTCCATATATTTTCCTAATAATTTGTATGCCTTCCTTAGAACAGAAACTAAAACAAATCTTACTACTTACAAATCATTGTATTGTTTCTCTATACCTCCTTAACAATTCCACACAACTTCACTAACTTCATTATGCAGCCGTGGTGGATCTGACCAGAATTTGTTGTTGTTGTTAGTACCCCCCCCCCCCCCCCCCCGTGTACTCTTCCCCTGGGTTTTTGTTTTCCAGGTACCTTATTTTGCACATCTTTGAATTGAATCTAAGCTGCAATACTTTTGACCATTCCTCCAACCTTGCCAAGTCCTTTCTCATCCTTTCCACCCCTGTCTTGTGTATCAACCCTGTTGCAGATCTTTGTGTCGTCTGCAAAGAGGCATACTTTTCCTTCCAGTCCCTCCCCAATGTCACTTATAAAGACATTAAAAAGGACTGAACCCAGTACTGAACCCTGCGGTACCCCACTAGTAACCTGCCTTTCTTCGGAGTGGACTCCGTTTACTATTATCCTTCTTTCAGGGAAGTCATATTGTACTAATTGATAAAATACAAAATTCTCTAACTCTCAATAAAATTCAACATTGTTGGTATTGTATTCAAATGGTTGAAAGGCTTTGATGCTAATGCCCCATTAGAAAACTACATGTGAAAATTATAAAAACACACTGGACCCAATTTTCAAAAGCAAAACTATGACACAAGGTACCTGCACCAAATGGGGATGATGCAAGTGGCACCTTGTGTCATAGTTTGTGGCTATCCCGATTCTCAAATGCCAGTTGTGGTGACATTGGGATGCCACGTGGCAAAGCCACCTTGCACCACCCTTGCAGCAAAAGCACCTGTGCACCAGGTTACAAGGGTGCTTGCACAACAGCGGGGCTGCACCATCCCTTTTTTTTATATTCTGTAAGCCCTGCCATGGGCACAGCAAGGAGCTCAACTTAGACCACCCATGAGGTGATCTAAGCATTGTGTGCCAATGTTGTGAATTAGGGAGTCTATAAAAGTAGGGTGCAGGGGCAGAAGGGTCATGGGCTGCCATGGAGGTGTTGGGGAGATGGTGTGCATGTGAGTGGGTCATGTGGCACCCCACAGGGGTGCAGTTTATATGACTATTAAGCTAATGACATAGTACAGTAAGAGGGGGTTCCAGGGACAAACAGTGCCATGGCCCCAGGTAGGCACAACCCTGGCAGAAGCCCCAGCCTCAGGGCACTGTTTGTCTCTTGACCCCCGCAGTACCATTCATTAGCTTAATAGTCAATAGTTATAGAATGGCACCCCTGCCTGGTGCCACATCACCCCCTCACATCCCCACTGTCTCCCCAACTCCCCCATGGCACCTCTATGCCCCTTCTGCCCTGGACCCTCCTGGAAAATATGTGTAACCCCTTCCCCAAACATCCTGGCCTCTCTAGTGTTGTGCCAGATGGGGGAGCCAGATCCCTATGGCAATTCTCGCAGGTGTGCTAGTTGTTTGGCCCTAGCTTGCTGGTGTGGCAACTCCCAGATTTTTGGCACAGAGACCCCTGTTTTTATAGAATTGGGCACAGGGTCCCTGATGCACCTGGAGTTCACCGCAGCTCTGGATCACTGCAAACTGCGGCAATCTAAGGGCTGTTTGAAAATCGACCCCATGCTGTGCATTGGGTTTTTGTTTCTCTGATAATTTCTGATGTTCTGTTCCCTTCTTACCACAGACACAGGGAACAGAATGCCAGAAACAGCCAGACAAACAAAAAATAAAGCACAGTATGCATTTTTATAATGTTTGCACTTAGTTTTCCTTTAAGGTAAATGGGAATGAGTTTACACATTTACTATAGTCCCATTGTTTCTGTTCAGACAGTTGTCTGTCAGTCTGCTTCCTGCAGCAGTACCATGGTTGATTTATTCAGTAAAGGAATCAGCTTTTGAAGTTAATGTTCAGATTCTGTGCAATAAATCTAAGGAAATAGTGGACCCACATTTTTCAGCACCTGCATTTTTCAGTGTCTCTCCCAAAACATAACATTCCCATTCACACTTAAATGCAAAAACTCAGGGGAAGAGTACACAATGGGAGGGGTGGGATACTAACAACAACAAAAATGGAAAGAGACCTGGGAGTAATTATATCAGATGACCTAAAGGTGGGCAAGCAATGTGAGAAGGCAGTAAGGAGGGCTGGGGGGATACTGGGATACATAGTGAGAGGTATCAACAGTAGAAAACAGGAAGTTGTTATCCCTCTGTACAGACAGTTGGTGAGACCCCATCTGAAGTACTGCATGCAATTTTGGAGACTCCATCTCTGCAAAGACATAGACAGAGTGGAGGCTGTCCAGAGGAGGGCAACTAAAATGGTGCAGAGTTTGCACCAGAAGACATACAAAGAGAGACTAAAGGAGCTTAATATTTATACCCTTGAGGAAAGAAGGGAGAGGGGGGACATGATAGAAACTTTCAAGTACCTCAAGGGAATCAACAAAGTCCAAGAGGGTAGCATCTTTCAGAAAAAGAGATGTGCAAGAACAAGAGGGCACAATTTGAAGATGGAGGGGGACGGCTCAGAGGTAATGTTAGGAAGTATTTTTTCAAGGAGAGGGTTGTGGATGCATGGAACAGCCTTCCTGAGGAGGTCATGGAGTCAAGAACAGTGGGAGAATTCAAGAACACATGGGACAGACATAAGGCAATTCTAATGGGGAGTAGGAGGAAGTAGGCTGTTGGTTAACTAGGATCTGCAGCTTATCCATCAGGTACAGAAATGGGCAGACTAGGTGGACCAAATGTCCTTGTCTGTCATCAAATTCTATGTTTCTATGTTTCTATGTTAATGACTGTAGCATTCATTTTGACTGGACTGTGGTAACCTAATCATTGGATTGCTGTATCATTGCTTGGTATTACTTGGTTTGAATAGACAAAGTAGGCAAAATGGCCATTAAATTGTCTCCCACTCATAGTGGGGTTATTGTTTGTCATAAGTCTGTAGTAAATACTTATCTAGTTGTTTTTAAAATAAGTCAAATGTAGATACATGCACTAGATAACCTGGGAGTGAATTCCAAGATCTGGAGGATCGTACCATGTAGAAGTTGAGTCTTTTAACTGAGTTTACTTTAGGGAATATTAGCTGTTTACTGTGAGATATAAGATTAATATTCCAGGAATTTAGTTTAAAACCACATTGACCCATCAGAACCTAATTTTTCTTAATATTATACAGCAATAGTAAGTCACCTCTTTTCCGCCTAACATCAAGTGTGAACAAGTTTAATACTTTAGTTCTAGTATTGTAATCCAAGCCTTTTAGGCCTTTAATTGATTTAGTTAGCTTTCCCTGAGTTTTTCCAATAAATTGATATCATGCCACAAATAAAGGCTCCAGATTGGAGACCCGTAATCAAAATGAGGTAGTATGTAGGTTTCATATAGTTTCAGATTACATTTATTGTCCCTTGTAAGAAATGTTTTTTTAATAGATCATAGTAACCTATTCGTAGTTTGGGCTACATAATGACAATGGTCTGTTGAAGAGAAATTTCTATTTATCCAAATGCCAAGGTCTTTTTTCCTTATAAGATATTAATATTTTACCATTTAAAGTATATTGAAATCCTGTGTTTTTGTGTCCAAAATAGATAACAGTACATTTGGATCCATTGACTTTCGTACCATTTTCTATACCCCAATCTTCAATCATTTTGAGATCGTTGGAAAGTTGAAGCTATTTTTCCAAGGTGTCGACTTTGCCCCCAGTCTTAGTGCCATCAGCAAATTTTAATACATTACAACTCAGCCCATTACCCATATAACTGGTGTAGAGGCTAAAGAGAACCAGCCCCAGAACCGAGCCCTGGGGCACACCACTGGACACAGAGCCCTCACTGGAATGTGCTCCGTTTATCCTGACTTTCTGTTTATGATCAGTTAATCAGCTGTTAATCCATCTAACAATGAAATTGTTTATACCCATATTAGAGATTTTACTGATTAATTTATCATGGGGGACTGTATCGAAAGATTTTCCAATATCGAGGAGGATGTCATCTGCAGGGCTTCCTTTGTCCACACTATCAGTCACTGTGTTATGAAAGGGCACACGATTAGTAGCACATGATAGACCATTTCTGAAACCATGTTAGGTAGTGTCTTCTAACCCAAGTGCATTTATTTCATTTTCTAGCAAATTTTTAATTACTCTTTACATTAATTTACCACTAATTGAGGTAAGACTGTAAGACTAATACAGTAGGTCTATAATTGGCTACATTAGTCTTGCTTCCATTTTTGTGGATTGGCACCATTGCCGCTATTCTCCAATCCATGGGCACATGTCCAGACTGTAAGGACATATTAAAACGTTTAGTAAGTGTATTAATCAAAACCCTTGCAAGTTTTTGTAATACTATGCAGTTAATAGTGTCAGGTCCAGGCAATGATGTCTTTTTAAGTTTCATAATTTCAGTTAACACATTGTCTTTGGCTATCATAAACTCAGGGATACCATCCATATCAAATACAAGAGTATTCATATGTGTTTTATTATTAAAAACTGAAATGAAATACTGATTGAAACATTCAGCTATATCCTTATTAGCATTTATTATCTTGGCATCTTTAATTATTGTAGTGATCTTGTTCGCAGATAGTTTGTTGTTGTTTATGTATGCGTACAGACCTTTTGAATCTTTTTTATTAGCTAATCTTAATTCAAGTTTTATCTTCTCTTTCTGTATTAGTTTTATTAGTTTATTTTGCTCATCCTTATATATTTCTTTATTAGTGTTGGAAATATTTTAAATTGATGAAAAACTTTGAGTTTCCTATGGATTTGTTTTTGATAGCTTTGTTGAGCCACAATGGAATGAGACCTTTTTTGTTATACTTGTTCCGCAAAGGAACATGATAATCCAATGCTTTATGTAAACGGTATTAAATTTATGCCACATTTGTTCTGCATCCTGATTTTCTAGAATAGTATCCCAAGGAAGGTCCTCAAGTTCTGTGGACAATTTGGTCCAGTCAGTATTATTGTAATCAGGGGTATTGGTGTTATCAATTATTTTGTATCTTTGACCAAGTATGGAACATTTAATCATATCTGTCATATTATGATCCCTAGTGCCAAGATGGGCAGTTACTTTAGTATTACAGACTCGTTCAGCTGTATTAGTAATTATTAGATCAAGGATGTTACTTTCTCTGGTGGGTTCCAAAACTAATTGGTCACAGCCACATGAAATGATGGTGTCAACAAGCTCTTTATCAAACTCACATTGACCAGTAAGAGATATCCAATTAATACCAGTGACATTGAAGTCTCCCATCACAGGAATGTCACCACATTCAGAAGCTAACGTAATTTCCTGTTATAAGGAGCTATTATAATTGTTATCACTTGTGGGGGACCTATAACATACAGCAAGTAATATTTCAGGAGCAGGATCCAGGTGAAGACTTAGCCAAAGGGATTAAGTTTTAATATCATCTACTGTATTAAATGAAGCCTCACTACACTGACATTTTGAACTAATGTAATAGCAAACCCCACCTCCTCTTCTATTGTCCCTATTTGTGAAGAAGAGTTGATAGCCTTGAATATTATTTGACCAATTACTGTCATTATCCCTCCAAGTCTCGGTTATACAAGTGATATCAATCATATTAGCAAATAAATACAGGCCTAATTCAGATAGCTTTGTTTGAGTTAAGCTACTGGCATTAATATTCAAGATGGTGCAATTATTTGCATGGTATACATAGGGCTTCAAGTTTGAACTTCCCTTGTGCCCCTTGGCAACTAGTTTAAATGTTTACAGATGATATCTTCCAAGGATCTACCCAATTTATATGTCCCCTATTTGTGTAAGTGAAGCCCATCCCAACAAAAGAGAGTTTTGTTATTATGAAAAGATCCCCAGTGTGCTACTGATGAATAACCCTTTTGAAGTGTTCATTTTTGGAGCCATTCATTGATGGTTTTAATTTTCTTAACTTTCTGGTAGTTGGCCTTAGGGACAGGTAGGATTTTGGAGAAGTAAATTTCACAATCAAGGTTTTCAAGAGTGTTTCCAATACTAATACATTCCTTTTTCATATCTTCAACAGATAGTTTAAATAATTTGTGCCTGCAGGCAGAGAACAGCAACAGGAAGGGGTGCTGTTAGAACTATACTTCTCTACTGGGACTAAAGAACTAGAACTCTACTACTGGGACCTTCAATTTAGGATAAAAACAAACAAACAAACAAACAAAAGAGTTAGTTTGTTTATCTGAGTTGGCTGAAGTGAACTGTTATCTGTGTAGTTTTCTAGGTGTAGAAGGAGCTGTAAATTAGGGGGAGTGGCTTAGCTAGAAGGAAGCCAGGTGTTTTGAATTTAAAAACTGCCCTAGATAGCTTCTGGCAGAGAACAGGCAGAGAACAGCAAAAGGAAGGAGGTGCTATTAGAACTATGCTTCTCTACTGGGACTAAAGAACTAGAACTCTACTACTGGGACCTTCAATTTAGGGTAAAAACAAATGAACAAAAAAAGAGTTAGTGTGTTTGTCTCAGCTGAAGTGAACTGTTATCTGTGCAGTTATCTAGGTGTTTGTCTGAGTTGGCTGAAGTGAATTGTTATCTGTGCAGTTATCTAGGTGTAGAAGGAGCTGTAAATTGGGGGAGTGGCTTAGCTAGAAGGAAGCCAGGTGTTATGGATTTAAAATCTGCCCTAGATAGCTTCTGGCAAAAAACAGGCAGAGAACAGCAAGAGGAAGGAGGTACTGTTAGAACTATACTTCTCTACTGAGACTAAAGAACTAGAACTCTACTGCTGGGACCTTCAATTTAGGGTAAAAACAAACAAAAAAGTTAGTGTGTTTGTCTGAGTTGGCTAAAGTGAATTGTTATCTGTGCAGCTATTTAGGTGTTTGTCTGAGTCGGCAGAAGTGAATTGTTATCTGTGCAGTTATCTCGGTGTAGAAGGAGCTGTAAATTAGTGAGAATGGCTTAGCTAGAAGAAAGCCAGGTGTTTTGGATTTAAAAACTGCCCTAGATAGCTTCTGGCAGAGAACAGCAAAAGGAAGGAGGTGCTGTTAGAACTATACTCTCTACTGGGACTAAAGAACTAGAACTCTACTACTGGGACCTTCAATTTAGGGTAAAAATTAAAAAAAGTTAGTGTGTTTGAGTTGGCGGAAGTGAATTGTTATCTGTGCAGTTATCTACGTGTTTGTCTGAGTTGGTGGAAGTGACTTGTTATCTGTGTAGTTATTTAGGTGTAGAAGGAGCTGTAAATTAGGGGGAGTGGCTTAGCTAGAAGGAAGTCAGGTGTTTTGGGCCCCATTTGCACTACAGCACGGTTGTGCAAAATGTTTTTAAAAGTGGATTAGCACTTACCATGCTGTAGTATTCACACTGCAACCCACTTCCTGTGATCCGCATCAGGCAATGCGTTTTACAGCGTTCACACTGCGGCAGAGATCCATACCCACTGTGAACCCGATTCACCAGCTCAGAAAAACTGCTTACCATGATACTTTGCATGCTTGCATGAAATGCATTAAAAGGATATGAGTGGCCGCGTCGCACTGTGGGTAAATTGCTTTTTTTTTTAAATGGATTTCTGGAAGCATGCTCAAGCCCAGGTCTCATCAGGGTTTGAGTGCACTTCCAAAATTCCGATCTACAAGTGGGTTATGTACAAACACAATCCTGGCCAGCATGCATTTGAAACTGTTCAAGCACTGAGAACGGTTTCAAATGCCCCAGTGTGAACGTGGCCTTGGATTTAAAAACTGCCCTAGACAGCTTCTGGCAAAGAACAGGCAGAAAACAGCAAGAAGAAGGAGGTGCTGTTAGAACAATACTTCTCTACTGGAACTAAATTGCCAACTTTCCCTCCCCTTCACCCCCCAGCCTTAGTCAGTTCTATTTTATAGGCACAGGATTTGACTGACAACAGAAACTTCCTGTTTGGAAGCAGGAACGGAGTGATCACAGAGCCACAAAAGACTTACCATCTTAGAAGGAAAAGAGTAGCTCTCCATCCCCCCAGCTGCTGGAGGTCTGACTCTGAGCAAGTAAGGAGACTAATGAGAACTATAGGAACTTCCTGTCTCAGAACAGGAAGATCAGGAGCTTTAAGGGCATGGAGGTAGTAGGTAAGTAGGGAGAAAAAAATAAATAAACAAACAGAGGAAAGTGTAAGTATTCAAAACAACAGTAAAGGGGCCAGAAATAAGATATGATGGGAGTGATGCAGTGCAGTGGCTGTGGAGCAGCAGTCTTCCGGGAGACATTCTGGAGGATAGGGTGTTCTCCCATCTGCAGGCACCTGTCTGGGCTCAGGGAGGAGGTTGCTCATCTCCAGGCTGAGTTGGTTAGGATTTAGGGGACCTCCTCTCCCACCCAGAGACCACCAGGGCCACCACCATTGCCTCAGAGGTTGCCAAGAAAGAGGAGCAGTTGGACCACAGTGGGCTCAGGGAGGGTGAGGGTGGTGGAACAGAGACACATCCCTCCACCTGTACCTCTCCACAATTCATATGCTGTTCTGGCAGAGTGTGCTTCCTCTATGGAGGCACCCACAGTGGAGACCAAGGAGGATGCTGGGAAGCTCCACAAAGGAGACCTACAGGAGGGTTGCATGGGGCCCTGCAGAGGAAGAAAACAGCTCCTTGTGGGGGACTCCATTGTTAGGAGGGTAGAACTGGGGGAGGAAATGGAGAGGGAGGTAAGGTGCCTGTCTGGACTATGGCTTGGAGGGACAGGGAGTGAATCCTCAGGATTGCAGGAGCAGCTGCATGGGGGAGGGAGCTGGATGTCATTGTCCACCTAGGGACATATGACCTGGCTGGGAGAAGGATCAGAGCAGTGCAAGAAGAGTTTGTGGAGTTGGGGAAGGGCCTTAGACAAGTAGCATGCATGGTAACCTTCTGAGAGGTGCTGCCTGTCTATGGCATGGGTGAGGCTAGGGTGCTCCACACCATGGGATTCAATCAGTGGTTGAAAAACTGGTGCAGAGCTCAGGGGGTTTGGCTTCACTGGGGACTCGGGGTCCACATGGAGTGATGCAGGCCTATACTGGCATGATGGTCTGCATCTGTCCAGGAGGGGAACCAGGATCCTAGGTGATATATTTAAATGCTTCATTGGCAAGCATTGAAACTAGCCAAGGGGGGAGGCACTGGAAAGGAGCAGGGAAATCCTAGCTCCCCCCAAAAAATCAGGGTAGTTAGTGAGGTAAACACCAAGATAGAGATGTCGATAGGGAGAAGAGCTGGGGTAAATGGAGAAAACGACAAAGGCAATAAGGACAGGGATGGTGCAAAAAGGGGTAAGCCATCAAGAAAAGGAGGGTAATGAGTGCCAATGCCCATAGTCTGGGCAACAAGCTCCCTGAATTGGTGGCATTGATGTAAGAGGGATGCCTGGATATCGTGGCAGTCACAGAAACATGATACACAGAGAACCATGACTGGCATGTTAACATACCAGGGTACACAACCTACATGACAGACAGGGAGAGTAGAAGAGGGGGAGGAGTAGCTCTCTATGTAAGTTAAGGGATAAAAACAATGGAACAAAAGAGTAACAGGGAGGAGAGGAGAGGAGAAGAGGCACAGTGGACTCAGCCTGACAATGGCAGCCACAACAGGAATCTGGTGGGATAGTGCTTGAAGAGCCCAATCCTTGGACTTTGGTTAATACAGAGGGAAAAAGGAACGAGATTGATGACCTCTCTGTCCTTTCCTGGAATATAGAGGGGATTCACCTCAAAATAACTGACCCTGAGGTTTTGAGTTTTCTTGAGTCCTTTGATATAATAGGGATTCAAGAAACATGGTGTACAGAAGACTCCACTCCTGGATTGGCAGGGTACTTGGCTATAACTTTTTCTGCCATCAGAGATAATAAATTTGGTAGATTTAAAGGGGGACTTACTTTTTTTATTAAAACACAGTTAGATCTTGGAATAACTCAAATGCCCATTAATATTGAGGGAATTTTGGTTCTATTAGTCAACAAAGGCCAGGAAAAAATTATTTTGTGTAACATATTTCCCACCCAGACCTAGACATTCTGAGGCAGCGGACACATTCATCCAGAATTTGAAGATTCTGCTTGATGATCTGTCCGACAGCCACACAGCCTGTCCTATAATTATCTTGGGAGATTTTAATTCCAGAATCCCTTCTTGTCTCCTGGAAGATAATTATACTAATTTAATATGTTTGTTTCCCCTGGTTAATGAAAAAATTACGTATAAGAGGTATTCTCAGGACCTGGTGCTTAATCCCAGAGGCAGGGTTCTCATGCAGGCCCTTGCATCCAGGAATTACTGTCTCCTGAATGGAAGAACTCTGGAAGATAAGTCAGGGGTCTTTACTTTTAGAGGATCCCTGGGTGCATCAACACCAGATTTAATTTGGACTAACCTGGAGGCAATTTATTCAGTACAAAAACTAGAGGTTAAAGACAGATCAGAATCTGCCCGCTGTCCCATTGTTCCAACATTGAAATGCCCATTTAGAATAGTTAGGAAAGAGAGGTACCTGGAAGACAATCTGGAGATAGTTAATGAGAAAAGAATTATTTGGGGCCCTATTCAACATACAAATTTTGAGATTATTTTAAATACAGGAGAAGTGTGCAATGTATATGATATTATTGTTAACCTCCATGAATCGGCTAATATCATAGAAAGCTGGGAAAGGATTATTATGTTATTAAAACCATGGTGCAGGAAAAAAATATTTCCTTGTAAACACACATATAAAAAGTTTTGGTTTAATGCAGAATGTTTACAGGCCAAAACATGATTTGGTAAAATACTTAGGGCTGGATATTCAAACTGCGCCATTCTGAGGCGCAAGCCCTTGCGCTGCGCAAAATAGTTGCGTAGGGGTGTGGTCTGGGCGATATTCAAAGGAGCTGCAGCTATTGAGCAACTCCTTTGAATATCACCCCAGTCAAGAGCTACTGTGCATGGCGTAGAACTTGCGCCACCGCTAGTTGTCAGAGGTGAGCATTCAACTTGCGCGTTGCTACCATTGTGCCATGCACAAAATCACGATATTCAAAAGGTGACATGCAAATGGGGCCATAATTCATGCAAAGGCGCAGGGGGCCATTTGCATCTGATTATGGCCCCATTTGCATGCCATTAGCATGTAGGTCGCGATCCGAGGACTTGCACCTGGTGCCCTGCCAGGCAGCAGCCATCGGGGGACCGGCGCCCCTGCAGCCGATCGCGGGCAGCAATGTGGCTCCCACCTCCTCCCGTACATATCCCTGGTGGTCCAGTGGACGAAATGCCTGATCATGGGCAGAAAGTAAATCGAAACCCCTCCCTTGTGCCTAATCGCGGGCAGAAAGTAAATCAAAACCCCTCCCTTGTGCCCGATCGTGGGCAGAATGTAAATTGAATCCCCTGAACATGTCCGTGGCCCGATCACGGGCAGTAAGTAAAGTGACCCCCACCCGAACATCTCCCTGGTGGTCCAGTGGACGAAATGCCGATCGCAGGCAGAATGTAAATTGAAACCCCACAAACATCTCTCCTGGTGGCTAGTGTCCTCCCACCCACCCTGTAAGCCCAACCACCCGCTCCCCGGCAGCGGCGGGCGGCATCCCACCGCCTGCCACCCCACCGCCCGCTGACTGACTGCCCGGTAGGGCTGCCGCCCATTGGTGCAGAGCAAGAGCCAATGGGCATGCATCCCATACCGTATGACAGTCAGATTTGTGAATGAATACATTCATTCATTCACAAAACTGGACTGTCACGTACGTATGAGCTGCGCCCATTGGCTCTTGCTCTGCACCAATGGCATGCAGCTCACGGGCAGTCGCGGCGGCAGCGGGCGGCGGGGGTGGATGCTGCCGCTGCCGGGGAGCGGGTGGTGGGGCTTCATGGTGGAGGTGGGTGGGGGACACCAGCCACCAGGAGATGTTTGGGGGTTCAATTTACATTCTGCCCATGATCAGGCACACGGACATGTTCAGGGGGTTCACTTACATGCTGCCCGCGATCGGGCACACGGGACATGTCTGGGGTTCACTTTACATGCCCGCGATCGGGCACAGGAGGTGGTTTCGATTTACTTTGGCCCACGATCGGGCATTTCGGTCCACTGGACCACCAGGGATGTGAACAGGGGTTATTAAACATACGCCCATGATCGGCATTTCGTCCACTGGACCACCAGGGATATGAACGGGAGGAGGGGAGCCACATTGATGCCCGCGATCGGGCTGGTGGAGGAGTACACTATGCCCATGTCGGGCTGTGGGAGGCACAGGGACTGAGTTGGGGGCCAGCCACAGGTGGCAGCTGCTGTGTTGCCTGCACACAGCAGCCACCTGTGGGTGGCCCTCGACTTAAGCCTTTTTGGCTCAAAGTCCTGCAGGCTCAGGTTGGGGCTGCGCCTGCATAACTCTGCACAGCCCGGCTGAATATCGGGCTGTGCAGTTTATGCATGGTTCCTCCCCCTCCAGTTGAGCATGCATTCATTTGCATTGCGCTGTTGCTCAGCCTGTTTTCAGTGGCACAACTGCCTCCTGCTGAATATCGCAGAATGGCGCAATTTAGGACTTGAGCATGCGCAACCCTTTTGAATATCTGGCCCCTAGAATACATTGGAGTAAAAGAAATAAAACAGTAGCAGATTTAAATTGCTGAAGAAAGAGAGAGAAAAGTATAAGTCGACTCTTGAAAGGGCAAGGGGAAAAATATTCCCATGGACTATGGGAAAAATTAAGAGAGTCTGTTCTGGACAGGGATAGTAGACGTTTTTGGAAATTAGCATCTCAAGGATATAATAAGTATTCCAATAGGCTAGAAGCTTACATTACACCTGAAACCTGGATTTCCTATTTCTTGGTGCTTTACTTTTCTCAAGCTGAGTTGGAGATGTCTGCTGATCAAGAACTTTGAGGAGAAATGTTCTCTCCACGACCCATCTTCATTACAGAAGATGAAATCCATCAGGCCCTACTCACACTGAAATCTAATAAGGCCCCGGGCCCTGATGGCATATTGGGAGACCTATATAAAGCATTCCCTAAATGGTGGTCTCCCCTTCTTTTTTCTCTATTTAATGGATTGGCTCAAGGACTTCCGTGCCCCCAAAGTTGGCTAGGTAGCACCATATTTCCTATTTTTAAAAAGGAGAACCCTAATAACCCCAAGACGTACAGGCCAATCAGCCTAATAGATGTATCCCAGAAAGTTTTTTCCAAGATAATCCTGGCTAGACTGCTTGAATGGGTTGAAGAAAATTTAGTATTAAATGAATCACGAAATGGGTTTAGGAAGAATACGTCCACAATACAACACTGCTACGTCCTGTACCATCTGATTTGGAAATATGTTAAAGTCAGAAAATCAAACCTATATTTTTTTGTGCATTTCTCTTCAGCTTTTGATAGTATCAGCAGGAAAATTCTTTGGACAACGCTTAAGTAGTTAGGGCTGGAGACTTCCCTGTTAGATACTATCATTAGACTCCATGAAAAATACTTGAGCCAGAGTTCAATATGATCAATATGGACATGTAACTGAGAAATTCCCTATGAATGTGGGGATCAGATGGGTGTATTTTGGCGCCCATGTTATTTATCATATATATATAAATTCAATTCTGGATCAGATTACTAATTCTGACTTTCATGCTCCCAAGGTAGATGGTAGTAGGATTGATAGCCTTGTATATGCTGATGATTTGGTCCCGCTTTTTACTTCATCATTGGGCTTAAAAAGGAAACTGATGAAGTTTGAATCCCTTTGAGCACAGCAAAAATTGAGGATTAATTATTGCAAGACAAATGTAGTAATGTTTGAAAAACAAAGTAAAAACACCACCAGCTTTAAGATCCACGGTGTAAATATAGATAAGGTAAAGTACTATGATTATTTATGAGTTCGCTTCACTCATAGTCTATCCTGGTACAAACATGTGGATATGATCCAAAACAAAATAAGATCATTAGGAAATGCTTTAAAAATGTTTAATAATAAAATGGGGAAGGCCTCAGTAAAAGGAATTATGAATGTGCTAAATGCCAAAATAAGAACGAGCATGTTATACACTTGTGAAGTGTGGGGTTATGTAGAGACCGGAAGTCTACAAATCATATTAAATAATTTATATAGATACATTCTCATGCTACCACAAGGGACCCCAAAATGCATTCTATCACTGGAACTAGGCCAGCGTACCCTATCTTCTCTTATACAGGAGCAACAAATTATATTTATGCAGAAACTTTTTCTGTTTCCTGAAAGCAGATACCCAAGAATGTGCTTGGAAGAAAGTATAGGAATGGCTAACTTGGGATATGTACATCCTTGTATCTGGCTTATTGAGGAAATAATGATGCCAGCTGGCCTGGGACATCTACTGTATGAAATATATTTTAGACCTTTTGTAGAAATTAAGCAGGATGTTAATTTGAGACTTGATGCTTTGGATGAGAACTATTTGCTCTCCCAGCTTTTTATGCTTAAAACTTCATGATTTTTATAAAACATTTAAGTCTTCATGTAGTTTTGAAATATATTTATCTCTGATAACAGGTTCTAGATTAAGGAGAATTTACGCCAGATTTAGAACTGAAAGCTATACGGCTAATTATATACTGTATAGACATAAGAAAAAGGTTATCCCTTCCCCATTTTGCAAATATAGAATGGAATTAATAGATGATTTAAAGCATGTGATATTATTGTGTCCTCTTTATGAACCATCCAGGAAGAAATGGTTAGGTGAGCTTCTTGGTGGTCTCAGTCTCCCCCCTCTGACCTGTTCAGGGCGAAGGACAAGAAAATTATTGAGCTTTTGGCAAAGTTCCTTTTAACAACACACTTGTAAAATATGGATTTGTGTTATTATGAATCCTATTAAACGTGTTAGAAAGTAATAGATAGGTTTATCTTTAGTCTTCAACATGGTATTTTTGTACTGGTGTTAAGAAATATGTGTATGTTATGCTCGTGCATAATGTTTTACTTATTTGTGCTTTGGTACTTTTTGATGATGTTTACATTTTATATTGTATACAGCATGATGCCGATTGTAATGCTTGTACAGCTGGTTCTGATTAATCTATGCTTTTTGTAATATTCAAAGGTAGTGTGATTCTCATGAAAAATCCTGTGCCTGGGATGACAAACCCCACCCCCCAAGTATCAGTTCAAAAGACAGGACATATGTTAAACAGCAGATTTCTGAATGCAATTAACTTGTCAGTTTGCTTTGAAGCCAGAAACTAATATATCCATTTTATAACATCCTCAGGAAAGTCAGTTGATTGCACCCAGTGCTATAAAAAGTCCTTTGATGTCCTTGAGAGAGGATGCTGCTCATGGATGAAAGAAAGGACTTGGAAAATTACAGACTTAATTGGGAAGTCATGTGGGGAAACACGTTTTTTCTGCTGTCACCTATTAATTTACCTCCTGACACAAGACATCCTGATTGCATAATTTTTTATAAACAGAGGAGGAGGAGCTGGGTGACATCATGGAGAAGGCAGGGTCAAGACAGTGTTTTAATTATGCTGTAACATACCTTTAGAGACACACATGTTTGGCCTCTGAAAAAAGAAACATCTACAGCACTATAAGAAGATAAGAATAGATTAGATAGACAGGTCTAAGTGTATTATTGGTAGAAATGTTCACTTTTTTAAACCATATTGTTTTAAAAGATTGCATGTTTTGTGATACATGGTTCTGTGTTTACATTTTACATTTTTATCTATTTGTATTTAAACCTCTATTTTAGAGACTACTTGGTGTGCCTTTGAAATTCTTTTTCTTGACAAGAGAAGCATATATGGTTAAAGCTGACACTGTAAAAAGCTTACTGGTTTTACCAAACTGGGAAAAGGTAAGAATTTTTCCTACGGTCTTTCATAGAGTTTTTAAGGGTTCATTTTGTACACCTGGTTAGGTGCCCGTAGGCAAAGATATCTGGCATCCCCTGAAGAGCAGAATTATCTGAGTCTGTACATTGTGTACGCTAGCAAGAGGTTCACAGTTTGAATCCCTCCAGAACTTGAGACCAAAGGTTGATTCGAACCCACAAAACAGACAGGAGGGTTACCCTGTTTCTGTTTCCTGTTCACAAGACTCGCTCAGAGGTTGGCACTGTGGGAGCAGGTACAAGCCTGCTGAGTGAGTTTATGACAGATTGGTTAGCTGCGGTGTGCATAATTTGGTATTACAAGCTTTTATTGTTCAGTGTGTCAGCTTGAGACCATCAGCTCACTTGCAAAGAAAGAAAAAGGCAGTGATTTATTTTTAAAAAGGAGACAGAACTATATCACTTGGCATACAGTCAAGTTCCTACCTGTTCTATTTTTTTTCTAAAGTGCAAGTCAGAGTAGCTATAGTTAGGGGAGAAGATGGCTTCCAACTACAGCAGGCACACTGTAGACTACTTAAAGCAGTTGTGCAGGGACAGAGAAGTCCTGTTCAAGGTAAAAGCCACCAAACAGAACCTCGTGGATGACCTGATGGTAGCAGATACCCAGAGCATCAAGTCACAGACAGTGACTGAAAAGGACCGAACCTTGAGTGTGGCAGGGCTAGTGGCCAGTGCAGTGTCCAGATCTGATGAGAGGGGCAACAGGGCCACTGTCAGTGAAGGGCCACAGCAGCAGGGGAAGGTCACCAGTATTCTGGATCCAGAAGTACTCAGGCTGAAAATTGAGTTGTGCAAAATGGAGCTGGAGTTCCAGAGGGAGAGGGACCATGAACAACGGGAGGCAGACCGTGAGGCAGAGCGAGAACGCCGAGAGGCAGAACGAGAATGCCGAGAGGCAGAACGAGAAAAGAAAGACACTGACCATGAGGAGCATGAGCACCAGAGGCAACATGAACTGGAGAAGCTATGACTCCAACCACCAGCACCAGAGCAGGTAAGTGGCTTGGGTTTAACTGTGACTACAGGACTGGGTTACAAATTGAATTCCAAATTGATAGCCGAATTTAAAGAGGGGAAGGACATGGATGCCTTTTTAAATTCTTTTGAAAAAGTTTGTATTCAGGCTAAAATTACTAGAGAGTCCTGGAGTTTCCAGCTATCCCCGCTACTTACAGGGAAAGTTCAGGATGCATTGGATCAAATGCACAATGAGGACAGTGATGATTACAGCAAACTTAAAACTGCACTGTTAAAGAAATTTTAATTAACTGCTGAATCATACAGAGCTAAATTCTGTAAGCTCAGGAGAAGCCCTGACATGAGCTATGAGGAGCTAGCCATGAAACAACATCAGTTTCTAAAACGTTGGTGGGAAGGAATTGAAGCAAACTCTGTTGATAAAATTGAAAACGTGATTTTGTTAAAACAGTTTTTCTGGCCATGCCCAGCAGAGCTGAAAACCTGGCTGGAGGTCCGAGATCCCAAAACAGTGCAAGAGGCTGCTGAACTCTTGGACCGCTATGCCAAGGGCAGACCTGCTCTGATAGCGAATGGGGTGGGTGTGGCAGCGCAGAAAGGGAAAAGCACGCATTCAGCTAAAACTCTCACTGCCTCCACCAAAACCAGTTAGCCCCAGGTTTCAGAGAAAAGATTTCTCTGAGAAAAGAAATGAATGTTGGTTGTGTAAAGAAACTGTGCATATTGCCGACAGTGTCCCAAAAAGGCGAGCAATACACAACAGGGGGCTAGGAAAGAAGTGGGTTGTTTGTGTGTCCCCGGAAGCATGCCAGTGAACATGAGGGAACACATGCACTCAGTCATGGTGAATGGTGTACAGACACAAGGGTTAAGGGACACGGGGCATCCTTGACCTTGGTAAAGGGGGATCTAGTAGAGCTGGGTCAGCGTATACCCAATAAATACGTCACTGTACAGGACTTTACTGGTGAAGAGAAATCATTGCTCCTCACTAGAGTTCTCCTAAACTGAGGAGAAACAGGGGGGAACAGTGCAACAGGTGGCTGTAGCACAAACCTTAGCAGTGGATGTGATCCTGGGCAACAATCTCAAACAGGAGATGGTGTGTGCAGTTACCTGTAGCCAAGCGGCAAGGGAAAATTGTAGTTTCCTGAATCCCACAGAAGTGATTGTGGAAACCACTGAGAGGCTGGTTCCCCTGCCTGTGTCTTCTGATATGGAGACTAACAAAAAGGGGGTAGAAATTTCCCCAGTAGCAAGTAACCACACAGCTACAAAGGGTTACTCCAAAGAGGGAAGGGTGACCCATTGTCAGAGGGATGGGATTGACAGTGATCCTGAGTGCCTTGACGCTAGTGCTAGGGACCCTAGTTTAGCAACTGAAGGGGACCTATCCCATGCCTTGGGAATGTGTGAGGGGTTTGCAGGTGCTCAGAGAAGTGACCCTAGTCTAGAGAAGCTGAGGGCTTGGGCAGACTCTGACAGGGCACAGGGAGATGACAGCAGACATAAGGTTTATTGGGAAAATGGACTTATGTATACTCAGGCTGTGCAGACAGAGGGAGGGGTGCTAAGCAGGCAGCTTGTCATTCCTCAGGGGTATCGTGAGCAGTTGCTCAAGATTGCACATGATATTCCCTTGTCTGGTCATCTGGGAATCGCACACACTATGCAGCGGTTGGCCCAGAATTTCTATTGGCCTAACTTCACCCAGAAGGTGAAGGAGTACTGCTGGTCTTGTCACTGGTGCCAAGAAATAGGGAAGGTGGGCAAGAAAACCCAAGCTGCCCTGATTCCATTGCCCACAGTGGAGGAGCCATTCCAGAGGGTGGGAATGGATATTGTGGGACCTTTAAATACCACCAGCTACTCAGGGAAGAGATTCATCCTGACCGTGGTGGATTATGCTACCCGGTACAGAGGCAGTCACCCTATCCTCACTGAGGACAGACAAAGTGGCAGATGCCTTACTTGGGATTTCCTCCCGTGTAGGGTTTCTGCAGGAGGTTATCACCGATTGAGGGTGTTCCTTCATGTCGGACCTGATGAAATGTTTATGGGAGAAGTGTGGGGTGGTGCAGAGATGCACGACTCCATATCACCCACAAGCCAATGGATTTGTGGAAAGATTCAATGGTACCCTGAAGTCAATGCTCCAAGCGTTTGCTGAACAGCATGGGAGCGACTCGGAGAAATACCTTCCTCACCTGTTGTTTACATACAGGGAGGTGCCTCAAGAGTCGACAGGATTTTCCCCCCTTCAAACTCTTATATGGATGCCAGGTACATGGGCCCCTAGACTTGATCTGGGAGGACTGGGAAGGTAAGCACACCACCCAGGGAACTCTCATTGTGGATTACATCCTTAGGTTTAGGGAAAGACTG
Source organism: Neoceratodus forsteri (assembly GCA_016271365.2). NCBI lineage: Eukaryota > Metazoa > Chordata > Ceratodontiformes > Ceratodontidae > Neoceratodus > Neoceratodus forsteri. Next base: position 612,216,049 of record CM057450.1, on the reverse strand, counting down.
AAGGAGCTTATGGGGACAGCCCAGAGCAACCTGGCAGCTGCCCAACAGAAAGAAAAGGTGTAGTACAACTGCAGAGCCAGAGCTCGCTCATACATGGTGGGCCAGGAATTCATGGTCCTTATTCCGGTCTGGAAAGAAAAGCTGCAGGCTGAGTGGGCAGGACTGTACAAAGTGGCTAGGAAGGTAAATGACGTGAACTATATTATAGAGTTACCTGACCGAAGACAGACAGAAAGGATGTACCATGTCAACATGATGAAGCCATATGCAAATAGGTCTGACATGGTGTTTGCAGTGTGTAGTCCTGGGGAGGGGACGGATGAAGGAGACTCCCTTCTGGACTTACTGGAAGAAAGTAAGTGGGTCCTCAATGGAGGCAGTTAAATTGTCTCCCCAGCTGACCCCGGACAACAGCCAGGAATTAAGGGAGGTTTTAGCAGACTTTGCCCCATTGTTCAGTGCCAAGCCTGGACTAACCCCCTTAGCGACACATGATGTGGAGACAGGGACACAGATGCCCATATGGCGGACAGCATATCGGGGGTCAGAGGCTGTCCAAAAGGACATTAGGAGGGAAGTGGTGGAGATGCTGGATTTAGGGGTAATGCAGAGATCCCACAGCCCCTGGGCCTCACTCGTAGTCCTTGTGCCCAAGCCAGATGTCTCTACTCATTTCTGTGTGGACTATCATTAACTGAATGCAGTCACAAAGTCAGATGCCCACCCGATGCCCCAGATGGATGAACTCCTGGACAAGTTGGGAGGGGTGACCATTGACCTGACCAAAGGGTATTGGCAGGTAGAGTTGATGGACAGAGCTAGGGAGAGATCGGCCTTCATCACTCCAATAGGCTTATTTGAATTTAAAGTAATGCCTTTTGGAATGAAGAATGCCCCTGCCACTTTCCAAAGGTTGGTGAACCAGGTGTTAAATGGTGCTGAGGAGTATGCCATGGCATACCTGGATGACACTGCCTTCTTTAGTACCAGCTGGGAGGAACACCTATCCCACTTTAGGGAAGGGCTGGGCAGGATACAGAGGGCTGGGCTCACTGTCAAAGCCGGGAAGTGCCAGGTGGCCATGGGAGAAGTGGCATACCTCGGGCATGTGGTAGACCAGGGAGAACTCCATCCTAACCAGATAAAAATAGAGGTAATCCAGGCATGGCCCAGATTAGTAATGCAGAAGCATGTCAGGAGTTTTCTTGGGACAGCAGGGTACTATAGAAAATTTGTACCCAATTACAGTACCCTGGCTGCTCCCCTATCTGACCTGGTAATGAAAAAGATGCCAAAGAAAATTACCTGGGGACCAGCTGGTGAAGAAGCCTTTACCAGACTGAAGGATGCATTGTACAGTGCTCCTGTTTTGACAAATCCTGACTATAGCAGACCATTTATAGTTCAGACTGACACCTCAGATGTGGGTATTGGGGCAGTACTGAGTCAGACATCCAGCCATGGGAAAGATCACCCTGTAGCATATCTGAGTAAAAAGTTACTTCCCAGGGAGCAGGCATACTCCACTGTGAAAAAGGAGTGTCTTGCCATAGTGTGGGCCCTAAAGAAAGTTGGAACCATACTTGTAAGGGCAGCATTTTGTGGTACAGACGGACCACAACCCCTGGTTTGGCTGATGCAGATGGGAAAAACAATTGTAGATTGCTAAGATGGAGTCTTGCTTTACAAGGGTATGACATGACAATTCTACATAGGGCTGGAGAGAAAAATCAGAACTCGGATGGGTTGTCTCGCGTCTATGAGGAGTGAACTGATTTTGGAAGCTTATCCCATGCAGGGGATAGAACCCCCAAATTCAGTCTAGGTAGGGAGGATTGTGACACTTGTACAGCTGGTTCTGATTAATCTAGGCTTTTTGTAATATAAAAATGTAGTGTGATTGTCTGTCATGAAAAATCCTGTGCCTGGAATAACAAACCCCACCACCAGGTATCAGTTCAAAAGACAGGATATATGTTAAACAGCAGACCTCTGAATGCAATTAACTTGTTAGTTTGCTTTGAAGCCAGGAACTAATATATCCATTGTATAACGTCCTCAGGAAAGTCAGTTGATTGCACCCGGCATCATAAAAAAAAAGTCCTTTGATGTCCTTGAGAGAGGATGCTGCTCATAGATGAAAGAAAGGACTTGGAAAATTACAGACTTAATGGGAAGTCATATGGGGAAACAAGTTTTTTCTGCTGATGTCACTTATTAATTTACCTCCTGACACAAGACATCCTGATTGTATAATTTTTTATAAACAGAGGAGGAGCTGGGTGACATCATGGAGAAGGCAGGGTCATGACAGTGTTTTAATTATGTTGTAACAGGCCTTTAGAGACACACGTTTGGCCTCTGAAAAAAGAAACATCTACAGCACTATAACAAGATAAGAATACATTAAGTAGACAGGTCTAAGTGTATTATTGGTAGGAATTTGCACTTTTTTAAACCTTATTGTTTTAAAAGATTGTATGTTTTGTGACATATGGTTCTGTATTTATATTTTACATTGTTATCTATTTTTAAGTAAACCTCTACTTTAGAGACTACTTGGTGTGCCTTTGAAATTATTTTTCTTGACAAGAGAAGCATATATGGTTAAAGCTGACACTGTAAAAAGCTTACTGGTTTTACCAAACTGGGAAAAGGTAAGAATTTTTCCTACGGTCTTTCATAGAGTTTTTAAGGGTTCATTTTGTACACCTGGTTAGGTGCCCGTAGGCAAAAGATATCTGGCAACCCCCGAAGAGCAGAATTATCTGAGTCTGTATATTGGGTATGCTAGCAAGAGGTTCACAGTTTGAATCCCTCCAGAACTTGAGACCAAGGTTATTCGAACCCACAAAATATACAGGAGGGTTACCCTGTTCTGTTCCTGTTCACAATACTGTGCTCAGAGGTTGGCACTGTGGGAACAGAGGGTCTGAGCTGCTGAGTGGGGTTGTGACAGATTAGTTGGCAACGGTGTGCATAATTTTGGTATGACAAGCTTTTATTGTTCATTGTGTCAGCTTGAGACCGTCAGCTCACTTGCAAAAAAAGAAAAAGGCAGTGATTTATTTTTAAAAAGGAGACAGAACTATATCACTTGGCATACAGTCAAGTTTCTACCCGTTGTTTTTTTTTTTTCTCTAAAGTACAAGTCAGAGTAGCCATACTTAGGGAAGAAGATAGCTTCCAACTACAGCAGGCACACTGTAGACTACTTAAAGCAGTTGTGCGGGGAGAGAGGAGCCCCATTTGAGGTGAAAGCCACTAAACAGAACCTCGTGGATGACCTGATGGTAGCAGATACCCAGAGCATCAAGTCACAGACAGTGACTGAAAAGGAGCAAACATTGAGTGTGGCAGGGCTAGCGGCCAGTGCAGTGTCCAGATCTGATGAGGGGGGGCAACAGGGCCACTGTCAGTGAAGGGCCACAGCAGCAGGGGAAGGTCACCAGTATTCTGGATCCAGAAGCACTCAGGCTGCAAATTGAGTTGTGCAGAATAGAGCTGGAGTTCCAGAGGGAGAGGGACCATGAACAACGGGAGGTGGACCGTGAGGCAGAGCGAGAACACCGAGAGGCAGAATGAGAATGCCGAGAGGCAGAGCAAGAACAGAGAGACACTGACCGTGAGGAGCATGAGCACCAGAGGCAACATGAACTGGAGAAGCTACGACTCCAACCACCAGCACCAGAGCAGGTAAGTGGCTTGGATTTAACTGGGACTACAGGACTGGGTTACAAATTGAATTCCAAATTGATAGCCGAATTTAGAGAGGGTGAGGACATGGATGCCTTTTTAAATTCTTTTGAAAAAGTTTGTGTTCAGGCTAAAATTCCTAGAGAGTCCTGGAGCTTTCAGCTATCCCCGCTACTTACAGGGAAAGTTCAGGATGCATTGGGTCAAATGGACAATGAGGACAGTGATGATTACAGCAAACTTAAAACTGCACTGTTAAAGAAATTTGAATTAACTGCTGAATCATACAGAGCTAAATTCCATAAGCTCAGGAGAAGCTCTGACATGAGTTAAGAGGAGCTAGCCATGAAACAACATCAGTTTCTAAAATGTTGGTGGGAAGGAATTGAAGCAAACTCTATTGATAAAACTGAAAATGTGATTTTGTTAAAACAGTTTTTCTGGCCATGCCCAGCAGAGCTGAAAACCTGGCTGGAGGACCGAGATCCCAAAACAGTGCAAGAGGCTGCTGAACTCTTGGACCACTATGCCAAGAGCAGACCTGCTCTGATAGCGAATGGGGTGGGTGTGGCAGTGCAGAAAGGGAAAAGCACGCATTCAGCTAAAACCCTCACTGCCCCCACCAAAACCAGTTAGCCCCAGGTTTCAGAGAAAAGATTTCTCTGAGAAAAGAAATGAATGTTGGTTGTGTAAAGAAACTGGGCATATTGCCAACAGTGTCCCAAAAAGGCGAGCAATACACAACAGGGGGCTAGGAAAGAAATGGGTTGTTTGTGTGTCCCTGGAAGCATGCCAGTGAACATGAGGGAACACATGCACCCAGTCATGGTGAATGGTGTACAGATGCAAGGGTTAAGGGACACGGGGCATCCTTGACCTTGGTAAAGGGGGATCTAGTAGAGCCGGGTCAGCGTATACCCAATAAATACGTCACTGTACAGGACTTTACTGGTGAAGAGAAAACATTTCTCCTCACTAGAGTTCTCCTAGACTCGGGTGAAACAGGGGGGAACAGTGCAACAGGTGGCTGTAGCACAAACCTTAGCAGTGGATGTGATCCTGGGCAACAATCTCAAACAGGAGATGGTGTGTGCAGTTACCCATAGCCAAGCGGCAAGGGAAAATTGTAGTTCCCTGAACCCCACAGAAGTCATTGTGGAAACCACTGAGAGGCTGGTTCCCCTGCCTGTGTCTCTTGATATGGAGACTAACAAAAAGGGGGTAGAAATTTCCCCAGTAGCAAGTAACCACACAGCTACAGAGGGTTACTCCGAAGAAGGAGGGGTGACCCATTGTCAGAGGGTTGGGACTGACAGTGATCCTGAGTGCCCTGATGCTAGTGCTAGGGACCCTAGTTTAGTGACTGAAGGGGACCTATCCCATGCCTTGGGAATGTGTGAGGGGGTTTGCAGGTGCTCAGAGAAGTGAGCCTAGTCTAGAGAAGCTGAGGGCTTGGGCAGACTCTACGGGGCACAGGGAGGTGACGGCAGACATAAGGTTTATAGGGAAAATGGACTTATGTATACTCAGGCTGTGCAGACAGATGGAGGGGTGCTAGGCGGGCAGCTTGTCATTCCTCAGGGGTATCGTGAGCAGTTGCTCAAGACCGCACATGATATTCCCTTGTCTGGTCATCTGGGAATCGCACGCACTATGCAGCGGTTGGCCCAGAATTTCTATTGGCCTAACTTCACCCAGCAGGTGAAGGAGTACTGCTGGTCTTGTCACTGGTGCCAAGAAATAGGGGAAGGTGGGCAAGAAAACCCAAGCTGTCCTGATTCCATTGCCCATAGTGGAGGAGCCATTCCAGAGGGTGGGAATGGATATTGTGGGACCTTTAAATACCGCCAGCTACTCAGGGAAGAGATTCATCCCGACTGTGGTGGATTATGCCACCTGGTACACAGAAGCAGTCACCCTATCCTCACTGAGGACAGACAATGTGGCAGATGCCTTACTTGGGATTTCTCCCATGTAGGGTTTCCGCAGGAGGTTATCACCGATCGAGGGGGTTCCTTCATGTCGGACCTGATGAAATGTTTATGGGAGAAGTGTGGGGTGGTGCAGAGATGCATGACACCATATCATCCACAAGCCAATGGGCTTGTGGAAAGATTCAATGGTACCCTGAAGTCAATGCTCCAAGCGTTTGCTGAACAGCATGGGAGGGACTGGGAGAAATACCTTCCTCACCTGTTTGCATACAGGGAGGTGCCTCAAGAGTCGACAGGATTTTCCCCCTTCGAGCTCTTATATAGATGCTGGGTATGTGGGCCCCTAAACTTGATCCGGGAGGACTGGGAAGGCAAGCACACCACCCAGGGAACTCCCATTGTGGATTACGTCCTGAGGTTTAGGGAAAGGCTGATGGAGCTTATGGGGACAACCCAGAGCAACCTGGCAGCTGCCCAACAGAAACAAAAAGTGTGGTATGACCGCAGAGCCAGAGCTCACTCTTACTTGGTGGGTCAGGAAGTCATGGTCCTTATTCCAGTCTGGAGAGACAAGCTGCAGACTAAGTGGGCAGGACCATACAAAGTAGTTAAAAAGGTAAATGACGTTAACTATATCAGAGTTACCTGACAGAAGACAGACAGACAGAATGTACCATGTCAACATGATGAAGCCATATGCTAATAGGGCTGATATGGTGTTTTCAGTATGTAGTCCTGGGGAGGGGATGGATGAAGGAGACCCCCTTCTGGATTTGGTGGAAGAAAACAAGCAGGAGTCCTCTGTGGAGGCAGTTAAGTTGTCTCCCCAGCTAGCCCCAGACAAGATCCAGGAAGTAAGGGTGGTTTTAGCAGACTTTGCCCCCCTGTTTAGCACCAAGCCTGGACTAACCCCCTTAGTGATGCATGATGTAGAGACAGGGACACAGACGCCCATACAGTGGACAGCATATCAGGTGTCAGTGGCTGTCCAAAAGGACATTAGGAGGGAGGTGGAGGAAATGCTGGATTTAAGGGTAATCCAAAGATCTCACAGCCCCTGGACCTCACCCGTAGTCCTTGTGCCCAAGCCAGATGGCTCTATTCATTTCTGCGTGGACTATCATTAACTGAATGCAGTCATGAGGTCAGATGCCCACCCAATGCCCCGGACGGACAAATTCCTGGACAAGTTGGATGGGGCAACATACCTTATGACTATTGACCTGACAAAGGGGTATTGTTAAAACAGTGGTTATCTTTGGAAACATGATGTATTTTTATGTATTGTATTCTATTGATTGAATGTTTTGTTTGTATTATGTTTGTTTGTTAAATATTTTGTGTGTTTTTTAGTTTTAAACTTGTCTCCAATGAAAACGGGCAGTTTGCTCATTTGGATTTACAAGTATAAAAAATTAAAATGAAAGATGAAAAAAGGTTGAGTTAACTGACAGAGCTAGGGAGAGGTCAGCCTTCATGACACCGATAGGCTTATTTGAACTTTAAGTAATGCCATTTGGAATGAAGAACGCCTCGGCCACTTTCCAAAGGCTGGTGAACCAGGTGTTAAATGGTGCTGAGGAGTACGCTGTGGCATACCTGGCTGACATTGCCATCTTTAGTGTCAGATGGGAGGAACACCTGTCCCATCTTAGGGAACTGCTGGGCAGGATACAGAGGGCTGGGCTCACTGTCAAAGCTGAGAAGTGCCAGGTGGCCATGGCTGAAGTGGCATACCTCGGACATGTTGTAGGCCAGGGATAGCTCCATCCAAATCAGGTAAAAATAGAGGTGATCAAGGCATTGCCCAGAACAGAAATGCAGAAGCAGGTTGGGAGTTTTCTAGGGACAGCAGGGTACTATAGGAAATTTTTACCCAATTAGAGTGCCCTGGCTGCTCCCCTATCTGACCTGGTAAAGAAAAGGATGCCTAATAAAATTACCTGGGAACCAGCCTGTGAAAAAGCCTTTACCAGACTGAAGGAAGCACTGTGCAGTGCTCCTGTATTGACAAGTCCTGGCCATAGCAAACCCTTTATAGTTCAGACTGATGCCTCAGACGTGGGTATTGGGGCAATACTGAATCAGACATCCAACCAAGGGAAAGATCACCCTGTAGTGTACCTGAGTAAAAAGTTACTTCCCAGGGAGCAGGCTTACTCTACTGTGGAAAAAGAGTGTCTTGCCATAGTGAGGGCCCTAAAGAAGTTAGAGCCATACTTCTGTAACCCCTTGTTACCCGGGGTTACTAGAATCCCAGTAAGACCTAGTGGTAGGCAGGGAAGGCAGCTTGTGAAACTCCAGTTAAATGGGTTTCACACTGTCTCACTCTGTTCTCAGTCTCAGCTGAGACTGAGGGATGACATCACCAATAGAACTTTCGCAGCTGCATAAGCCACATTGGAATCTGCAGCAGAGGGAGTTAGATAGAACGTTGGGAGTTTTCAAAGTGTGAGTCTGCAGTTTGGTTTTGAAGAGTAAGGTGTGCTCAAAGTGGTGGAGACCACTGTTTGGGTCTCAGTGACCCTCCCTCCAGGGGGGGATGTAAAGATCCCTATGCAGATTCCTGGGACAATCCCCTTAATTCTGCCAGGAGGAAGAAAAGCTGCCTATTCAGTTCAGCCTTTGTTTGAAAAGTTGGAAGATTTGTGATTCACCTGTGGGGCACCTACAACTAAAGGGTGAGTGTTTGCTCTAACATGAGAGGGCAAAAAAATGTGTTTCTTCAGCCTAGGACATGTGAGGAAATCTAGGAAGTGAGCTACAATTTGGGAAGCCTATAGGACTAGGTCAAACAAATGGAGTAGTGTCAAATGCTAGAGTGTTGTGTGATTTCAAGTAAATTGTAGAGGGGATGCGACAGTTCGTCTACCATTTAATCTACATTCAGAAGTTTCAGTTTTTCAGAGAAATGGCCGGGTATGGGCTGTGGGAGCTGGAGGTGGGCACACCCCCCATCTTTAGTAACCAGGTCCACCTCTACGGATTTCCGCTGTGGTTGCTACTTTGCCTCATGCACTTGGCCAGTGATGAGGGAAGTACCCAGATGTGGGGTTGCAAAAGGAAAAATCTCTTTAGGAGTTGCAGACTCTAAGTGGTGTGGGGAGCCAAGACAGGATAATTGGTTCATTCTTCCAATGGACCGTGGATAAAGTGGCCGGCGGGGGAGTCGGGCCAGTCGGGCTGTGTACCCAAAGCGCGTGCAAGTCTGGGCTGTGTGCCTGGTGGGTCCAGAGCCTGAAAACAGTATAATTGGTTCATTCTTCCAGTGGACCGCATTGTAGTCTCTAATCTGCATTACCAGTAAATGTAGCCCCATGGGGGTCTGTCTATGCTTTGTTTTGTTCAGCTAGTTTGTGAATAAAAGTCACATTGAAGAATCCCATTCCTGGTTCTGGACATTACAGTTATTGCTTCCTGTGTTCGGATTTACTTGGGTGCCCCTGTGCAGAGTAGCCAAACCTAGGTCCCCCTTTGCAGAGTAACCTCATCCTCCCCGAACCCAGGTCCCCACCAGGTAATGCTGTCAGCTTCAACAGCATGCCACCTGTCGTTTTAGCAAAAAGGCAGGGGTGAGGGGTTACACTTATATGGGCAGGATTTTGAGGTACAAATGGACCACAACCCCCTGGTTTGGCTGACCCAAATGGGAAAAACTAATGGTAGACTAGTAAGATGGAGTCTTGCCTTGCAACGGTATGACATGATGATCTTACATAGGGCTGGAGTGACCAATCAGAACGCTGATGGCCTGTCGCGTGTATATGAAGAATGAACTGATTTGGGAAGCTCATCCCATGCAGGGGATAGAGCCCCCAAATTCAGTCTTGGTGGGGAGGAGTGTGATGCGTGGCCAACTGGTTACGATTGCTGGATGATATTTGTAATATAAAAAAATAGTGTGTGATTGTCATAATGTGCCATGGGAGCCCCCCAGGTCAGTGAAGTGCCAAGTGACCTGAAACCAGGAGGTAATTAAAAAAGACTAGAGAGACTTAATTAAGGGTCTCCTGTTTTTTGTTGTAATTAGAAATGACCCCGCTGCCAGGATATAGGGCTCGTACACTTTTATGACGTCTTAGAGGAAAAACATGTTATACACTATGGTGTGAAAAGTCATAAAAATCCTTTGATGTGCCCTGGGAATAGGAACTGCTCGAGATCAAAGAGGGGATGTTAATTAAGGAATCATATTGGTAAAAATTAGTTTTTGCTGAAGTCACAGTATTTAAAATATCTCCTGACAGGAAGATCACTGTTTGTATAATTTTCATATTCTAAAAGAAGGAGCTAGATGACATCATAGAAGAGCATGGAAACACACAGTTTTAAATTGTATTCTGTGTTTCAACTGAGTGACATATCTGTTTGGACTCTTGAGAAATAAGATCTCTGACCTAACTTAAGCACTGCATAGAGGTAATACATTAGATAGAAAAAGTCTAACTGTATGTTGGTAGGAGTTTGTCTGTAGTTTTCTTTGCTTTTCTTTTAAGTGATTGTATGCTTTGTGATATATTGTTCTGTGTTTACATTTAACATATTTTTATCCATTTTTAAGTAAATCTTTTATTCCAAAGACTGCCTGGGTGCGTCTTCAAATTTCTTTTTGCATGTGACGTATAGAGGGTTAAGACTGACAAAAACTGTTCAGATCTTGATGGTGTTACTAAACTGTGAAAAGGTAAGAATATACCTAACGTCTTTCATAGAGTTTTAAGGGTTCATTTTGGATACCTGGTTAGGTGCCCTTAGGCGAAAGATATCTGGCATCCCCCTGAAGAGCAGATTATCTGAACCTGTACATTTGGGTACGCTAGCACAAGGGTCACAGTTTGAATCCCCTCAGAAGTTGAGACCAAAGGTGATTCAGACCTGCAAGCAAGCAGGAGGGTTACCCTGTCTGTTACCTGTTCACAATACTGCGCTGAGAGTTTGGCACTGTGGGAGCAGAGGGCCTGACCTGCTGAGTGTGTTTGTGACAGTGTGAACTAATTCTAGATGCCAAAGACCTTTGCCAATCAATAATCAAACTGGGCTAAAGACTATTAATATTTTTGAGGGACAGCAAGAATCAATCAGAAGCAGGGATCCTCAAGTGAGACCCCAGGGACTTTGGGCAGTTTAGACAGTCTTTCTTGGGCTCTGCTTGAGTTGAGAAGGGCTCAGTGCTGTGTGTTGGAAAGTCAGGAGGCCTTTTACAGGACTCAAGTGGGAATCGAATTGTCTGAGGATTGAAGTAAAAGAATTTTCTCAGCCTGAAGGAACTGTGTATTGTAGCTGAACCTTTAAGTCAGTTTGGAGAAAGCTCCTGGTGTTTTGAAGACTCGTTCTTGCAGTGAGTCTGCATCAGCGAGGAGAGACCCTGAGCTGTAGAAGGGGAAATTGGAACTGTGTGTGCCAGAGCTAACAATTGGCACTACACCTGAATCTGAGGACTTTGAAAGGAAACTGTTTTGCAGGTGTCCAGTGTTTCAGGAGCCTGTAGCTTGCTGAAAAACAGCAGTGAAAAGGCAGCGGTTCAATCCAGTAACTGTAAGTCACTAGCCAAAGGCTGCTGGAAGGTAGAAATTAGGAGAACTTGTTTGCTGCACACTGGAACTGTTGGTTCCTGCCCAGGAAGAACATGAAAGCTGAAAGTTGTTCACAGCTGCAACTGGGTCTGGGAGCCAGGTAGGGAACCTGCCAACCCCTACTGAGTGAGGCAGACTTGGCTGCAGGTGGCCACAGGCGTGAGCCTAAATGCTGGGGTACTCCAGACCTATTGGGGAGCCGGACTGTGGAGTCAGTCCTGGGTCTTGATTCCTTGTGGCCTTGTTGGCCTTGTGCTTGGGCTCTGCGATCTGGCCTGTGAGCAGGCTGAAGGGGACAAGCTGCAAGATCTTCAAGCAAGTCCTAGGTCGACCAACATTTTTCTGCCCTGTTTGTTGCCCTCTCTGAAATTGATTGAGTGATCCCTGGACTTCCAGAACCTACTGTGCCAGTAGTTGAATCCCAGTGCTACAGGACCATGAGTAACCCAGGGCTTGTCCTGTCAAAATGGAGTAAGAGAGTTTAAGATTGTTAGCATCCTAGGAAAAAGTTATTTGAAGGGCCCCAACTCCGGCCAAGCCACGGCATCTAGCAGGCCTGCATTAAGTCTGGGTACACAGCTAGGACTATCAGGGTATAAGGGGATTACACTGGCACCAGTATGGGTGGGAATGGTACGTGTTCTGACCCACAGGCTTTCTTTAACCCAAAATAACCAAACTTCCTTTTAACAGTACCCCCTTTCCTAGTCCTTCCCTCTAAAATAAAGCTGTGGTTTGTTTGTTGTAAATTCTGTTTTGTGGGCAATTTATAGTATTAGCTGCTAAGTACTGTATACAGTATGTGTTTTACATTATTGGTGCACAGCATGGTAACCAGTGTGTGGGGTGTTTGGAAAGGGAGGTGGGTAGGTATGGCATGCCAGGGGGGTGTACCACTCAAACACCTGTCCCACTGTTACTTTACTCTGGGTGGAAGCAAAGCATAGTGCTACTTTCTTTCCATTCTGGGATAGAACCCCCAAACACCATCGCAAGAGAACCCAGGCCCCTTAACCTGTGTGGTAGTCAACAGGTGGGGGTAGTAGCCCACTGACCCATGGCACCTGGGCTACATACAGTACATGTTGAGATCTTTCTGTCTCTCCTCATAGGGCTGCTTAGGCAAACCCTGCATTATTTTAGTTGCCCTCCTTTAGGCTACCTCCACCCTATGTATTTCCTAACGTGTGGGCTTCAAAACTGGACACAGTACTCCAGGTGATTTCTCACCAGTGAATGACATGGTGGCAACACCACTTCCCTCCTTCTGCTGGGGATCCCCTTCCTATGCACACCATCATTCCACTAGCCCAGCCCACTGCTTTGTCACACTGCTCTGCCACTTTATGGTCCTCAAATATGATAACCCCAAGATACTTTTTCCTGTTTAGTGACTGCCAGTACCTTTCCCCAACATCCTAGGCTCAGTCCATGGGTTCCTATGCTCTAGGTGCATGATACTGCGCATCTGGGAATTGAACCCCAACTGCTATGCTTTTGGCCCTTCCGTAAGTTTCCGTAGACCCCTCCACATTCCTGCTGTTCAGCATTTTCCTCAACCAGCTCCCCTACTCCAGCCAGGGATGCATACTACTCTATGCAGATGACACAGTCCTGTTTCCCAGTGATCCTGACCCTAGAAAATTGGAATGCAACTTAGAGAGAGATTTCATGAAAGGTGAGAAGTGGTTCAGTGAGCATAAACTAATTGGGGCCTATTCACTAAGGGAATTCGCTATGCGCAGAATGGACGTAAATGTCGGCGCACAGCTGCGCACCATGCAACAGTGTGGAACACAGTATGCGCGACACAGCCTGACACACCCCCAGGAGGCCGGGGCAGAGACAGAAGAGGAGCACAGCTACACGCGGGAGCAGGCCGCAGCCTGCGCAATGTGATGAGAACAGCCCTTGACCCCACCATAAAAGGCGCTGCAGACACACAATGTGACAGCAAAATGCATGGTGCGGAAGAGGCATGTCTGAAGATGGCGCAAGCAGCACACACAGGAGAGGGGAAAGCCCCGCCGGTGGACGCGGCATGGGCAGAGGTGGTGGTGGGAGGCACCAGCAGTCCTCGAATTTCACGGGGCAACAGCTGGCCATCCTCAATCACCGAGGTCAGGCAGCACTGTGACGTGCTGTTCCCCACCAGAGACCAAGGCCAAGATATGGCTGGACCTGCAGGCAGCCATCAATGCCGCAGGAATGAAGGCATGCACATTTGTGGCAATCAAGCACAAGTGGCATGACCTCCGGTCCCAGGTGAAGCGGCGGCTCAGCCAAGCACACCGTTCGCAGGTCACCACAGATGGTGGACCGCCACCCACAGACCCTCCCCTTACACCCATTGAGTGCCTGGTCGCCAAGACCATTAACGATGTAGTGATGGACAGGGAACCTGAAGGACTGGACAGCATGCCTGGTACATGCAACGCAGACATGCACAGGGTACAACCACAGCCAGTGAAACAGGTAACAGTGATGGTCAGTAACAACCTGTCTTGTCTATCCCCACAGTACCTGATGCAGATGGAGCTGGTGAGGGACCATCCTGCCCAGGTATCGACCAGGGCAACAACATGCAGAGGGCAGGTGGAGATGCTGGTCACACAGACATAGTCACCGGTGTCACTCTTGTCACACACAGGTACACAGCAGCACAAACCACCGGACACACAGGGGGATGACACCCAGCCTGCTGCTGTGCCACAGGACAGCCAGGGTGCCGAGAGTGGACAGACCCAGGAGTGGCAGGACTGTGAGGAAGATTGTGGACCTGGCACAGGAGGAGGCCCAGTAGAGGACGGTGGTGCAGAGGAACAGGAACACAGCACACCCACCATGCAGCAGGCACCAGTGCGGGGGGACAGCACCCCACCCAGACCAACAGCAATGGAGGATGTGTCCGGTGGTACAGGCAGCACAGGTGCACAGGAGGATGGACATGGCGATGCACCTGAGGCACCTCCATAGCCGCCGGGAACACAGGATGGGGATGACAGGGACACTGATGTCCCACCGCTGAGGCACCACCATCTGGGTGCAGGTGGGTCGCTCCTCACCACCTACTACATAGACCTCCATGGGCTGGAACGTGACTGCCTGCAGGTGAGATGCGAATGCACAGAGGCAGTGAGCAGCCTCATGGAGGTAATGGCGGCAGCCGCGTGTGGGTGCAGGAGCGGATCGCAGAGGACATCACCACGGGAGTGAGGGCACAGGAGCTCCTAGCCAAAGGGGGTGGCCTCAGGTGCCACAGGGGCAGACGGCCGATGCACTCCTTGCCATCACAGCCCACCTTGCCACCCAGCAGGCATGGCCTGCCACTGAGGCAGAACCCATGGCCCCAGACACCGCGATGGTCCCAGCGCCTGTGGCACCATGGGAGCAGAGCGATGGGGTTGAACTGGTGGCACAGGCAGACATGGGGTCCAGTACACACCCTTGGGTCCCAGCAATCACACCACATACAGGCGGCAAGGGGTGGTGCAAACCCCAGCAACGCAATGTGAACAGCGGTGGCCAGGAGGGAGCACAGCCATGGAGCAGTACAGCATCTGCCTGAGGCACACTGAGAGGCAGGGCCAGGCAATGTTCATGGGAGGCACAGGCAAATGTCATGATACACATGCACCAGGCACTGACACATGCACCCTCACACCCCCACAGCACGTCCCCTAGCCACACCCCATGGACCAGCACCATCCAGGAAGGGCGTTGGGTGCACTGCACCCTGCCACAGCTGCCACAACACACTGTACAGTGGCATGACACAGAACCACCACACTGCATGCACCATGTGCACTGCCACGACAGCTGGCATGTCACTATGGCATGGCCCTTGCACCAGATACCAGGCATGTAGCCCAGTGCTGCACGTAGCCGGTGCACCATGCCTGTGGATCAGTGGCCATGGCCGTAGCGTGGTGCATGCCCATACACCTGCCAGCTCAGCCATGTGCTGTCATCATTGCCAGCATATGTACAGACTCACTGACCAAATGTGCCATGGGCCATATGATGGCGCACGGCCCTCCCAGCAATGCATCCCACTGCATCGTTCTCCATGAGCGGTGTCCCCATGCCCTCCCCAGTCAGTGCCAGTCCACAGAGTGGCTGTGGTGACTCCTCTCTGCCCCCCTCTGGGTCTCCATCCTGTGGCATGGGCAACCTGTGGTGCATGCATATGTTGTGCAGTATGGCACAGGCAGTGAATACTCTGCACGCCATCCCTGGTGCAAGCATCATCAGGCCGCCTGTGTGGTCCCGGCATCGGAAGCACATCTTCAGCATCCCTATCATGCGCTCCACGATGCCCCATGCCCACGTGTGCACCGCATTGAATGCAGCCTCCACCAGGTGCTGTGGTGCCAGGTATGGCATCATCAGTGTTGTCATCAGGGGGTATCTGCCGTCACCTGTAGGGAAGAGTGGACAGACATGGTTAGTGGTGTGGTGTGCCACGTGTTGCCACAGAGGATGCACCTGTGCATAGGGCCTCACCCAGCAACCAGCCATAGCCCTCAGGCTGATGTTCCATGTGGTGTTTCAGGGCACTGTTGTCGTACATGTAGGTGTTGTGGCATGACCCCGGGTATCGTGCCAGGACATTTGTGAGGTTGCCGTTGGCATCGCACACTGCCTGGCAGTTGATACTGTGGTATCCCTTGCGGTTCCTGTATGCTTTCTCGTTGACTGTCAGCACTAGGATGGGTACATGCATGCAATCAATTGCACCTATGGTGTTCAGCATGCCAAACACATCAAGGTAGCCACCCTTGACCGTCCTGACTTCTGCAGCAGCTGTGGGAAGGTGATGTGCCTGTCCCGGTGCCTCACCAGGGTATCGGTCACCTAGTGCAGTACCAGGGACACGGACACCTGGCACACCCCAGTCATGTCGCCCATCACCCACTGGAATGTGCCTGTGGTGTAGTACTGCAGGGCACACAGAACCTTGGTCTCCATGGTCATCGCCCTGGAGTGCCATGTGGCCGGAGTGATCTCTGCCTCCAGAAGCCCATAGAGATAACGTAGGGTGCCGTGGTCAACCCTGTATCTCTGTAGGAGCTCTGTGGGGTGCAGTGATGAGGCATTTAGTTATGGCCAGAATGTCTGTCTGCAGCTGTGCCCTGGCACACCATTCAGCATCTGTCTCCTCAAGGAGGACAACATGTAATAGTGCCCCTGGGCACATCTCATGCCTCCGTTGTTTGCGTCCACTCCATGGAGTTGCACGTCCACACATGTGTGCCGTGCATGGCATGCGGTGCATCGCACATGCCCTTATGGGCGTGGCATGGACATGTGGCATGCGTGCGTGCACCACACGGTGCACCATTTATTCTTCATTGGAGATGGTGGCGGCAGCTCCACCTATGAAGCGGGTGTCGTTTGTGGCAGGGTCACCCTGCCACATTGGCTGTACCAAGTGGTGGATGCCACATACCAGGATGGGATCCCGGATGTGAGATCTGGAAGGTCACAGAGTGGTGTCAGGTGGGTGTCCACTGCACTGGCCATGTGGCTGGGGGGTCCCATGCAATGGGCATGACTGGTTCTCACTGTCTCTGTTCTGTTCTGCAGGGGACCCAGTGTCGGAAGGTGGTGCTGGTCCTGGAGCACCGAGAGGTGGGTGGGCCAGGCCTGGCCTGTGTGGTGACCCCACAGTGGAGGTTGGCATAGAATCCACCATGGCACCTTGATCTGTGGAGCAGCATGGAGGATTATATGTACCGGGATGAGGATGGGGATCTGTGGGCCATCCGTGCCCCATCCAAGGTAGGTGGCCTGTGGCTGCCTGTGTATGTGTGTGGGGGGGGTGTGGGTTGGTGGCATTGGCATGGTGGGGCTGTTGCATGCTACTGTGGCACTGATGTTGGTCTCCTCTGTCTGCTCTTCTCACTGCTGTGTTATTGTGGCCCTATCAGGCACCTGGTTCTGGAGAAGAGGGCCTTCACGGACCCCCTTCCCTGAGCTGACACCTTCCACCAGCTTGGACCTGCCCTCGGAGTAGGACTCAGATTGAGGGGTTACCCGTACAGCAACCCCACCCCCCCGGGACTGTTTGCCTTGTGCCGTGTTTGCAGCACTATGCCCTGTACTGGGAACCCACAGTATAGCCATGTATTACCTATCCGGTCTCAGTATTCGGTTGCATGAGTGGTGTTGTGTACGTTTGTGTGTGCGTGTGTGCGCATGCGTGCATGCGTGTGTGTGTGTGTGCGTGTGCGTGTGCTGCTTAGCACAGGTGTGGGTGGGCATGTGCACTATACACAGTTCTGTACAGTTTACTTGTGTGCCTGCCACATACCTTTTGTCTTGCTGCTGGCGGTTACAGTACGATCTGTGGTATATGGGTTGGTGTGGTCCACTGAGTTGTGTCTCTGTTTACACCTCTGCTGTTTCAGTGACTGTTATGTGTTTAGCTCTCTCAGGGCTTGGGGACACTTCTACCAGCCTTCCGACCCATCTGATAGGGGGTGTCGTTTGGGGTGGTTGTGTCTGCTTTCGGCTGGGGGTGTGTGACTGTTTGTGACCGTGTATGTGGATGTTTATGGCTGCACCCCTGCTGCTTGGTGCTGCCCCATGCTGCTTGGTGCCCCGCTTCACCATCTGTCCCCCATCTGCTGTACCCGTTTCTGTCCTGCATGCCCGTATATTGGTGCACTGTGCTGTTGCTGGCCACTTTTGGACAGGTGTTACCTGTGCGATGGTGGCATGTGGCCTGTGCCCATCCTGTGTTGTGGCACTGTCACCGTGCACTGCGTTGGTGCATGCATGGCTGGCATGTGAGGCTGCCAGGGCCTGGCCCCCATTTACTGCCTCGCTGTCCACTCTCGCCTGTGTGTGCACCACGTAGGGCTGTTTGTGGCTGGTTTCTGCCTGCGTACTGTGCTCATGGGATGGCCATACCCTTCCACTGTAACTGGCATTGTGCATGTGCATCATCTGTCCTGCATGTGCCACTTACACAGCTCCACCCCTCTGCTGCTGCATAGGCTCCTTGCCATGCAGGTTCTCGCTGGTGCACTGCACATGACTCTACATGCTGTTTGTGTATGCCACGCACTGGTGGCTTCCATGCATTCCACACATACACACTTGTACATGTGGTTTGCATGGGGTGCGTAGCATTGATGAATAGGCCCCATTATGAATTACAAGAAAACTAAAACAATAATGTTTACCAGCACCAGAAGCAGGCATAAATCCTACCAGCATTTTAAATATGTTGGGGTAACAGTGGACAGCACCTTGTCCTGCACCCAACACATCCACAACACTGCCAAGGCTGTCAAAAAGCATATTGGTCTGCTTTATAGACATAAGAATAGCCTTACCACAGAGGCCCTTAGCCTTGCTGTCCTAAGCTCCGTGGTCTCACTTGTAGACTACGGCCTAATTATCTATGGTTCTGCTACTGATACTACACTTCACCATCTCAAAGTGGCATTAAACAAAGTTTGCTGGCTTGTATCAGGAGCTGCTCGGCTTGCACACATGTGCGACCTGTATGCTCAGGCAAACTGTCTCCAGTTCGCAGATAGGCTGAAGTACCAATCCTGTATTATGGCTAAAAAAGTTAGTCTTGGACTGGTACCACCTGTGGTTCAGAAACTTCTCACCCCATAGGTATCCAATCGCTGTACCAGAAGCTCTGATACTTTGATTTTTAACATACCACACTTCTACAAGGTCAAAGGTCCTTCACGCACCAAGCCCCAAACTGGCTCAATACTAATGCCCCAGACATCACAACTTTGGGCGCTATAGGCCCTTTTAAATGAATGCTTAGAAACCATCTAATTGTGAATTCCAGCTCTGATTCCTTTCCATAGCTCAACTCTGGCTATTAATGTCTGGACCTAACTTTCCTCACTCTCGCATTCCCCACCTGTTTCTCATCCTCTCCCTCCCCCTCCCTCCCTCCTCCCCCCATATATATTTTGCCTGCCTCACTCCCTTTCCCCCTCCACCCCACAACCCCACTGACCTTACAACCTTGGCTGCCTTCAGCTTCCTTGCTTGGAGTAGCCTTTCTCTTCTCTTCTTTCACCTGATGCCTCCTGGGTAATAATTGGTATATATTGTAAAATGTTGACGCTTTCCCGTGGTATTTTATTGCCTATGTTAAAATCTGTAACATTTTCTTTGTTACTAATGATTCCTTGTTACTGTTTGTTTCCCTGTATTGTCTCAGTCCTGACGTGGAACCTATGTAATGAGTTTATTCTCAAAGGTGTAAATCCAAGATCATAATAAATAAATAAAAACATTCTTTTTAACCCTCCTGAGTTCCACCCTATTGTAGATTGTGATATAATCTGCAAAAAGGCATACCTTTCCTTGCAGTTCATCTACAATGTCTTCTATGTTGACATTGAAGAGGACTGGTCCTAGTACCAAGCCCTGTGGTACCCCATTGATCACTCTCCCATCATTAGAGTGAGAGCTGCTAACTACCACCCTCTGTGTTCTATCCATCAACCAATTTCTAACCCAGTTTATCACTTTGGTTTCCAACCCAAGGCTGCTCAGTTTCTTTACAAACCTCATGTACGGTAAAGTGTCAAAGGCCTTGTTAAAGTCCAGATAGGCCACATCCACTGCCTTCCCCTGATCTATTTCCCTGGTCACCCCTCCCTGATCACCGTGTCAAAGAAATCTGTCAGATTCATTTGGCATGACCTTTGCCCTGTGAATCCAAGCTGCCTCTCATGTTGCATCCCACTGAATTCGAGATACTGTATCAGTCTTTCCTTCAGTAGGATGTCCATTAATTTCCCCACCACTGAAGTAAGACTGACCAGCCTATAGTTGTTAGCCTTCTCCCTGCTACTGCTATTATGCAGCAGGACCACACCAGCCCTTCTCCAGTCCTCTGGAACCATGCCCATTTCCAGTGAGCTGTTGAACAAGGCTGCCAGTGGGGCACCTAGTACCTCCCCAAGTTCCTTTGGCACCCTTTAACGTATCCCATGCAGTCCCATAGCCTTGTCCAGCTTCAGAGCTGCAAGTCCCTTCTGGACTCTTTTCTCTGAAGATGGACATGGGTGCACCTCCTTGGTGGACGCAAGTTTACTAACTGTTGTCTGCCTATGACAAACACTATAAAATATTGATGACAAAAAAAGGAAACTTGCTCAGTTCCTGGGGAGTACATCTTCATCTATATACAACAAGTTGTGTTAAGTATTGTCCCTTTTGTTTCTTACTGTTACTGCATTCCTGGTATTCAGCAGCACGTATTCCTCTGAGCAGCTTATTTCTTTGTCCCTCTACATTTCTGTAATGCATACATTGATATATAGTTTTTACACTGATGTATTTGTAATGACCAATATCTCTGCAACTGTACTTGCTAGATGCTAGCACTGTACACTGTTGAAGTACAGCATCAGGTTCAAGCATGTAAGATGCAACTATGTAAAACTGGTGTATCGATAACATAAATGCTGTATCAACCTGCCACTGACATGTTGCTATGACACCATACTCTCATTTAAAAAAGTCAGTTCATAGCCATTACAATTCCAAAGCTAGCCCATTCTACAGATAAGGTCTGTAAAAAGGGCTAACTTTGGAACCATAAGGACAGTCTAAGAACTGTATGGTGTATAAATGAAAGCTAGGAGTAAAACTGACATAGCCGTGTCATGTCAATGCAGTTTTCATTCATCAGTGCACATCAAATTAGGTGTCAAAAGGTTGGGTTAAGTGAAGGTGGAGAACACTTGATATAATATTGGCCACTGTATCGGATGTTATGGTACTGGTGGTATTTTGTTAGGGAGATCTACAGCCTTTTTTTCCCTAATTTTGTACAGTGTAAACCTTTATGCAAGGTGACTTACCCCTCCTATGCCACCTCCCACACCGCCCATAATGTTGATGGACTGAATGTTCACAGTCCCACCAATGAACACTGAGTTGACTCGTTCGACAGGGATGCGGTGCTTGTACCCATAGAAGCGTGATCCATTCACGTACACCTGGAGGGCAAGAAGAGCAACATGTGAGAATGGGATTTAATCTGTGCTACTATTTTAAAGAACATATCTTACTTGAGTCCCACTAGTCACTAATATATATATATATATATATATACACACACACACATATACACACACACGCGCATACATACATACATACATACACACACACACACACACATATACACACACATACATACATACACACACACACACACACACATATATATACACACATACATATACACACACACACACACTATATTTTTAAATCCCTTTTCCCAATCTGTGGTAGAAACTCCCATTAAAGGTACTTATTAATTCATTAATAAACATTTAATAGTTTAGTCCACCCCTGAAGTTGATATGCACATTACATGCACACCAGTCTATTCATTGACCTTTAGCTCTCTAGGGTAACCTCATGAGTTGCAACATTTCGCTTCCATGAGGGTCCCAAAGGAATAACACACTTGATCATGTGAGGCTCACTGATAGAGAGGGTATCCCCCCTTACCCTAAAAATATAATTTAAAAAGGGGAGAAAACAAGATTATGATTTTTTTTTAGCTATTCCACATTCTCTGTCACCAGTCAGTAATGACCATCTTCTGCCAGCATTAGATACAGGGATAATAGGAGAGCAACACTTAGAAGTTAAGAATTGGTGTTCACGGTACGAGCGGGTCGCCGAGGTCGGTCGGGGAGGAAGAGGATTGAGCAATCGAAGGACAGCTCTCCTCTCCTGGGGAGGGTGACTTGGCAGCCACACCAAATAACTGCCCCCAGGTGAGAGCCTGGGGGTAGAATGTGATAGGGTACCATTGGAAAGGTGAGTGCTGTGGGACTCCGCAGCATGCGTACGCCTTCACGTGCGCACACTGATGTGTAGCACCCTAGCAATGGGGAGGATCAGGAGAAAATGGAGGAAAAGACTTCCATAGTGGCAGATGAAGAATCAACCTCCCACAGGCTCCACAACGGTGGCTGGACAGCCGGTCCTGTGGCTAGGATAGCTCCTAACAGTAAGACCCCAGAGGAACCAGGTGAGAGGGCTGGGGGGTTCAGCAGATGGCAGCTGCAGGGGAGAAAGAGGCAAAAAGTGTAAATAAATAAATAAAAAAGAAGCTAAGAGTTGCACAATGAAGCAATAATTTCCCAAGGATTCTTGGAACATGGCACAGGGATAATAGGAGAGCAACACTAACAAGCTAACAATTGGTGTTCGTGGTGCAAGCAGTTTGCTGGGGTTGGCTGGGGAGGGAGAGGATTGAGCATCCAAAGGACAGCTCTCCTCTCCCATGGAGGGTGACTTGGCAGCCCCACTGAATAACTGCCCCCAGGTGGAGGCCTGGGGGTAGAATGCAATGGGGGTGCCAATGGAGGGGTGAGTTCTGAGGGACTCCGCAGCATGCATACGCCTTCACGTATACACACTGACGTGTAGCGCTGCAGCAATGGGGAGGATCAGGAGAAAATGAAAGAAAAGACTCCCACAGCAGCAGATGATGGATCAACCCTCCTCCGGCTCTACACCGGTGGCTGGACAGCCAATCCTGTGGCTAGGATAGCTCCTAATGGTAAGACCCCAGAGGAACTGGGAGACGGGGCTGGGTGGGGTTAAGCAGATGACAACAGCTAGTTAGAAAGAGGCGAAAAGTGTAAATAAAAAAAAAAAGCTAAGAATTGCACAACAAAGCAATAATTTTCTCAAGGATTCTTGGAACATGGCAAGATGGGATTTAAGAGCTATACATAGTCGCCACATGCGCTCTTCATACCTCATAAATGTCATCCCTCACATGGATCACCATCTCAAAATTCTCTCCTTTCTTGAATGGCATATCTTTCTTTTTCTCCTCACCGCCCCAAGAGTTTCCCTGAAAAGTGTTGAAGATCACTCTGTCTTTTCCTTCATAGCGAGGGTTAACATGTAGGGCAACGTCAGCCCCCTGGTGCTGCCCACATGCAAGGTTTACAGTAAACCTAGGAAAGGCAGAAAAAAAAATCTTTGCATGTCTTTCATTTATTTTATTTTGCTTTAAAGGCTTTTTAAATGCATTTCCCCCCAACTTGTTCATTTATTTTCTCTCATGGCTCCTCTCCTTAGAGTGGTGTCTAGCACTGGTGCCACAGCAACATCCACCGCTGGCAAGGCATGGGTGGTGGGAGTGGGCACAGTCACCACTATGAGCAGCCCTACAACATCATTCTGTCAATTCAACAATACTTGCACAGGGGATATGGTACTTCAGTGACCAGCAGCCCAAATGTCTTGCAAGCACTGGTAGGGCACTGCTGGGCAAACCTTTCAACTGTTCCTCATATCAACACTCAGAAGCCCTCTGTTCCAAATTTGGGAGGGTGCCATCATCCACTATCCACAGATACTTTAAAGAAGAAATCCAGGTTACTCTGCTCAGTCAGAAGTAAGCATTGTGAACATGAAAGACCTTCTTCCTATTGCACTCTGAGCTTCTGCCTCAGTATGAAACTGTATCCTACATTTTGTCTGTCTTTCCTACAGCATCCCACACTTGAGCGATGAAAGGTTGAGCGGTATGCTGCAGTGAGGAACTCTGAAATAGCCATGGGTGTAGCTGTGAACACAGGAAACCATCATGGCATCACTTTGAATTAAGGGGCCTAAAAATATTTAAGAAAAATGATATTATAAAATGGACCATAAAATCCTGTAATCTCGTTGGTCAAAACACATCACATGACCTTTTTTCAACCACACACCTCTCTGGAGCTACATATTTTTGTGGCAAATAAATGTGTAACCCCCTTGTTACCCAGGGTTACTAGAATCCCAGTAAGACCTAGTGGTAGGCAGGGAAGGCAGCTTGTGAAACTCCAGTTAAATGGGTTTCACACTGTCTCACTCTGTTCTCAGTCTCAGCTGAGACTGAGGGATGACATCACCAATAGAACTATCGCAGCTGCATGATCCACATTGGAATCTGCAGCAAGGGAGTTGGAATAGAACGTTGGGAGGTTTGAACAGATTCAGTCAGTTTAGTGTGGAGCTGGTGTTGGGAGCTTGCTGAGTAAGCAGCACAGCAGCTCAGTGCAGGCTCTAGGAGCCTCAGCCCTGACAGAGGGCTACTTTTAGATTAAAAGGGTGTGTGTCTCCACCAAAAGAGAGACACAGAAGATAACTGAAGTCGTGGCAACTGCTGTTTTCGGGTCTCGGTGCCCCCTGTCTTCGGGGATGTGGGGGCAGGAAAGGGTTCCCTGCAGATTCCTGGGGCAACACCCTAGTTCTGCTGCTAAAGAAGAAGCTGCCTATGTGTTCCAGAGTTTATTTGGGAGAACAAGAAGACTTGTGAGTTGCATGTGGGGCACCTGCAACCGGAGGGTGAGTGTCTGCTCTTCCTGAAAGAGCCTATGTTTTTCGCCCTGGGACTTGTGTGACAATGTGGGGATTGAACTACTAAAATAGTGGAAGCCTAGAGTAATGGGCTAAGCAAAGTAAAAGTAGGTTCAAGTCCAGAGCTTGTTGAGATGAAAATGATATGTAGAGGAGATGTGACAGACGTCTACCCAAGAATCTACATTTGCAAGTTTTCAGTAAAGGAATTGTTTAGTTTCCAGAGAAATGGCCGGGTATGGGCTGTGGGAGCTGGAGGTGGGAGACCCCCCCCATCTTTAGTGACCAGGTCCACCTCTACGGATTTGCTCTGTGGATTTCTACTTTACCTCAGGCACTTGCCAGTGATGAGAGAAGTACCCAGACGTGGGATTGTAAGGAAAATTCTCTCTAGGAGTCGAAGGCTCTAGTGTGGTTTGGGGAGCCACAACAGGATAATTGGTTCATTCCCAAAATGGACCACGGATCAAGTGGCTGGCAGGGGAGCCGGGCCAGTGGTGAAAACCCAAGTAGTGTACAAGTCAGGCTGTGTACCCAAAGCTGCTGCAAGTTTGGGCTGTGTGCCTGGTGGGTTTAGAGCCTGAGGGCTGGAAGTAGTGATAAAGTGTTCTGTTGTCTCTAATCTGCATTACCAGGAAGGTAGCCCCATGGGGGTCCGTCTATGCTTTGTTTTGTTCAGCTTGTATGTGAATAAAAGCCACACTGAAGAATCCCATTCCTGGTTCTGGACATTACAGTTATTGCTTCCTGTGTTCAGATTTACTTGGGTGCCCCTGTGCAGAGTAGCCAAACCTAGGCTCCCTGTGCCGAGTAACCTCATCCTCCCTGAACCCAGTCCCCACCAGGTACTGCTGTCAGCTTCAACAGCATGCCACCTGTCATTTTGCTAAAAAGGCAGGGGTGAGGGGTTACAAATGCTAGTTTCATAAGTGGGATAACAGACTCACTAATGTACAATAATAAGGGAATAGGACACTTCTCAGTTGGTTGCAGCACTCAGCTACACATTGGGCCTAACAACCACTCAAGGTGTGCATGATTCACTTACAACTGCACACTGTCATGTGTAATCCCATTCATCAACAAGCTATTACCATTTAAACAGTTGCTGCTACCTGGTAGCAAAAAATACTGAAGGTAAGCCATCAATCATTAAAGATTAAATGCATGATTAATAAAAATGTCTTGATAACTATTTAAGCAATAAGACATGACATGGTGTGGGTTGTGATGTGATAACCACACACCCAGCTGTGTTTGCGAGGTACAAGGAATTTACACTGAGTGCCTTCAGCATCTTAGGTGTGATTATCACAAACCCACACCCTGGAGTGTCTTATTTGTGCTTATGAAATTGGTAAATTGTGAAACAAATTAAAACAAGCATTTGTCAATGCTGAATGTTTGCTTGCTGGTATTAGTATTGGAAATGCAGGAGTTAGAGAGTTGCAGAATAGAAATGGCAGTAAAGTATTGAACTTCACGCCAATCCCACCTTCACCCTGCAGAGATGGACAGGCATTAGGGTATGCGATTGGGTTGTTGCCCATAACGTTCATGCCATTTCACTTTACCCTATCCAGCAGACACTGACACATCTTTGAGGTGTACATTGGGGTGTTCGGCTTTACAGTCACCCCACTCAATAAGGACATATGCTGAAATGAGTGCAGTATATGAGAATGGAGTGAACTCTAGGGCCGAAGAGTCCAAAGCACACCTCGATGCCTGTCACTTGCTGCAAGGTGGTGGGGTTGGGGTGGAATGGTATGAACATTAGAGTTGGCAGTCCAAAGGCACACCCCTGATGCCTGTCAGTCTGTACAGGGTAGGACGTGATGATTAGAAACTGTAATGCCCCAGGCATTTGTTGGTATTTGCACTACAAATATTCAACATGGCCATTTTGCTACCCCTACCTCATGAAAGCATTTGGGACCTCTTCTCATGAACAGTGTCACTGTGATTTTGTCAATGTGTCCTGAACATTGAGTTTCCAGAGTGACCGTGCCATTGTGCGCCAGATGCATGAAAACACAGATTGGGATGGATGTGAAGAATGACAGCTGTACCATTCATAGGGAGGTGTGAAGAGATGGCAATGTTGAAAATCTGTAGTGAAAATATTAAAAATGCTCAAACTTGCGAGCGTATGTGGAAACTGTGCAACGCATATGCGTAACACAGTCATTTAGTGGAATTATTTCACCAAATTTTCAACATAGGCATTTTGTGACCTCTGCTCATGAAGACTGTCACTATGATTTTCTTAATCTGTCCCGAACATCGATTTACCACAGCAACCGTGCAATTCTGCGCCAGATGTGTACACGCATATTTGGGGCATGATGTGAAAAATGACAGCTGTACTGTTCATAAGGAGGTCTGAAAAAATGTCACTGTTGAAAATATGGCATGAAAATATGACAAATTTGCGAGGTTAAGAGGGTGCATGGAAACTGCACATCGCACGCTTGTAACGCAGTCATTTTATGGACATTTGCCACCAGATTTTCAACATAGGCATTTTAGGACCTCTGCTCATGAACAGAGTCACTGTGATTTTACATACAACCATACATATGAACATATGAACATACGAACATATGAATCTGCCAGCAGAACACACCAATCGGTCTATGTAAGTCTGCCCGAGTGTGCAGCTAGCACCCTAGATTGCAGCTGCCCCAGCCTCCTCCCCCTCAGTTCCTCCCCGCTTGTCCCAGCCCCTGCCCCCCTGACTCTTCCTCTTGCTTTACCCCACTCCTTCTTAAAGCTATTGACTGTCCTACACATTACCACCCCCTCTGGCAGCGCATTCTAACTAGACACCACCCTCTCAGAGAAGTATTGCCTCCTCCTTTCCCTCTTGAAATGTCCCCCTTCCAACCTTAGTCCGTGCCTCCTCGGCTCTCTTCCACTCCTCAGTTTAAACACCACCTCGGTGCTAGATTTATTTACCCCCGCAGGTACAGTATTCAAACACTTCAATCATATCCACCCCATCCCTCCTCTCCTCCAGTGTGTACATGTTCAGCTCCTTCGGCCTAACTTCATGTTCCTTTCCTTCCATCCCCTTGATCATTTTTGTTGCCCTCCTTTGCACCTCCTCCTCCAGTAACTTTATATCTCTCCTCAGGTATAGTCTCCAGTATTGCACACAGTACTCTAGGTGCGGTCTGACCAATGATCTGTAGAGAGGCAGGACCATATCCCTGTGTCTGGATGAGAACCCCCCTTCGATGCACCGTAGCATCCTGTTTGCCTTCACTGCTGCTCTCCTGCACTGGGCCGAGTTGTTCATGTTCCTGGTTACCAACACCCCTAGGTCCTTCTTCTCCTCTGTGATCCCCAACCAATAGTCCCTCTTCTAGTTCTTAACCCTGAAGTATATCACCTTACACTTCTTTGCAGTGAATCCTTGCTGCCACTCCACCGACCATGACTCTAGTTTGGTTAGGTCCCCCTGAGGTTTTTCCCATCCATCCTCTTCGTCCACCACTGCCCCCAATTTGGTATAATCTGTTAACAGACTAACCCTGCTCCCCACTCCGTGTGCTATATTGGAGATAAAGAGCCCAAACAGCACCGGGCCCAGCACTGACCCCTGTGGCACCCCGCTTGTCACTGCTCTGGGTGCTGACAGCTCCCCCACCACCACCACCCTCTGTACCCTCCCCGTAACCAGTTCTTTATCCCTTTAGTCAGCTTTGTTCCCACCCCACTGCCGTCAGCTTCCCCCTCAGTCTCCCATGAGGCACTGTATCGAAGGCCTTACTGAAGTCCAAGTACAGGACATGTACCGCATGGCTCCTGTATAACTCTGTTGTCACCCAGTCATAACACTCTATTAGGTTGGTTTGACAAGACCTCCCTGAGACAAACCTGTGTTGCCGCCCATCTTGGAGGCCATTACTCTCTAGGAATGCCACCAGCCTCTCCTTCAGTATCACCTCCATAAGCTTACCCACTATGGAGGTGAGAGTTACCGGCTGATAAATTTCCTGTCTTCTCCCTAGGCCCACTCTTGTGTATGGGTACCATATGGGCCACCCTCCAGTTCAGGGGCACACACCCCGTTTCCAGGGAGGTGTTGAACAGATATGCCAGCGGTTCAGCCAACAGCTCCATCTCCCTCAGCAC
Organism: Neoceratodus forsteri; assembly: GCA_016271365.2. Lineage (NCBI taxonomy): Eukaryota > Metazoa > Chordata > Ceratodontiformes > Ceratodontidae > Neoceratodus > Neoceratodus forsteri. The sequence continues at coordinate 612,187,329 of CM057450.1, read as the reverse complement.
CCTGGGGTGCATGCCATCGGGACTTGGTGCCTTGTCCACCCTTACTGCCCTCAGCCCCTCTAGCACCCTACTCTCTGTGATCACTTTGTCTGTCACCTCCTCCCCCTTTCCCCACTCCCCCAGCCCATTCTGGTAGTGGACCATCCCACTCCTTAGTGAAAAAGGAGCGGAAGTACTCATTTAGAATTTCCACTTGCTCCTCCCCCTTTTCTACCCCCTTCCCTCTTTATCCTCACAATATGTTCCTTGCACTTCCTCTTTTCCCTGACATACCTAAAAAAAGTCATTTTCCCCTCCCTTTATGCCCTGTGCGGACCTTAATTGCCTGGAGGCCTTAGCTTTTTTCACCCTCCTGGCCACCTCCCTTGACCAACTCCCATAAGTCTCCTTATCCTCTCCCTTCACTTTTCTCCTGTACTTCCAATATTCAGCCATCTTTGCCCTCACCCCTTACAGTACTTCCTTGCTCAGCCAGCATGGTTTCTTGGCTCTGCTCTTCGTAATCCTGGCCCTGGTGCAGGCAACCGTGGCCTCTGTTAGCCCAGTCTTTATGACTCCCCACTTTTGTTCTGCATCCATCCCCAGGCTTATATCCTGGAGTCTGTAATGCAGTATTGCTCCCATCCTCCCAAAGTCCACCCTAATAAAGTCCACCATCTTAGTGCCTATGCCTCCTGTCTCCCTGCCCAGCACGACAACGAGTCACACTGTTTGGTGGTTGCTACCTGCTAGTGGGTCCTCCACCCTTACCTCCCTCACCACCTTCCCATTTGCCAGTACTAGGTCTAGAGTGCTACCACGTGTTGTAGGCCCACTTACCAATTGCATCAGAAGGCCATCCTGGAATGCATCAAGGAGCACCTGCTCCCTGGTACTGCTAGTGGCCAGGGTGCTCCACTCAACCTGTGGTAGGTTAAAATCCCTCACTATCACCACACTCCCCCTTCTACACACCCTCCTTATCTACTCTGCCAATACCCCATCCAGGTCCCCAGATTGGGCTGGTGGTCTGTACACCACTCCCAGACTCAGCTTTCTGCCCTTGGAGTCCAGGAGCTGCACCCAAAGCGCCTCTGTCCTCTTCTCTTCTCTTCTCCCTCGTCCCTTATGCACTTAATCCCTTCCCTCACATAGAGTGCACCCCCCCACTTCCAACCACCTGGTCCCTCCTGTATATCCTGTATTCCGGGATTGCCAAGTCCCAGTCATGGTACTCTGTGGCCCAAGTCTCTGTCACTGCAGCAACATCCACCTTCCCCTCTTAAAGGAGCACCTGAAGCTCTTCAATTGTGCTCCCTAGGCTTCTTGCATTGAGAGAGACCACCTTCCACCCATACCCCTCCTTCTCCTCCTTGGCCTGTGTCCCTCCTCCCGGTAGTCTACACCCTTTCTCCTCCTTATTCTTACCGGGTGGTGGTGCCTTCTGTATTACACTCAGACCTCTCTGCTTGCCACCTCCCAGGGTTAAAACGCCTCCGCTTTTACCTTTATCTAGGGGGGTGAGCTCATTAGGCTCCCCTGTCTGGACCTTTCTACCAACCTCAGTCTTTTGGCCACCAACTCCCCACTAGTTTAAATCCACCTTAGTAGAGATATACCCCTCTAAGCCTGCCTTTAATACTCCCTTCCCCTTCCTGCTCAAGTGTAGTCTACCCCCCCCATACAAGTCACTATTCCCACAGACCCTACCCCAGTTAGTCACTAACCCATCATTTTTGGTGTGGCACTAATCCCTCAGCCACTCATTGAACTCCTTAATCCTACCCTTCCTCCCTATGCCTGCATATGGTATCAGAAGTACCTCCGAGAATGCCACCAACTCCCCCAACCCCTCACACTGCCTGCCCAACTACTTGAACCTCCCCCTCACTACTTCCATAGACTCCCCCACCAAGTCGTTTGTACCCACATGCAACACTAAATGAGGTTTCTTCCTCCTCTTGCTGCACACTTGAGCAGTGTCTGCCCTACCCCTCCTGCGGTCAACCTGGGGATAGCTTCAACCCAAATATGGCTGTGTCTTTCCCCCCTTCAGCCCCATCTCACCCCTTTCAGTATATAATTTCCCAGGATGAGTACCCCCCAACCCTTACCCTCTTTCCCTTCTAATGCACCTCCCACCACCCCAGTATTCATTCTTCACTGCCCCTTACCCCCACCAGCTGCACCCTCTGTGACTTCTGTATCAATACCCCCTACTTCCACCTCACCCCTTTTCTCTGTCTTATTTCTCCCATCCCCCTTGAACCCCTTCCCAGCCTGACTGCTTCCTACTGGTCTTCCCATGTCGACCTCCCCTCTTCCCCTGCTGATTTCCAACCCCTCTCTTATCCCCGCTGTTGTCGATTTACAGCCCCCATTCCCTTCTACCCAGATAGTGATGCGCCTCCCATCCTTCCCCCTTCCCGTAGCCTTCTATCCTCCAGTCACCTTCCCCTCCTTCTTTACTAGCCCCCTTCTACCCTTTCATCCTCACTATCTCTTCCCCTACCTGTTGCCATCCCTCTCATGCCCCACTTGTCCTCCCCCCCTTCAGTATATTCCTGCTCCTCCCCATAGCAGAGGCTTGAATCTATTCCTAGTGGACACCCCTCCTACATCTCTTCTCCTTATCAGTTCCCACCTCCTACTTGTTCCCCTCCATGCCACCCCTGGTTCCACCCCGGTCCCTGCCTACCTGCAACATTTGCTCTCTTCCCTGGTACTCCTCGTGGTCTCTTCCTCCCCCATCAGGAGGCCCCCCCCTCGACTCGGGCACCCTCTGCCTTCTCCTCTCTTTTCTGCTAGTGCCTCTGATACTGGGATCGGTTTCAGTCCCTAGTTGTCCTTCCTCTGTCCCCCCTTGCCATCCCCTATTCCCCCCCAGCCAGGATGCCTACCATACTTATCTGCCCTGCCACTTAGACTCCTCCCTAACCTCCATAGTTCCTCCCTCAAACTAGCCAGTCGCCTACAGATCATACACCCCCATCCTCCAAGTCCAGTCCAGGATCATGGTGGACCCACACCCTGTACACCCCACCACCCTTCCAAAGATGCACACCCTATTGACATGTAGCACCTGCCCCATTTTGGCCCCCATTTTATGTTACGGGCTCTTACTCCCAGTTTCTGTACCCTACTTCAACTGTAAGGCCCCTTTTTACTCAAATTCCTGGTCCCCCTTCCCCACACTAGTCCTTCTACTGCCTCCTTGCCGACCAGGTTAATTCAGTCTCAAATCTCAACCGTTAGATACTGTATTACTGTAGCAGCCTCCTTGTCTGGTTTTCACCCCTCGGCTACTTTACTTTTTGTTCTCAGCTCTCATATATAGTTTCACTTAGCCCAGTTAGAAATCCTATTGCACTCCAAGTATTACTCAGCTCTGTTAGAGAAATAAACAGAACAAATAAATATGTATTATTACAGCAGTCGTAACAGTATAGCTCAGTACTTAGCTCAGTTTGAGAAAGAAACAGAACAACTAAATCTGTATTATTACAGCAATCCTAAAAGTATCCAGTCATTGCTTTGTCTCCACCACAGAGGACCCAGGCTGGAGGGTGGGCAACTGTAAAGTCCTGGCAGAGCTCCATTGAGCTCGCTCACTCCCCCTCTCTCACTCACTCATTCTGTTTCTCCCAGCAGTGCAGGTTGACCTTTTGTACTGGGCTTCTGCCTGCATTGGAGCCTTTTTCTGCCCATAAAGAAGTTCACAGCTGTCCCGACAGAGCTCGCTCACTCCCCCTCTCTCACTCACTCACTCATTCTGTTTCTCCCGGTGCTGCAGGTTGCCCTTTTGTACTGGACTCCTGCCTGCGTTGGTGCCTTTTTCTGCTCACAAAGAAATCTGCAGGAGTCCTGACAGAGCTCTGTTGAGCTCGCTCACTCCCCCTCTCTCACTCACTCATTTTGTTTCTCCCATCGGTGCAGCCTGCTATTTTGTACTGGGCTCCTGCCTGCACTGGAACCTTTTTCTGCCCACAAAGAAGTTCACAGCTGTCCGGACAGAGCTCGCTCACTCCCCCTCTCTCACTCACTCATTCTGTTTCTCCCAGTGCTGCAGGCTGCCCTTTGTACTGGGCCCCTGCCTGAGTTCGCACCTTTTTCTGCCCACAAAGAAATCTGCAGCAGTCCTGACAGGGCTCTGTTGAGCTCGCCCACTTCCCCTCCCTCACTCATTCATTCTGTTTCTCCCGGCGCTGCAGGCTGCCCTTTTGTACTGGGCTCCTGCCTGCATTGGTGCCTTTTTCTGCCCACAAAGAAATCTGCAACAGTCCCGAAAGGGCTTCATTGAGCTCGCTTACTCCCCCTCTCTCACTCGCTTATTCTGTTTCTCCCGGCATTGCAGACTGCCCTTTTGTACTGGGCTTCTGCCTGCGATGGTGCCTTTTTCTGCGAACAAAGAAATCTGCAGCAGTTCTGACAGAGCTCAGTTGAGCTTGCTCACTCCCCCTCTCTCACTCGCTTGATCTTAATCTGTCCCAAACACTGATTTCCTACAGCGACCACGCTATTCTGTGCTGGAAGTGCAAAAACACATTTCAGCCAGAATGTGAAAAATGACAGTTGTACTGTGCATGAGGAGGTGTGAAAAAATGTCTGTTTTGAAAATCTGGTGTGAAAATATTACTAATTTGTGAAGTTACAAGGATGCGTGGAAACTGCGTAATGCACACTTGTAACACAGTCATTTTATGGACTTTCGTCACCAAATTTTCAACATAGGTATTTTAGGACCTCTGGTCATGAACAGTGTCACTGTCATTTTTGTAATCATTCCTAAAAACTGATTTCCCACATCCACCGCGGTATTCTGCACTGGAAGTGCGAAAACACATTTCAGCCAGGATGTGTAAAATGACAGCTGTACTATTCATAAGGAGGTGTGGAAAATGCCAATGTCAAAATCTGGAGTGAAAAATTACAAATTCGCAGTTACTGCATGGCATGGAAACTGTGCAACGACACCTGTAAAAGTCATTTTAGATTTTGTAACCAAATTTTCAAAATAGGCTTTTTGAGAGCCCACCTCATGAACACTGACACTGTCATTTTGTTATTGGTCCTGAAAGGTGATTCCATGCAGTGACCACGAAATCACCTTTCGGGACTGAATAAGGCCATAACAGTGGCTGAATTCATGAAGAGGGGTCCCAATAACCCCATGTTGAAAATTTGGTGCCAAGATTCCCCAAAATGTCTGAGACATGCACCAACGTTGAAAAAACCTATTTATGCCATTATACAGCTTACCGGCATTTCTTCAGTTTGCGGTCGGCTTTGAAGAGTGCAGACGTGTTCCTGGTCCACCGAAGATCATAGCACTGGGCTCCAGAGGTAGGTGTGAGGGCGGTGTGGGGAGGCAGGTTGCTCAGAGGGTGGGCGCGGGTTGGGGAGGAACCATGGACTCAATGAGGGACCATTTTTTGTTTTACAGGGTTAAAAAAAAAAACATTGTGGGACTGTTTTTTTTTTCAGGGACATTTGGCACACTGGGTGGGCCCCAGTGTGCCACCTGAGTGTTTTTAGGGGGCTGCATCTGATGGGGGATTGTGCACCCCCTTCAGCACATACCAAGTGGGGGAGGGCAAGAGCCAAGGGGTATTGGGCACCCCCCCTCAGCAGACAACAAATTGGGAGGGACATTATGCCGACAGAGAGTGGGTTCCCCCATCGGCAAATTGAACTGGGAAGGGGGAACTGAAGCCGATGGGGATTGGGAGCCCCATTGGCAAAGAAAGACTGTTGGGGGGGGCTCATGATGCTGAGGGGGATTAGACACCCCCTCGGTATACAACAGAAACTTGAGGATGGAGACATTATGCCGAAGGGGACTGGGCTCCCCGTCAGCAAATGAACTGGGTTGGGGGCATGAGGACTGCAATGATGGGTCACTCCCTCATTGCAGTGGAATGGCTGATGCTGCAATGATGAGGTGGCCCCTGATTGCAGCAGGGAAAATGTTTCAAAATGGTGGCATGCTGGCTGAACTAGTGTCAGCAGCAGCATGACACCACTTTGGGGAAAGCGGGCCACGCCTCAAAAGACACTGGAGCCATTGGGCCTCCACAGTGCCTCATCTCCAAAACCCCACTTCTCTCCTAAGCTGCGCTGAAATGTTTCTTGAGCATGTGCAAGCAAACATAAAAAGTAAACTATAGAACTATATATATATATATATATATATATATACATACAGTATACACACACACATACACACACACACACACACACACACACACACACACACACATATAGATAATTTCTTTTTAAACACACACCAGTAAATTCCTTTCCACCTGTCAATTATCAGTCTTTCATATTCAATGGATAGAATGTTTGTTTATGATAGAATACAGGAACTTAAAATTCTGAGAAAATCCACTGGAAGAATGTTCGCCTCTACACACAAAATTTGTGTATCTATGCAAGGTGGGGGATACAAAGGGAAAGAACATTTAATACATTTTTTTTTTATTAAATGGAGTTTTATTTTTCAGGGCCTAGCTTAAGCTTTTTAGTGAGCAACGGTGACATCCACTTTTATGATGGCAATCACACATTGTTTTGGGTGGCATTGTCATGTAAGTGTGCTGTGTGCTGTGTTGTGATTGCTGGAAAAGTTCCCAGACCATTGTTTGTCACCCTATAAGAAAATGGGTTTGGAACCCTTATGGCCAATCAAGATGAGCAAATTTCCAGTCCATTTCATAATAAAATTTAATAGCAGTTTAAATAAGGATGGGAGTCCTCCAATGAAAACCAAGAGCTGCAGGAAAGGGTGTTGGTAGTTCTGCAGGGAGCACTCTCCAGTTTGTTAAGAAGTAACCAGACTGATGCCCAGCATGACATCTGAATGACAATGTGCTGTTGCAGGTGTCATCTTTTGAGTGAGCTGTTAAACCGTTGTCTTGTCTGCCTGTCTGGATAGTTGATAAGGCAGATGTTTAAAAGAGACCATGGCACTTCTTGGAAAGAGTAAGGAAATGTCCACATCCCGGTCTGCTTTCCCCTCATTCACTAAAACCACAAACAGTTTAACCTGGTCCAGTATCAATAGTTTGCATCTGTATCCCCCTACCCCCGGGAAAAGGTTAAAAAATGGAAGGTGTTTCCTGAACTTTCTTTCCTTGTCAGCAAACGCTAACTAACTAGCCAACTAACTAGCTGACCGACCAACCAACCAACTAAAGAAGCCTTTCCAGTTAGTTGCCTCTATACACTGTGTAGTAGTCATTGGTCACCAGGCTAAAGGATTTGCATGACCTGGATAAAAGTCTAAAGAGCTGAATGCAAATCTTCCTCGCATAGCAGCAAAGGGCTGTAAATGTACACCATTGGGGCATCACAACATTTTAAATGACAAATGCACATCTGTTAACATATTTCTGGATGCTAATTAAAGTTCAATAGATTGATCAATAAAGTCAGTTGACTGCCTTAATGTATGTTTCTAGAATGCTTCGTTAATTGTCGGTTACAGATACAAGGATGTTAAAATGTCCATGGAGGCTTATTTACAGTAGCAAATAGCTTGTTTACTATTACTGTATGTTTATTAAATACTATTTAGGCCACTTACTTAAAAGCAATACCACTGTCACAAAGAAAGGAGAGAGGGCATTGTCTGTTTTCTTCTGTAGACTCTCCCTCCCACCCAAGAAACTCCACACTGCCTATTGTGTCTAGCAAAAGCAAATCCTATATGAAGAACAGTATGAGGGATTTCTCCACTAGTGGTTTGGAACCACAATTTTTTTTCTACATGATATCTGAAACAGAGTCTGAAACCTTCAGGTGCATTTCATAAACTGTCAATAACAGAATAAGTATTCATTTGGTTATGGAATTTTTTTGTAGTTATATTTCCCTGCACATCAAGCCCAGCCTAATCCTCAAACTACAGATTGTGACTCTAACCATGATATCATAAAGGCGATTTGGATGTATTTGTATTCAACCACAGTATAGTACAATATGCTGTATATAGCCTTCCCCCTGTAAAAACAGAATCTTGGGAGGTGCTTTTCAAGGCTGGTTGCCTAGTACAGTATATGGCTAGAGTAGAATGACCTCTCTTTCTGAAGCCATCTGTTCCACATTCTGTCAATCTCTAAGCATGCTCAGCAGGTCTCTCATTCTCTGTTCTCTCGTTCTCTGTTCTCTGTTCTCTCTCTCTCTCTCTGTCTCTCACCTTACCCACCCTATATTTTCTTTAGAAGCCCTCCTGCCCTGTCCCCTGTGTCCCTTTGATGCTGTGCTGTTGGCTATTGACCACTAAATTTATCAATATGTAATTCAAACATGATTTACCGATCTACTCTACCATAGGATTCAGGTAAGCCAAATGGAAAACAATTATCTGAAAAGGAAGAAAAAAAATGTGCCCCTACTTCTCAGCATGGTGTGGAACATGCCCTTGAACATAGATTGACATCCCTTTCCGAAGACCTCCATAGATTGGGCCACTGTACGGAAGAGTCTGGAAAGAAACCAACAGATTACTAGATATAAGAAAAGTAAAGCAAGGGCATGTGCTGGATCATATTGTACCGTTTTCAATAGTTTCACAAGGACACTTTATGGGCTTGACTGATACAGCAGGTTCCTTCTACCTACTGCTTCTTGAGGAAGAGGAGAAAATGATGAAGAAGAAGCAGTAGATGAAGAAGAAGAGTTTATTTAGTGCTTTTCATACACACACGTTCTCTCCTAAAGCACTTTACAAGTAGTGCTAGACTGGTGGGGAAGTGACTAAATGTGTTGTGGCAGCCATTATGCACATCAACACCCACACACAGCCTTGGACAGTTGCATGACCTAGTTTTATGCAAGTAGATAAAATTGTATTTCATGTTAAACTGTGTTTGGGCAATATGTAGTAGTGGTAGGGGCTTAGCTGAGCAAAGAGGACTTTGAACACATAATTTTATTTACAATTGGGCTGTAGCTGATAAAGTAGCTTTCAACATCTTTACTTTAGGAACAAGAAAAGACTAGCAGAAGGGTTCCCACTGCATCAGTCTGAAGTCCTTCATTAATGTTATCTTTTTGTACATGTTACGCAGCATTATGCATACCTACCAATGACAAAAAATTTGGCTTTTTTTTTATGAGCAATACCCGCTTAGGAGAGAGAATGGATGGTTCAGTGAACTTATGGTAGGCTAAAGAGCCGTCCACCCCCAGGTCTCTGGTTCAAGTCTGGCCATAGTCAGTATTGGCTAGACGTTGTTATCATCTGAGGACTGTTCAGTAGCCTGTGTGAAATGAGTTGTGGTGGTCTTAGTGTACAGATGTCCACGTTACAAAAATCACCAACACAGCTGGCACTAATTAGAACCCTTGTTTCAAGTCTCACATGAGAGGCTAGGGACTGAATGAGTGTGGAGTCTGAACCACCCTCTTTTATATGAGGAGGTACCCCACTCCATGACTGTGTTGAGGCTTATTGGTGAGACAGTGTAATGGCTCTTACAGTATGACTGCCCAATCTGTACTCATGTAAATGAAGGGCTTCAGTCTTCAGTACTTTCAGTTTGCACCTTTCATACAGTATACTCCAAATTTACTAGAGAAAACATTTAAAGAAAAACAGCATCCATATGGGATACCTGATTTAAATTAAGCATCCTAGCTAAGATATGATTGCACATACTGCACAGGTAAATGTCACCTGCACATACTGTACCACCGATTTTTTTAACTCAAGCTTTATTAAAAATGACATCAAATACAGCACATTCAGCTTACTTCATGTTCATTTACGTTTGGTACATTGTTGAAGTCTTTGACTTATATAGTAAAAATAAAAATTAATGTAAAATATGAGCAATCAATGTAATTCAAACTTCACTATCCCATGTGTGTATTTTCTTTCGCAATTTCATAGTGCAGCTGTTGTCAGTCCGGTTACTTCATACATTGAAAGCATTAAAGATCATTATAATTGTCTGAGTTCTGTCTGGTATATTCCCCTCCATATTGTTCACTTAATGGGTCTCTCAGGGTTGCCAAATTGAATTACACTTTGCTAGTGTTTAATTAATATGTGCTGTAAATTGAACCATCACGTCTATAGATTTTAATCCTGCTTTTGCACTCCAGTGTTGTAGGGCCCAGCTGTCCAGTTCTAGCCAGCTTGGTGTTATTTGTTTTAAAATGGCTATAGTTAACATTTGGAACAATCTCTTCTTTGCAGGCCAGAGTGCCATTGGTTTTGGGAATCCTATGACCCAGTTTGTTAAAGTCTCTTCTGTTGTTAGGTCCATTATTACATGAATTCTCCTCCTCTCCCCTTCCCTCCACTCAAAAGATGAATGTCACTGGACATTCCCAGAGTATATGGGGGGGGGGTTGCCTTCCCCCCCACATACTGTTCAACATCTATTGGAGTTCGTACCGACTTAATGTTTTGTGACATTTGGTGTTCTTAAAAAAGGTATTACATTTTTCCAGTAGCATGTAGGAGAGGATCTATATACCACTGAATTTTGTTTAAAATACAAAAATGTTTCCTCTGGTGACATTTTACCTCTGTGCTCTGTTTCCTGTCAAATTTTCCAGTGGTAAATGCTACTAAATAGATTGGACACTCCTTGATTCCAGCTGTAATATATTTCTGATTCCTCAGTAGAATACCCTTGCATGGGCAATCCACCTGCAGAATTGTGCAAGCAGTGTTTTACCTCTTTCTCTGAACCTGAGATGGAACCACCTGCTGTTAGCTAATTAAAAAAAGCCACGTACTCACTTAGCACCGTGTAGCAGAGTGTGCAGTAAATGGAAATGTATGTTGCAGAGCTGCACTTTCGCCTATACCTGACTGGTACCTTCCCTGCCATTTGGAGTCAGAGCCCTGGTTCTAATCCCATCAAATTCTCTTTCTCTCATGTTTAGAAATACAGTTTATTGGAGTGACCCCCATGAGCTGGGAGAGACACAACAATGTCACCGAGAATGGGATGCTCCCTTCCTCTCAAGAGGAAATAGATGTTGCATATGTACACAACACAAGTAAAAATGAGAAACAAACCATGCTACTTGTGCCTTTTAGTGACTGGGACCTGCAGCAGATGGGGATTAGAAACAGTAGCAGAGTACAGTAGCTACAATGCAGTCAAAGGAGATTTCTTCTTCTGCTGCCTGGTAGAGATCTCAAGCTTTGTGACTCTGTCTCTGGTTGTCATCCTGTCTAGGACTCATTTTCTGTCATGTTCAGAAATAACTCGGTATACCAATAGAAAATGAAATAGGAATTCTAATTATCTTCCAATGCTTTTGCAGGTGAAGCCTGCAAAAGTAAGGAGAAGTAGGGCTTGCTACAGGGAAGAGTCAAATGTTTGCAACCTGATAAATGGCATAAGATGAATGAAAATTCTTAGTTGCAGCCATTGCTGAGTGGAGCGGAGGAAATGGGACCCAGACAGTGAAGTGCTTTCTGCTTATTTGTGATTGTGTTCTTGGGCTGGAAACGGTGATCGGGGGCAGTAATGCAAGGCACTGTGTTTGGGACAGGGACAGTGTGTGAAGAACAGAAGTAGGGTGGATACCACTAGAAGGAGAATGAGAGAGGGTCTCTAAGAGAGATGCCATACCCCATGAGGTACAAGCCAGTCAATACAGCGGTTGTAGCCCCTGTATATACCCACAATCTGTAGAGACCCCAAAGCGTGAGTACCATGAAGCAGGAATGTGGCATCTGACCCATTGGCATCGGGGTTTGTGGAGTGGAACAGAGGGTGGAGGGAGGGAGAGGATAGGGTAGAAAGAAGAGAGGAGGAAGTGGAGGCAGGCATGGCTAGCTAGAAAGGGAAAGGGAAGGGCATAGAGGGGAATGGAGAAAAAGTTGGAGGGGTAGGTAGAGGATGCAGTGGGATGGTAGCCAGAGTGGAGGGGGAGCAATTAGGTAGGGGAGCAGCTCATAGGCAGTAGAAGAAGTAAGGAAGGGAGACATGAATGGATGGGATGGAAGGTGGTAATCCTAGGGGACTCCGTGATCAAGGGTATTTACTAAGGAAAGAAGGAGGACTCAAATGCAAGAAAGAAGGTGGCCCAAGAATCGGGGAAATGATGAGATGGGTTGGGGGAACCAAACATAGTTATACACCTAAGTACCAATGACCTAGCTGGGGAGGGGGTGGAGGTGGAGGTAGTACAAGGTAGATTCAGGGCATTAGTGAGAACCTTTAGGGAGGTAGCAAGATCACTGGCTTTCTTAGAACCAGTACCAAGGGCCAGCACAGATGGGAAGAAAAGGATAGAGGAATGCAATGACTGGGTGAGGGAATGGTGCAAAGAGGAAGGGTATGACTGCACTGGGGACTGGGAGAAGACCTGGTCAAATAAAACACTTTCTGCACCAGACAGACTACATCTCATTGGGGGGGGGGCTTGAGGTACTCAAGGACAAGCTGTGGGGGCACATAACCCATAAACTTAATTTAAACTACTTGGGGAGGGCAGGTGGGCCTGCAAGCCCAATGACTCTGGAAGGAGGAGGTTAAAAGACCTCCCCCATACCCGTAGAAGAGGTCTGGGGGGAAGGGGAATGAAACAATCAGCAAAGGGGGAATGGGGGGAGCATGCAGAGGGGAGAAATGAGAATTAAGGAAGTGAGGAAGGGAAAAAGGCTCAGATTCTAGGTGAAAGGTTGTGTCCTTCAGTGTGCAAACTCTTGGAAACAAGATGGATGACCTTCAGGCACTATTAGCAGAAGGGGGGTAGACATCGTGGCAATCACCAAGACTTGGGCCACTCCAAACCTTGACTGGGACATCATTATCCCTGGATATAAATTACATAGGCGGAACAGCAAGATAGGGAAAAGGGTGGGGAAGGGGTTTACATCAGGGATGGTATAACATGTACAAGGAAGGAGTCAGAGGATGGGAGGGCAAAAAAATGTGTACCCACTCACTGTCTCATACAGGGAGGAAGGTGAGGTTAGGGGTGGTTTACAGATCACCAAACCAGGAAGAGGCAAGGGACAGTGAATTGAACTCACAAATACTGAATGCTGTAAGGAAGGGAGAGGTGGTAATAGTGGGAGACTTTAACCTACCCAAGGTAGACTGGAGTGTATTGACCACAACATGTACCAGCAGTCAAGAGATCCTAGAGGTGTTGAACAGTGGGTTCCTGACTCGGGTTATCACAGAACCCACCCAGGAGGGGGCCATCCAAGATCTGTTGCTCACAAATGGGGAGCACATACAAGACATAATGGTCAAGGGGGCCCCTGGGTGTAAGTGACCATTGCACAGTGTGGTACTCGTTGGATTTGGGCAGGGAAAACATTCCCACTAAGACCAAAATTCTGGATTTTAGGAGGGTGGACTTCAGGAAGATGGACGAGTTGCTAAGGAGACACCTGGCAGGCAACAGGGCAGATATGGGGGTGGACCAAAGGTGGTCCAAAATGAAGAAGAGAATAATGGTTGCCACAGAGGAGTGCATTAGACTCAGGGGGAAGAACTCAAGGGCCAAAGCACCCAGTTGGTTTAGTGCTGAGGTTACCTAGGCAGTAAGGAACAAGAGGTTACCCTATAGGAAATTCAAAAAGATCAAGAGAGTAGAGGACAGGGAAAATTACCTAAAAATGGGTAGTGAGGCAAGGTAGTCTGGTGGGCTAAGGCTCAGAAGGAAATGCAGATAGCTGAGGGGATTAAGAAGGGACAGAAGGCCTTTATTTGCTATATAAGTGAGAAAAGGGACAAGAAGTATGGGATTGTTGAGCTTCAGAAAGGGAATGGGTGGGTGGAGGAGAATGGGGGCAAAGTAGAGGTGCTGAATGAATAGTTCTGCTCTGTCTTCACTAGGGAAAAAGACGGACCAGTGCCAACAAGGGAGAAGAGGAGCAGGAGAGAAGGAAAATGGATGTGGTGGTAGAGGAGGATAAAGTGAGGAAAGGGCTGCTAGCATTGAAGGTGGACAGATCACCAGGCCTGGGTAGAATACACCCAAAGGTGCTCAGGGAATCGGCAGAGGAGCTTGCAGAGCCACTGGCGGGCCTGTTCACTAGTTCACTGGAGTTGGGCATGATACTATAGGACTGGAGTATGGCACATGTGGTGCCCCTCTATAAGAGTGGTCCCAAGAATAACCTACGGAATTACAGACTGGTCAGTCTGACCTCAATCATGTGAAAACTTATGTAGCCCATACTTATGGAAAGGTTGGTAGAATATTTAGAGGAGTATGGTCTGCAGGATGTGAGGCAACATGGTTTTATGGAAGGGAGGTCATGTTAAATTAATCTGATAGACTTCTTTGACTAGGTCACTAAAACAGTAGACAGTGGCCAAGTGCTGGACATCCTGTACCTGGACTTTAGCAAGGCCTTTGACTCTGTGCCTCATAGGAGGTTGATCAGGAAGTTGGCAGATCTCAGGATTGGGGAGAAGATGACCAGATAGGTGGAACATTGGCTGAGGGACAGGACCCAGAGGGTGGTGGTGGGGGAGAGTTTTCTAGCACCAGGGAGGTCACCAGTGGGGTTCCGCAGGGCTTGGTGTTAGGACCGGTATTGTTCAATGACTTCATCAATGATATTTGGGATGGTATTAAGGGCAAAATGTACCTATTCATGGATGACACCAAACTCGGTTGGAGGATGGACACACCCGAAGGGATACAGGGCCATAAAGGAGGATCTGGAAAAACGTGAGAGGTAATCTGGGATTTGGCAGCTTGGCTTCAATGTTCAATGACAAAAAATGCGAAGTTATGTCATCGGAGCCAAGAATTCCAGGACAGAGTTCAACCGGGGCAGGGTCTGGGTGTCTGCAAAAGAGGAGGAGCTGGGAGTAATGATCACCAGTAACCTGAAGCACTCCATGCAGTGCAGGAAAGAGCAGCAAGGGCAAATAAAATGTTGTGCTACATAGCCAGGGGATCAGCAGTAGGCAAGAGGAAGTTAGACTGCCCTTGTATAGATCACTAGTGAGGCGACATCTGGAGTATGTAGTATAGTACTGGTGCCCAAACCTTAAAAAGGACATTAACTTGCTAGAGATGGTCCAGAAGAGGGCAATGAAGGTGATTATGGGCCAGCAGACTAAAGCATATGAGGAGAGGTTGAGGGCCCTGAACATGTACTCCCTGGAGGAAAGGAGATAGAGAGGACATGATTGAGACCTTCAAGTACTTGAAAGGGGATAAATAGGGTGTATAAGTAGGGGCTATTTAAACTAAGTGGCAACTGAAACACAAGGAGACACAGTCTTAAGTTGAGGGGGTTAGAAGTGAGGCTAGGAAGCATTTCTTTACAAAGAGGATGGTGGCCAGTTGGAATGCACTGCCAGAAGAGTTGGTCTCGTTGAAGATGGTTGGCAGCTTCAAGAGAGGCTGGGATAGAATTAAGGGGAAAGTAAGGGTCATGGGAGGGGTGAATGGAAAGGGTGGGAAGACGGGGGGGTAGGGTCAGTAGCTTATGCTATGGAACCTGTAATGTGAGCAGACTAGATAGATCAAATGGCCATATTCGGCAGGCTTCTTCATATGTGTGTATGTTCATAAAATTAAGTTGTAAATGACTTAATGGCTCAGTTTCTAATTAAATAATGTGTAGCTTTATCAAAATTCAGAAAAAGTAAAAAAAGAAATAATAACTTTTTTAAAACTGCCATGTAATTTTATGTATCCATAACAAAAAAATGTTAAGTACACTAAGGCCTGGATATTCAGAAGGGTTGGACATGGCGCAACACAGTTGCACCATGTGCAACCCACTGATGCGCCCGGCATGATATTCAAACAGGGATTGTGCCTGGCACAAATCCTGATGCGCCAGAGCGCATCAGTAATGTATGCGGCGCAGGTGGGAGGGGCATGCCCATGCATATTCTGCACATCCCGATATTCAGCCCGGGATGTGCTGAGCCCATGCATGCGTAACCCCTACTTGTGCTGCACACAGGTGAGCCAAAAAAAAAGGAACAATGGCTGGCCACCCACAGGTGAGCTGCCATATTGCAGGGCGCAACACGGCAGCTGCCACCCGTGGGTGGCCACCCGAGCTCCAGCTGCACCTTTGTAGCAGCGCCCCCCCATGCCCGATCGTGGGCAGATGGAGAAAAAGGATCCCCCTATATCCCTGGTGGTCCAGTGGACCGCTCGCAGCCTAATCATGGGCATTTGTAATATAACTAAAGTCCATTATCCCCGGTGGTCCAGTGGACCGCTCACAGCCCGATCACAAGCATTTGTATTAAAACTAAAGTCCAATATCCCTGGTGGTCCAGTGGACCGCTCGCAGCCCGATCGCAGGCATTTGTAATATAACTAAAGTCCAATATCCCTGGTGGTCCAGTGGACCGCTCACAGCCCGTTCGTGGGCATTTGTAATATAACTAAAGTCCATTATCCCTGGTGGTCCAGTGGACCGCTCGCAGCCCAATCACGGGCATTTGTAATATAACTAAAGTCCAATATCCCTGGTGGTCCAGTGGACCACTCGCAGCCCGATCACGGGCATTTGTATTAAAACTAAAGTCCAATATCCCTGGTGGTCCAGTGGACCACTTGCAGCCCAATTGTGGGCATAAGTAATATAACTAAAGTCCATTATCCCTGGTGGTCCAGTGGACTGCTCGCAGCCCGATTGCGGGCATCTGTAATATAACTCGTAGTCTCCCTACCCACCACCCGCACCCACCCACTACACACCCTGCCTCCCCACACCCCCCTACCCCATACTTACCTCCGGAGCTCAGCGTGACAATCTTTCGGTGGACCGGGAACAAGTCTGCACTCTTCAAAGCCGACCACGAACTGAGGAAATGCCAGTAAGCTGTACAATGTAATAAACAGGGTTTTTTTCAACTTTGATGCGTATCTCGGGCATTTTTTGGAATTTTTGCACCAAATTTTCAACATGGGGTTTTTCGGACCCCTCCTCATGATTTCTGTCACTGTTATGATGTTAATCCATCCCAAAAGGTGATTTTGCAGTCACTGTGCTAAATCACCTTTCGGGACCAATTAATGCAAGGACAGTGGCAGTGTTCATGAGGTGGCCTCTCAAAAAGCCTATGTTGCAAATCTGGTGGAAGAAATCCAAAAAATGACTGCTTTACGAGCATGTGGTTGTGCAGTTGCTACACACGCTTGTAACTTCACAAATTCACAATATTTTCACACCAGATTTTCACCACTATCATTTTTCTACACCTCCTTGTGAACAGTACAGCCGACATTTTTCACATCCTCACAAAATGTGTTTCCACACTTCCAACGCACAATAGCACGGTCGCTGTGGGAAATCAGTGTTTAGGGCAGATTACAAAAATGACAGTGACACTGTTCATGAGCAGAGGTCGTACAATGCCTATGTTGAAAATTTGGTGATGATACTCCATAAAATGGCTGTGTTACAAGCGTGCATTGCGCAGTTTACATGCATGCCCGTAACATGCATTTCTAATATTTTCGCTCTGGATTTTCACCTTTGGCATTTTTCCCCACCTCTTCATGAACAGTACAGCTGTCATTTTACATATCCTGCCCGAAATGTGTTTTCGCACATCCAGCACAGAATAGAGCGGTCGCTGTGCGAAATCAGTTTTTGGGACAGTTTGAGGAAATGACAGTCACACTGTACATGAGCAGAGGTGCTAAAATGGCTATGTTGAAAACTTGGTGCAAAAACTCCATAAAATGATTGTGTTACAAGCATACGTTGCACATTTCCCACGCACCCTTGTAAGTTCGCTATTTTGCAATATTTACATGCCACATTTTCAACACTGCCATTTTTTACACCTCTGTATCAACAGTACAGCTGTCATTTTTCACATCCCGCCCAAAATGTGTTTCCGCACTGCACTACCAAAGCCAATGCCAGCACGACAACATTCGGCATTGACAAATGCTTGTTTATGATTTGGGATGCTGGCTAACTGAGAAATAGTGATGAGTCGTGGAATAGTACTAATTTAGCACGGCTGTGGAGAAGTTTGGAACATGATTGTTTTAAGGAAGTCAAAACAGAATTATGTGATGTGCAACAGCCGTTATAACCAGTTGGTTAAAACAGAAAATCCCACAAATGTTTTTAGTACTGAAAAAATGGTTGTCCAGTAATTATACGTTAATACTCTCCATACTAAGCATCAAAACTCTACTGTGCAGCTCGGGACATGGCCTGTTTCCTTATGAATTCATCCACAGTTTAATGATATTCGGAGCTGCTTCACAGGAATGAATACCAAATAGCTTGTTGGGCACTTTGAGAACAAAACCACAGACTAATTCACTGTCATGGGTGACTGCATGCACCAGGTATATGTTCTGTGATGGGGGAGGATGGGGAGCACAACCTGTCTTGAATAAAGAGACTCGCCAAAAATATTGTAGTAAAAAAGAATGAGTGGCTAAAACTAGGAACTCCCCACACAATATGTTGAGAATTGTGACTGACTTGAGACTGAGGTGTGGGTGGGAGCACATTGCACTACCAAGTTAAAGACCAAGACTCACATTTGGGACCTGGGACATCTGCAGCAGGTCACTGGGGGGATGTATGCACTCCTTATGAAGGGTGGGAGGTGGGGGTGACAGACCCATTGTGGCATATGCGAATAACATGAAAACCATGCATCTCTATGGGTGGGGGGGGTGGAACTTTAATGGGTTGAAGAAGAAGAGAAAATAATTTATTTATTTCATTTATAATGAGGAGAGTACAACAATAAGTCACAGCATTTGCATAGCGCTTTTCATGCACTCTGAATTCCAAAGCACATTACAAGCAATAAGGGACTGGTGCTGAAGTGACTGTAAATGTGTAGGGGCAGCAATTTCTCACATCACCACCCACACACAGCCTTGAACAATTACATGGGCTGGTTGTATGGAAAGGGGTATGTTAGCTAGGACACCTGTCAAAATCCCCTACTCTTGCAAAAAGTGCCTTGGGTTTTATTTTTTATTTGTATTCTTTGTTAACTGGGTAAGGCCCACTAGGCACAAGTGCCACTTTTCAGGGGTGCCCCGGGAGCATTAGAGAGGTTAAGTAACTTGCTCAGAGTCATACAATATGCAAGTAGAGGTTGTGGGACTCAAACCCAGGTCTGTAGGATGTACCAAGCTCATTAATAGCTTGCTACTCTAACCTCTAGGCTATACTGCCAGCCATTGGTTCTTTTACTTCCACCTGGACACTCAACGGGACAGTACCACAGATAGGCAGAAGAGACCTCAGTTTAACATCATTTTCAAAGAATGGCACACCCAAACTGTACAGCATCCCCCTAGTACTGCATGTGGGTGCCAATACTTATGGTATGAGCTGAATCCCGATGTGGAACTAGAACCCACAACCTTCTAGCCCAGAGGCTACCAACTGAACTATGCTGACCCTCTATGCTATGACTGAGCTCCTATGTGTTGATATTGCAGAAGTGGGTATACAGGGGTTAAAATACCTCCCAGCTGTGGATGGCAGTACAGTTCTGTCCCAGACCTTAATGCCCCATCTTTGTCATGTACGTTTCCTTGCTTGAGAGAGAAACTTGATAGGGACCCACTACAAGGAAAAGTCTTGCACAACTCCTAGCTGCAGGTGAGCGGAGTGTCTGGAACCCTGACTTAATGAAACAAATATATGGGGGGGGGGAGAGGAGGAGGTCTAAATAAGATAAAAAAGAAAAACATCTGTGTCAAATTTTCATGGAAACAAAACCACAGCGTTTGTACATGCAGCAACCAAAGTTTAACCATTTAGTTTTTCTTCTGAAAGACATTTCCTTCTGAATATTTGGGAAGCATTCTCAAAGGTAAATGTATTTTAGAATGCTTGCTTATTTTTAAGTTTGTAAAAGTAACCTTAGTATGAACTGTTTATAGTTTCTTGGTAAATATTTCCCATGCAAAAAAAAAAAAAACCATCAAGAATGTTGAAGGAAAAAGCACAAAGATGTTTGATAGAAAAATACTTACAGGGTTGTAAATCGGCTGGTAACCAGGTGGAGGGACAAAAGCCATTTTCCTCTTACAGGTGTGGAGATGGATGGTCTGAAGCAAGAGTCAGTGAGCGTGTGAAAAAGTTATCTGAGTCTAGCCTTATATACAGAGAGGGGGCAGGGCCCAATGATGAGGCTGTGATAAGTGTCAGCTCTCAGTTCGTTCAAACGTTTCTTTCAGTGTTTGCAGAGCTGAGTGATGATAATGATAATGAATTGGGCAGTCCAGTGTAGCAGTAGAAAACCTGAGGCTTCTCTTCCCAGGCAAGGCCCCCCACCCACCCGAAACAAAAGATCAAATGTACAGTGGAAAGTGTAACCTATTGAACCAAATTGTTTTTGTACATGAAAACACACATCTAAATACATAAAACCATTGATTTGTTCATAGGAAGGGGGGAGGCACTGTCAGTCAGTAAGCAGGAAAATGGACCTTGGGGTTATCATATCTGATGACCTCAAAGTTTCAGGGCAGGGTCGACAGAGCAGTTAGTAGGTCCAGTGGATGCTGGGATGCATAGGGAGCAGTATCTTCAGTAGGAGGAGGGAAGTGGTGTTACCACTATGTTGCTCCCTGATGAGATCCCACCTGGGGTATTGTGTCCAGCTCTGGAGGCCACACCTCAAAAAGGACATAAGCAGGGTGGAAACAGTCCAGAGGGGGGCAAATAAAATGATGCAGGGGTTGCACAAAAAGCCCTACAAGGAGAGACTGAGGGATCTCAACATGTATACCTTGGAAGACAGGAGAAGGAGAGGGACATGATAGAGATCTACAAGTACTTCACAGGGTGAACAGATGCAGGAGGGGAGTCTCTTTCAAATGAATAAGAGGACCAGAACCAGAGATCATGAGATGAAGCTGGTGGGGCAGAAGATTAGGAGGGATGTGAGTGTCACAAACGCACTCCGCAAGTCAGGCCCTCTGCTCCCACAGTACCAACCTCAGAGCGCAATAGCATGAACAGGTAACAGCCAGGGTAACCCTCCTGTCTGCTTTGGGTCCGAATTATCTGTTAGCCTCAAGTTCTGCAGGGATTCAAACTGTGAAACTTATGCTAGCATGCCCAATTACAGGCTCAGATATGTATCTTCTTCGGGATTGCAGTACAATCTTTTGCCGGGGCACCCAGCCAGGTCTCCAAAATGAACCCTTAAAACTCTGTAAGAGACCTTAGGTATATTCTTACCTTTTCCAAGCTTAGTAACACCATCAAGCCTTTTAACAGCTGTCTGACTTAACCCCATATACATCACATGCAAAAAGAAACTGAGAAGACACCCAGGCAGTATTTCAAAGAAATGGATGTTTACTAAAATATAAAATAAGTAAAATAAAATACAGAACAAATAGCATGAGCTCACAGTCACAAAAGAAAATGGAAAAATTACAGAACAAAACTCCTACCACGGTACTTAAGATCTTTGCTATCTAAGTATTACCTTTTTCAGTGCATTTAAGTTAGAGAGAACTTTCTGTCTCAGAGCCCAAGATGATATGACACATTCCCCAGATATAATGTTTCATTTCGGGGGCATCTCCCCTCCCCTTCTGTGACGTCAGTTAGACCCTCTCTTGGAGTTAATTCATAACAAAATTATCTACAAGGACGTATTTTAAATAATGTGAACATCAGCAAAAACCATTTCCCACATATGACATCCTTTGGTCAAGCATCTCTCTTTGATGTCCCTCTGCTGATTTCCTGTTGCTAGTGTGATCTCAGGTTTCATGACTTATGACAAAGTTCTGTGACCAAATTGGCCTTTTCCTGCAGGAACCATAAATGTTTATGAGGCTTATATCCTGGCAGCTGGTCTGAAATTTCTAATTAAGACAAAAACAGGAAACCTTTAATCGCGTTTCTCTGGTCTGTTTAATTACATCCTCACTAACACTTTGAAAGTTAAAGGCCAAGTCTCACACACTGCTGACTTGGGGGGGAAACAATTTCATACACAGACCATTTATTTATTTTACAGATATCATACAGTAATCATAAGCAAGGGGGCAGAGCATCACAGTGAGCATGTACTAATTCACTGAAAGAGTGGTAGACGCCTGGTACAGACTGCCAGCAGAAGTGGTAAAGGTGAAAACAGTGGGGGCTTCAAGCATGCATAGCATATACATAGGGTATATTAGTAAATAGGCAGTATGGAGGGAGGAGCACCAGAGACCAGTTAGGGTCTGCAGAGATAGATTAGGCAGGGACCATCTGGGCAGACTGGGTGGGTCAAGTGGCCCTTTTCTGCTGACAAATTCTGTGTTTCTATGGGTTGGCTCCTCAGTACTGTTTTGAGCTCCACCTACTCCCTAATACAATATCTTCTGCCATGCCCACAGTGCCAGCAGACAGCAGATGGTTACCTGCTCATATCCCTGAGAAATGCAGGGTTTTTTGTCACAGAGCTGTTCCCCTATAGACAAAAATGCGGTGTCATCATCTGTTAAGAAGTTAGGATAAGTTCCAGCTGAAGTGGAAAACCTTTTTTTTTTTTTATATATAGGAAGCAAGGCTTTTGTGCCATTCAAAGCCCAACTGTCCCTATACCTGCAATTTGTGACCAACCCAGCTTTTCATTTCTAGTACTTATCTTACATTGCGTAGATGCACTTTGTTCTAAAGGCACTCTGTACATCAATTTTTGGTATTGTACCATAACAGGCCCTGTTCTGAAAATGGGCAGTTCTGCAGAGGCTCTGACCCAGGAATGGCCCAGTTCATGTCTAATCCCTTTACTAGAACATAGAAACATAGAAGTTGACGGCAGATAAGGACCGCAAGGCCCATCCAGTCTGCCCTTTTCTTTTTCTACCTTATAAATGTGCCATCTGCCTTTGCTCTGTCAGTGGCCTATCTATTCATAGTCATTTGTATTGCTCCCTTATGCCTATCCCATGCCTGTTTGAAGCCCTGCACTGTATTCATAGCTACCACTTCTTGTGGTAAGCCATTCCATGCATCCACCACCCTTTCTGTGAAAAAGAATTTCCTCACATTCCCCCTTAATCGGCCTCCCTCTAATCTCATGCTGTGTCCCCTTGTCCTGCTATTTTTCTTATATTTAAACACGTTAGACTCTTTCACCTTGTTAATGCCCTAAAGGTGTTTGAATGCCTCGATCATATCACCTCTCCTCCTTTGCTCAAGGGTATACATATTGAGCTCTGTTAATCTGTCCTCATATGTCTTCTGATGCAGTCCTTGCACCATTTTGCTGCCCTTCTCTGGACTGCCTCAATTTGTTAATGTCCTTGTGAAGGTGTGGCTCCAATACTGCACGCAGTACTCCAGATGGGGCCTAACCAGTGTCTTGTAAAGAGGGATTATTACTCTCTTACGACTTGTGATACCCTACTAATACACCCTAACACCCCTAACCTTACCTACTGCTTTAGATGTCTGCTTGATGATTTCAGGTCATCAGTGATGATGATGCCCAAGTCTCTCTTCCTTTGTGAGAGCTAGCAACTCCTCCCAGCCTATAGGTGGCTTCAGGGTTTCTCTTCCTATGTGCATGATTTTGCACTTTTGCATTAAATCCAGTTGCCACTCTTCTGACCATTCTGCTAGTTTATCCAGATCTCTTCTCATTCTGCCCACCCCATCTGGCTCATCTACTCTGTTGCAGATCTTGGTGTTATCTGCAAACAGACAAGCTTTACCCTCTAGTCCATCTGCAAGGTCACTAATAAAGATGTTGAAGAGGACTGGCCCCAGGACTGATCCCTGAGGTACCCCACTTGTGACTTGCATCTCTTCTGACTGTATACCATTTACCACCACTCTCTGTTTTCTGCCCGTCCACCAGTTTGCCACCCAGTTGACCAACTTCTGACCCACCCCAGCCTACCCTGTTTATTTATCAATCTTCTACGTGGAACAGTGTCGAAAGCTTTGCTGAAGTCAAGGTAGGCAACTTCAACTGCTCCCCCTTGGTCCACCACTCTGGTTACCCAGTCAAAGAAATCTATGAGATTAGTTTGACAGGACCTTCCTTTTGTAAACCCATGCTGTCTTGGATCCTGTGCCCTATGGATTCCAGGTGTTGCACTATCCTTTCCTTAAGGAGTGCCTCCATAATCTTGCCCACTACTGAGGTAAGACTGACTGGTCTGTAGTTCCCCGCCTCCTCCCTGCTACCACTCTTGTGGAGCGGGATCACATGAGCCCTTCTCCAGTCTTCTGGGACCTCTCCTGTGCTCAGAGACTCACTAAACAGTTCTGCTAATGGCTCTGCTAGTTCCACCTTTAGCTCCTTAAGTACCTTGGGATGTATGCCATCAGGTCCCATTGCCTTATCCTCCCTGAGCTTAGCAAGCTCTTGTAGGACCCTTTCTTTTGTAAAGGGAGTAGTGCTCACCTCCCTCCCCCGTGTCCATGATGCTGAGCTGTGGGCCCTGCCCTACCTTCTCTTCAGTAAATACTGAGCAAAAGTATCTATTTAGGATAGATGCCTTTACAGGGTCCTCCTCCTCACATGCTCCCTTTTCTCCATTAAGCTTAGCAATACCCCCACTGGACTTTCTCCTTTCACAGTGAGTTTGTGGAATCTAGTACAGTCCAGGCTTCAAAATCGGGATTAAACAGATTCCTGCGGGAGAATGGCACTGAGGGATACACAGCACGAGTAGAGGCGCATTTCAGCTGATAAGTTTGTAGGTGTTATAGTCACTGCTGAGCAGCAAGAGGGGTGGACAGGAGGGAGCCTAAATCCCTTCCATCATCACAATACTGTATCACTGTGTTACTGTAGGAGTGAATCAGTGCTGGAGAAGAAAGTACATGGGGGGGGGAGACAACAGGTAGGTTACATTATAATGGGAGGGCTGAAGCCCAAGGTTCAATGTGAGGGAGTAAACTCCTCCCACATTCCAGCAGCTCTCGCTTAGCATGTTGTGAAACATCGTTGTTTCGTGGCACTGCGGTTTTCTGCATGGCTCATGTAACTGAGCTTCCTTTGTCTCCTGCTTTTGCTGCTGTTTTCTCACCCCCTGCCTGTCTCCCTCCTTTCTGCATTCCCCATTTCTGTTGTCTTTTGTTGATTTTGTCTCCCCCTTTCTCTACTCGTCTTGCTTTGTTCTCTGTTGCTGCCCTGGTGCCTGCTCTTGTGCTTGCCCCCCCATTCCCCCTTATCTCGCTCCTTGTGCCCTCCCTGTTCAGCGTTTTGTCTATCCCCCATCGCCCATACCTTGTACTTGTGTTTCATTCCTTTGCTGTTGCTGTTTCCCTTTTGGGCTTCTCGCTCCTCTCTGAGCCGCTACTCCATCTCTGCACCATCACTTCCAGGTTGACGGTGCTTCTGGAGCACTACTGCACATGCCCAGAGCTGGAGCCTTCTTTTCAATGCCGAGTTAACTTGGTTGCAACCCTCATTTCTTAATGGGAGTTGCAATGCTTTGCTTGGTGCTCTACCTAGGATGTTAGCCTGGATTCTATCCATTGTGCATAAATTTATCATACCCATTGGACTGAAACTGAAGGCAGTCATGACAGTCACATCTTGTAAGTACACCATCGCCACTCAATTCTAGTTCATTTACACTGTTCTACCCAGATTTCTCTAAGTGTGTCTCACATCAATTGTTCACTTACTCCTGACTCATTTGCTGATCTTCGCTGTGTAGTTTACTGGTTCATCTTTGTTTCAATACTTTATGCTAATTGTTTTATCAGCTCCAATACATCCAGGATATATAGCATTATACTGGCCTCCTCTCATTTCACAGCTTAAAGCCTTACACACCCAAAAATTATCCTCCTGGTTCTTATGTGTTGTATGCCTTTGTTTGTTTAATGTTGCCTCCCATTACACTGTGTAAGTTTTGTCTTTCTCCTGTGGTTCCCAATCCTCTTTTCTTGCTACTCTCCCCTTCCTCTCGCTACCTATCCTGCCCTGTCCTGCTTATTTTCTCCTCCAGCAGCAGCCACCCATTTTCCTTGCTCAGCCCATACCAGCAGTCTGACAGTCTCTGTCCCTAACTCTGCCTTTTGAGGTATCGAGTGAAGGTGGGCTTGCCCTGTCTGCTGTGGAAAAGAATCTGTGTCTTCCAATTACATCCTCTGTCATCAGTCCGACAGTCTCTGTCTCTAACTCTACCTGTGGGGTATCAAGTGAAGGTGGGCTTGCCCTGTCTGCCAGGGATGGGAGTCCATGTCTTCCAATTACATTCTCTACCAATTCCAGGTCTATACCAGCATTTTGACAGTCCTCGTGCCTAACTCTACCTTCTGAAGTATCGTGTGAAGGTGGGCTTGCCATGTCTACTGGGGACAGGAGTTGGTATCATCCAACTACATTCTCTCCCAGCAGTCTACATTCATTCTCTACCAGCAGTCTGACAGACCCCTGGCTCTCAGCGACATATGCAGTGTGTTGGCATCCTGGTATCCTCTACATCTACCAATTCCATGCTTCCAATTCCTGACAAAAGTCCTGCAAGGCCTCCTTGGACTTATTCATCAACTCCTCCAGCCCATCCCTGGGCTTCTGGCTTGAACTCCTCCCTTTGAAGACAGGCCTCTTCTTGCCTAGTGACTAACCTTCAAATAATAGACTCTCCAGTACTCGACTTCTGCTCAAACCCTGGCCTTATGTGATTTGTCCTAGCTTCTCAGCCTCATCTCATTTTGGATCTTGGACCAAACCAGCTCATTCATCATCTGGAAATCAGGATTTCATGGCTGTGCTTGCCTAACAGTTTCCAAACTTGCTCTCCTTTATATCAGCACTCATACCTTGCTTCCCAGCTCTGCCTACTCCAGTCTCCAACTCATCGGCTCCTGTTGCCATTTCCTCTGTTAGCATTGCTTGGGCTGCTTCTCCCACAGATTTAGCATTGCATTCATTGCTTCTCTCCGATGACTGTTCTGCAACCTACGCTCATATCTGCAATGCCATAACAGTCTCTGGACACTTTGGCCCCAGCTCCTGGCTTTCAACAGCCACTTTCATGGACACATTTCGGCTGAGTCCTGTTCACCCATCTCTCTCTGGTGTCTGTGGCATGTCTTGGATGGACCGCTATCATGTCATAGTAGTATTTTGTTCTGCTGCTTCAGCAGTCTGGGGGTTTTGGCATGTTTGTGTCCATGTCTTTTCTTTTGGGCATTACTCAGTGTTTGTCGCCATCCAGCCCTCAATCATCAGCTTGATTACTTCTTCTGCTGCTCTGCCAGATTCTCCTCCCATGATTGCCATTGCTGCGCCTGTTCAGCCGTTCCAAGACCTATTAGTTCCTTGGACTGATTAGCAAAAACTAGATCTAGTGATACTCTTTGAATTGCTTGGCATCTTATTGGATTCAGGATGTATGAAAGCCCCATTACCACCAGATAATCTCCACAGGATCATTCCTTGGCATCTTATTGGATTCCGACCTCATGGCAGCCACTTCCTCTCAATTAACTCCAGAGGATCATTCCTTGGCATCTTATCAGATTCAGACCATAAGGAAGCCATTACCTCCCAATATACTCCACAGTATCATTCCTCAGCATTTTATTGGATTAAGATTGTATGGAAACCATACCTAAAACCTCTTCAAAGTGATCCTCTTGCATGAAAAGGTGAATTCACAATGACGGTAATTCCACAAGGTCAGTCCTTCATGTCCTTCCTATTGGCACTGACATCATCGATTTCTGAATTGCACCTTCATATCTAATTCTCGGCAGTGGCAAAACGGTTCTAGCTACATGGTCCCAATTGAACCTTCCTGGAATACCTATCTGATGTTCTTCAAAGACCCTTCATCTGTCTCATATCTCAAGACTATACGCCAATGTATTTCCAATGCATGTCTGTCCTGCTGTCTTTGTGCAATCCTGGATCACTGTTCCTTGACCTCAGGACATTACAATACTTCATGAAGTCATCTACATCTCCTCTTCAATATTTACCCAGTCATGCCAGTCACCTTCCTCGTACTCAATCCACAGTGAATTCCATCAACAGAGGCACATCCTCATTCTATTCCATCATGCTATTCATGCACCAATGACTTGGTCATCCCTTTATCATAATTTCACACTGCAATGGTTCCACATTAGACTATGCAAATAACGTGCTCAATGTGTTATACTGTTTCCAAGGTCAGACCTTCCATTGCCCCATTGTTCGGTGACTCAGTTAATTCTCCTCCTTTTATCTTGTGACCCCATAATATTAGAATTTAATTGCTAGCAAGTCAATGCCACATGTGGCCACCTTACCTCCTACCACACGAGCTACGTATACTATAGTGTGAAAAGTATCCCTCATTCTGCACTTTGCAGTCCTTCCTGAATATTTCTGCTCATGTGAAATGTGTATTAGCATTTCTAGCTTGTCACCCTGCTAAGCAATTATCATATGGAACAATTAAGCTATACATATCAGTTATCCTGCTATTTTCCTTACTGCTTACTCCATCCTCGCCTTCACTGTTTTTTCAGTCCTTTAGTCATACTCTTCAACTGTGTATCCAAAGAGCTTTGGTCACTTAAACTCTTCATTGTTTCCACACAGATGCCTCTAATGTAACATAGTGGATTTACTAAACTTGGATACATTTGACTCTACATTGAACATCATGATTTCTTTTGCTATTTTGTCAAACCTTATTTGGATTTCTGCTTACTGGAGAATTCACTACCTCATCATCCTTCTTTGCCACCATCCTAAAAATCACTGATTTACAAAAATGGGGATGATCATTATATCCTGCCGATACCTTCAAAGACTGACAGTTTACATCAAGGAGTTCACATAACTTATTATTCATCCTATAGTTACTGGAATACAGCAGCTCATCTAGACAAACTCATGTTCTTCCTCATGCTCAGATCCATAACATCCTCTGTCTATCTCTGATAAACAATTAACTGTGACCACAAATAGTTCCTGGACCATGTTTGAACCTTTCTTCATGGCTGGACTTAATCCATATTCATTATCAGGACCTTCATTCAGATTAGATTGGTTTCTTCAGCCTCAAGAAATATCTTTCCTGCACATATCATCAGGAGCCTCGGAAGAAAGACTTCATCACTGTGAATACTACATCCTAAACCAGAATCACAATACAGTTCAAGCATTTAGGATCATCTCCTCTTAGGTTGCCCTAAGGATGGGCAGGACAGTAGCCTTGGGTTCTCAGAGGTTTCCTACATGGGGGGGGGGTCCTCTCCTGTGTGCTACTGGTCACACTCTCCATGAGTTGGAGGAGGTAATCTTTTGGGGCCTTCTATTCCTTTCTCGCTACTTGGCTTATCTACCAAGGGTGGGAATAGAGAAAGGCCAAAGTTTTACAGTATACACAAGCACTACTCTATTCACCAAACATTAAATGGGAGGCCCGAGGTTCAGGTTCGGGGAATAAGCTCCTCCCACATTCCAAATAAAATCAGCCTCTCCCAGCAGCTCTTGCTTAGTGTGTTGTGAAATAATCATCATCCTCCCCTGCCTCCTCCTCCTTTGACATGGTACTTACCCTTGGTGCTGGGCCTTGTATTCCATCCTCACTACCCAGCTTATCTACCAAGGGTGGGACTAGAGAAAGGCCGAAGTTTTACAGTATGTACAGGCACTACTTTGTTCACCAAGCATTGAATTGTAGGGTAATTATTATATGCACACTTAGATGAAATAAACTGCATAGTAATAAATGGAAGATCGAAAAGTGATGCTGAAGGACAATCCACATTTTATTAATTAAATGGAGCCTTGCAAATGAATCTCTTTATATGCAATACAAAAGTAATTGATAAAATTGTAGATTTACAAGTGATTTCATGAGTAGAGTCACCTCTTTTGCCTATACAGTTGGTCCTTAAAAATTGACTCGCCAGCAGAAGAATTAAAAATGCCTCCAATTACTAGAATTTTCTCTAGAAAGATTAAATGGAATAACCACATTAAAGCTATAGCTCAAATATTAGAGTCCTCTGAAATGAATAGTATTAAACAAACAATGTTTGATACCTGTGATATGAATATCGTTCAATTAACCTGGACAGAATTGTTTAAGCTTATAGCTCCAACACTTTTTAGAAACTTGATTTACCAAAACAGTATTCGGTCTTGGTATAATGGTAAATGTAAGAAAGATAAACAGAATCTCAAACAGTTGATTAGGAAAGACAAAAATAATAAAACTTGAGATTCTTAAATCAAAAACCAAAAGAATATAATCACATGCTTAACCAAGAAAAACTTAAGCATCAATCCTGACTCTGATTACAGCTTTATCATACTGTAATTAATAAAAATACTAAAGACTTCTGGCTTATGGTGACCAAAGGAATGGATGCCTTTGCAGTATCAGTGGACTCATATATACAACCAGATATCTGGGAGTAACACTTTACCAAAGTATACTTTAGTACAATAGAGGAAAATCTTCCGGACTTGGGGATACAAACAATGACTAAATCACACATTTCTGAATATCCTATACCATTTACTATCACTATAGAACAGATTGAAATAGCTATTAACAAAACCAAGTTTAATAAAGCACCAGGACCTGATAAAATACCAAGTGACATTTTCAAATATTTCATGCAATGGTGGATTCCAGTATTACACTATGCTTATTATTTTATGAAGCAACATGAAACAATACCAGATTCTTGGAAGGGTAACCTAATATATCCTATACATAAAAAGAGTCAGTTTGCAAACCTTTATATGTATCGTCCTATCAGCCCAATAGACTCCTCTTAAAAAAATATTAAAAATATTCCTGAGAATTTTGTTATCCAGATTGGAAACCTGGACTGAAAATAGAAATATTTTAGATGAGGCACAAAATGGATTCAGGAGAACTGGATCTATAGTACAGTATTGTTAAGTACTGCAGTACTTAATTCACAAATATGTAAATATTAAGAGGTCCAAGTTGATTTACTGTTTTGTTGATTGAAAAATGACTTTCAATAGCATTAGTAGAAAATCGTTATGGTCAGCATTAAGAAACTATGGAATTAATAATTACCTGTTAGATATTATTATAAGATTACATGAAGATACTTGGTCTAAAGTACAATATAATCTAGAAGATAGTCTCACTAATTTCCTTACAACAAATGTAGGAGTTAGGCAAGGCTGCATACCAGCCCCAATATTATTCAATTTATACATTTATAGTATTTTAGTAGAAATGCATGACCCAAATGTTCACTCATCTAAAGTCTCCAATAAAACACTGGCTTTTTTGGCTTTTGCTGTTGACATAATATTAATATCAACATCATTACTGGGGTTATAAAGGAAAGTAAACACTTTTGTGCAACTATGCAAAGATAAGTATCTACAAATAAACAGAAGCAAAACCCAAATGGTGGTATTCAGCACCAAACAAGTGTATAAATATAAACTCAGAATAAATAATAACCCAACAGAAACAGTAAAGACTTATGACTATTTGGGCATACAATTTGATACAAATGCTAAGTAAAGGGCAGACTCGATGAGCCAAAAGGGTCCTTTTCTGCTGTCACATTTCTATGATACTATGATTCTACATGGACTCGACATGTAAACTACATAAAAAAAAGAAACTCCAATACCCAATTAATGGAATTAAAAGATTCTCCCGAATATACGGAGGATACTCAAGTAAGGGTACACTAACAGTAATAAATGCAAAAATAAAAATTGCTATCTTGTATGCAGCAGAGGTATGGGGAATATTTCTGAAAGAATGTAACCGACTAGAGACAATACTGAACAAACTGTACCGATATTTGTTGGGACTATCACAAAATACCCCTGCACATTTTTTTTAGAGTAGAACTAGGCCAGTACTCAATTGAATCTGATGTTCTCGGTAAAATCATAATATTGTTGTTGCCTGAAAATAGCCTTCCCATGATGTGTACGGAAGAATAGATTTTGTACTCACTTAGAGGATTCTCTTTTCCCTACTTGACATTTATAAAAATAAATTGATACCTAACAGGATTAGGTTCTGTTCTATTCTATTTGAAATAAATTGAATACCACGTATAGTTATAGTTGAAAGTATAAGATCTACATGTAAAAACATTGCAATTCAACAAGACATGACAAACATTAAAGTCTCTAAAATTCATATTTCATATCAATACCTCAAAAGGGTTTTTGGATTAGAACCATATTTAAACGAGATTATGGAACAGTAAGAGATTTCTCATAACACGATTGTGGTTTGAAACTTTCAATTCCATGCAGCTATGGTATAAGCAAAGGTGTGAAGGAAATTTATCTCCATTTTGTGACTGCATAGTGGGTGAAATTGATGGTCTAGGGCATAGTCTATTAAGATACCCAAGATTTGTAAGGAAAAGAAAAGTATGTCTTGGTACATACATTAGAGGAAGTAACTCTTCTGATCATCAAACAATGTATGATCTCTTCATCCTCAATAACATTAAAACAAAAAACTTGATTACCTTTCTAAAAATTGTAAATTATAAAATAAGATAAATGTTTTTCACGAAGGAACGAAAAAAATAAGATTTTCACCTGATGGTAACTTGAAAGCACTTTACTAATGCTAACATATCACAGAATTAATTAAGTCACAACTAAAATACTTTACCTGTATATGACAGAGAAAAAAATGAGGATAACATCAAACAAAAGGAATTAAAATGTAATTGTGGAATTCAGAATGAAGCATGTTATTCCACCCTTGTAGCATGTACCTAATTTTTTTTAATTCTCTCTTAAGTGCATAACTGATGGAACTTAAAGACTGTCTTTAAAGAACATATACCTGTAAATTAAACTGAATATATACTGTATATAAAGCAATTAGATACTTATGTTAGGTTTTAAATTTCAAAATATTGTACAATTGATTATGTATGTAAGTGTGTCAAGTTTTTAAATGTTGTAAAGGCGGTAAGCTGAACAGCAATAATAAACTGAAACTGAATTGTAGGGTAGAGTGTTTAGAAACAGTGCATAGAAGGTGATGGCAGAAAAAGACTCATTGCCCATCTACTGTGCCGTGTAATGGCTATTAACTAATTGAATTTCATAGGCCTGACACCATACCAGACTAGCCCTAATCCCTTTGTGCTGTCCCCCCCTGCCATAGTCCTTACTACCCCCTGTATCTTCCTGCCTTGCTTTGAACCTGTTGCTTGTTCCCCCTTCCACCACCTCCTTGGCAGGCTATTCCATGGCTCCACCACACTCTCTGTAAAGAAGAACTTTCTGATGCCTTTCTCAACCCTCCTCCCCCTTCCAATTTCTGCTTCTGGACCCTAGTTTATAGTGTTTTCATTGCTGATGAACAGTTTGTCTCTATCCACCCTATTTATCCATCTAAGAAACATATACTTGTTCTGTCCCTCTCTCCCTTCTGTCTTCTAGTGAGTATATCCATCTAAGGAACATATACTTATCATGTCCTTCTTGCCCTTCTGTCCTCCAGTGAGTATATCCATCTAAGGAACATATACTTTTCCTGTCCCTCTTTCCCTTCTGTTCTCCAGAGAGTATATCCATTTAAGGATCATATACTTATCATGTCCCTCTCTCCCTTCTGTCCTCCTGTGAGTATATCCATCTAAGGAACATATACTTATCCTGTCCCTCTCTCCCTTCTGTCCACCAGTGAGTATATCCATCTAAGGAACATATACTTATCATGTCCCTCTCTCCCTTCTGTCCTCCAATGAGTACATCCATCTAAAAAACATATACTTATCATGTCCTTATCTCCCTTCCGTCCTCCAGCAAGTATATCCATCTAAGAAACATATAAGAATCATAGACTTATCCTATCCATCTCTCTCTTCTGTCCTCCAGTGAGTACATATTGAGGTCCCCGAGTCATTCCTCATATGAATTATCCTGCTGCCCCTGGATCATCTTAGTAATCCTATTCTGCACCACCTACAGCCTGTCCCTGTTATTTCTGAGGTGTGGACTTGAGAATTGGGAACTGTACTCAACATGTGGTCTCACCAGTGACCTGTACAGTGGCAGAATATCTTCTTCCCTTCTGCTGTCAAAGCCCTTGCTGATGCATGCCAACACACGGTTCTCCTTGTTGTAAGTCTTATCACATTGTGCTGAAACTTTGAAGGAAAAAGACACAGTCTTACTGTAGCTTGTAAATTTTGCTTCAATGTCAACAGACAACTGTTTTCAGGTAGCTGTTGAGGATATACGTGTTTGCTTTAGTTTATTTTCACTGTTCATGCTAGTCCCCTATAACTATCTTGGGGGTTTCCATTCTATGGTTTTTGAAATCTCATTGTCCATGAGAGCTTCATTAGCATATCAGAACATGATGTCACAGCACCCATTTATACC
Organism: Neoceratodus forsteri; assembly: GCA_016271365.2. Lineage (NCBI taxonomy): Eukaryota > Metazoa > Chordata > Ceratodontiformes > Ceratodontidae > Neoceratodus > Neoceratodus forsteri. The sequence goes on along the minus strand of CM057450.1, from coordinate 612,153,079 downwards.
ATGTATCTCTATTAACGTATCTCGATGCTGAAAGTACAAAATATCCTGAAAAAAAAACCCTCTGGAAACACACAAATTGGATGCAATTTAAAGGGAAACCCCTGCATCAAGAGTCAAACAGTTTGCAAAGTCAACTGAAGGTACGTGTAGTATGTTGCACCCTGCTGCAACTTGTTTTGTTAAAATCTAATTAAGCAGAATGGTATACTGTGGAGTTATCATGTTCTTGTATGCTAATGCAGCTCTCAGGGACTATAAGATTTCAACAACCAGGAAATGGAACCCCCAGGATAGTTACAGGCACTAGTACGAACAGTGAAAATACACTAAAGCAATCACAAATATCCCTAGGTGTTATCTACTGATATGAAAACAAATACAATTTACAAGATATTTATTTATTTATTTATTTATTTATTTATTTATTTATTTAAGAGATTTACCAGATGAGCATACTGAGCGGGAATCCACTCGTTTCCAGATGCGACCTGGGAGTTACATACATACATACAATACAAATGGTGCATAAGCAATGGTGCATAATACAGGTTATACTCAGTACATAAAGGGTGAAGAACATCAGGTCCAGAAATGTTAAAAGCTAGACAAAGCATTTGTTAGTTCTTTTTAGTTAGTGCAGAGTGCATGAGTAGCAGTAACACAGTTGGGGTCAAATGATTGTAGTGCGTAGCAGACAGTGACACATAGGGAAATGCAATAAAAGTCAGTTGTTGGACAATTTTACAGTTATGGCACATTACGATGCCTCGTGATAACCGATCTGGACTGCAGGTTGCAGTTACATATGTCAGAGAAGTGAACCTGAAGGAGAGTTTTCAAGGTCCTTGGGGTAGAGGACTGTCTGATTTCTGCCGGGAGGTCATTCCAGAGTTTGGACAGTCTGTATTTGAAAGCTGATTGGCCCTTTGAGGTGTGCATGAAAGGGATTTGTAGAAGTTTTGAGTCGGTGCCTCTCAAGGAGTAGGCCGGGGGTTGAGTTGATAGGACAGAGCTGAGATAGGTGGGGAGGGAGTTTGACCAGTGCTTAGCTGCAAGATTAGTGCAATGAAGCTGGCGCCTGGAGTGCAGCGAGGGGAGACCTAGGGTGCTATACAGGTCGCAGGGGTGGGTGGTGGGGGGGCATTCTAGGATGAGCCGACAGAAGGAATGAAAAAGGGGGTCCAAGTTGGCTGGGGTGGATGGTGGGGCTACGCAGTAGACCACATCACCATAGTCAAAGATTGGGAGAATCATTTTGTGCACTAGTTCCCTCCTGACCGAGGTGGGTAGGCAACCTTTGTTGCAGTATAGTGCGCCTAGTTTTAGGTGCAGTTTTTTCTGAAGGGAGTCAACGTGGATGGAGAAATCTAAGTGGCGATCAGCCATACACCCAGGCACCGAAAGGAGGTGCAGGAATCCAAAGTGGTGCCGTCCAGTGTGTGGAAAGTGGGGGGAGCAGCTAGTCGGGAGAGTCTGGGCTGTGAGCCGAAAGTTATGGTTACGGTTTTCTTAGCATTTAGGACAAGTTGGTTTGAACTAAGCCAAGATTGAATGGCATTGAAATCCTGCTGTAGGGCAGTGTTTAATACCTCACTGGAGGGACCAGAGGCGTATAGAATGGTATCGTCAGCGTACATTTGTATAGCTGAGTTTCAGCATGTCAGTGGGAGGTCATTTAGAAATATGGAAAAGAGAAGGGTGCCCAGGACAGAACCCTGGGGGACCCCCATGGTGACTGGGAGTGAGGGGGATACGTGTGGGCCAATTTTTACTGCTTGTTTCCTGTCAGATAGGTAGGCTTGGAACCAGCTGGTGGCTAGATCGGATAGACCAGCATCATGCAGTTTTGTGAGGAGTTTGGGGTGGGAGACGGTATCAAATGCCTTTGCCAGGTCAATGAATATGGCCGAGGTGAGGAGCCCTTTGTCCATGCCTGAGACAATATCGTTAGTGAGTCTTAGTAGCGCAGTGATGGTGGAGTGTGATTTGCGAAAACCTTAATGGTAGGGGGTGAAGAAAGAGGTGGTGTCAAGGAATTGTGTGAGTTGAGAGAGGGCTAGGTGTTCCTGGAGTTTGGCCAGAGTTGGGAGGAGGGAGATAGGGTGGTAGTTACCAGGCTCAGATGGGTTTCCACCCTTTGGCAGCGGGATTACTACTGCCTCCTTCCAAGCTGTAGGAATTTGTGCTGAGGAGAAGGAACGGTTTAGGAGGTCGGCTGGGGTGCCGCAATGGCAGGGGCAGAAAGATACAGGAGTTTGGCATCCAGACCTAACGGGCATTTACCTTTATTTGGGTCTAGGGAGCGTAGGGCGGCTAGGACTTCTGTTGTGGAGACTGGGCGGAAGGAGAACTTTGAGGCGGGAGGGAAGTGCAGGCGGGTCTGAGGGGTTTAGATGTGGTTGGAGTAATTGTGTTTGGTAGGAGAGAAATTGCACAGTTGGTAAAAAAAGTTATTGAAAGTAGTGGCAACCTCACTTGGCTCGGATACATTTCTGCCCAGAATAGTTAGGGAAGGGGAGGGCAGCTGGATAGGGGGAGTGAGCAAGATTTTACTAGATTTCCAGAATTTGGATGGATGGCTAAGATTAGTGGAGAGGGCCACTCGGAAGTAGTTCTTTTTAGCCAGCCTTATGGCTTTAGTACAGTTGTTTTGGAGGGTGTGGTTTTCCTTAAAGGCAGTCACTGATAATTAACCCCAGACCCTTCTGTCCCTTGTTCATGCTAGCTTCACCCCTTCCATCCAGTTTTCCCTTCAAGGGTTTTTCCTGCCAATATGCCTCAACTTGCACTTCTTTGCACTGTAATGCAATTGCCAGATCTTAGACCATCTCCAGTTGTTTCAAATACCGACACAGTTGCCTGGCCCTCTTCTCTCCATCTACTCTTCTACAAAGTTTTGTGTCATCCACAAAGAGACACATGTTCCCCTTAATGCCATTCTCTATGTTGCTTATAAACACATTGAACAGGATTGGTCCTAGGACCAACCCTTGTGGCACCCCACTTGTGACCCCTCTCACCTTCAATTTATTTTCCAATTACCCTTTGTTGTCTCCCCTTCAACCAGTCTTCCACCCAAGTAGTCAGTCCCTCCCCAATCCTCCATGTTCTTCAGTAGCCTTCTGTGTGGCACAGATCTGAAGGCCTTATTGAAATAGAGGTACAGGTCATCAATCTATAGCATGACCCTTGTCTACAGCTTTTGTGACTGAGTCACAGAAGATGATCAGGTTTGTCTGATACCATCATCCTGCTAGAAACCCATGCTGTTCAGTGTTCTGTTGACCGTTACCCTCTAGGTGTTCCACCATTTACTTCTTTATTGTGGTCTCGATGAGCTTCCCCATAATGAAGGTCAGGCTAATGTGCTTGTAGTTTCCTGGTCCTCCTGCCCCCCTTGTGCAGTAGCACCATTGCTCATACTCCAATCTTTTGGCACTCCCCCATCTCAGTAGAACATCTGAACAGGTCTGTTGGGAGGGAGGGGGATTCACCAGCTCTGGACCCAGTCACAGTTGTTTTAGAACCCTAAGATGCATGCCGTCTGTCCTCAGCACCTTATCCATCCTAAGTGTTGCCAGACCCTTCTGGATCCTGTCCCCAGTGAACTACACAGACCCAGTTTCTCCACACCTCTCTCAGAGGCCTTGGTGGGCTGTCCAGTAGTGGTCTACCCTCTTCCACTGTAAATACTGAATGAAAATAACTGTTCAGTACCTCTGCTTCTGCCTGTCATCTTGCATCCAACCTCCCCCCTCCATTTTTTATAACATGGTTGAGGGACAGGTATTGGCGTGTGGTATGGAAGTGCAGCAAAACACAGCAGACAGGGTTGCAGTAAGAGAAACTGGTAGAGAAACTGGGGCAGATGTAGAGCCAAAGTCCTGTATTAGGTGGTAGTGTTCAAGAAACAGGGTACAGGAGGGTCCTGAAGTAGTGTAGTATGTAGAGTAATAAGTGAGGTGTTTGCTGGGCAGATATTGGAGTGTAGGCTGATAGTAGGGTTAAAAATGTTGTCTAAGTTGTTTACAGGTTAAAGAGTGGAGAGTGTGGTGGCTACAAGAAAGACGTAACATGGCAAATTGAACCTTTTTTATTTATTTATTGAATTTTGTTAACCAAGTGGGCCTACTGAGACTAAAAGTCCCCTTTTCAGCAACCCGGGATTAAGCACATAGAGACATTGCAACATATCACAGAGAATCAAGAGAAATTACAAAAAATTACACCTATTAACAATATTCACAGGGTACAGAGTTGGCAAACAATGGTGCCCTTACAACAACAACAAAAAAACTAACAAACATTTCAAATTAAAACAAGTCACAAGATGAGCATCAATGGGCTAACAAACATAAGTGAGGACAAGTCACAGATTGAGTGGCAATGAGTTACAGACCAAGGGCTAAAGATATTTATTTATTTATTTATTGAATACTAGGATCACAAATACCTTTGAACCAAAGGTTATTTTACAAAGGTTCAGCATCGGATACAGATTGTGGCATAGGCAGGAATAATCACAGTACAGTGCAATCAACAAACAATATAACAGACAATAAAGCCAGGGCTGGTGCTGGGAACACTAAACAGCAGTTTCAAATCCAGGGAGAATAAAGGGAGGAAACAGAGAGAGAGAGACTTTGCCATTAGGTGCAAAGTGCTGGGAAGAGTAATGGAGTGCAGGGGGGAGGGGAGTGGGAGGTGGGAGGAAGGGGGAACAGAGTGAGGGATGGGGAGAAAGGAATGTGAAGAGGAAGGTAGGGGCAGGGGCAGAGTAGGGAGAAAGCAGGGTCATGGGGAAGGGAGGCAAGGGAGTGGAAATGGGCATGAGAGGGAAAGACAGAGGGGTAGAGGGGGAAAGGTAGTAGGAGAGGAGGAAAATTAGGAATTTGCAGCAGGGCCAGGGGAGGGGCACCATGCTGATTCATAGGCTGCAGTCACACTTGCTGAGATTTGTGAGGTGCTGCTGCAGTTTGCTTTTGTAGGGGCTCAGATTATTCTCCACAGTTACTCCCAGGAGGAGACCGTTGATCAGGAATGGCGCTCTGAAGTGGAAGGCAGGTTGACCCTGGGTGATTCTACAGAAAGGAACCTGATATCAGGATTTGAACATACTAAGTGTTAGATGTATGTTAGTGGAGGGCTGCATAATGGCATGAGTTTCTGGAGGGGGGGTTAGGCCGAGGCAGATTTTCTTACCCAGGAGGCCAGTCTGGTAGGCTAGCCCCCCTTGCAGGTTTAGCCAACTTGTCAGTTTGTAGCGAACACAAGTGTATGCACTCTCACTAGCTCCCGTGACAAGCCTGCAGCACTAATTCAGAGCAGTCCTGATTCTCTTTATTGATGTACAGTATCTGAGGCAGCTCCATAGAAAATGAACCCATAATCCACTATGGTCAATATGGAGCTGGTTACAGCTGAGCACATGGCTTCAGGGTGAGACAGTGATGATGGCGGTATAGGATTCCCAGCCTTGAGTTGATGGCTTTTGATAAAAGGATAACATGCGAGTTGTAGATGAGCGAGCAGTCAAGGGTGATACCTAGGTATTTAAACTCACGCACTTGATCAAGTGGAAGTAGTTGTTTGTTGTGGATAGTTAGGCTGGTTGTATTCTGAACTTGCTGCAGGAGTTGAAAAACAGCATAGTCTTGCTTTTTTATAATTCATTAGCAATTTGTGCTGTTCAAAACAGGTTTTGGCACGGTTGAAGTAAGTCTGGAGGTCATGGGAGAGAGGGATTGGGTTTCTATGGGTGGTAAAAAGGACAGTATCATCTGTGTAAAGTAACATTTTGTTGTCACAGACTGCTGGGAGGTTGTTAATAAAGAAGCTAAATAGCAGTGGGCCAAGGATGGACCCTTGGGGAACAGCAGAGTGAACAGGGAGGCTGTAGGAGAGTGTGTCAGCAATCTTTACTTGTTAGCTTCTATCCAATAGGTCGCTTCCAAACCATTCAGCAGCCTCTTGTGAGAGGCTGAGAGTAGAGAGAGAGTTCAGGAGAAGCTGGTGATTAACAGTATCAAAGGCCTTTGTCAGGTCTGTGTATACCACCCCAAGTAAGTGTCCTGCATCCAAGGCCTTATGAAGGTGGCTAGAATATTCGAGCAGGGCAGTATAGGCCAGCAGCATTCAGATCAATGATTACAGGAGCACTGGCTGCACTCTAGTAGGGATACCTAAGCCATTTGTTGAATCCTCTGACTGAAGAGCAGTTTTGAAGTTACAAAGGGGCTGCCAGGAGGATGTTCCACAGAGATAAGGCTGAGGTGGCAAAGGATCTTTTTCCCCATGTTGTACCTCACTTTGGGTATCTCTAGTGGTGTGCTACTAGAGGACGTGAGTGTTTTCCTTAGGGGTTTAGTATCCAGGACATCACAGAGGCTGGGGGATAATACCCTTGACCAGTCTGTAGGGAAGGCAAAGGATAGGGTACTCTAGTCTCCCTTCAAGAGAAGGCCAATTTAAGGAGCTGCAAACTTTATATTGGTGCTCCCCTGGTGAGACACCAGCAGTGAGTTGTTCAATTTTTGTTATAGAGGACTTTAAGCTTGTTCAATTCAGAGCACTTCAAGGACTGCAGGATAGGGGCACCCTATTGTAGGAGACAGAGCAAAATAATTTTATTTGCGCCTTGAGAAACTGCAAGAGTTAGTGCTAAAATGCTTGACTGCTTGGGGAGGGGCACGTTGCAACTGTGTGCTGACGTTTGTGGCACAAATAAAATTATTTTGCTTATAGTCTGATTGCAATGTTCTGCTTTTTTGAAGCCCTATGATGATATGTAGCCATGCTGCTGTTTGCTGATGTGAGTACTTTGCATTTGGCTCTATCCTTGTTTTTTAGCCACCTGTTTGTTTCATTGCAGGCCTTTAAATGGCTATCAGTGATACTAAAAAATGTTCCTACTTTTTTTTAGCTTATTTCTTTTATTCCCTCCTTGGCTGGGGGAAGGGAGGTGTTGCCTTTGGTTCCCCCTATCCAATTGGTCCATGGCACCACATCACTCCCAATGCTTGTGCTCGACCCCCTCCTCCATTCCTCTCACAAGCTGCTTCATGGTGGGTATGTACCCCCCCCCCACCGTAGAAGCCCAAGGTCAGGATCCAGGAGGAGCAGCCTGAGGGAGAGCGGTGTGGCGCTGTCATGACCAGACATAATGCACACTGGAGAATTTTTGTTGTACTGGTCCCCCCATCATGGTGCGGGTATGCAGTGGCATCAATGACGCTGCCATGCACACTTCCATGCACTACACATCTGATGTAAGCTTGCGTCAACCCCACATCTCAAGGCAGTATACACTGACCCCCAGCCAACACCAGGAGCCAGCACAACTGCGGTTGTCCCTCCCCACCCTCCCCGGAAGTGGAGAGCAGTCCCTGGGATGCTCAATCCTCCTCCCCCCAGCCAACACTCTGACTCCCGAAGTCACTCCCGACCCGGGTCGTCGGTGTGGTGTGAGGAGTGACGTTCAGTGCCTCAACCCTCAGCGACACCAGACCGGCCCAAAATGTCCCTGCTTTAGCATGCTATAGTCTTCATGCTAATCTCCCTCAGGGTTCCAGATAGCCTGGTGTGATTAACAAGTCTTTAAGAGCTGCAATTACCTGGCAGTGCAATGCTGGGGACCCCTCAAAATACTCTGTGTAAGTTGTTATCACCCCATTGTTAGGGCTAGTGTCTAGGTGGCAAGCAGGGGTGGAGTGCTGTAATGTCAGTAGTTTCAGGTGTTCTGACTTTGTTTATCCATGCATTTATTTATTTAATTAGTTTTAGCTGACCAGGAAAAGTGGATTAGGCAATTCTGCATATTTTCAGCCTCATTCCGGGGGAGGGGAGCTACAGACGGAAATGGGATGGCTGGTAGTATAGCCTGCAGGTTAGAGTAATGAGTGGCAGCTGGGTTTCCATGCCAAAAAGTGCAAGGTTATGCACTTAGGGATATGGAACCCAGGGGCTGTGTATAAGATGGCGGGGGGGGGGGATTGGAGCTACAGTCACCAAGCAAGGAAGAGATGTAGAGCTCATCATATCTGGTTACCTCAAAGTAGCAGGGCAGTGTGACAAAGCAGTGGGAAAGGCTAGCAGGATTCTGGGCAGCACTGGGAGAGGGATTTCTAGCAGGAGGAGGGAGGTGGTGCTGCTGTTATATTGCTCATTGGTGAGGCCCCACCTGTACTACTGTGTCCAGTTCTGGAGGCTGCACCTCTGCAAGGACATTGAAAGGCTGGAGGCAGTACAGAGGATGGCATCCAAAATGGTGACGGGGTTGCACGAGAAGCCATACAAGAAAAGGCTGCAGGTGTTCGACGTGTACTTCCTGGAAGAGAGGAGAGCGAGAGGGGACATGATTGAAACTTACAAGATGAGTGAACAAGGTGCTAGTGGAGGGTCTGTTTCAGAAAAGAGAAGGAACTAGAACAAGGCGGCATGCAATGAAACTAAGATGGGTAAGTTTAAGAGAGATGTGCAAAAATACTTCTCTACAGAAAGTGGTAGATGACTGGAATGATATGCCAGAGAAGGTGGTGGGGGCAAAGACTGTGGAAAGCTTCAAGCATGCATTGGATAGACCCAGGGGCATATTATTCAGAGGAGGGAGTGACACCTGTAATCATCTAGGGTCAGTAATGACAGAATAGGCAGGGACAAGGGACAGATTGGATGGGCCTAAAGGTCCTTTTCTGCTGACAAAATCTATGTTTCTATGTTTAACGAACTGTGAATGAGCTTGGTGCATCCAGCAGACCTGGGTTTGATTCCCACAACCTCCACTTGAATGCTGTGTGACTCTAAGCAAGTCACATAACCTCCTCAGTGTTGCCGGGTCATCACTGAAAACAGGCATTGTGTCTAGTGGGTCTTACCTGGTAACCGAAGAATAAAAAATGAAAAAAATAACAGATTGTATCAGATTAAGCTGTTGTTGGTATTTAAAGTGACGGGGGAACATTTGGCCATGACACTGGGGAATTTTCCCTACTCTTTGGATGTAGGGGGTGCTCTCCACTTCCTGGGTGGAGTGTGAGTCCTTGGTGATTGAAGTGGAAGAAGTGGCCTGGATGGAGGAGCTTTCCTCCCTTCCCATCTGGAGTAGTGAGGAGGTGATGTTGCCTATGGTTTCTGATGAAACTGAACCAGCTGCAGATAATATGGATATGGAGCTCATACCTAAGACTCCAGGCATGGGAGTAGAACCCTTAGCTCTTGTGGCTGAGGAATTGTTGGAGAAATAATTGGAGCAGAAAAAAAAGTTTACTGGCTTTAATGCTGAGGAAGAATGGTGGTTTACTAAGAAAAAAGCCCAGATGCAAGCATAGAGACAAATGATAGTGAGGAAAAGCTGTCACTGCAGAAATTGACAAGTCTTTTCTCGTATTGCAAGATGGAACATCTGCTGTGCCCATACTTCCTGCTACTTCCTTGGCTGAAGTTTGTAGTTTTGGAGCTGTTGCCTGGTGTCGGAGAGGCTTTGGGGGAACAGTGCCTGGCAGCTGCAGCTCCTGCTAATTTTGTGTGTGAGGCCTCGGTGGTAATGGAGCATCTAGGACTGCCCAGGACACAGTTCATTCGGCAAGAAAAGGGGAAAAAGAAGAGGAAAGCCAATAGTAAGAGCAGACTGTCTTCTGGTGCTTCTAAAAAGTGAAATCCAGCCAAGGTATATGCCGAATCAAGTGAGGACAGTATTAAATCTGTTGTTGCATCTGCCAACTCTGTACAGCTCCTGACTCAGGCAGATTCTGCCCAGAGAACTGCTGAACTGGAAGGGGGAGTTTCTGGTGTAGAGGAAGATACTGAACTTGTTGCTGTCCCAATATAAAATTTAGCTAAATATACCCCTCCTCGTGTTGCTGCTGCCCTTGTGAATGCTGGGTGGTCCTTATCACCAGATGGGTCCCAGTGCATGGCTAACTGGCCATCAAGTTCAGAAAAACCTTTGGTTTCAGTTGAGGGGATCCAGGAAAATCAATCTGCTACCCCTGAAGCATTGAAGCGTCCTGCTTCGTTGAATATACTGTAGATCAGAGCCCTACCTTGTTGCTTCCTGCTGCACAACCTACTTCGTTAACTGTGGCTCCTGTTAATCCCCTTAGTGAGCTTCCTATCATGGAGAATGCTCAGCCTGCTGTATCACATAACGCGTCCAGTGACTAGTGGCCCTGCTGAAGAAGAGGTGCCCTCCGATTTGGAAGATGATGTGGAATCTGCTTCAAATGAGGGAAACCCAGCCACTGAACCCCAACATTTCAGTATGGTGGACCTATTTGCTTAACAGCCTGAGCCTGTTAAGTAGCAAAATGCAGTCTATCTGCAGTACAGAGGAGGTTGCAATGATGTACCGGACACAATTTTTGTGGGTCGTACTTTGTTGAAAGACTCCCTGAAATTTCAACCATCTGACATCTATGCTTCCATTCATATTTCTGGGGAAACTGTCTTTGACATCAGTTTTAAAATCATGGCTGCTTTTGACAGGTTTTGGAAATTTTATTCTGATCCAAAAGACACTCCTTTATGAGAACCTTTTCAGGTCATCCCTCTCGCCAAACCAACTTACAAGGCCATTACTGTTCTTTTACACAGTGAGGGTGTGAACGTGGAGGATATAGTGTATTGGCTCCAGTAAAAGTGTAAGGTTCTGGCATGACCTCAACCTATTTTTGATGATGAACAATTGTGGACTGGAGGTGTGGAAATTTCACATAAAATTTCATCAAACGAATAGAGGCATCTCTCATTTGCCAAATAGCTTTTTATCACTGGGGAGACAGAGTTATTCTCTTTTACCCAGTTTGGTCGAAGGCATGGTACAAATGTGGTACACAAACCCACCTGAGCAATGCCTGTGATAGGCTTCCCTGTGGGCTATGTGGGGGGTTTGGTCATGTGAGTAATAAAGGTGAGAACATCATGAAGTGTAATCTGTGCGATGAGAGAGATCATGCCTTTAAAAGTTGCCCTTGGGCAGCGCATAACCGTTCAGGGAATCTTAATCAAGATAACATCCTAGATAAAGGACAATGCTCTACTGTTGTTCCCACAGACCCCCCCGTTCCTATATTTCTTCAGCTTTGGCCCCTGTGTTCACTGTGTCTGATTTGAGCCATACCTGGTGATCAGCTGGGCTTGGGGCATATGTCTAGCCATCTGATCATCAGGTAAGGCAGAGGTGCTCAAATCAGACACTGAGCTTCCACAGTGGGTGCAGGGGCCAAAGCTGAATACTGATATTTTTCCTGAAGGCCCTCAGGATATTATTATTTCATTTCATTTTTATTTATTTCAACTGGAAAGCAGATTAGCAAAATGCAATTTTTCATAGCAACCAGTACATAAAAATACATTAAAAGGTTACTTAAAACATACACAACTGGAATACAACAACAGCATATTATATCATCCAAATCTGAACGAGGACAATAATACACCATTCATAACAGACGGAGGTAAATTATAATAAAGGGTAACCGCTACATATTCAAAAGATCTCTGGCCAAATGTTGAATTAAAGCGACGCATGGAAAATACAGATTGGTACTGTGATCTACTCGAAAAGGTGTTGACACATCTAGGAATTAGATTATTAATTATTCATTATTATGGAGACAGCCCTTCTGAATCCAGTTGTAAAATCAGTTTTATCTACAGTTTCAGAGGTGAATATGCTCCCACCTCCTCCTCAAGTTCTTGTCGAGGAAGGTTCCTCCTTTTGGAGTCTGAAGAGTTTTTGTAACCAGAAAAGACACATTAAGCTGAAATTTGTTTACAGGTGCTACCTGGGAGCACAAGGAAGTTAAGTGACTTGCTCAGGGTCACACAGTATGCAAGTGGGGGCTGTGGGAATCAAACCCAGGTCTCCAGGTTTGCAGCTCAAAGCCTTAAACCACTGTGCTATACTGCCTCCAATTCAGTTATGGTCATCTACAGCCAAGGTCAAAATACCAGAAAAAAGAGCCCATGACCCAGAGCAATAGATTTGACCCTCTGCAGCCAGGAGCCAGCTGGGGTGATTCAGATGGCTCCTCCATGACCTCTTCCCAGCAAAATCAGTTGTCTGAGGCAGAAGAATGTATTCCTGAGCACCCTAATGATGGCAGGACCCAAATACGAGGAGCAGGGCGCGGAAATGGAATGAGAGTTTTATCGATGTTTCTTGTCCTTTCTTTTTTGATGTTACATGATTCACTGAAAAGTGCTGCTCTTAACATCAATAGTATTAAGAATGGGAGGAGGAGAATCGTTACATTTTCAGCAGCCCAGTCTTTGGGGTGTAATATTTTGTTTTTCTAGGACACTAGGTTAAGAACCCTGAAGGATGTAGCCCACACCAAAAAGAATTGTATGGAGGGGTGTCTTTCTGGTCCTTGGGGGAAGACTGTTGCTCACGTGTTGGAATTGGATTTTTAGGGGTAACTGTCTTGGTTCACAGACTGTTTGCTGTTATTCTGGACACGGTTCTGTTACTGGATGTCTCCCTTCAGGGGCAGAATTTTAGACTTATTAGTGCCTATGCTCCTCAGCTGAAATCTAAAGGGATTGAGGTTTTCCAAGTTATACAACCATTTCTGTACACTGCTAGACACGTGATTCTGGGAGGGATGTCAATTGCTCTCTTCACAAAAATTAATTGGTATTACTGCAAAGAAAACATTTGTGATTCTGTTTTTGGAGAAATATGATTCATTCTGCACATTTACAGGATGCATATAGAGTATTTCATAATACAGGTGGTGAGACTTGTTTTATGGATGCATTAGCATCACAAATTGATGTTTTCCTTTTGTCAGATAGTCTTCCACTTGCTGCAATAGAAACAGTTGCAACTGAGTCCTCAGATCATTGGGTATTAGGGTGTATTATTCAAGATCCTAGACAGACAGTGGGAGGTACTGGGCTATGGAAATGAACAGTCACAGGACAGACAGGTAAGAGAGAATCTTTTTCATCTACTCTTGGTTCAGTCTTTAGTTAAATGTATAAAAGACTCAGTAACTGATTGTTGGGAAAATACAAAACTGGATATATCTTTAAGACACTAGGTAAATCTAAGGGGAAATATAATTATTTAAAATATTTGTCTTTGAGAGGGAAATTACAGGCCCTACTCTCTGGGAGATCATTCACTCATGATTCTTACAGGGAGCAAATTTCTGAAGTTAGAAGAAATGAAAAGCTGCAATGAAAAAACTTTACTACAGTCCAGAAATCCTCACTTGCACTTTCTGTCCCCCTCTCCTAATCCAGCCAGGTTGAACCCCGGCCCCCCTTCACACTGACGTGAAGAAACAATAACAACTATCCCTCTTCTTCGTTAGTTGATTTGTATGTAATCTAAAGCGGAACCTTTGTAAATGAGCTTCTGACTCAAAGGTCGTTTCTGAAACTTTATAAATAAATAAAAATAACAGGGCTACATTTCCCTTGGTAGAGCAGAAGTTTGGGGCTCAGGGGAAGATGACTTCAATTAAACCTTTTGATAGCTGGTCCCAGTGTCTTAAAAGAAGATATTTTGTGGAACTAATACATGTAGAGGGGATTATTATTTCTGACCAACAGGGAATGCTTCAGGTAGTTAATTGAACATTCATGCTTTTTTTTCTGTCTTCAGGATCATCTGCTCGACCAGGGGGAGGGGGGTTGTTCTGCGATACATTACAGTTCCCTAAGTTGGATTCAGCTTTAGGGGAGGCCTTCATTAAGCCTATTTTACCTACAGAAGTATGAATGTGCCATCGGCCTGTACTCTGTCAATGGCCTATCTATTCATACTCATCTGTATTGCTCCCTTATGCCTATCCCATGCCTGTTTGAAGTCCTGCAATGTATTCAGATCGACCACTTCCTGAGGTAGGCGGTTCCATGCATCCACCACCCTTTATGTGAAAAAGAATTTCCTCACATTACCCCTTAATCGGCCTCCCTCTAATCTCATGCTGTGTCCTCTTGTCCTGCTATTTTTCTTGTATTGAAACATGTGAGACTCTTTCACCTTGTTAATGCCCTTAAGGCGTCTGAATGTTTTGATCATATCACCTCTCTCTCCCTCCTTTGCTCTAGGGTATACATATTGAGCTCTGTTAATCTGTCTTCATATGTTTTCTGATGCAGTCCTTGCAGCATTTTGGTTGCCCTTCTCTGGACTGCCTCAATTTGGTTAATGTCCTTGTGAAGGTGTGGCCTCCAGTACTGCACACAGTACTCCAGATGGGGCCTAACCAGTGTCTTGTAAAGAGGGATTATTACCTCCCTTTTCCAACTTGTGATACCCTACTAGTACACCCCAACATCCCTCTAGCCTTGCCTGCTGCTTTAGTGGTCTGTTTGAATGATTTCGGGTCATCGGTGATGATGATGCCCAAGTCTCTTTCTTCCCTTGTGACTGCCAGCAACTCCTCTCCCAGCCTATAGGTGGCTTCAGGGTTTCTCTTCTCTATGTGCGTGATCTTGCATTTCTTTGCCTTAAACCTCAGTTGCCACTCTTCCGACTACTTTGCTAGTTTATCCAGATCTCTTCTCATTTTGCCCACCCCATTTGGATCATCTACTCTATTGCAGATCTTGGTATTATCTGCAAACAGACAAATCTTACCCTCCAGTCCATCTGCAATGTCACTGATGAAGATATTGAAGAGGACTGGTCCCAGGACTGATCCCTGAGGTACCACACTTGTGACTTGCATCTCTTCTGACTGTATACCGTTTGCCACCCCTCTCTGTTTTCTGCCCGTCAGCCAGTTTGCCATCCAGTTGACCAACTTCTGACCCACCTCAAGCCTACCCAGCTTATTAATCAATCTTCTATGTAGAACAGTATCAAAAGCTTTGCTGAACTCAAGGTAGGAGACATCAACTGCTCCCCCTCGGTCCACCACTCTGGTTACCCAGTCAAAGAAATCTATGAGATTAGTTTGACAAGACTTTCCTTTTGTAAACCCATGCTGTCTTGGATCCTGTGTTCCTATGGATTCCAGGTGTTGCAGTATCCTTTCCTTAAGGAGTACCTCCATAATCTTGTCCACTACTGAGGTAAGATTGACTGGTCTGTAATTCCCTGGCTCCTTCCTGCTACCACTCTTGTGGAGCGGGATCACATGAGCCCTTCTCCAATCTTCTGGGACCTCTCCTGTGCTCCGAGACTCACTAAACAGTTCTGATAATGGCTCTGCTAGTTCCACCCTTAGCTCCTTTGGTACCCTGGGATGTATGCCAGCAGGTCCCATTGCCTTATCCCCCCTGAGCTTATCGAGCTCTTGTAGGATCCTTTCTTTTGTGAAGGGACTAGTGCTCACCTCCCTTCCCCCTGTGGCCATGGTGCTGAGCTGTAGACCCTGCCCTACCTTCTCTTCAGTAAATACCGAGCAGAAGTATCTATTTAGGATAGATGCTTTTACATGATCCTCCTCCTCACATGCCCCCTTATCTCCTTTGATCTTAGCAATACCCCCTCTGGACTTTCTCCTTTCACTAATGTATCTATAGAAAGTCTTGTCACCTTCTTTTGCTGTTTGAGCTAGTGTTTCCTCAGTTTGGGCCTTTGTTTGCCTTACTGCCTTCCCTGCTTCCCTTAGGGAAGTTTGGTATGCCTCCCTATCTTCATCCCGCTGTGTTCCCTTATATTTCCTGAGGGCCAGCTTTTTGGCCCTGACCTTTTCTGCTACTGTTTTTGAGAACTAAAGTGGTTTCCTTCTTCTTTTGCACTTCCTTTTCCTCTATAACACAATGGTATATTGCTTCAAGTATTGCATCCTTAATGCTTGCCCACTTTGCCTTTACCCTCTCACCTGTATTTCTTTTTGCCAGAGCTAGCTAAACTCTGTTGGCCATCTTATCAAAGTCAGCTCCTCTGAAGTCCCATATTTTTGCCTTGGAATGGGAAGATTTAGTTATGGCCAAATTGAACCATACCATGTGATGGTCACTGGCCCCCAGGTGACTGTCTACCTGGAGATCCGTAATCCTTTCCCTGTTAGTCAGTACTAGATCTAGGATAGCCCTGTCTCTTGTGGGTTGTTGTACCAGTTGTTTGAGGTCCTCCCTCTGCAGGGAATCCGCCACATGTCTAGTTCTGGCAGATGTTCATGCTGGTATTGACCAATCTGTATCTGGCATGTTGAAGTCTCCCATTATCAGAACCTCCCCTTTAGCTGTCATGTTTTGTATATTTTCTAACAGTAATGGGTCTATGTCCTCCCCATGACTGGGGGCCTGTAGACAACCCCAATTCTTATGGCTGTCCCCTTTCCTCCTTCCAGGGTGACCCACAGTTCTTCTGGCTCCTTATGGTATTCTGAATTTCTGTAGTGTTCATATTTTCATTGACATACAGAGCCACTCCACCCCCCTTTTTGCACCTCGGTCTCTTCTGAAAAGGACATAGCCAGGTACTGAAGTCTCCCAAGTATGGTTACTGGTAAACCACGTCTCGTTAATTGCTACTATGTCCAGTTTAGCCTCTGTCATTATTGTCTGCAGGTCTGGGAACTTGTTTCCCAGACTGCGAACATTTGTGTACATGATTTTCCATTGGCCAGATTTCAGTGTGTTAGTTGTTGGGTGAGGTCTGGCGTTTCCCCAGTGTGTCGTATGGGGAGCTGGAACTTTTTCCTTACCTGGTGATGCAAATGAACTGCAGACATGCCGAACTCCTGTTTGACCACTAGCTGAGGTGGGAGGGGTGTTCTTCCCATTCGACGTATGGGGTGCTGCACCCCTCTTCTCATTTGCTAGTTTAAATATTCTGCAAAGATGCTAAACTTCTGCCCCAATGCACTGACTCCCTCCTTACTATTACAAGAGAGTTTTGAAGCTAGATCTAAGGTCAAATAACAGATTTTCCATTTTCATTGGATCAAGACAAGGTCTTTGATCGAATAGCTCATTTCTTTTTGTTTTCCATTCTTCAGCATTATGGGTTTCCAGATACTTATATTTCCTGAATCAAAACATGTTATTGAAATGCCAATGTGATTCCTAGTGTGAATGATCAGATGGGAGACAGAATCCATAGATACACAGATACATAGACAGTGTCGGCAGATAAGGGCCTATGGCCCACCCAGTCTGCCAATTTGAGCTTGTAAGTTCAGTTTATGTTTTCCTAGAAGTCTGTTGCCCCTTACCCCTGACCTCCAGAATTCCTTTATGTCTATCCCATGCATTCTTAAATCCCATGATTGTTTCAGCCCCCACCACTTCCTCTGGCAAGGTGTTCCACTTGTCCACCACCCGTTCTGTGAAGAAATTCCTCCTCACATTTCCTCTGAATCGTCCTCCCTCCAACTTCATCCCATGCCCTCTAATCCTGGAACATCTTTTTTGCTTAAAAATAGTGTATTCCTGCACCCTGTTCCTCCATGTAAGATACTTGTATGTCTCTATCATATCCCCTCTCTCCCTCTTCTCCTCCAGGGAGTACATGTTCAGTTCCTTCAACCTGTCTTCATAGGACTTGTGATGCAATCCATGCACCATCTTTGTTGCCCTCCTCTGAACCTTCTCTACCCTGTCTATGTCCTTACGTAGGTATGGTCTCCAGAACTGTACACTGTACTCCAGGTGGGGCCTCACTAGTGTTTTGTATAGTGGAATTATGACCTCCCTTTTCCTGCTGGTGATGCCCCTGCCTATACATCCCAGCATCCTATTTGCTTTACCTGCTGTCTTGTTACACTGTTTCCCTACCTTGAGGTCATCAGAGATGATAACCCCAAGATCCCTTTCCTGCTTGGTGCATGCTATATCCTCACCCCCAAACTGATATATTGTGTCAGGGTTTTTGTGCCCCATATGTATTATCTTGCAATTCTTTGCATTGAATTTAAACTGCCAAACCATTGACCATTCTTCAAGTTTCTGCAGGTCCCTTCTCATTCTGTCTACACCCTCTGGTGTATCTACTCTGTTACAGAGCTTTGTGTCATCAGCGAACAGTAAAATTCTGCCTTCTAGGTCCTGCGCAATGTCACTGATGAAGATGTTGAATAGGACCAGTCCCAGCACTGATCCCTGTGGTACCCCACTGGTCACTCTTCCCTCTGTGGAGTGACAGCCATTTACCACCACCCTCTGTGTCCTGCCACCCAGCCAGTTACCTACCCACCACACTACTGTCCTGCCCACACCCATATTCCCCAGTTTGTGTAACAAATCCATGTAACAAAAGGAGTTCGGAAAGGGTGTCTTTTGAGTCATCTTTTGTATATCTTAGAGATCGATCCATTACTCTGTACCATAAATCAAAATAGAGCCATAAGGAGGATTAACATTATGCAGGCGGTTCCACTGAGTAAAACTCTGGCTTACACAGATTATCTCTGCTTACTTTTGGATTCAGAACAGTGTAGACAGGGTAGTTGCTGCTTTGGAACTTTTTTCAGAATGTGCAGGGTTACAGATTAATTAATCAAAATATGTGGGGGTGCATACCTCTCAACCTGCTAGAACCAAAATCAGGGACACTCCCTCCAAAAATCAGGGACAAATGACCAAAATCAAGGACGCCATATTTTACTCAGTGTGGCAGTGTCGCGCCACCATGCCACACCATTACCTGACTTGTTACCAAAAACAAAATTAAAAAAAAGACAATGTTTGCATTTTTCTGTTATTTTATTTGCAATACATTTTAAAAAGACGTATGCTTCTTGTCTTTATTAATGTAAATGCAGTCTTTATTTTGAGGTGAGATGGTCTCTGTTGTACAACAGTATCACCTTCTTTGCTACTTCCAGGATATCCTTGGTGTGTTGTACCTCAAAACATTCCCTGTCTTCATTCATCTCAAGGGCATAGCACTGATATGCCAGACACGCCATGGCATGCTAAATATCAGCAGGTGGGTAGCGGAGGCGCTCGTGTTCCACATTTCTTTGTTTGATCTCTTTTTTTTTGTGGCTTTTGCAGCCACTGTCAACCTTTTAATTTATTTTTAAAAGAGGAGGGGTGGGGTGGGGGTGGGAGTGAGTCTCCATCTCTGACGTGACCCCAGCGGACCTGATTGAGATATATTTTGCCGTCTCAGTCAGGTCCGCTTGCTAAGAAAGGAGGCATGGCTAATAAGGGTCAGGAAGTGCAGGCTCTTTAAATGCCCATTGAAAGGTGAGTCTGCTCTGTTGTTTCTTCTGTAACTGAAAAGTGGGGGCAGGCAACGACGTGGAGTGAGCACTTTTGGAGCTTGACCATGGAGGAGAAGTTGGGACGAGGAGTTGGGACATCAGCACTGCAGCAGTCATAGATGGTCCCTCCAGTTGTGAGCCAGTGAGACTTCAAGGAAGACTACTGGCTGCCAGTTGTTCACACTGGGAGTGAAAGAGCTGTAGTCACTCTGTGTGTGGACGGTTCTTGTGAAAGCTGAGCCAGGATTCAATCGGGAAGTGCGGCTGTGTGGTTATTTAGAGAGCAGAGTGAGCAAGGAATTGGAGCCGCTGAGAGAGTGCCATTAGTCGATCAAGACATAGGAGCTTTGCATGCTAGCCCAGAAGTCAGGAATTGCAGAACATGGAGGAGTCTCGGGAGACTTGAGTCGGGACAGAGACGAGACTAGAGGCGCAGTAGGTGTGAGGGGACCGCCCGTGATCTGGAGACCGCGGTTATGTTTGGACTTTCACTGTTTGGCATTGGTGGCATTGGCGTCACTGTTGGTGGCAGGTTGGTGGCAGGTGGCAACAAAAAGACTAAAGCTCCACTTCTCTGAACTGTCTGGACCCTAGTCATCCTGCCTTTCAACTAGTCAGTAGTGGAGGGAGTGCTGTGGAGTGTGGAGTCAGACTGAGAGAAAAAATAAGCAAACACTCAGGTATTTGCACTGTTTTATTTCCATTTTGATTTAAAATCAGCCAGACAGTGTATATTTGAAGTATATCCCTTTTCTAGTTACATTTGTGCTGCTGATTGAATTATAATCTTTTTTTTTTTTTGAACGCGTCCGTCTTCTGTTTAATTAAAGTTACATTTTGGGCTGCAGGATTTATAGCCGTTTTCTAACCCACATGTTCTGCACAATTAAAAGTTGCATTTAGCGCTGCTGGATTGCGGCTGTGTCTCCCTGGTGTCCAGTCGCTTCTTTATTGTTGTGTGCTCAGTTGGAGGCCATGTGGTGGTGTGGAGGTCATCACCCAGAATTGGTGCAGAATAAACAGTGGCAGCTGTACACTGGCCCCTTGCATGCTGCCCTCCATACTGCATGACTGAACAGTACTGGGCACCAGCTTCAAAGAGGGGTGTGTTCAGTTTTTACGTTTCATCAGGGCTTTTGGAAAGCTGCAAGGAATGGGATTGGGAGCCTACGTTTCAGACTAGGTTTCAGTCCTATTCCATTTAGTGAAGCAAGCTAAAATCAGGTGTGATAGTATACTGCTTTTTTTTGCCCAAGTTTTAATGTGTTAGTATGGCCCACATAATGTAACCACTTCCTTTTGATCTGGTGAGCCCTGGGGTATTTTTTGGTGTGCTGAAAGAAAGCCAGTAATGCTAACTGTGTGCAAAACATGAAAGTATTTCAGATTTAAGGACTGAAAGAAAATGATTGTCTGCCAGGCACATTACGTTGTGCCAGACCAGTCACTAAAGGCTTAGCTTTTCAAGGAAAACATATGAGGAGGAAACTAGGCTTTTTATTTGAATCACAATGCATCTTTTTTTAAAAAAAGATCAGGTAAAATTATTACCTCTCAAGACCTACTGTCCTATCTACTTTTTAAAAACATCAGGTTGACACTCTTAAAACTATAATTTCTCCAAGTAACTCACTATATGCAGTTACTGTACTATGTTTTTTTTGTGTGTGTGTGTGTGTCTGTGTCATCAGGTGAACACCCTTACCTGTAATAAACTTCCCCATGTAACCCACTATATGCAGTTACTGCACTATGTTTTTGTTTTGTTTTTTTTTGTGTGTGTGTCAACAGGTGAACACCCTTACCTTTAATAAACTTCACCATGTAACCCACTATATGCAGTTACTGCACTATGCTTTGTGTGTGTGTGTGTGTGTGTGTGTGTGTGTGTGTGTGTGTGTGAGTGTGTGTGTGTGTGTGTGATCAGGTGAACACCCTTACCTGTAATAAACTTACCCATGTAACCCACTATATGCAGTTACTGCACTATGCTTTTTTTTTGTGTGTGTGTGTCATCAGGTGAACACCCTTACCTGTAATAAACTTACCCATGTAACCCACTATATGCAGTTATTGCACTATGTTTTTTTTGTGTGTGTGTGTGTGTATGTGTGTGTCATCAGGTGAACACCCTTACCTGTAATAAACCTCCCCATGTAACTCACTATATGCAGTTACTGTACTATGCTTTGTGTGTAGGTGAGCCAAACGTAAAGTATAAATGTAAGTCCCCATCTTGACCTCTGTTCCCTCTACCCTTGTGCAGAATAACACACTGTATCATTCTCCAAATGTACTGAACCTTGCCTCATCAGACAGAATTGTTATAATCTGCTGTTCTTTAAAATGTAAACCATACTGAGAAGGGATCACACAGGGTAAACATATTTGACTTGGGGGGGGTGCTGAAATAACTGGTGGAACCTGTATGCCACCTATACTATTGTAAGGAGTCGATAAAGGCCACTGATGTATGTTAACCATGCCCTTTCTTAGTGGTAGGTTAAATCAGTTCTTTCCACATAAGACTTTCTTCCACAAGAGTTGGACACAGTGACTGGACATAAAAACAAAACTTCGAAACTTGGTAAAAAGTTAAAACATTTATTTAAATGAAGATACAAGTGGCATACTGTCTGCCTGCCATCTACCAATGCACATTTCACACAGCAGTGCTTTTTCAGGGCAAAGCACAAATACGTAATGAGTTAGTGTGCACTGGTAGATGGCAGGCAGGCAGGCAGGCAGTATGCTGCTTATTGTACCTTCATTTAAATAAATGTTAAGTTTGGGAGTTTTTCTTGTCTGGTTACTCTTTGAGCCCAGCTCTTGTGGAAGAAATAATGTCATTTATGCCAGTGGCTTCAGTTTTATGGTTTGGAACTCCCTCACAGAAAAGAGATTCTAGATAAGAATATAATTATATTTTGCTTATGATTACTTCCAGAGGGAAGTTGTTCTACATCCCAACCACCCTTTGTGTAAAGAAGTTTCCTCTCTTTTGGCTCCTAAAATGCTTGTTCTGAATCTGTAAGGGATGCCCTCTGGTGACTTGGGCATTTCGTTTTAATTCAAGGTTCATATTTTTTATCAGTTCTGGGCTGTTAATGGCGTCAAATAGAAATAACAATACCCCCATATAATGCTTTTCCAGGCATTGTGACTTTGACCGGTTAGCTCATAGTTCTTTAATGGATTTTGTTACCCTTCTTTTCATTCTTGAGGGTAGATATATAATTTTTGTGGGGTGTCCATAGCTGTGACAAATAGACCAATAGTGAACGTATATAGCAACTATACAATAAGCAAATAACCTGCCTGTCCCTACTTCTAAGGGTCTCCTGATAATCCACCAGTACTGTATTAGTCAATGTAGTATGTTTGAGTTTTATATTATAATGTGGAGCCTTTGTAAATGAGTCTCTGACTCAAAGGGTTGTAATTCTGAGACTTTAATAAATAAATAACGTAATGAAGGTGGAGCTGCAAATGGTTTAATTGGTGGAGGTCTGTGTGTTTGTGTATGTTAAGATCTCCTAGGAACAGGTAGGGGCACTCCTTTTGTGTACAAACTGATAACTATGCTGGAGTTATTACTTTTATCAATTTTACTTTGCCCATCCCTCCATTTCAAGCAATTGCATTTTTTAAATCATGGGGAATGTGTTTAGTTATTACGGTAAGTACCAGAGAACCATTTTTATTTTAGGGGACTTCTGCCTATGTGATTTGGCTCAGGTGGTTTATCCAGTGTTCCTCTTCATGTAACATATGCCCTGCAAGTGGCAGGGGCCCTCAGTCCTAAGCAGAAAGGAAAAATTACTAGGGATTTTGCTGCCTATTGGGAGACCTGCACTAGCTTCTAGTAAGACATTTGTATTACCAAGCTAAGGGGGTTCCAGCTTGGGAACAGACGTCTGTCACTATGACTTTTTTGGTTTCCTTTATTGTTTCAGATGCATTCCCACCACCCTTTGCTCTGAGGCACAGACTACTTATGTTGACTGTATTAAGACATTGCTATGTATGTAAGATTTGTTACCTGTTCACTAAACATGGGTCAACTGTGGGACCTGGATGTGGTACAGAGGCTTGTCACAATGCAACATTGTAACTAAAAGCCAGTCTGTAGGTTTGACACTGGGGACTGAAAGGCCTTCTTGCTGTATGCAAATGGGAGCATGTGTGTTACATCTTTATATTTCATATTTATGGTTTGCCTTAATATTTATAGCATATGCTACAGAATAAATGACGCTTGTATCGGGTGGAAGGGCGTGGACAGCGGGTGGGGTAGCAGGGCACAGACAACGGGGGTAGCAGTGTGTCAACTTGGTGTATACATCTGAAATTCCTGGCTACACCCCTGACTCTTCTTTATGGCATTTAAGGAATTCAGGGTCTTTATGTGTATGGATTGCTTAAGTTCTGCTTTGATCTCCCTTACCATGCTGAATGCATACTCTACCTCAGCATTTGAGTGTGGAAGGCATGGGACCATCTACAGAAGTCATTTGAACAGTGGGTACACGTTGCTTACATCCCATTCCACTCAGCTGGCAAAGCATCTTCCCACAGTACTGAAGAACAGAAGAATTTGAGGCAAATGTTGGATGGTGTCATTCAGGTAATGTCTCTGCAAACTGGTATGTGCCAAATTCATCCAGCAATTGGTCACATTCAGGGAATGAATTTCAAATGCCAGGCTGCCTTCCCAAGACTACTACTGCTGTCCCAGACATCTTCAGCTTCACGCATGGGTTTAGAAGTGTGGCCACATTTTTTAGTAGGTTATTCTTTAGAGGAAACTTTGTCAGCATCTTTTTAAGGACAACTGAGTAGAAGACCCTTGCCTTCCTGTAGATACTTAGTTCAGCAGAAGTACACATAACACTGTCTTCATTTTCCTTGATGTAATCTTGTACTTCTGATCCAACACGGGTTTCCTGAAGGGGAAAGAAATTGTCAGTGTTTGCCAGAAAGTCAACATTAGTTTCAGTGAACAAGCTGACTGCCATCTCAGGTTGGAGAAATCTGCCTGCATACAGCTGAATGATTTTTCAAATGTCCCCATGCAGATTCATCAGCTGACTCTCTCTGCTTTGTAGCTTTCTGTTAAATTGTCAGTGTGGTTCCACTGCATATTTGACAAA
Source organism: Neoceratodus forsteri (assembly GCA_016271365.2). Taxonomy (NCBI): domain Eukaryota; kingdom Metazoa; phylum Chordata; order Ceratodontiformes; family Ceratodontidae; genus Neoceratodus; species Neoceratodus forsteri. The sequence continues at coordinate 612,128,805 of CM057450.1, read as the reverse complement.
CAGAAAAGTTGTTTTTATTTCATGGCTGTTCAGACACTTGGCAATCAGTTGAACTTTGGCACCTATGGGCTCAAAGGACATAAAATAGGCGAGTTGAGCTGGCTACATGTCTAGCAATTGCTGAACCACTTTGCTCAAACTGAGCCATCTTGTAGGTGTATGTTTGATTATTTTTAAGGGGTCAGTGTCCACAAAAATGACAAACTCCTTCAACTGTTGCTGCCACTGTGAGCTTCATGAAAAGTAACAATAAATGTCCAGAAAGCAGAAAACATTTGTTCCCATCTGCATGTCTTAGAAACCAACCAGGATAACCACCAGTTTTTCATTGCCCTTATCAGTGCTCTGATCAATGTATAAGCAAATTGTTAACTGGCGACACTGAGCAGCTGCATCCTCTTGATATTTCGTCCCAGGGACATCACATGCTATGCATGCTGATTTTGTTGGGCCACAGGTCATCTTCTTCACCACCTCTTGATCTGTGCAGTGCCTTCTAATAAATTTTAAAATGTGGTCAGTACAAGAAAATGACAAGTTGTGCTCTGCTGAAAGGTTCACAAAGGCCACCTCAGCTTCAACAACTTTTGATGTACTCTGTTCTTGGAAAAACTGTCAGTTTCTTCCCTACAGCATGCTTCATATTTATCTGGTGCTTTTGTGAAGCTTCATGATGCTGTACATCATGTCTTCCACCATGGCTCATGCTGATGTCCGAAGCGCGTGTTTTGCAAAAGGCATAGAGGGATCCTTTCCTGCTGGCTGCTACCCACTCAAAGGAAGTCTTCCAGGAGCTTTGAAATACTGCATTCCTCTTGGCTTTCTTGTTTGGAGTTGTGTTGATTCCTCTGTAGACTTCATCTTCAGGAAATCCATTTCCACAATCAATGTTCTATTACAGGGAGAATTTGAGAAAAATATATAGAATTCATTTCAAGGTGATGGTATTCCCTTAAAGGGAAACTGTCAGTGTTCCCCTGGCAAAAACATGGGATCTATAGGTCCTGATTAGGTAAACTGAACTGGCGGCAATTTTGTAAAATAACCTACACAGCTGATATTTATCATTTATCTGGTTGATCATGTGACCCTCCACTGGCCATTACTGTTTATGAGTCCCCCACGGCAAGCCCTTTGATGATGCAACTGACGGGCTCAATTGCAGCGGACTCTTAGGTGACAATACAGGTATCAGAAAATAGCAAAACATATACCGAGCATGATTGTACTTCTAACTCCGGTACTGATTGACCAAGGAAAGTGCTTCCTCAGTCAGTCAGTGCCAGAGTTAGAAGTGCAACCATGCACTGGGTCGAGTCATTAGCAGTATGGAACTGGGTTTCATTGCTATGCAATGGCACTCAACTCTATTTGTCTTTTGCACCCTAGACACCTGGCGCAGCGGATTTGCTGAATAAGTGCCTGGCCAAGATCCAAGACTGAATGTCACTGAGCTGGCTAAGACTTAACCCAGATAAAAATCGAAGTACTGGTGATTGATCTGGGTTGGAAGAAGGGAGCAGCAGCTGCCAAGCGAGAGATGGGGCTTTAGCTCGGCTGCTCTGGGCTTATGGCTGCTGTGAAGGTGAGAAATTTAGGAGTCATTCTGGATGAGGGGCTGACATTTGAGGCTCAGGTGTCAGCAGTAGTCTGGAATGGCTTTAACAATCTTAGGAACATCAGCCAGAGTAGACCCCTCATCTGTCCGGATGACTTGACCTCACTGGTGCATGCTTCTGTGACTTCACGGCTGGACTACTGTAATGCTCAAATATCTTGGGGTCAGTGGAGGTACATTGCAGTGCCTGCAGCTGGTGCAGGACACAGCTGCTAGGTTGTTGACTGGCCTTTCTAGGTCGAGTCATATCTCCCTGGCACTGTATGAACTGCACTGGCTGCCAGTTAACTGGCATATCTCCTTCAAAGTTAGGTTGTTAACTTATAAGGCCCTACACGTGCTGGGACCAAGTTACCCAAGTGATCTCTTCCATCCTTACAAGCTCTCACACCTTCTCCATTCCACTGAGGAGAGCCTTCTGAGTGTTCCCAGGGCCAGGTTAAAATCCTTGGGGGACTGGACCTTCAAAGTTGCAGATTCAATCCTTTGGAATCCTCTTCTGAGGACCCCAAGGGAGGCATCCTCAGTGGAGGCCTTTAAAAGGGGTCTTAAGACCCATCCTATTATACAGGCTTATGTGAAGTGAGTGTCTCTTAGTGCCATCCCCATTAAGGCTTTATATAGTTGCTGATATTTGTTTTTGTGCTATGTGAGGATGGAAAAAGTCAAACTGTGGCCTTTCCCTCCTGTCAAGCAGCCACTCAGCTATGGTCCAACTCGGTTCCCACTCCTGCAGCTGAACCATAGACTATCTTAGGCTGTCTGCCAAGACATTTATTGAGTCAGCGACATGGACAGCAAGGAGTGAGACCTCCCAGTCTAATGTCAATTCCTATACCCTCATTGCCTCTCGGCACAGAGGGATAGAGTGTGTGCCCCATTTTTTCAGGTACTACACCACACTCTGATTGTTTGACTATCAGAAGAGACATTCCCTGAACCTGAGTGGCAAGGGCCTGGAGTTCATACACAACCATCCTCTTTTCCAGAATGCTTATGTGAAGGCTTTGTTCCAGCGGAGACCAGGACCCCTGGGTCTGGTGAGAGCCCAGGTAGGTGCCCCAGCTGAGGCCGGAGGCATTCATAATGAGGATTGCCTATGGCTGAGGTTTTAAAAAGGAAAACCCATGAGCAGGTGATCCTTGTCCTGCCAACACAGCAGGGTATCACTTAGGGGACAGCAAACAGCAATCAGATAGTCTAGTGGCTATGAGGCCTGAGACCACTGAGCTTGCGGAACCATGAATATGGAGGCTGCCATAAGACTCAGGAGGAGGAGTACAATGCGGGCAGAAATCCTGGTCACTGCAACCCATCGAGTCTGCTTGGGTCATTAAGGTAGATGGCTTCAAACTGGAGGGGGGGGGTAAAGCCCTTAATTATCTTCACAAAGACAGCTTAGACGTTGTAGGTCATTTTCACTTCATATTTATTTTACTTCCCCTATGTTTCACTCCAGTTTTAAAGCTTCTTCACAGAGTTTTTTTGTTTTTTTGGTTTTTTTTCAGTTTACATCTATAACATAAATAAAATCACAATTAATCTACTTTGTCTCTTTGGCACAAATAATATAATCTTTAAATAATTACAACAACCACCAATTATAGCAGCTAAAAAAATAAGGAATATTGTCCCTATGTACTGGAGTTTTTACAAGGAACCAGAACAGACTTTCCCACATTCTCTAGTGCCCCGATTGTCCAGCAGTTGCCTGGTGTGGTGCATAGTGTACTCCACCCTGGCTGCTGAAGCTCTGTCTTCCAGTACAGTGCCGTGGTCACAACAAAGAAATTGGTAGAGACATGCATCGCCAACAACAATCCAAAGGGTAAGACCAAAAATTGGCAGTGTAGCCTTTCCAGGCAGAAGAGGAGAAGCCACCTGTGGCACTGCCTGATTTTGATGTGCATGCAGGTTGGCATCCCGCATATCCATGGTGCACATTCAGTCTTCTTCAGACAGTAAAGAGAGAATGGAGCCCAGAGACAGAAAGCAAAACTTTTTGTGTATCACATACTCGTTTACATCTCTGAGGTCCAGACTAGGCCAGAAGTCTACAGTTTTCTTGGACACCAGGAAGTACCTGCAGCAGAAACCATGGTTTATTTCCTCTGGAAGAAATGGTTAAATAGCCTTTTTCACAGCAACATTTGCACTTCCTTCTTGAGGATGGTTAAGTCATTGAATGAGTAATGGCAGGGCCCTGGAGAGGTGACACCAACTCCAAGGCATACCCATTATGGATGATGAGCAGAACACATCTGTCTGTGATCACTGTCTGCCATTATAGTAGGAACAGAAATATAGAATTTGTTGACAAAAGGACTGCTTGGCCCACCCAGTCTGCCCAGATGTTCACTGCCTATTCTGCCTCCGAAGACCCTATCTTATCTACAGTGACCCTCCCACCTCCCTGCCTCTTTTCCAATATACTTTTATGTTTATTCCATGCATGCCTGAAACATTCCTCTGTTTTAGCCTCCACCACTTCTACTAGCAATCTGTTCCAGGCACCTACCACTCTCACAGTGAAGAAATATTTCTTCACATCTCTCTTAAGCTCCCCCCACAGCTTCGTCACATGCCCCCTGGTCCTGACACTCTTTCTTATTTAAAAGAGATTCCACACCTGCACCTTGTTCACCCCTGTGAGATACTGGTTGTTCTCAATCATGTCACCTGTCTCTCTCTCCTCTCTTCTACGGTGTACATGTAACCGGGTTGCCATGCATACTTTGGTTACAACCCCTGCCTTGCAGGCTCAAGCAAGGTTGAGGGACCTGTGCTCCATTTTGATCTGACAGGTGGAATCTTTCACAATAAAAGTTAGTTAGTGTGGTGCCTTCACCCAGAGTTAAAATATAGTGGGCCAGCTGTCTGTCTGATACAACCCCCTGGGATGTTGTATCTAGCCACCTCCTCTTGCAGTCGCCCCACACATATAATACTAGCAATAAATGTAATATTTCAATATGCATGCACTTTTCTAACTTACTCCAATAATATCCTCACAAAGCAGTCTTAAATATGCACAACAAAAAATGTATTAACCAGGGTAGGGGACTGGGGTGCAGCGATAAATTGTTTAGAACATTTGATTTAACTATTAAAAACATGAACATCCACAACAACAAATAATGCCCACCTCCCAAAAGCAATACAGCATCACCAAATGTCCCACCTCCCAGCTGGTTCCAGTTACCCCACTGTGCCTCCTGGGTACCCAGGTGTTGAGTCAGTGCAGGCCCAAAGCAGTGCAGCTGGTTGGCTGGCATTGGTGCATTTTTAAATAAAACAGGAACTTTGGCAAAACTAATTACAATATCCCCAGGTCAGGGCAAGCCCAAAGTTATTCTTCACAGTCCTGTAGACACCAATTACTGCAGCTGCTTGGTCTGCATGTCAAACCTTTCTCTGATCTGCAGCTCTAGGAACTCTCAGCAGCAGTCTAGGTGTCTCTTTGTCTGGGTTGCAGTTATGTGGAAATGCTGGCATCTCTCTGGAACTTGACTTCTCTGATGCTCTGGATTGGACCAGTCTAGGGACCAGGGCCACACACCTCAGCCACCCATCCAAGCAATCAGCCCTCAGGGTGAGGTGATAGACAAAGACTGGCTGTGACTCTGTCTGTCTGGCTGACTCACTAGCAAACATCATGGGAGGATGGTGTGGTACCTAAGGAGTGGAGGAGGGCGGATGTGATTCCCCTTCACAAAAGTGCGAGAAAAGCAGAGGCAGGAAACTACAGACCTATTAGCTTGATGTCAGTGGTAGTGAAATGATGGAATCACTATTGAAATAAAGAATTGTTGAGTACCTAGAAGCCAGCGGGGCACAGAACCCAATGCAGCATGGATTCACAGTGGGAAGGTCATGTCAGAATAATCTAATAGATTTCTTTAATTGGGTGACCAAAGTAGTAGACCAGGGAGGGGCTGTGGACATGGCCTACTTAGACTTTAGCAAGGCATTTGACACAGTCCCACACAAAAGATTAATAAACAAATTAGCCAGACTGAAAGTGGGTCCCAGGGTGGTAGCCAGGGTAAAAAATTGGCTGGACAACAGGACACAGAGGTTAATAGTAAATAAAGTCCACTCCGAAGAAAGGGGGGTTACCAGCAGGGTACCACAGGGTTCATTGCTGGGTCCAGTCCTTTTTAATGTCTTTATAAGTGACATTGCAGAGGGACTGAAAGGAAAAGTAGGCCTCTTTGCAGATGACACAAAGATCTACAACAGGGTTGATACACAAGGGGGGTGGAAAGGATAAGAAGAGACTTGGCAAGGTTGGAGGAATGGTCAAAAGTATGGCAGCTTGGATTCAATGCAAAGAAGTGCAAAGTAATGTACCTGGGAAACAAAAACCCAGGGGATAAGTACACAATGAGGGAGGGGGAGGTATTAACAGCAACACAAATGGAAAGGGACCTGGTGGTAGTCATATCAGATGACCTAAAGGTAAGCAAGCAATGTGAGAAGGCAGTAAGGATGGCTGGAGGGATACTGGGATGTATAGGGAGGGACATCACCAGTAGAAAACAGGAAGTTGTTATCCCTCTGTACAGACAGTTGGTGAGACCCCATCTGGAGTGCTGTGTGCAGTTCTGGAGACCCCATCTCTGCAAGGACAAGACAGGCTGGAGGCAGTCCAGAGGAGGGCAACTAAAATGGTTCAGGATCTGCAACAGAAGCCATATGAAGAGAGACTAAAGGAGCTTAATATGTATACCCTTGAGGAAAGGAGAGAGAGGGGGAACATGATAGAAATGTTCAAGTACCTCAAAAGAATCAACAAAGTCCAAGAGGGTAGCATCTTTCAGAAAAAGTTGTGCTAGAACAAGGGGACACGATATGAGGATAGAGGGGGAACGGCTCAGGGGCAATGTGAGGAAGTGGGTTTTTTTCACAGAAAGGGTGGTAAACGCATGGAACAGTCTTCCTGAGGAGGCCGTGGGGTCAAGAACAGTGGGGGAATTCAAGAATGCGTGGGACAGACATAAGGCAATTCTGGTGGGGGGTAGGAAGAAGTAGGCTGTTGGTTAACTAGGATCTGCAGCTTATCCAATAGGTAGGAAAATGGGCAGACTAGGTGGATCAAGCAGTCCTTATCTGCTGTCAAAGTCTATGTTTCTATGGGTCTATGTAGCTGTCCACTGGCATTTTCTGGATCTGAGGAACACAGTCTTGACAGATGTAAAACCACACTGCAGGCTGGCAGCTGTGGCACAGAGTTCAGTAGGAACACAGTCTCTCAGGCTCTGCAAGTTAGCCAACTAAAATCACATCTTTCACCAGATCTGGACCTCCCAGGGCTGTGGACTGGTATTAGTCTCTCAGAATATCAAGATTTAAGTTTTTAAATCACAGGAACAGCGCTTCGCATTTTAAAGCTGGTTTTCCCTGATGGTGGAAAGCCCTCAGAGGCCTCCTGAATGGCTGCTGAGGAAACCTCAGGAAGTCCTCCAAACTTTCTTAGGCACACAGTCTGAGTCTTCTCAACCTCTGAAAGCTCACAGCAGCCTTCTCCCAGCTGGATCTACCCCCAGGTCTCTGGGGATCAGATCAGAGTCCCAGTTTGTCAATCAGGCTGTCAATCCATCTAATCAATATGCACAGCGATTATTTGATACTCAATTGCCTAAGGGAAAAGGCACCAATACTTAGTTCTTACCTTTTTCCAGGAGTTCCCCTTTTGTAATCTTTTGGGTTTCTTGCATTCCCATTGGCTGCAGAGTAGGTCAAAGGTAACAAAGATGGCTGCAATAAAATCTGGCAGTCCTGTTTAAATCAGCAGTCCCACCTTTAACTGTATTTTGCAGAAAAACTGTAAAACTCTAACATTAATTGCCAACAGGGTTTGATAGCTGACCCTCTGCCATATCATCTGGTGGCAGAGTGGGGCATGCCAAAGTCTCCCCTTGCCTGTCACTAGGGCGGTAGTGTTGTCCCCCTAGGCGGCAGGCAGAGCATTCATTCACAGTGCAACCCCAGCTGCTCTTCAAGCTTCATGGTCCAAAAGCACTTCTGCAGAATTTAATTTTTCTCCTCCAGAGTGTCTTTGAACCCCCACCTGTGTCTTGGGGCTCCAGGAGTCAGAACACACAAAGGAGACATCAGCAGAGCTACCTGGGTGGCTTTAACACTAGATGCCACAGTGCCATTAAGATCTGTGAGCAGACTGTGGTAGTTCACATGTTTGAGCAGAAGCCAGCTCAAACGTGTGCACACAGAGCTGTGCAGCACTGTACTGCTTGCCCAGTGCTACTGCGCTGTACTGTCATGCTGGCAGTTTCAAACTTTATCCACACAGCTCCTCTGGTCTCCCAGCAAACCAGGCATACAGGGGCAGCCAGGAACAATAAAGGGCTCCACTGGACTGGGATTGGATAGACCAGACGGCTGGGAGATACATCAGGTAAGCCCCACCTGTGGGGGGTTACACTCTTCCCCCACCTAAACACCTGGTGCCCACACCAAGTATATTTCAGAGACCTAGTCCCAATAAAAATTAGCCATAGCATCTTTAAACATGCACTGTGTAACTAGACAAATGATTCCTACCTAGCATAGGCAAGCAACACATCCTAGTCTGCACAAATGCAACTATCTAGACAGTAATCGTACAACATATTGAAAGGGCTTTCAGATTTATAGACAGCTGTCATTTACAACTCTAGAAAACTGCAGTTATAGACAACACATTATTGACATTTTTCAACCTTCCCTTTTACTTTTTATGGCTTTACGCAGTTTGGGTGGTTTGGCTTTAGGTGGACACAACAATTCTGGGTAAAGATCTTGGGGTGACATATATGCTCTTGTGTATTACATGCATGGGCAAGTCAGTTGGAGCTCCTGGAGAGTCACATGTGAGCCTTAACAAAGGTTTTACAGTTCTTTCAGAGCAAAGCAATAGAACTGACACTTCTTCTTTGGCATCTGGGGTGATCAGTCCCAGTTCATCGACCAGTGATGAAACATCCTCAGGCAAAGTGGGTGCCACTACTTCCTCTAGCACTTCAATTGTTTCCTCTGTCTCTACTGGTTCAATCTCTACATGTACTTCACTGTCTTCCTCTGGCACATCCTTGGATTCCAGTCAGTCATCCAAGTGTACATCTGCAGTTGGCACAGAGTCCACTGTTGTATATACATTTTGAGTTGGTGTTGGAAGCTCTGCAGCATGTATATCTGTCACATTACTTTTTGTTTCAGGTGTCCCTTGAAACAGTCGAACAAGGTCTGGTGTGGGATAGTATGCGGTGGGGTAAATTACTTCTCCCTCCGACTCAGAGTCTGAACTTTCTTGTTTTGCTTGCTCGTCAGGATTTGCTGGGACAACTTCAGATTGCTGTGCCCTTTGATTAGCCTGACATCTGTGCATAGCAGATCTAGGTACAAGAGGTTTAGGAGGTTCTGAGGTTACTTGTCCATTACTAGTGACCATCTGCTTAAAGGGCAGCAAGTGGTTATGATGGATGGTCCGGTATCCACTTGTGTCTCCTTCTGGATGAATTTTTTATACAGGCATGTCATGCACTTTCACGATCACAACATAGGAGGTGCTCTTCCATCTGTCATCGATTTTGTGCTTTCCAGGTATTCCTACATTTCTCAACAATACACAGTCTCCTGGCAGCAGTTTGTGTGCTTTTACCCATTTGTTATACCTTTTTTTGTTAGTCTTGTTCTGCTTGGCTGCAGCATCTACAGCCAACTTATAGGCAGATTTCAATTGGTCTTTTAAGTTTTGAACATATTGCAGGTAGGTCTCTGGCCTATCTCCATCAGCAGAAATATTGAAACATAGATCTAAAGGGAGTCTGGCTTCCTGGCTGAACATTAGGATATAAGGAGAGAATCCTGTAGTATAATTTTTGGTGCAGTTGTATGAGTGAACTGATGCACTTACTTGCTAACTCTATTTACTTTTGTTTTTAGGGTCTATGGTGACCAACATATCCAGAAGTGTTCAATTGAACCTCTTGGGCTGGGGATCACCTTGCAGGTGATAAGGGGTTGTATGAGACTTGCTGCTCCCCCATAAGAACAACAGTTCCTTCACCAGATGGCTTTTGAAATCCCGCCTTGGTCTGAGTGTATTCTTTGGGGGAAGGGGCTCCGTAATGCACAAAGAATTTCTCTACAAGGACCTTGGACTCCATGGAGGCTGCTTGATCCTTGGTTGGGTACGCCTGGGCACATCTGGAAAAATGGTCAGTGGCTACCAAAATATTTGAAATGTTCTTGGAGTCAGGTTCCAAACAGAAAATCTTCACACACTAATTCCGTTGGTGCACTTGTCACAATGTTGACCAGAGAAGTGGCTCTCCAGGGTAATGCTTTCCACTGTACACATCTGCTGCATGTTTTGCAGCATTGTTCCATGTCACTTACCGTCCATGGCCAATAGAAACAAGCACGACTCAAGTCCAACATGTGCTCACTTCCCAAATATCCCATATCATTGTGCAATGCAAAGAGTACCAGTTTCTTGAATTTTACTAGTAAGACCAATTGCAGTTGAGGGCACCCTTGTGAGTCTTGGATTCCTCTGTACAGCAAATTGTCCATAAGTTTGTTTTTGCTACTCTCACAATGGCAACTTCACATCTGGATCATTTGTGACAACTTGGGTGTCATCACCCCCTTTCTGCAGGGTGCTGACAATGTCATTAATACTTGGGTCCAGTCTGCTCTTTCTGCAAGTCTTGGGATTTAATTCTGATAAAGTGTTTAAGTCCAAAGCAGCTAAGTTGCAATAGGTGGTTGGGAGACAACACCAGAAGCACCAAGGCTGTCCACAAGACGACTGTTGTTTTCAGTAGATGGCTTTTCATTTGTGTCAAACTTTTTGCACAAGGCCTTCACAGTCTGTTCTAGAATTTGTACCCAGGCTTGTTTGTCTATGTTGGATGCCACTGGGTGTGGTGAGAGCACATCAGCATCTATATGATTTGGTCCAGGCCTGTATTCCACACAATAGTCATAAGTGGACATTGTTGAAAGCCACCTGTGTCCAGCTGCATTAAGCTTTGCAGTAGTTAGTACATATGTCAGTGAATTGTTATCGGTTTTGACAGTGATGTGCATCCCATAAAGATGCCCTACAGGGGGCATGCTTTAGACAACTAGTACTGGAGCCCACTCGAGAGGGAGCAATATTAGACTTGATTCTCTCAAATGGAGACGGAGAGAGGATTACAGATGTAGAAGTGGGTAGCCATCTGGGAACTAGCGACCATCAAACAGTATGGTTCACAATAAACACAGCAATAGAGTCAATACATACAAAGACAAAAGTACTGGACTTTAGGAGGGCTGACTTTGCCAAAATGGGTGAGTGCCTAAGGAATGCACTAGCAAATGGGCAGGAAGGAGGGGGTGGAAGAACAATGGGGAATAATAAAAACTGCCATCACAGAGGTAACGAGCCTTTGTGTGAAGCAAATAAACAAAACAAGACGATGTAAGAAACCACTATGGTTCTCAAAGGAAGTGGCAGTGAAGGTTCAAGATAAAAAGAAAGCATTCAGGAAGTACAAGGAATCGCAGAAGGAGCAGGACAGAGAACTGTATCAGTTAAAGCAAAAGGAGGCTGGGAAGGCAGTCAGAACAGCAAAGGCCCAAACCGAGGAAAAGATAGCCAACTCAGTTAAGAAGGGGGATAAAACCTTTTATAGGTACATCAGGAGCGAAGGAAGACCAAGGGAGGGATAGTGAGGCTTAATAAAGGGGAGGTGGGCAGAGGGAGACTGTGAAAAGGCAGAGATACTAAACAAATATTTTTGCTCAGTATTTACAAAGGAAGAGGGGGAGGTACATAAAACAAACAGTAGTAACACTCTGGATACAGAAGTTGATACCGGCCCATTTACAGAAGAAAGGGTTCTGAAAGAACTCTTAAAACTGAAGGTGGACAAAGCAATGGGGCCTGATGGGATTCATCCCAGAATTCTAAAAGAACTAAGGGTAGAACTAGTGACACCACCTACTACCCTTTTTAACAAATCATGGGAGGATGGGGTGGTACCCGAGGACTGGAGGAGGGCAGATGTGATTCCCCTTCACAAAAGTGGGAGCGAGGCAGAAGCAGGAAACTATAGGCCTGTTAGTTTAACCTCAGTGATAGGGAAAATGATGGAATCACTTGTAAAGGAAAGAATTGTCGAGTATCTAGAGGCCAGAGGGCACAGGACCCTCAGGCAGCATGGATTCATAGCGGAAGGTCATGCCAGACAAATCTGATAGATTTCTTTGACTGGGTGACCAAAGTAGTAGATCAGGGAGGGCTGTGGACATGGCCTACCTAGACTTTGTAAGGCATTTGACACAGTCCCACACAAAGATTAATATACAAGTTAGCCAGCCTGGGAGTGGGTCCCAAGATGACAGCCTGGGTAAAGAATTGGCTGGAGAATAGGACACAAAGAGTAATAGTAAATGGAGTCACTCAGAAGAAAGGAGGGTTACTAGTGGGTACCGTAGGGTTCAGTATTAGGACGGTCCTCTTCAATGTCTTTATAAGCGACATTGCAGAAGGACTGAAGGAAAAGTATGTCTCTTTGCAGATGACACTAAGATCTGCAACAGAGTTGATGCACAGGTGGGGTGGAAAGGATGAGAAGGGACTTGGCAAGGTTAGAGGAATGGTCAAATGTATGGCAGCTTAGATTCAATGCTAAGAATGCAAGGTAATGCACCTGGAAACAAAACCCAGGGAAGAGTACACAATGGGGAGAGATACTAACAACAACAGAAATGGAAAGGGACCTGGGGTAGATCATATCAGATGACCTAAAGATGGGCAAGCAATGTGAGAGGCAGCAAGGAGGGCTGGGGATACTGTGATGCATAGGAGAGGCATCACCAGTAGAAAACAGGAAGTTATTATCCCTCTGTACAGACAGTTGGTGAGACCCCATCTGGAGTACTGTGCAATTCTGGAGACCCAATCTCAGAAAGACTTAGACAGGATGGAAGCTGTCCAGAGGAGGGAACTAAAATGGTGCAGGGTCTGCACCGAAGACATATGAAGAGAGACTTAAGGAGCTTAATATGTATAGCCTCGAGGAAAGGAGGAGAGGGGACATGATAGAAACTTTCAAGTACCTCAAGGGAATCAACAAAGTCCAAGAGGGTAGCATCTTTCAAAAAAAGAGGTGTGCAAGAACAAGAGGGCACAATTTGAAGATGGGGGGCGGCTCAGAGGTAATTTAAGGAAGTATTTTTTCACAGAGAGGGTTGTGGATGCATGGAACTGCCTTCCGGAGGAGGTTGTGGAGTCAAAATCAGTGGTGGAATTCAAGCATGCATGGGATAGTCATAAGGCAGTTCTGGGGGGTGGGGGTAGGAAGAAGTAGGCTACTGGTTAACTAGGATCTACAGCTTATCCAGTAGGTAGGGAAATGGGCAGACTGGGTGGGCTAAGCGGTCCTTATCTGCCGTCAAATTCTATGTTTCTATGTTTCTATGTTTGTGGAACAGGTCCACAGTAGCCCACTTGAGAGTGAGAAACTCTAACTTGTGTACTGGATACTTTCGCTCAGTACTGTTTAGACTTCTATTTGCAAAGGCGACATCTGGATAGCTTTCATAGAAGACTGGCCAAGACACCTAAAACTGGTGTTTGTGTGCAGAACATAAGGCTTCTGAGGGTCTGCATACTCTAATACTGAGGCATGAGTCAGGTGGTAAATTATTTCTTCAAAGGCCTTGTCACATTCAGCAGTCCATCTCTGCCTGGAAGATTCAGAAGGCTTAAAATATGGTTTGGATTCAGCAGTAGTGGCTGAAGTCTTTTTGCTTTTGTTTTTTTTAGTGGGTGGATAGCCTTGTGTCAGATTCAGCAGTGCCCTCACCACTCAGGTACAGTCATTAACAAATCCTCTGTAATACCCATAGAAATCCAGAAGTATTGCAAGTCTTTCAGGCTCTGGGGTTTTGGCCAAGTAGTTAAGGCTTCAACTTTACTTGGATCAGTTTGGATGTCTTAAGCTAATACAATATGCCCCATGTATTTGACTGAGCTTTGAAAGAATTGGTACTTGTCGATGGAGAGTTTGAGCTTGAACTCTTCCAGTTAATCCAGAACCTTTAACATTCTTGCCTCATGTTCCTCCGGGGGTCTTCCTCCTGAACACTATGACATCATTAAGGTAGACCACACATTCCAAGAGATTCATGTCTCTGACAGCTCTTTCAGTTAGGTGCTGGAAGGTTGCTGGGGTGCCAGATTTACCTTGAGGCATTCTGAGAAATTCATAAAAACCCAGGGGACATGTAAAGGCAGTTTTCTCCCTGTTTTGTGCAGCCATTGGTATCTGATAGTATCTGCTTCTTATGTTGAGCGCAGAAAACCATTTACTTCCATTAAGACAATCCAAGGCATCTTGACTGCTGGGCATAATGTACTGGTCTGGGATAGTCTGTTTGTTAAGAGTTCGATAGTCTACGCAGCACATGTGCACAGCTCCATTTTTCTTCCGCACAACCACAATTGGTGAAGCATATGGACTTCTTGATTCTTGCATAATACCTGCAGCTAACAATTCCTGCAAGTGCCTTCTCACATCATCTAACTCTGTGGGTGCCACTCGGGATCTCTCATGGAAAGGGTGTTCATTGTGAAGTGTGATGTGATGCTCTTCTCTGGCTGCACATCCCACAACCCATTCATGAAGTGAAAACACGCTTGTCCTTTTGGCTAATTTTTGGCTGACACAGGTCTTCCACTTCTCTGGTATGGGTGAATCTCCAAAATGAAAAAGTTCTGGGTCAGTACAAGGCTGGGCACCATCTGTAGTTAGGGTTGATTGCGCTCCTGTATCCATGCAGTACACACAAGCCAAAGTGCATCCTTTCCTCACAACAATGTCTCTGTAAAATTTTTTACTGGAATGGTAACTCGTTTAGCATACACATGAGCTCTCACTGGCAACACACTGGGCTTCACCAGTAACCCTTCTGCAGGTCATGTTCCTCTGGAGCATCCAACATCAGTATCTGATTTTTTTTTTTACATCTTTCTTCAGGCTCACCACGTCACTGATACTGCACTCAGCATTAGGTGGCAGTGCAAGTTCTTCAATGTCTCTGTGCCACACTGTACCCACCAGGTCGTCTTGAGCTTTGGCTGTGGTCTGTGTCTGATTCTGGTAGGCCTTCTACACAGGGCATGCATGTGCAACACTTTTCCTTTTTGCTTGGCTTCCCTTTGCTGACAAAGCTGAGCCAGGTGACCAAACATGTTAGCATTAGTGCCAATAAGCACGGGCACTCCATCGTACATTCCAGACTCTGGACACACTAATGTCAACGTTTTCACAGGATCTCCCACTCCAGTTACTTTGGAGAGGAAAACAATCCATACTTTAAGGTATCCCAGGTACAGGTAGGATTTGTCACTTAATCCACTTACATTCAGACCTTCCAAGGGCAGTAGCTTATGATGAGACAGGTGCTGGTCATACCAGTTTTGTATGGCTGCATGGGTGAAGCCATGCAGGTGTATTGCTATCAGATGGGGTCTGAATTCCTAGTGCAGCTCAGCTTTTGTTGTTACAAGAGAGTGGAACAAATCTCTCTGCATCTCCCATTCACTACAATGCATTTTCTACTCCCCATCCCCAACACTATTTGTTAAGCACAGCAGGGTGTTGTGCTGCTATTAACCCTTAGGCTGCAGCAGATTTACAATGTATAGGAATTCTGGACTAATATATCAGTCCGTGGCACAGAAATGGTTAATATGCAGACAGGAGAAGCTGTGAAGTCCCAACAGCTTATGTTTAACTCACTGCCTCAATGACTCTCACACAGCAGGGTTTCATACATTACATTGATCACTGCAAGTATATTTTCAGCAGCTAGAAAATAGAGAGCTAGATCACTTAGTTTAACGTTTTGTTTTTTTTTACATTTCAAATGCTCCTTAAATCACAACTCCTGACAGGAAATACCAAGAGAAGGAATAAATATGACATGGGAGGAGTGAGGTAAGCAAATACAGAGCACTGCAAATACTGAGACTTCTCTTTTATGTCTCTGGGTGTCATTCTTTACTGATTCATCAGCACGTTACTACTGTGCAAAACACATATGTTTAGCTATACATTGCTATCAATGTCATCATCTGATCACAAAAAGTGACATAAGGTTTTCAGAATAGTAAGTGCACTCACAATTGTACATCGTGATCAAGCAATGGTATGCAGTTACCTGGGTAGACACTGAGGCACGAGGCAGAGCTGAGTGTGTTCATGTAATGCATGGTAGTGTATATCAGAGGCCGATTAATCAAAGTGAGACAAGGTTTGCAGAATAAGTGCAGTCACATTTGTACATAGTGATGGAGTCATGCTATGCACTTTCCTGGGTATGCACGGAGGCACAAGGCAGGACCAAATGTTTTCATGCAATCTAGGTGAGAGTATATCTGAGGCCATTCGCAGAAAGTGAGACAAAGTTTGCAAGATGAGTGCAGTCACATTTTTACATAGTGATGGAATCATGGTATGCCCTTTCCTGGATCTGCACTGAGGCATAAGGCAGAGCCAAGTGTCTTCATGTTACCAAGGTGAGCATATACTGTAGCATAGGTCGATCACACAAAAGTGACACAAGATTTGCAGAATAACTGCATTTATTTTTATCATCTAACATTTTTTGTCGCCTCCCTCAGACAGCCCCCATCTGACCTACCCCCCCCCAGCTCCATCACCCGGAATTGCTGGTGCTTGCCTTACGCACTGCCCAGGAGCACAGCCTGCAGTGAGTAGGTCGCCATCCTGCCACCAACTTTTTCCTCTGTTTTTACCCCAGGGGCCCCAGGAGTGGGTACGCACTCATGTGGAGGCACGCATTAGTCCCACGGCCCCGGTATTGGCCCCTTTCCTCCCACCCGAGGCCTAGCACCTGGCTCCTGCTGGCCCATGCTGCCCCCAGCCTCCACCAGGTGGCAGCCATCAGCCGGAGGAAGCCCCTTGCACCTCCCCAGAGAGGAGAGCTTGCCTGTTGGCAGCTTCATCCAGCTCCACCCTCTCCCCCCCTGCGCCGACCTCCGATGGCCTGTGCTCATTCCCGAATCTGGGTCACCGGGTGTGCCATGAGATAAGGCATCCAGCTCCTCAGCCCTCAGCACCACTGTGCCAGATGAATAACTTCACTTATAATTGTACACTGTGATGGAGCCATGGCATGCACTTACCAGTGTATCCAGTGAGGCATGATGCAGAGCCAAGTGAGTTCATATAATCCAGGTTTGCATATATCAGAGGACGATCCTAGAAAGTGAGAGAAGGTTTTCAGAAGAACTGCAGATACAGTTGTACACTGTGATGGAGAAAAGGTACCTTGGTAGACACTGAGACATGAGGTAGAGCCAAGTGTGTTCAATGAACACAGGGTAGCATATATCAGATGCCGATCACACAAAGTGACAGAAGGTTTTCAGAATAAGTGCACTCACAACTGTGCATAGTGACCAAGCAATGGTATGCAGTTACCTGGGTAGACACTGAAGCATGAGGCAGAGTGTGTTCATTTAACACAGGGTAGCATATACCAGAGGCAAATTATGCAAAGTAAGACAACGTCTTCAGAATAAGTGCAATTACATTTGTACATAATGATGGAGCCATGGTGTGCACTTTCCTGGATATGCACTGAGGTACAAGGCAGAGCCAAATGTGTTCATGTGAAGTAGGTGAGAGTATATCTGAGGCCATTCACAAAAAGTGAGACAAGGCTTGCAAAATAAGTGCAGTCCCATTTGTATGTAGTAATGGAATCATGGTATGCTTTTTGCTGGGTATGCACTGAGGCATGAGGCAGAGTTAAGTATCTTCATGTAACTGAGGTCAGCATATGGCATAGGCTGATCACACAAAAGTGACACAAGGTTTGCAGAATAACTGCACTCATAATTGTACACTGTGATGGAGCCATGATATGTGCTGACCAGTGTATCCACTGAGGCATGAGGCAGAGCTAAGAGAGTTCATGTAATCCAGGTGGGCATATATTAGAGGTCAATCACAGAAAGTGTGAGAAACTTTTCAGAAGAACTGCGAATACAGTTGTACACTGTGATGGAGAAAAGGTACCTTGGTAGACATTGAGCCATGAGGTAGAGTCAAGTGTGTTCAATGAACACAGGTCAACATATGTCAGAGGCTGATTACACAAAATGAGACAAGGTTTGCAAAATACATGCAGCAACATTTGTACATAGTGATGGAACCGTGGTATGTGCTTTACTGGATATGCAATGAGGCATGAGGCAGAGTCAAGTGTCTTTATGTAACCCAGGTGTGCGTACATCAGAGGCCAGTCACATAAAGTGACAGAAGATTTTCAGAATAACTACACTCACAGTTGTACATAATGATCAAGAAAATGTATGCAGTTATCCAGGTATACACTGAGGCACAAGGCAGTCGAGTGTGTTCATTAACATAGGTTAGCATATATCAGAGGTCGATCACACAAAGTGAGACTCAAGTTTGTAGAATAAGTGCAGTCTCATTTGTACATACTGAACAAGAGCCCATGAAGGGCAAGCAAACATTTAACATGACTGCTTGGAGCAGGGCTGAGCTCAGGAGGGACTGTATTATTTTTTTCAGACCTGCTCTTACCAAATCCAAGTTGTTAGCCCGAAAAGGGCAAATTCAAATTAACAAGCTCCCTCTTGAGCATTGGGGAACTGAGTCTAGGAAGGGCTGTTTTTTTTACATGCTCACTCTGAGTGGAATGGAGGAAGGGCATACAACAATTTAACATGCTTGGTTTGTGTAGGGCTGAGCCTGGGGGGGGGGGCTGCATCATTTTTTTACATACCTTATCCTAGTGAGTCCAAGGTGCAAGCCCTGAAAGAGCTGATTTAATATAATAAGTCTCCTGCAAGTCCTGAGGGTCTTTAACAAATTAACTTCCTGACCTCTTGGAGAGGGGCTGAGCCCCAGATTGGAAGGGCATTAACTGAAATATACCCACTCCATAGGACCATGTATCAGTGCTTGTTTGGGGGGGGGGTAGCAGCACATAATGGATCCTGGTACTGATGCTCAACTAAAGGCTGGGGGTTCCCTGTTAAAGGACCGAGGACAGAGGAATTCCTCCTGGCTCTATGGATGTGAAGAATTGGCTAGCTGTAGGCTTCAGGCTTCAGTACAGTCCCTATCCTCTAAAATGCAAAGGCATGTTCCTGTATCAGGACACACTAAGCTTGGAGCGTGTGCATGCACATTATTTCAATAGCATTGCAGTAGCAGCTGTTGTGGCTCTGACCAGAGTTTGTTGAATATAATTGTCACTTGGGAACCACTGTCCAGGGCAGCTCAAACAGGCACTCCTTCAATAGTGACCGTAGTTTCAGTGGAAGGTCCAACAAGTTGGTCAAGATCAAATGGTGCAGCTTCAGAAGCTTTGACTGAAGACTTTGCCACTGACTGGGTAGGTCTTGGTTTAGCAAGGGACCCACTAACTCCCTGGAACTTGACTTCTCTGACACTCTGAATTGAACCAGTCTAGGGACCAGGCCACACACCTCACCCACCCATCCAGGCATCCAGCCCTCAGGATGAGGTGCTAGACAAAGCCTGGCTATGACTGTGTCTGGCCAACTCCCTGGCTGTCTACTGGCAGGAATCTCCTGGATCTCAGGAACACAGTCTTGATGGATGTAAAGCCACACTGCAGGTTGTCAGATGTGGCACAAAGTTCAGCTCTGCAAGTTAGCCAACTCAAATGGTCTCCTTCACCAGATCTGGACCTCCCAGGGCTGTGGGCTGGTATTAGTCTCTCAGAATATCCACTATTTAAATTATTAAATCACACAAACTGCACTCCACACTTAAAAGCTGGTTTCCCAGATGGTAGAAAACCCACAGAGGCCTCCTGAATGGTGGTTGAAGAAACCTCAGGAAATCCTCCAAAGTTTCTCAGGCACTTAGTCTGAGCCTCTTCACCCTCTGGAAGATCACATCAGACTATTGCCAGCTGGATCTACCCCCCCCCCAGTCTCAGGGGATCAAATCAGAGTACTAGTTTGTCAATCAGGCTATCCATCTAATTAGTATGCAGAACATTCATTTGACACCCGATTGGCTAAGGGAAAAGGTGCCGATACTTAGTCCTCACCTTTTCCCAAGAGTCCCCCTTTTGTAGTGAGATGGCTGCAATACAATCTGGCAGTCCAGTTAAACTCAGCAGTCTCACCTTTAACTGTATTTTGCAGACAAACTGTAAAACTCTGACATTAATTGCCAACAGGGTTTGATAGCTGACCCTCTGCCCTATTATCTGGTGTCAGAATGGGGCATAGCAAAGTCTCCCCTGGCCTATCTCTGGCACCGTAGCACTGTCATCCCAGATGACAGGCAGAGCATTCATTCACAGTGCAGCCTCGGCTGCTCTTAAAGCTACCGTATCCAAAAGCACTTCTGCAGAGTTTAATTTCTTGTCTCCACCAGTGGGTCTCCAAACCCCACCTATGCTTGGGGGCCCTAGGGTTGGAACACACAAAGGAGACATCGTTTGAGCCACCTGGGTGGCTTTAGCACTAGATGCCACTGCACCATTAAGATCTGCAAGCAGACCGTGGCAGACAGAGCTGTGTGGCACCTTTGCTGCTTGCCCAGTGCTACTGTGCTGTATCGCCATATAGTGTATGGTGGAACGTAATTGTGTATGGACTCCCATACACTGTAAAAAGTCATTTTGCTGTAGTAGTGATCTAGCTACTAAGGCAGAATGACTTTTCATTCTGTGTTAGTAGCTACGTCACAATGCAGTGCCCCTACCAGCTTTGTTCATACGACAGGGGCAGTAGGTGAGATGGGTGCTCGAGCTGGCTGGCGGGTTTGAGACACGTGGAGTGCAGGTCTCCAGCAGCAGATTCTCACTAGAAAATGTAAGTGATCCTGTTGTTTGGGCATCATACACTACATAGATCAGTGTGTGGCATACCAAACAACTCAGCGACTCTTCCCCCTTGTGTTTTCTATGATGGCAGAGGGACCTCTCGAGCTTCTCTCTAGAGGTCATCAGTCATCACAGAAAACACTCTGGTGAAGAACTGACTTGTTGTGTATGAGATGTCATATACAATCCTATATGTTGGCTGTTTTAAACTTTAACAAACAACTCCTCTGGTCTCCCAGCAAACCAGGCACACAGGGGCCAGCAGGAGCAATAAGGGGCACAGCAGGACCGGGACTGG
Source organism: Neoceratodus forsteri (assembly GCA_016271365.2). Lineage (NCBI taxonomy): Eukaryota > Metazoa > Chordata > Ceratodontiformes > Ceratodontidae > Neoceratodus > Neoceratodus forsteri. Next base: position 612,107,959 of record CM057450.1, on the reverse strand, counting down.
TGAGACCAGATGGTTGGGAGCCAGGCCAGGTAAGCCCCACCTGTGGGGAGGTTACATATATGTTAAGATCCCCCAGTCTCTCCTTGTAGAATTTTTCATGTGAACCCTTCACCATTTAAGTTGCCCTCTTCTGGATCACCTCCATCCTGTCTTTGTCCTTTCTGAGGTCTGCCTCCTGAAGAAGATGTTTATCCTTGAAGTGCCGGTGCCAGTGCTCATGTGTGTTGGAGATGCGGTGTCCAGTCTTGCTATATGAATAATTATCTTTTTTTGCAAGTAGCAAAGGGGTCTGAGAGTGTCTACAGTTTTCTGCTTCCCACTGCTTTGTCACATTGCTCTGTCACATTGTGGTCCTCATATAAGATAACGCTAAGTTCCTTTTCCTGTCTTGCAACTTTCAGTACCTTCCCCCATCCTCTACTTAGTGCCAAGGTTTCTATACCCTAGGTGCATCATTTTGAATGTTTTGGCAATAAACCCTAACTGCCATGTGTTTGACCTCTCCTTGAGTTTCCGAAGATCCCAGCACATTTTTGCCACTCCCTCCTGAGTGTCCACCATAGTGTAGATTTTAGTATCCTCTGCAAAAAGGCATACCTTTATTTCCAGTTCTTCTGCAGTATCCCTTATGGAGACATTGAAAAGGACTGGTCCTAGTACCGAGCCCTGTAGTATCCCACTGGTTACCCTCCCCCGTCCTTACAGTGAGTGCTGTTAACCACCACCTTCTGTCTCCTATTCATTATCCAGTTCATAACCCAATTCACCATGTTGAATTCCACTCCTATGCTGTTCAACTTCTTCATCAGCCTCCTGTGTGGTACAGTGTCAAACACCTTGCTAAAGTCCAGATAGGCCATGTTCACTGCCCTCCCCAATCTATTTTTCTAGACATCCAGTCAAAGAAATATATCAAATTAGTTTGGCATGACCTTCCCCACATAAATCAATACACGTGAGGAAGGACATGGCAGGGGCCATGCAGTGGATGTCCTGTGTGACAACCCACCTCTCCCTCTGGGCTGGAACAGCTTTCAGAGAGGTGTATGTCCTCAGGTATTCGCTGCCACCAGCTGGACTGTCTTCCAGCACCTTCTTCAAGTTCACAGACTTGAATAATTAAACGTGCAATTGCACAAGTTAAAGTCTGGTAGTGTGTCTCTCTTGGGTGGCGGATACTACACAGAGTTTACCTCAGCCAGTGGAAACCAAATATTACCTTAAAAAATGACATCACAGTCACAACTGTTGAGCAAATAAATAGCTTTTTACTTAACAGAAAGTGCACCGAGCATTTACAGGATATATATTTACAACACAAGAGAATAACACTGATACAGGAAAAGTAAACAAATGTTTTTAAATAACAGATGGCCGAAGGAAAAGGCTATTACCACAATATGCTAGCACTAAACTTGCCCTTCCCTGTCCTTTCAAAAGACCACTGTGCCCTACGCTAACTGCCAGCTCCCACGGACATAGCTAGAAGGGTAGGCTCTAATCTTAGTTACCCCCTCCAGCTTCCAAAGTAAGAAGAACCTACTTCACTGTCTTTCAGAATGTTATACACTCTCTTGAGAATAGGTCATTCCTATTCTCCCTTTGAATGCACCAACCATCTAACATGTATGTATTTAAAGGGTACCCAAACAAGCAGTTTTTTAAAACTGCAAACTCCAAAATCTGGCTTCAATGCGAGGTAAAGTAAAGGCTGCTGCTTACATTTATGCTAAAACTGCATTTATGTAAATAACATAAATGCAGTTTCATAGCTTTTGAAAAATGTAAACATCAGCCTTTCACTTTCAAAAACAGCCTTGGTTTCTCCCTAAATGTCTGCCAAATGTGTTAAGTGATGAGTCATGATGACATCATTGGAGCCAGAGACAAAGATCCACATATATTTCTCTAGTACTAACTAGTTCTTCTTTCCCTCTTTATTTTGAATTGTTGTACCAGAATGATCAACACCATGTATTACCTCGTGGCTTATTTTGATCAGTACACGTTAGGCTATGGTTTTGTTCATTGTGTTTACTTTAACTTGCAGAAAATGTTTTGCAATCCAGCTGACTTTTTCTTTGGCAAACTGTATTACAGTACAACACTTCAAATACCTGATGATCTAGTGGTTTATATGTTGCACTGAATTTTGTTTTTTGTTAAGCAGGAGAGACACACACTAAGCTGAAAGCTTGTTTACAGATGTGGCCTGGGAGCACAGGGAAGTTTAGTGACTAGCTCAAGGTCACACAGCAAAGTACCGGTCTTGTTCAGTTCCAAAGCTCATAATCTCTTGTTAATCCACAAATAAGGCTTTCTTTTTCCATGTGACCCCCCCCTACACCTAGCCTGCCTTCTGTTGAACACCCCACCATCCATACCCTGTCCTTAGTACGGCCTGGGGCTGCATATGAGCTTGAGGTCTCATGAAGAGAATTATCACATCTCAGATTGTAATCTTGTACCTCAGAGAGCTGTGCACACCAATACCGATATGCATCATCAGCTGGCACTGTTAAAAAATGCCTCCCAAATCACTCTCCAGTCCACAGTCTCAATGTTTGACTTTTGCTTCCACAGTAAACACTGAGTGCACCACCACCCTTCTGCACAGTGAAGGTAGTATGTACAGTTCCCTGTTGTGTTTTTTTCCCCACCTCATTGACCAACAACTAGGTCTTCATGGAGGGCCAAGCAATAAGCATCATGACCCACCAGAAAAACTGCTGTTCATGCCCTCATAAGGGCTGCACTTACAATGGATAACAATATTATTAGCAGGAGAAGCATACTAATACCTTGAGCGAATCCACCTGACTTCCAGTGTCAGTCTGCTCCTTTACCTGTGATCTGCAGAACCCCGCAGTGCAGTTCCCAGCAATTATTCTCCAGTATTTTTCTGTGCTCTACTCCACAACGCGAGTTGGCTGGCTACCACCCTTCCAAATCTTGTATGAGCTAAAAACTCCCTCAATACTGTCCTAATAAATGTCAACATCTTCCCCCCACCACCACCTGAGGGTAATCTCCCTACATTGAATTCAAGTAACAGTTTAGGTGCAGCCCTACCACTTTGAGTATTTGTCATCGCTGGCTACTCTCATCCACAGTCAGGTAGTGATCACGATGCTGGCAATCCCACATTTCAGATCTTACAGTGATCTGCTCAGCGTCCTCCTTCATGTCTTCTACTATCCTGAATATAGCTGTACCCTGCTGGAATGGCCTCTTCAGTCCCTCTCTGGCATTCATTCTTCTCACCTGCTCCCCACACCAAAAACTGGTGAGTTCACTACCCTTCTGCATCATGAATGTGGTTAGTGCTGTCTCCTGTGTTATATTTACATATTAATAATAAACATGATCTTCTGGTAAGCCAAGCTGATAGCAGCATGGAACACGTGGAAAAATAGGCTTTCCTACCCATATAAGATCTAAGCCACCTATGATTAGGCACTATTAAATGACGTGCATAATGATGTGCACACCCAGCATTTAATAGTGCCTAATCAAAAGTAGCCCAGATCTTTTAAGGATAGGAAAGCCCATAATTCCCCTTTTTCTCTGCTGCTATGAGCCTGAGTTACTGGAAAGATTTGTTTATATTTGATATGTCAAAATAAAACAAGGATTGTACTACTTGCATTCATGATGCAGAAGGGTGATGAGATCACCAGTTTTCGGAGTGAGGAAAAATAGTGAAGAATTAATACCAGAGGGGGACTGAGAAGGCCACTCTTGCAAGGTACTGATATATTCAGGGAAGGGGGAAGACAGAAGGAGAGAAATATGAGCAGACTACTGTGAAAAATAAGATGTGGGGCTGCCAGCACCTTTATCACTACCTGACCCTGTTGTCCTGACCAACATTCCCCTTCCCATAAAACCAGTTCCTGCAATTGTCCAAGGCTGTGTGTGGATATTAATGTATGAAATGGCTGCCACTACATGTTCAGTCACTTCACTACCAGTCTAGTATTGCTTGTAAAGCACTTTGGGATACAGTGGGTATGAAAACCACTATATAAATACTGATTCTTATTATTATTGTTTCTCATGGAAAAAGAAGACAAGCATATATTTAAGTTTTGAGAAAGTATGAACTCTAACATTGGACTGCACAAGAAATTTGCTGCAAAATAGTGGTGGCTGTAGGGGGTGGTGAAGGGTGTGGCTGCAACCCCCACATAGTAATATACTTGCTTGCTGCTGCTGCTGTATTTCACTTTGTTGAAGAAGTCTGATTTACTGATTGTACAAATGTTTACATTCAAACTATGGAATACATTTGTAGGTTCTGTCAAAAACGTACTAGAAAAGAATAATAGCAGAAAATAGAAAGATTTAATAAAAATGTTAAAAAGTGCATATTAAGCATGCACACCACCCCAGCGCCCCCATTGTAGCATCCTGGATCCACATAACCACTAGACCACCAGGTTATTCAAGATTTGTACTGCACTGTGATTTGCCACAGAGAAAGTCGGTAGGATTAAAACACATTTTCAGCATGTTAAAGTAAACAAAATGAACAGAACCATAGCCTAACATATGCATTATACAAAATAATGCACATCGTTTTGAACATTTAGGCTAAACAATTCTATACAAAGGGAAAAATAACTAATTATTTATTTATTTATTTAGATTTTGTTGACCAGGTAAGCCCTTTGAGACCAGAGATCCCTTTTTCAGGGGCGACCTGGGGTTGAGTAAACCAACCACTTTACATTAGGTGAGGATACAGTAAGACAGTTACAGAGTACATTCACAGTCAGTAGGGTACATTTAGACAGAGTTGGAGAGTACAGTTACATTGCAACAGGTCTACAGAAACATTAGTGTTTGCTTTTAGGCAGTCCAGGGGGAGCGAGATATTAATCAGTTGTCATTAAGAGGGGTTAGGTTGAGGACATGATCTTGCGGTTGCAGCCGCAGAGACTCAGCTCCAAAAGGTACGTTTTAAGACCGTCTTTGAACGAGGAGAGGGAGGGCTTGTCAAGTAAGCCTGCAGGGAGCGAGTTCCAGAAGTGAGGGGCCATGAACTGAAAGGAGCGTTTTCCTTGGTTGGTCCGAATACGGGGGATATTCAGGAGACGACTTGTAGTAGACTGAAGGTTTCAGACGGCGGCTTTGGGGGTGAGCAGGCCACTAAGGTGAGGCGGGTGGCCAAGGGAGGAGAATTTATAGGTAAGGCAGGCTGAGGCATAGGATAATTTATGCCTTAATGTTGGCCAATGTAGGTCATTAAGAGCTGCACAGTGATGTCTCCTTGGGGAGGAGTTGGTTCCAAAGCGTGCAATGCGGTTGTAGAAGGTAGTGAGCTTGATATGCTCAGACTCCCTGAGGGACTGGAGTAGTGGGGAGCCATATAGCAATGTGGGAAGGAGGTTGCAGTTTGCTATGACCCATCGTGCTTCTCCCAAAAGGGAGTTTCCCAATTGGTATAAGAGGCCAAGCCTCTGATGTATGAATCTGGTTAAGGCATCTATATGAAGCTTGTAGGTTAGCTCTTGGTCAAGGAGAACCCCAAGGTACCTGAACTGGTCAGAGACTTCTACTGGCCTTCCTTGGGCTGACGAGAGTTGGAGTAGCCCACTACAGTCATTGCCCAGCCGTCGGGTCCCAAAGAGGACTGCTTTTGTTTTTTCTTCGTTTAGATTTAGAAGGTTTGCAGTGAACCATGCTTCAAGCATTGTGAGGCTGGCTTGGAGTTTGGATGAGATAACCGAGGGTTGGGGGTCACTAAAGTAAATTACAGTGTTATCCATGTAGAGGATAAGGTTGCAAGGTGCACAATCCTCTTCAAGGTCATTTAGAAATAGTGAGAATAGTAGGGGGCCCAGGATGGAGCCCTGGGGTACCCCAGAGGTCACAGGCCTAGGGTTGGATTGAGCTCCCCGCCAGCTGACTTTTTGGGATCTGTTTGTCAGGTAGCTTGTGGTCCAGAAGAGTGAGAGCTGGTCCAGGCCAAGACAATGAAGCTTGGTAAGGAGAAGCTCATGATTAACCAAGTCAAAAGCCTTGGATAGGTCAATAAATAGGGCACCCGTTGGAGTGCCCTGGTCCATAGCATTTAGTATGTCCGATGTTAGCTGGATGAGGGTGGTGTCAGTGCCGTGGCCTTTCTGAAAGCCATGCTGTACTTTGGAGAGGAGTAGGTGTTGTTCCAGGTAGTCTTGAAGTTGATCATAGACAAGTCTTTCCTGTATTTTTCCCAGGGGGCAGAGAAGAGAGATGGGCCTGTAGTTCTCCACTCTGTCCCGAGTTCCTTTTTTGTGGACTGGGACTATGGTAGCAACTTTCCATTTACTGGGGACCATCCCTTCTTGGAGGGATCTATTGATAAGCAGGGTAACGGGGTAGGTGATGGCCGGGGCTGCAGCCCTCAACAGCCGGGGCTCTAGAAGGTCATTTCCAGAAGAGGAGTCGGGGTTTATTTTGCGTGGGAGGGGCAGTACTGTGTTGGGATCAACTAGTTTTGGGTGGAATAAGGGGCGAGGTAGCACCGTGTCTGGGGGGGGGAGTAAGGGGGTCCCAGGCACTGCTGGGAGGCAGCCAGTGGGGTTTGTAAAGGATACACAGAACACTTTAGCCACTTTAGTTGGGTCATTGGTAAATGAGTCCCCAACTAGGAGCGTAGCATCATGTTCCTTTGAGGGGCCTTTAAGGAGAGAGTTTATGTGGCCCCAGAATTTCTTTGGGTCCCTTAGATGGCCTGTTTGGAGGTCCCTAAGGAATTTGGATTTGGCCTGTTTTGTGGCTTTTTTGCATTGGTTCCTTAGGCACCGATACTTCTCCAGGTCCGGTTTGCACCCAGAGGATTAGTAGAGACCCCATGCCTTATCCCGGAGTCGCATGGTGTGTTTTAGTTTAGGGTTAAGCCATTTGTGGCATTTTCTCTGTACTCTGAGTTTTTTCCAGGGGGCATGGTGGTTAGCTATGGCCAGGAACATCTTGGTGAAATAATCCAGTGCCTCGTCAATTGTGGGGAGGGAGACAATGGGGCCCCAGTCCACCTTCAGAAGGTCAGAGCAGAGGTCAGCAGGTACGAACTGGCTGAAGTTCCTTGCTTCAATCACTCTGGCGGCGACCTTAGGGGGTTTATTGGACCAGATACAGAAGATAGGGGTGTGGTCGCTCAGGGAGTCGGACATAATCCCAGCAGTCTGTATCCAATCGGGGCTGGAGGCGAACACCCAGTCGCTCTATAGAGAGCATTATAGAGAGCCATATCTCTCTCTCTCTCTCTCTCTCTGACATTGGCTCCAATGATGTCATCACATAACACATTTGGCGGCCATTTTAGGAAGCAGGTAAGACAATTTCTGTGAAATTGGAAGGCTGATTTTACAATTTTCAAATGCTCTGGAACCACAATTAGGTAAATTATGTAAATGTAGGTTTAGCATTAATGAATACAGCAGCCTTTTCTTTAGTCACCTACAGAGTCAGATTTTTGAATAGTTTGTTGTCAAAATGTTGTTTAGGTATCCTTTAATTGTCTCAATCAGAGTGAACACCTATCAGTGACCAATTATATTCCCTTTTAACCTTAAGTTTATATTTAAGCGAACCAATCCGTTCAAACTGGCCTGTGTGTGTGGACATGTCCACTCGAGATTTATGACCCAGGTCTTATCTAGCCAGATGCAGATGCTGCTGGACAGTGGATTTTAGCCTGTGTGTTTTTTTTTTCAAACTGCTAAAAAAAAAAATAAGGCACCTACAGAATCCACCATTAACTCCTTCCTTCCCATTTCTGTCACATCTCCCCCCCAGCTGATGAAGGCATGTCCCTGGTGCTGCCCCAAGTGACACAGTCATTCATGCAATTACTGGGAAGTGCCCAAAGTATCCAGCCATGCCATTAGCCCTGTCTACATAGCCCATCCGCATTTGTATTTTGTTTGCCACTGCGATGCTGGATGGTCATGTTGTATGCCTGCAGTATCAAACTTCAACGTAGTAGTTTTCCATTTTGCCCACTTGACCTATGAAGCCATATCAAGGGATTATGATCTGTGACCACAGTAAATTCTCTCCCATATAGGTAAGGCTGCAGCTTCTGAAGGGCCCACACTATTCCCAAGCATTCCTTCTCAATTGTGGCGTATGCCTCCTCTCTGGGCAAAAGCCTCCGGCTGAGGTACACAACCGGGTGCTCCTCCCCTTGCTGGGTAACATGGCTCAGCACGGCCCCCAGCCCATGATCTGAGGCATCCACATGAACCATAAACTTTAAACTATAATTGGGGATGACCAATACAGCTGGACCGCTTAAGGCCTTCTTTAGCGCCTGGAAAGCAACCTCACAGCCTTCTGACCACTTCACTGTATCTGGCTGTCCCTTCTTGCTAAAGTCTGTCAGGGGCTTAGCCCGATCACTATAGAGAGGAACAAACCTTTGGTAGTACCCTGCTGTCCCTAGAAATGCCCTGACCTGTTTCTTTGTGGTAGGAGTAGGCCAGGCCAGGATGGCATCAACCTTGGCAGGCTCCGGGCGGATGTGTCCACTACCCACTCAGTGCCCAAGGTAGGACACTTCTGCCATACCTATCTGGAACTTTTCCACCTTAACTGTCAGACCTGCATTCTTTAACCTGTGGAACAGATCCCGTACATTCTTGATGTGCTCATGCCAGGTCTGGCTGTATATGGCTACATCATCCATATACACCAATACAAACTCACCTACCCCAGACAGAATGTGATCCACAAGCCGTTGAAAGGTTGCAGGTGCATTCTTCATTCCAAATGGCATTACCTTGAATTCGTATAAACCAAATGGATTGACAAAAGCTGATCTCTCCCTGGCTGCAGGGGTCAGAGGTACCTGCCAATAGCCCTTTGTTAAGTCTATTGTGGTCAAATACTTGGCTCCCCCAGTCGCTCCAGGGTCTCGTCTGTTGTGGGCATGGGATAGGTGTCAGACTCCGTGCAGCTATTAAGCCTCCGGTAATCAACGCAGAATTGTGTGGTGCCATCCCTTTTGGGGAGCAATACCACGGGTGATGCCCAGGGGCTACTAGATTCCTGGATTACTCCAAGTTCCAGCATCTCCTTGAGATCCTCTTTCACAGTCTGCTTAACATGCTCAGGTGCCCTGTAGGGGGGACTGTTTCAGGGGAACCTGGGTCCATGTATCCACATGGTGCTCTGCCATTGTGGTGTACCCCAGTTTCCCTGTGAACATGTCCTCAAATTCTCTCAGCACACCCCTAATTTCTTGCACCTGGACTGGCGTCAGCTGTTCCAAGAGGGCAAGGTTGTCCACAGACGATGCAACCCTGGCCTCCCCAAGCAGGTCCACCAGTGGATCCATCTCAATTTCTTCCTCTGGGGCACTGCATACAGTGAGGATCATTTCCTCCCTGTCATGGTAGGGCTTCAGCATGTTAACATGATACACCTTTCGTCTGCATCTCCTGTCCGGTAGCTCTATCATTTAATTGACATCACTAACCTTTTGGACAATGGAGAATGGCCCCTCCCATGCTGCCTGTAATTTATTCTGTCAGACAGGGATGAGTGCCATCACTCACTGTCCCACCTCATATTCCCTGGCTCTGACCCCACGGTCATACCAGACTTTCTGCCACTGTTGTGAAGTGGCCAGGTGCTCCTGAGGAAAGCCCATGAGCTCCTTAAGGTGAGTCCTAAAGTTCAGGACATACTCCACAACAAACTCCCCTTGGGAAGCACAGTCACCCTCCCATTCATCCCAAATCAAATCTAGGGGCCCAGCACCCTATGACCAAATAGAAGCTCAAAAGGTGAGAACCCTGTGGACTCCTGTGGGACTTCCCTGTATGCAAATAGGAGATGAGGCAAATATTTGTCCCAGTCCTCTTATGCTGGTCAGCAAAAGTCCTTAGCATGGTCTTAAGGGTTGAATTAAATCGCTCCACCAGACCATTAGCTTGGGGATGGTATGGGGAGGTTTTGAGCTGCTTTACCCCACACTTCTCCCACAAACTACTCATTAACCCTGACATGAAATTGGCACCCCGATCTGACAGTATCTCCTGGGGAAAGCCCACCCGGCTAAATATTCCTGACAGTGCATCTACCACTGGTTCTGCCTCAGAGGATGATAGAAACACTACCTCTGGGTATTTCATGGCATAGTCAACAACTACCAGGATATACCACTTGCCATTGTGACTTAGGGTGCTCAGTGGCCCCACTATGTCCACAGCTACCCTCTTGAAGGGTTCATCAATAATGGGCAGGGGCACCAAATCTGCCTTGGCCTTGTCCCCCATTTTCCCTACCCGCTGGCACTGTGGACAAGTCCTGCAATAATTGCCACATCCTTGCCAGTACCAGGCCAGAAGAAATTGTTGGTCAGCTGCTTTTTCATGCACCTCACCCCCAAGTGCCCTGAAAAAGGATATCATGGGCAAGGGCCAAAAGCTGCTGACGGTGAACCTTAGGGACTACCCGCTGCTGGAGTACCTCATCATCTAGTCCTTCCTCTGTTATACATTCTCTGTACAACAGCCCATTGTCCCAGTAAATGGACTCTTTACCCCCCGAGGATGCTCAGCCCTATGAGCTATTTCCTTCAATTTTTGAAAGGTAGGATCAATTTGCTGTGCAGCACTCAGCTGCCCTCGTCTGACCCCTCCCAGCGCCCCTTCAGAGGGAAATCCTGTGGGCTCCTCTATTTGTGACTGGGGTTCTGGACTGCTGCTTCTAGCCAGCCCCTTCCCTGTGCTAGACACTTCCTCAGCTGCTGAGGGCATGGTTAGACCACCCAGAGTCACCCCCTCTTCACCTTCAGAAGCTTGCCCTTGTGCCTGACTATGAGTTACAACACACACCAGTTTTTTCCTGTGGTCAAAATCATTCCCCACAATCACATTTACAGGGAGGTCCTTTATGACCCCCACCTCATTTTCTCCATGGCCACCCTCCCAGCTCAGGAAGACTCTAGCCATTGGTATTTGGACTGCTGGCCCTGTGAATGCTCAGACCCTGGAGTATTTCCCTGGCACCATCTGCTCTGCTGAGATGAGATCCTGCCTCACCAGATAGATGTAAGCACCTGAGTCCCTCAGTCCCTGTGTTACTGTCCCATTAACTACAATGGGATGCATATTTTCATCAGAGGAGAGTGGTTCTTCAGGCTGGGCACACCCCACAAACACACCAGTGCACTTTTGATCACCCCCTCCCCCATACCTCTGCCCCTCAACCATTTTCTGAGGGCAGTTATATCTCAAGTGCTCCACTTAATTGCAAATATGACATTTCTTGGGTCCTGTCTCTTGAGTCCCTTTAGAACCAGAGGGTTCTGCTTTGGGCTCAGGTGCAGACTGGTTTCCTTTAGGCTTCCCCCATGGGATCCCTTATAACCATGTGCTGCCCCCCCACCATAAAACTTATGCTGTGTGTATGGCCGGCTAGACAGATACATGTCAGCGCTTGCTGTCACCTCTTTTGAGGAGGCGCATGCCCGGTGTAGGAGCCATACCCGCATATCCTCAGTACAATTTTAGGGAATTGTTCTCTCACCAATACATCTTTGATTAGTTCTACAGTGTTAGCTTTAGCCCCCTCCACCCACATATCAAGGTAAGTACACAGTTGAACCTATAGTTCTGCATAACTGTCTTCTGGGCTTTTCTTTAACTCCCTAAATTTCCTTCTATAAGCCTCAGGAGTTAATTCAAAACATTTCAACACTGTTTTAACTTTATCATAATCAGCATAGTCTTCATTACTGATTTTAGAAAATGCATGCAAAGCCCTCCCTGTAAGTAAGGGTGTGAGATACGTTGACCAGGAAGCCTTAGTCAATTGGATGGGTCACATACTCTCTCAAATGACCTTAAAAATAAATCAAGGTCATCTCCCTCTTTAAACTGAGGGAACAATTTAGAATTAATTTTGGCTTCATGAGGCAAACTCTCTCCACCATTACTCACAGTTTGCTGGCTGCACAGTGTCATCATCTCCTTCTTGTGCTGTCATTCTCTTTCTCTTTCCTCATGTTCCTTTTCTCTGTCTGACAGTCTCTTTTCTTCCAGTTCTTCTGCTTCCAGTCGTCTTGCTTCTGCTTCAGCATCCAGTCTTTTCACCTCCAGTGCCTTGTCTTGCAGCAACAGCTGCAGTCGCAGTGTGCCTCAAGCTGGTTTGGGGGTCTGCTACATCAGTTCCTGACTCACCCCCAGAGACTGTCTGCTTCTGATCATGTGCCAAGAGGGCAGCTATGAGATCTGCCCTTTCCTTGTGTTATAGACCTTCAAGCTGAATCCCCTTTTCCTGGCACCTTTCGCAAAGTTGTGGCACAGTGAGTCATACACCATGGAGCTCATTCTCTTAACTTACTCTACACTGTGCTAACTAGAAACAAATAAAATGGTTGTACAAATGTATTCCCTTATAAATCCTGTTTTGCAATGCTAAGGTAACTATTCCACTGGCAAACTCTGTATCTCAGTGTGCTACGCAGTCCACTATCATCATCCCACCACTGCCAACCAATTGTGACAATCCACCTCTCCCTCTGGGCTGGAACAGCTTTCAGAGAGGTGTATGTCCTCAGGTATTCGCTGCCACCAGCTGGACTGTCTTCCAACACCTCCTTCAAGTTCACAAACTTAAATAATTAAACGTACAATTGCACAAGTTAAAGTCTGGTAGTGTGTCTCTCTCGAGTGGCGGATGTTACACAGTTTAACTCAGCCAGTGGAAACCAAATATTACCTTAGAAAAATGACATCACAGTCGCAACTGTTGAGCAAATAAATAGCTTTTTACTTAACAGAAAGTGCACCGAGCATTTACAGGATATATTTACAAACACAAGAGAATAACACTGATACAGGAAAAGTAAACACATGTTTTTAAATAACAGATGGCAGAAGAAAAAGGTTATTACTGCAATATGCTAGTACTAAACTTACCCTTCCCTGTCCTTTCAAGAGACCACTGTGCCCTATGCTAACTGCCGGCTCCCACGGACATAGCTAGAAGGGTAGGCTCTAATCTTAGTTACTCCCTCCAGCTTCCAAAGTAAGAGGAACCTACTTCACTGTCTTTCAGAATGTTACATACTCTCTTGAGAATAGGTCATTCCTATTCTCCCTTTGAATGCACCAACCATCTAACATGTATGTATTTAATTGTCTCAATCAGAGTGAACACCTATCAGTGACCATTATATTCCCTTTAACCTTAAGTTTATATTTGAGTGAACCAATCCATTCAAACTGGCCTGTGTGTGTGGACATGTCCACTCGAGATTTATGACCCAGCTCTTATCTAGCCGGATGCTGCAGATGCTGCTGGACTGTGGATTTTAGCTTGTGTGTGTGTTTTTTCAAACTGCTAAAAAAATAAGGCACCTACAGAATCCACCATTAACTCCTTCCTTCCCATTTCTGTTACATCCTGTAACTGGACTTCAGTAAAGCATTCGATTCGGTGCTGCATAGGAGGATAGATAGTAAGCTGGAAGGCACAGGGGGCAGAAGCAAAGCTGGTATGATGGGTAGTGAACTGGCTGCAAGGGAGACAGCAGAGGGTGGTGGTGGGAGGGGAGCTCTCGTTGCCCAGGGCAGTGACAAGTGGGGTGCCACAGGGCTCTGTTCTGGGGCAGTGTTGTTTGGGATCTTCACAGCAGTCATCTCAATAGGCATCAAGAGCAAAATCAGTCTGTTTGCAGATGACACCAGATGGCAGCAGTAGTAGATGATTTAGAGGAGTGGCAGGGGTTGCAGGATGATCTGGTAAAATTGGAGGCCTGGATAGACACTTGGCAGCTGGGGTTCAATGCCGAGAAATGAAAGGTGTTACATTTTGGAGCAAAAAACCCAAGGAAGAGCTACCAACTAGTGGGGGGTTCAGCTAGCCAGGACAGAGGAGGAGAGGAGGAGAGGAGGAGGAGAAGGATCTGGAGGTGATCATAATGGGAACAATGAACAACTCTGCACAATGTAGAAAGGCAGCTGTGAAGACTAACAGGATACTGGGTTGCATTGCAAGAGGCATATCCTTCAGGAAGGGAGAGGTGATCCTGCTGCTGAATAGGTCACTGGTTAGACCACACCTGGAGTACTGTGTGCAGTTCTTGCAGCCATACCTGAAGAAGGACATTAGGTTTCTGGAGGCAGTGCAGCGTAGGGCAACAAAAATGATGTAGGGGCTGGGGGACTTGCCCTATGAGAGCAGGTTGAGGGAGCTGAACATGTACTCCCTGGAGGAGAGTAGGGAAAAGGGGGACATGATTGAAACCTTCAAGTACATGAAGGGAATACATAAGACTGACACAGAGGGGCTTTTCCAGTTAAAGACAGAGAAGGTCACCTGAGGGCACAAGCTGAGATTGGAGGGGGGAAGGTTCAGGAAGGAAATGAGGAGACACTTTTTTATGGAGAGGATAGTGTCATGATGGAATGAATTACCGGAGGAAATGGTAGCCTGTAATACAGTGGGCTGCTTCAAAAGGGGATGGGACAAGGTAAGGGGAGGGGAGGGATGGGCAGCTGCAGTATAAGGGCTGCTAGCTACACAATCAAGCAGACTCGGTAGACCAAAAGGCCTTTTTTGCTGGCAAGTTTGTATGTATACTGCCCGTGATTTTGTAGTCCACTGTTTCAAGATACTCTGCTAGTCTTTCCTTCAGCAGGGTATCCATTAACTTCCCCACCGCTGTAATAAGACTGACTGGTCGATAGTTGCTAGCCTTCTCCTTGCTGCTGCATTAATGTAGAGAGATCACATCAGCCCTTCCCAAATCCTTTGGAACCATTATGGGATCCATGGTGATCTAGTGGTTAGGATTCAGCAATCTCACCACCATGGCCCGGGTCTGATTCCTGGTCTGGGAAAGTGCTATGCCTTTTTCTGCTGTTGCTGATTATGCTTTGTGGAGGAGAATGGGGAGCAGGACAGGGACGGCTAGTATTCTGGAGGAACAATAGGTTCCAGGGCTTGCAAGGAACTCAAGCAGACTGTATGGACCACTGGTCTTTTTCTGCCATCATTGTCCATGTTTCCATGTTTCTATGCCTGTTTCAAGTAAGCTGTTAAACAAGCCTGTCAGTGGGGCAGATAGCACCTCCCTTAGTTCTTTTAGGACCCTGGGGTGTATCCTGTCTTGTCCCATAGCCTTGTGCACCTTCAGGGTTACAAGTCCCTTCAGGACTTTTTCCTCTGAAATTGACTTGGCCCCCCCCCAAAACACACACACTCCTGCTTCTCCCTGGTGGTCTGTCCCCTATTCCCGACACTGTGAAGACTGAGCAGAAGTACATGTTTAGGATGTAAGCTTTTTCTTTGTCCCCTGCTTTGCAGTCTCCCCCTTAAGCCCTCCTAAACCTTATTATCCCGCCCCTTGCTTTCCTATTCTCACTTATGTATCTGAAGAAAGTCTTATCCTCTTTAGTGACCCCTTTGGCATCCTTTCATCTGTCTGTGCCTTTACTTCCCTTACCATCTTGCCTGCTACCTTCTGCTTTGCATGGTATATCTCCCCCTGTCCTTCTCCTCCTTCACTTCCTTGTACCTCTGAATGCCACCCTTTTTTCCTACTTCTTCCTTGCCGCTTCCTTTGAGAACCATAATGGTTGCTGTTTTCTTCTGCATTTTCTCATTCCTTCATGCAGAGGTTGGTTGGTTTAATCATGCCCTCCCTTAGTGTTCCCCACTGTGCCTCTAAACCTCCCTGGCAATCCCCACTTTAAGGGAGTTTCTGAGACAGTCTTCCATTTCTTTAAAATCTGCCATCCTAAAGCCCAGAACCCTCATCCTTATGTGGTTTGCCTCTGCTCCTGTCCTGTGCTGAACCACACTGAATAGTGATCACTGGTACCCAGGGGACTACCCACTGTGATGCCTGAAATGCTGTCTGTTTGTAAGCAACAGACCCAGCATTGCCCCAACCTCTTCTAGGGAGTCATGGAAGGCCCTGCTCCTTGCTGATAGTGCAGCTGGAAGGTTCTGTTCCACATCTAGCAGATTAAAGTCCCCAACTATCGCCATTCTGATGATGACTTCCCCAAGTGTCTCATCCATCTCCTCTCCCTGTACTGGAGGTCTGTACACTACCCCTGTATGGCTAGCAGCCCAGAGCCTGTCTCTAGGATGACCCACAGCACTTCCAGCCCCTTCGATTCCTCTTGTTGCCCCTGTACCTCCATGGTCTTGATTCCCTCCTTCACATATAACACAACCCCTCCACCCTGCCCAGTCTCTCCTTCACAGCGAGTACTTTGGTATGGCCATGTCCCAGTTGTGGTACTCAGTGCATCACAACTCCATTATAGAGATCCTTCCCCCACTATGTCACTGATGAAGAATCAGGAGGGGAGGTAGAGTGTCAGAAGGAGGGGGTGGGTGGCTGACTGGCCCCTTTCCCACATAATTTAAGGGCTTTGTAGGAGTCATGAGGCTCAGTAAGACCACACATGAACTGCTGCTGTTGCTGCTGTTGGGGTGCTAAGGATGGCCCTTACCATAGGGAGTATAGTGTGAGTGCTCTGTGAAAGGAATCTTTGCCATGACCACGCTGAGAGTTATTCTGCAATAAAGGTCAAAGATTCCTTATGGACACCTTGGAGGTCTCAAGCTCATTGAGAATTGTTTCTACTTCTGAACCAAAGAGCTTGTTACCTTTGAATGGAGGTGCGCAGGACGGAATGTTGCAAATCCTGAGCAAAACCTACACTATGGAGCCAGGAGTGGCATCTTAGGCAAATGTCAGAGGTGTCTACTCTGTCCGCAGCATCTGAGGATTCATAAATGGATTTCAGTCAATGCTTGTCAAATTCAGAGCCCTGGGACACACAATGAAGGGCTCTTGCTTTGTGAGGCCTGTCAGGCATACTGCCAACAGTATGGCTAATTTATCTCTCAATACGGTGCTGATATTTGGCCAGGTACTACAATGCAGGCAATGGAAAAGTAAACTTACTCATAAATTCAAAGTTTGAGATAAAATTTGTTTATTTAGAATGAGTCATGACAACCACCTGACCTGCCACCAACATTTCAGGGTCCAACATTACTCCTTCCTGAGACTGGACAGGTGTCTCTCCTGTGACTCTGTTTAATGTCAGTTGGATGCTGTCTAATTCTGCTCACTTTCTAAGCAATAGACAGTTTTTTTAAACTTCATGATTTGTCAAGCTGAAGTGCTAACTAACATGACACTATCATTTATTTACAAGGACCCTGAGAAAAGAGGGGTGTAAGACCTGTCACATGAAACAATAATTACAATGGAATCAGTATCAAATTGGGTAAAATAATACTTTTTATTTGTAGATGCTAGTTACTGCTCATCTACCAGTGCCTGTGGAGTAGACAGCCAGTTCTGAGTGTTGTATTATTTTTTTTAATATAAAATGTATTAATGTCTCTGCTGAAAATTCAAATGCTATAGGAATGACCTCTCATCCTCGCCCCCAAGATTTCAGCTGACAGATGCAGGCCAAAAGAACTGCTGACAGTTACTGGAAGACTTTTATTAGGGTCCTGTTTCTCTGAGCTAATTACAGAGTTGTTAAGTTAATTTCGTTAAGAGAGAAATCATAAACTAGGTTTATGACATTAAAATAAGGGAAGCTAGGATGTTACATAGAGGTGTAAGGTTGTAAATGACCCTATGAAGCTTGTGTGAAGAGGGTACAGCATGAGATCAAAAGAGGTGTCATTGAAACTTGATTTATGCTAAGGTTGCAGAATTAATACTTTGAAATTACATCTTGTGGTTGTATAAAAATATATTTTTGTTAGATATTTGACCAGAGGAGGGCTGGATGACTTCATCCAAAAGGGGTTGGCCAATACTGCTTGTAAAGGTTATTCTCTTTCACTGTAGATGTGCATTTTGTATCTGACACTGACCAAGAAAATGTCTGAGCACTGAAAAGAGGTATTTAGAAAGCTAGACAAATCTAAATATAATTGTAGGAATTTCACTGTTTTAAACCTTGTTTTGTTTTAAAATATGTATGTCTTGTGATATAAGAGTTCTGTATTGTATGTTTGACATATTATATATTTTAGTAAAAACTCTAATTTTAGAGAAAACCTGGTTTGTCTTTGAATTGCTTTCTTTTGCTAAGAAATATTTATGGTTCAGCAGACATATAGCTTGTATGGTGGTGTCAAACTGGAAAGAGAAGAGTTTTAAATCTGAGGTCTTTATAATAGTTTTAAAGGGTTCATCTCTGAATACCTGGTTAGGTGCCCGTAGGCAAAAATATCTGACCCCCCGAAGACAGATATATCTGAGCCTGTGCATTGGGTTTGCTAGCAAGAGGTTAACAGTTTGAATCCCTTCAGAACTGAGACTAAAGGTTGATCCGAACTCACAAAAACAGACAAGAGGGTTACCTTGTCTGTTACACTGTTCACAAGAGGTTGGCACTTTGGGAGTAGAGGGCCTGACCTGCTGAGTGAATCTGTGACAGTGCCTTCCTAGGGATGGACAGCAAGGTGCTGGGCCTGTGCCAGGCAATCAAGATAGCGGCAACAAGACAAGCAGGATACAGCAGCACAACAAGTGCAGAATAGCACAGTCACCACAGAAAAATGAAGCTCACAGGTGAATTCATTTGTAGTACCACTACAGACATAAGTGCCCTGATGCTTCGCTCAGGTGGAGCTTCATTGGGGGGCCCCTCTGACAAAGCTCCACCTGAGCAAAGCACCAGGGCACTTGTGTCTGTGGTGGTACTTTCACAGCAGAGTCCCACCTGTCTGTATCCATTCTGGAATAAACATTTTCTACTGACTAATTCAACTGTGAGCTTCGTTTTTCCTTGGTGGCTGTGCTGTTCTAGACTGGGTGTGCTGCTGTATCCTGCTCATCTGTTGTTTCCTGGGGAATGCGCCTCCCTTCAGCAGCACCTGGATCCTGCACCAGTGAGGGTGTGCTAACCTGACACTCCTAGCATCCATAAGAGCAGCATAAACAGGAGGGATGACCACTGAGAGGCACTTTTCACCTTTTAAGAAATCATACAGATTCTTTTTTTAAATCTTCTTCCACTAAGAAGAACTTTAACGACTCCTGCATTGGTCTCATCAATGCCTAGAAAGTAGAGTCCTAAGGAGAACAGGCCCGTACAGGACCATATCTTCACTCCCTGAGGAAGCAGTTGAGCCAGGCAAATCTTCCTGCCCCAGAAAGTGGAAAAGATCATGGTCCTCCTCTCTCCAGTCCCCCTTCTCATCTTGGGGGTCAGGACTGTATTCCCCATCCTCCTTTTCCTCTAGGGAGTATGCTTAAGAGGCACTGACTTTGGAGGAGGGACCTAAAGAGGTGCAGCAGGAACAGCTGTTACACTGAAGGAGGTTGCTGAGGAATGACCTGTGTCATCAGCTGTGGAAGACTAGGTAGCAATTTCATCATCAAGTTGAACATTTCTGCTAGACCTGTACCAAGAATAATGACAAAGGCTAAAGCCATTGAAAATGAGACGTGTCCCATTAATGTTGTCAATGGGACCATTCCCCCTGGCAGTGTCAACGAACCAGTGCACTACAATGCAGTTCCAGAGGTGCTAGAGGGAGGCTGCAGTACCACGTATATCTGATCCCAGCATTCTGCAGACTGGGTCCTGGCCTTGCAAAGGCTGAACCCACCTGTTTCACTGAAGAAGATTTTGACATGCCATTCCCTCTTAGAGAGCCCCAATCCGGATCTCTCAAGGGAATTACATTGATTCATTGATAATGAGTGGCCCATCTCCTGTTAACCCCAGTAGCTCTTCACTGATGACAACAAAGACACTAATTGGGTGACAGGACTCATTGGTGACTGCAACATTGATTTATTCAGTGACTTTATAAAATGACAAGAATGGATTCTCACTGCTGATTGGCTAATACCACCTCCAAGCTGGGCATTTATTTTTCAATAAATGCCCAGCAAGAAATTAGTACCAGCCTGAGTGCCACCTTACCACATACCCTTGTGCAGGGGTGCTCACCCTGCTTACTCATTGGCTGAAACCACCAGCTAACATTTAAAATCCCTGCCATGTTTTTCCTCTTCATTAGCGAGACCAAGCGGAACCCCCACACACCATGCATCCTTCTCTATAACGTCGCTCCTGTTCAAAAAGACACCTGTTATTATTCTGCAGTCGGAAGAGTGCCTAAATCTTTTTTTCTCACAGCTGCACTCTCCGACCGCGACTATCGCAGCACTGCACTAAACCGAAGTGAAACAATCCATTCACACAGGTCCCGCGCTTAACAGACCTCAATGTACAACTGCAGCCCAATTAAAAGAAAAAATGTTAAACAAACATGACAGAACGATGCCCACAGACTGCTTCTGCATATTTACCAGTTCTTCAGGTGGATGTGTCTCTGACGAGAAGCAGGTGGGTGGGGGGGGGGTTGATAGCTGTAGGGAGGAGCAACACAACCTGGAACAGCCTTAAAGAAATATGGACTATTTTTTTATAATACTTTTGTTTCTGCTAATACTATTAATTTTTTTATAATAACTTCCTCTCTTCATTAAAGCTTAATAAGAAAACCATTTTATAAACATAATAATACCCTCAGGGTGGGCATTATTAGGAAATACCGGACAACTTCCAGGGCTATAAGGCCCTCCGCCTGTGGCATCGGGCCTCATCACGCCCCTGGGTGGTCCGGTATTTCCCAATAATGCCCACCCTGTCAGGTATTATTGCTTACTCAATGTGCCCCCATTTTCTGATGTCAACAATTTAGGTTTTTCTAGTGTTGATGGAGGTTATGGTGATGTTGTAGACATTGCAGCAGTCTTGTCCATCCCCCCCCAAATGCTTCAAAACATTTGTCCTGGGTCTCTGTGTAGTCTGGGTAATGCCCTGGCAATTCTTGCAGTTTTTTACATCATGGGTGTAATGCCCCAAAGTTGGACCATTCCAGAAAAATAAAATAAAATGAATAAACTGAGAGTCCACAGGTGCTCGGGGTACCTGCTGCAGGTGTAGGCGACAGGGTACAATGCTAAGGGGCCCCTAGAAATCCAGATTCGACCTCCTGATAAAGGGAAACACTGTAAATAGTAGAAAAGTGCCTTGTGCATTTAAATCCTGGTCAAAAAGTAGATTTCTATGCAAGCTGCAACAACAATGGCTTGGATGGAATGCTGTGCTGAGCTGCCCATGCACAGCATTCCAGTCCAAAACACTCTAGAATTAGAAGCGTTAGCTTTTGAAAAGATTGTTTTCAGTTTTTCAGTAGTTCCTGCTAGCTGTGGAGAAGAGAGGACACAGAAAGTTAAGGGGAACCAGGAAGGCTTACCTGGTGGGTTGAAGCCGTTCCCTGAGGATTGTTCTGTGTGCCTGCTCGAGCTCCAGCTAATGAAGATGTCCAGATTCCCTGCTTTGTCCAGTGCTGCGGTCGGTGGTGCCATCGGGGCACCACAAAGAAGAAAATGCCCGTTTCCCCGCGTTTTGGGCTTAAAAGCCCTTGTTTTATTATTTTTTGGCTGATATTTTAAAGTTTAATTTTATCTGATTGGCAGCCTTGCCAGCCGCATCGCGCCGAATCACCGTCGCCATCTGAGGCCCCCAGTTGTCCCCAGCTGCCTGAATCAGTCCCTCCCTCTGCCAGCAAACCTCCCGCCTCGGTCACCTCCTGATGTTCCTTCCCTGCGGCAGAGTGGTGAGTGGTAGCCCCACCACCTGCCTTCTTTGACCGCCTGTTTGAAAGGGAGACTTTGTGTTTTTGTTAAGAAGCGCTAAGGCGCTGAGAAAAGCAGCCAGTGCCGCGGGGGCATCGGGTCACTAGGACCCCAAATTAATATTCATAAGGAGGCGGGATTTAGCGTCGCCCACAGGGAGGGGTCGGGACAGTTAGGCCAGCATTGCGGCCTATGAATATTTATATGGAGGCAGGATTTGGGGCGGAGATTTGCAACCAAATGACAGCAGCACTCAGTGAGCCGCATATTTAAAGGGGCAACGCATTTAAAAGGGCAAGTCAGGCCCAAATGCAAAGTAGGACTTTAGGCCCATTATAAAGTGGGGCACCAGGCCCAAAGCAAGGTGGGGCACCAGGCCCAATCTAATGTGGGGCACCAGGCCCAGTACAAAGTGGGGTACCAGGCCCAAAGCAACGTGGGGCACCAGGCCCATTGTGAAGTGGGGCACTAGGCCCAAAGCAATGTGGGGCACCAGGCCCATTGTGAAGTGGGGCACCAGGCCCAATCTAAGGTGGGGCACCAGGCCCAAGCTAATGTAGGGCATCAGGCCCGAGGTAAAGGTAGGGCATTAGGCCTGAGGTAAAGCCTGGTCTAAAGGGAGGCCCCGGCCTAGCGGAATAGGGCAAGCCAGCCTAGTGGTATTATAGGGAGGCCCCAGCCTTGCGGAATAGGGCAAGCCAGCTTAGTGGTACTATAGAGAGGCCCCGGCCTAGCGGAATAGGGCAAGCCAGCCTAGTGGTACTATAGGGAGGCCCCGGCCTAGCGGAATAGGGCAAGCCAGCCTAGTGGTACTAAAGTGAGGCCCCGGCCTAGCGGAATAGGGCAAGCCAGCCTAGTGGTACTATAGGGAGGCCCTGGCCTAGCGGAATAGGGCAAGCCAGCCTAGTGGTACTAAAGGGAGGCCCCGGCCTAGCGGAATAGAGCAAGCCAGCCTAGTAATACTAAAGGATTCCCTAGCCACAAAGTACAGAAAGGGATCCTATTCCAGAATACCCTACCTATAGAAACAGGGGTTCATTTGAGAGTGTTCTATTTGCCTATACTGTGAAACTACTGTAATTACTGTACTGCTTATGCTGAACTATTGCCCTAAGTACCTGAACTATTGCCCTAAGTACCTGAACTACTGTCCTAAGTACCTGAACTATTGTCCTAAGTACCTGAACTATTGCCCGAAGTACCTGAACTATTGTTCTAAGTACCTGAACTATTGGTCCAAGTACCTGAACTATTGCTCTAAGCACCTGGACATTGGCCCTTGTCAGTAATAATTACCCCTAAAGTTCTAATTTGCCCTTCCCTGGCAAATTATTGTACCATTCCACCGTTCTTTGGGCATTCTTCAGTTATATGTTTACTACTGTACGAAGACAGTCTCAATCTTCTACCACACTGCAGTCTCATAATGTGGTCTGTAACACCAAGCGCTCAGAATCAGTCTCTACTCAGAAGAAGACGTCCTTCCAACATTCTTCACTCCTGGGAGATCATCCATTAGCTCATCCCATCCGTTTGTGTCGTCCGCTGAAGTCGAGTCCGTCGTCAGTTATACCCGCCATTTTCTTGTTTTCACAGCTTGAAAGTACGTCCGCCGAAACGCATCATGACAGCCGTGCCAGTGTCGCTCCATAAGGTTCCTGTTCCAGATGTCCCGAAGTTGGTCGCCCTCTACAGAAGAGAGAGCTCATCCTGGAGAACCTGTTCTGTGCCCCCCACCTGGTCATTCGCCGAAAGTCGAGTCCGTCGAAGCCCAGTCCGGGACGCGTCCACCGTTTCTTTGTTTTGTGTTAGTTCCTGATCCTAGGATTGCAGAGTCAACCTTCATATCTTCAGATTCTTATGGTTCCTGGTCCTGTCAGAGTTCCTTCTGAGTTCAGCTGGCCCATGGAGTGCCGCAGCATCATTCAGGTCGTGGTAGTCCTCCATTGGATTCATCGCCACGCAGATCTTGATCTTTCTTCATCTTTGGCGACCCTGGAAGTGGGTTTTGGCAGAGGAACCTCTTGCTTCAGTGTGTTATTTCAGAAACCAGTTGCTTTGGTTCTACATTCCGGCAGCCTTGGAGAGAATGGGCTTTTGCCGAAGATATATGGTCTGTTTACCAAACCTCTCACCACCCCAGTGGCCTTATCTAGGTGCTTGCTGGGAATTGAGATTAGGGTTCTACAGTTCTGTTTTACTTCGTTTGTAGCTACCAACGAAGAAAGACGGTGCGCATGAAGACGACAGACATTTGGACTTTGTGAGAATTGGATGGTCATTGTAAAACCAAATATTGTATTGTGGGTAGTGAAGAACACCTGATTTCCATCTATGTACTATTTGCTCTTACAGAATACTGCTAAGGAATTTTAGGAGTATAGTGGCAATAGGCCGTGGTGCACGCATAGAGAATAACAATCTAGAGTTTAGACATTTTAGAGTTTAGTTGTTACTGTTTAGATATCCATAATGCTGTCCATACTCCCTACTGTTTTTGCGTTTGGTATGTTTCTGTATGACCATGCCCTCCGTCTCCTCCTGTCTAATAAACGTCTTTGCTCATCCAGTCTCTGTGTATGACTCCTACCTCTCCTTGTCGGGTGATTCCACCAGCCCAACCCCATTCAGACCTCAAGCGGCCCCTCGCCATCCCACCTGCTGAGGGTGTCGCTGGCGCTGCTGGTAGTGAGACAGTTCCCTTTACCACTCCGAGTGAAGAACCCAGAGGTCTACCAGTGCAGCGACCATCACATGGGACAAGCCCAAACAACATATACACAAATTATTACAGGTGTTCTTATGACAAATCCAGTTTCGGCAGAAAAATAAAAAGCACCTTACTTGGCAATGACATATACCAGCAATCAATAATTCCTTTCCACATTCCTTTTTCTCTCCTGCGGAATCTGGGACAGCTTATCAGCCCAGGCTTTCTCTGTCCCTATGGACTGGCATGTGCCTCTCCCGGGACCCACCTGATGGTCGGGTACCCTCAAGGATTTCCCCGTGGCAGGAGGAGGGGGCACTTCCAGAGTCACAATATCCAGCTTGGACCATGGTGGTCTGGGTGGAGTGCAGGTTCGTGGATGGACAGGCAGGGCCCTGATCCTTTTTCTGTTTTTCTCCTGCCCTGCCTGTGACTGACATGAGGTGTGCATGTGGAGGCATGCACGCATCACCAGGCCACAGCTCCTCCCTTTCTGTGGTGCTCTAGCCTGCAATACCATCAGGCCTCCACCTGGTGGCAGTCAGGTACCAGGCTAGCAAGCCTTCCCTTCCTGGGAGAGGAGAGCAGTCCCTCAGATGCTCAATCCCCCCCCCACCCAGCTGACCCCCGGCAACCCGAGTTCACTTCCGAACTCAGGTCACCGGCGTGGTGTGAAGTGTGGCATCCAGCACCTCAACCCTTAGCGCCACTGGGCTGTCTGCAATCAATGATTCCTAAAGGGCTACCTACCAGAGAAATAATTGATTTTGTCGACAAAACTGTGGTGGCAGGAAAAACAGCTCCCACCCATCTGGCATTTACTAGCTTGACAGCAGGAAAAAAAGAACTAAAATGAGTAGGGCCCATCCATGGGACAGTATACCGTGACAACTTTACAGCGACGTGGTCGTTACCGACAACATCGCCACGTCACTGTAAAGTTTGCCTGGGATCCCAGCACCCTTCCACAAGGTTCTGAACACCATCCACGACTCAGCTCCATCTCGGAGTTGAGAATCCTAAACAGAGAGGGGTGCAGAGGGCACAGCCCCCTGGCTGGGGGGTGTGGGGGGTGCAGCCCTCTGCAAAACACGAAGATTGCACATGCTGGCACCTTCCTGACTACAATTGCGGTTGATGTAGTGGTGTCAGGGTAACACCACGTCGACATGAAATTGTCGATGTGGCATCATGGATCCCTGTGGGACCCATCCACATTATATAGGTAATACTGTGCACCACTAAAGTGCATGTAGGCATTTCAATGTGGGTGTCCCATCATGCAAAATCTTCCTGTAACCCCCCCTGAAAATGGGGGTTCCCAAAAGTCTTCCAGGAGCTTGCCTGAATGCTCCAAGTCTGGGCGGTGTTCGGCATCTGAGCTGTTTAAATGTGGTTCCAAGTGAGTGCTATTTGAGCCTCCGCGTACTGTCTCTTTAAGAGCTGTCTGCTTGCAGACTTAATTAGTTTGTATGGGGGGATTGTGTATTTAATGCTCGAATCCCACCCAAGCTGCAGAGAAATCGCTCTGTTTCTGCAGTCACTAAGAGCACAGAGGGAGCCTAAATGAAAGATGTAACTGCTTGCCTGAAACCAGTTAGAGTGTTAAGTAAAATGCAGTCTGTCTAACCTGCCTTTCTTGCAGCTGGGACTCTGTGTGTGTTACCCCTCCATTTTGGACCTAAACTGCTGAGCTGGGCCAATTGGGTTAAGGGTTCCCTAAAATGGAGCCTGTGGATGAATCAGAACTTGGACTCTTAATTTTGAGCCAGCCACAAGGGGATTGTATGGGCAGTGACTCTGGGAAATGTAGTTTTGACCTTGGCGCCTTTTTCTACCAACAGAGGGAGTCTTATTGTGAGTGATAGCTGAATCAGCCAACAGAATAGTGTGGAGCTGAAGGAAATGCCCTGCTCTGTGACTGGAAAGATCAGATCAGTTGTGGCAGTGAAGAGAAAAGGAACTCTGTGCTTCTGCGGTGTATAGTTTCATGCGGGAAGCGCATGTGAGGCCCTGAGGTACGGCCTGCAGCCGTTGTAAGTGCCAGTTTGGACTGAATCCGATTTGTGAGGAGAAAGAAGGAAGTCTGAAGAGTGGAAACCAGGCTCACCCTGTAGAAGACTGGAGAAATGGTTGAATCGCGCTCGGTCTGTCAGGAACTGAAGCTACTGTGTGTGCTCCCGGCTATTTTGCAGTAATTACGATCGGGATCTAGTAGCAGCCTGCCTGGTATAGTACTTTCCTTTTACATATGAATGTGTGTAGTGCTTGTGGGGAATCGCTATTTCCAAACCCCTGTGCTGTGTGCTGTGTGTTGAAGCTGTAAGCAAACCCCAGCTTGTCTCGGACTAAATTTGTTTGCTATCTACTGCAGTGGGGTCCAGTCACAAGGACCTTGTCTCCATGCCCTATTGTTCTGGCAACCCAGAAGAACATCCACCATCCGGTTCTCAGCTTGGGTATTGTGATTACAAATCAGGGTATTCCCCTCCAGCCTGTTTTCAGTTACAAGTGTGTCATCTAATTCTTGTTGTTTCACTGCTTCACGGACTGAGCCATCTGGCTCCAGATTACAATTGGGTGTTGTGCATATATTTTCTTCTACAGGGGCCCTGTCCATCTGCACCTGCCGGCCAACCCTGGGCAACAGACCTGGCTAGCCCTTCCCCCAACCTGGGTACCCAGAGTGTGACTTTTCAGACCCTGTATGTGTGCACAGTACTGTGATTTAATTCTGCCAATTAACCTGATTGCCCCTCCTGTGTTACTGTCCCCTAAATAAATCAGATTTGTTGTTGTTATACTATATACTGTCTGTGGTGTTGTTACTTATGGAAACAGTATTGCATTTGCAGTGTATGTTGTTTAACCTTATTTTACAGGGGGTCCTCAGAGACGTGCTGCAGAATCAGTCTTGAGGGTAAGTGGTACTTTATGAGTGAACAGTGTGTATACGTGGGGTATTGGGGCTGTAACTCCTGTGTACTGTGTGAGCCACTAGAGGGAATAAAAGGGGGTCTCAGTGTCCCAGAGGGCTGTGACCAAGCTAGTCTAACCACTACAAGCCCTAACCTCTGGGTGGAGGCACCCGTCATAGAACCTAGGCCCCTCAACCTGTCAGTAGTCAAGCAGGCAGGGGTAGTAGCCCTTTGGACAGCGCCACCTGGGGGTTACATCTTGGAAGCTCATCGCTGGGATTTTGTGTCCTCTAGTGGCCACATTTACGAACCACTGTTAAAAAATAAATAAATGGGTACCCGACAGAAGTGGCTGTGCACCAGTTGGTGGAGTGGTGTACTGGAGAGAAGATCGACCCCCAGAATGCTATGCTTATCCTGGACATCCCCATGGGTATCAATACGGACACTGTACAGGGAGTACTTTCCAAGGTGGAAGGTTTACAAAACCCTGTGGTGGTGGGTCGACATGCTGATCTGCTCACCCACACTTTCATGACCCTAGTAGTGTATAAGGACCCCATAGATAGCTCCAAAGTGCCACAGACTATTACCCCAGAGGAAGCCCTAACTGCCTAGAGAGTGATAACTAAGGAAAGTAAAGACCCGAGGGGGGATGAGCACCCCCACCATCTGAAACTTTTGAGGAGAAATTTGTTAAATTGTTGCTAGAGGAAGGGAAAACTGTGGAGGATTTAAAGAAACTATTACTGCCACCTGAGAATGTTCCTCCACCAACACCCTCTCCCCCTCCAGCACCCGTTATTGCCCCTCCTTTTGTGCCAGTGCTAGCCCCTATGTCTATACCTGCCAATAGTCACGACTTTTACCGCAGGTTGAAAATTTTCTCTGGCACCCTCCCCACCCCACAAGGGGAGGATGACTGGGAGATCTGGATAGACTATGTTGCCCCTCAAGTGCTAGAATTGCAATTCTCGGAAGTAGAAAAGTGAAAGAGGTTAAGTGAGAGCCTCTGAGGTCCTTCCCTGGCTACCATCCATGCCAAATGGGCCAGTAACCCTGAAGCGACTGCACAGGACTATCTTGAGGCCTTGGAGAATGTGTACAGGAGCCCAGATTCCAATGAGGACATGTGGTGGAGAGTAAGGAATGCATAACAGTACCAAGGGGAGTTGTTGTCTGTGTATGTATCTCGGCTGGAAAAATTGTTGCAAGAATGCCTCAGAAAGGGTAGTTTGCCAGTGATTGAATTGGACCAAACCAGGCTGGACAGGATCCTTAAGTCTGCCCCCTTCTCAGAACTGCTGTTGCTTCAGTTACACCTGGCCAATTAACTGGAATCCCCACCTTCCTATGATGAGCTAATGAGAGAAATTTGAGGGGTTGAGAAAAGGCGACCCTGGGAGGGACTTGCACCAATAGCTGCTGCTACTATGACCCAAGTGACTGAGGGTACGACCCGAGTGACTGAGGGTGACCCGTCAAGTGACGTACAGGGGCAGAGGTTGGCAGTTAATGAGGGCTCTGAGAAGGAAAAGGATGTCCCACCATTGGGTGAACAGCTGAGAGAGTTCAGGGAAATAAAAAACAGTCTCTTTATGAAGGCCGCTCCTAAAAGTACAGGCCCCGACCCTCATCTGGCTGCATCTACTATGGGAGTGGGGGTACCCACTCATGCATCTCCTGCTGACAACAGCTCAAAACTCGATGGCTTGACCATGGAAGTGGGGAAATTGATGAGATACCTCCAAATGCTTATCACGCCACAGACCGAGATGGCCCCAAGGTTCCCAGTTAATAGTACCCCAGACCTGGCCCCCAGTGTGACGCCTCGGCCAGCTCAAACTCCAGAAAGTACATTTTTCTATAATTGTGGGAAGGATGGGCACATGAAGAGAGAGTGCCGGTCCCCAAAGGACCCAGACAAAGTGGTATATAGGCTATAGGGAGAGCTTCAGAGAAGAAATCAGTGGTTAAGAGGTGCACAAAATGATTCCAGTGAGGGTCTCAGAAATGCTAACTCACATTCTGTTTGTGGCAAGGTCAGTTGCCGAGGCCCCCCCCACTGCCTCTCCAGACTGGTCCAGAATAGTGGGTCCCTCCATGGAGACCACTGTAAAGGTGAATGGAGTGTCTGCCAGAGCTGTATTAGACAGTGGCACCCAAGTGACAATTATGTTCCAAGACTGGTATCAGAAGTATTTGTCTGATGTACCCTTACAACCGTTGAAGGGGCTGCATGTCTGAAGGTTATGTGAGAAGGCCTACCCCTACTCTGGATATATCCAAATTTGGCTGTCTTTTCCCACCTCCGTGGCTGGAGTGGCAGAGCAAGTAGAGACCCTGGCCTTAGTGTGTCCCCCTACTGGACTGTATGATGGGGTTCCTCTACTAAGTTGGTCGAATGCGCATATGTTAGGACAGTTGGCGCAGTTGTGTTATGAAAAACAGGGGTTAAGGACTAGTAGAGCTTTAAGAATTCTGGCCTTGATCAAGAAGGCCTATAAGGCACAGAGAGATGCTAAAAAAGTGGAACCAGAGGAACCGGTTGGAATTGTCTGGAAGAAGGATTCTGAGTCTCTGAACCTGGCGCCAAATGCCCAGTGTACCCTACAGGGGGAAGTCCGTATCAGAAAGGATGTCAAAAATAAAATCCTCATGCTGGATGCACCAGGCGATGGGAAATCGCCAGAAGGACTGATGGTCAAGCCAAGTATTTTGCCTGTCAGAGCCCATGCTTATGCCAGAGGGGTAATGGTCCAAGTTCATAATGTGTCTGACAGAGAGATTCGAGTAAATAGAGGTTGCACCCTGGCTAATGTACATTGTGCAGATACTGCAGTGCTACCCAGTAACAAGTGTTCAGGGGAAAATGACAGAGTGACGCCCGACTTGTTTGATTTTGGGGACTCCCTGTTGCCAGCTGAATGGAAGATGAAAATCAGTAGAAAGCTTGCCCAGAGAGACCAGGTGTTTTCTTTAAAGGAATGGGATGTGGGATGTGTGCCAGGAGCTGAGCACCACATCCTGCTGCGTGATGAAAGGCCATTTTGTGAGAGGTCTCGACGCCTGGCCCCTGCTGACATAGATGATGTGAGACGGCAACTGCAAGAGATGCTTGCTGCTGCTGTAATACAAGAATCTAGAAGCCCTCTGCGCAGGGAAAGATGCATCCAAGTTACGCTCCACTGATTTGAGAACTGCATTGTTATACAAGGAAGGTCCTAAGTTGAAACTGATTAATAGACTGTTATACAGAGAAACAGTAGACAGAGGGGGACAAATAGATAAGCAACAGCTAGTTTTGCCCACTGCCTTTTGAGACTTGGTGCTGAGATCCCTATACAACCACATGGGGCACCTTGGCATAGGCAGAGCACTTGACTTGGTGAGATCCAGATTCTATTGGCCTAAGATGGGGGCTGATGTTGAACAACACATTAGAACTTGTAGTCACTGCTTACAGAGGAAAGCTTTGCCCCAGAGGGCCGCCCCCCTAGTTAACATCACCACCAGCACCCCCCATGGAGCTGGTCTGTATTGACTTTCTGAGTTTGGAGCCAGATCAAAGAAATATCAGTAATATGCTGGTGGTCACTGACCATTTTACAAGAAATACCCAAGCTTTCCCCACCAAGGACCAGAAGGCATCCACTGTGGCCAAAGTACTTATGGAAAACTTTTTTGTTCACTATGGGGCACCACAAAGAATCCATTCTGATCAAGGGAGGGACTTTGAGAGTCATCTGATCAAAGAGATGCTTTCTCTGAGGGAGTGCAAAGTTCAGAACCACCTCACCTAAGTCTGGGACCCACAGCCTGAACGTTTCAACCGCACTTTGCTAGATATGCTAGGCACCCTCCACCCAAAGGACAAGCCTAGATGAAGCCAACAAATTAGCACCCTGGTACATGCCTACAACTGCACCAAAAGTGATGCCTCTGGGTTCTCCCCCTATCGCCTGATGTTTGGAAGAGAAGCTTGACTACCGGTAGATGTCTGTTTTGGAGTTTCCCCTGATGGGGTTCAAACTGATAACCATTTACAGTATGCGCAAAAGTTAAAGGCCCAACTAAATCATGCGTACCAACTGGTTCAAACCATGGCTGACAAAAGAAATATGACCAACAAGGAAAGGTATGATAAAAAAGTGAAAGCACTGGAACCCCAGGAGGGAGATCGGGTGTTGCTAAGAAATCTGGGACTGCATGGCAAACACACGATTGCCGATAGGTGGCACCATCTCCCCCACATTGTGGTAGGCAAACTAAATGATCTGCCTGTG
Organism: Neoceratodus forsteri; assembly: GCA_016271365.2. Taxonomy (NCBI): domain Eukaryota; kingdom Metazoa; phylum Chordata; order Ceratodontiformes; family Ceratodontidae; genus Neoceratodus; species Neoceratodus forsteri. Next base: position 612,076,390 of record CM057450.1, on the reverse strand, counting down.
TACAAAGTAAGGCTGGAGAATAACTCAAAAGATGTGAAAACAATGCATAGAAATCATTTACTGCCCACTGGACAAATCTTGATTGAGTCTGAACCCCCAGAAAATGTCCCCTCTGGACCAGTGACTAGAGCTGCTGCTAAGCAAAAGTCAAGAAAGTCTGCACCTACAGAAGCTGAGTTAAAGTGTTCCCCTCCACAAGCCCCAGTTGAACATGACTGTCAGTCCATGTCAGAGGAAAGTGAGTGTGGTTTTGAATACCACCCTTCTTATGAATAGAGTCAATTGTTTCGGGGCAATCCCCTAGTCAGTTCTGGAGATGTAGCTGGGCCTTCTGGACTGTCTAAGCCCCCAGCTTTGTCCCTGGAGCCAATGCTCCCAGAAAGTGAAGTGCAAAGCATCAAGTCAAATGATATGGAATCATTGTGTATGGTTGAACTGTTTGAGCTTTCAGAGGAGGAAAATGATGGACTGGGACAAGCTGGTGATATACCAGAACAAGAAGAGTGTGGTGAGTGCCCTGACAGTTCACTGCCAGTGTCAGAAAACTCTCCATGTGAGCCAAGTGTTGTGGACTCAGAGACTGTAACTCCTGGAGCTGAGAGTGTCCCTAGTTCTAGTCTCTCTACCCCAATGAAAGTTCCCCTGACAAGTGAAGACACTGCTGAAAGTGGGGATAAAAACACAGAGACTATAACGGTTCCCCCTAGAAAGACTGGTTGAGCTATAAAGCCTGTGGTGCACCTCAGTTATGATTCCCCTGGGAGGCCTGTGGACTTGCCTCTCAATGTTGTCCATAAAGGAGTGTATGTGTCCCCGAGCTCATTGCCCAAACTGAACATCAGTGCTAACTCAAAGTTACTTGTGCCGTTCTGTAGGTATGGTGCCCCTGCCCCGTTCAGCCCCAAGGTAGCTGATAGGGAAGGGCCCCCTCTTTTCAAGTTTCATGTACAGGAGGTAATAACCTGAGTTACAGTACAATGTGTGTATAATACTGTGTACAAAGTGATGTACTGAAAAGTTTCAGAAATGTGTTTCTGGTAAGGTGATATGTTGACTGATGATTACATGTATAAGCCTAATGTGATACTGATGTAAATGTATATGGTTGTATTGAAACTTATGGGGGTACTTACTTGATGTGGACACCAAGTTTTCCAGGCCAGGAAGAATGTGACCCCCCTGCAAATGGGGGTTCCCAAAAGTCTTCCAGGAGCTTGCTTGAATGCTCCAAGTCTGGGCGGTGTTTGGCGTCTGAGCTGTTTAAATGTGGTTCCAAGTGAGTGCTATTTGAGCCTCTGCATACTGTCTCTTCAAGAGCTGTCTGCTTGCATACTTAATTAGTTTGTATGGGGGGACTGTGTATTTAATGTTCGAATCCCACCCGAGCTGCGGAGAAATCGCTCTATTTCTGCAGTCGCTAAGAGCACAGAGGGAGCCTAAATGAAAGATGTAACTGTTTGCCTGAAACCAGTTAGAGGGTGAAGTAAAATGCAGTTTGTCTAACCTGCCTTTCTTGCAGCTGGGGCTCTGTGTGTGTTACCCCTCCATTTTGGACCTAAACTGCTGAGCTGGGCCAATTGGGTTAAGGGTTCCCTAAATTGGAGCCTGTGGACAAATCAGAACTTGGACTCTTAATTTTGAGCCAGTCACAAGGGCAGTGACTCTGGGAAATGTAGTTTTGACCTTGGCGCCTCTTTCTACCAACAGAGGGAGTCTTATTGTGAGTGACAGCTGAATCAGCCAACAGAATAGTGTGGAGCTAAGGAAATGCCCTGCTCTGTGACTGGAAAGATCAGATCAGTTGTGGCAGTGAAGAGAGAAGGAACTCTGTGCTTCTGCAGTGTATAGTTTCATGCGGGAAGCACGTGTGAGGCCCTGAGGTTCGGTCTACAGCCGTTGTAAGTGCCAGTTCAGACTGAATCCAATTTGTGAGGAGAAAGAAGGAAGTCTGAAGAGTGGAAACCAGGCTCACCCTGTAGAAGACTGGAGAAATTGTTGAATCGCGCTCATTCTGTCAGGAACTGAAGCTATTGTGTGTGCTCCCGGGTATTTTGCAGTAATTGCGATCGGGATCTAGTAGCAGCCTGCCTGGTATAGTACTTTCCTTTTACATATGAATGTGCGTAGTGCTTGTGGGGAATCATTATTTCCAATCCCCTGTGCTGTGTGCTGTGTGTAGAAGCTGTAAGCAAACCCCAGCTTGTCTTGACTAAACTGCTTACATTCTACTGCAGTGGGGTCCAGTCACAAGGACCTTGGTCTCCATGCCCTGTTGTTCTGGCAACCCAGAAGAACATCCACCATCCAGTTCTCAGCTTGGGTATTGTGAGTACAAATCAGGGTATTCCCCTGCCGCCTGTTTTCAATTACAAGTGTGTCATCTAATTATCGTTGTTTCACTGCTTCATGGACTGAGCCATCTGGCTCCGGATTACAACTGGGTGTTGTGCATATATTTTCTTCTACAGGGCCCTATCCATCTGCACCTGCTTGCCAACCCCGGGCAGCGGACCTGGCTAGCCCCCCCCCCCAACCTGGTACCCAGAGTGTGACTTTTCAGACCCTGTTTGTGTGCACAGTACTGTGATTTAATTCTGCTAATTAACCTGATTGCCCCCTCCTGCGTTACTGTCCCTTAAATAAATCAGATTTGTTGTTGTTATACTATATACTGTCTGTGGTGTTGGTACTTATGGAAACAGTATTGTATTTTGCTCTGTATGTTTAACCTTATTTTACAGGGGGTCCTCAGAGACGTGCTGCAGAATCAGTCTCGAGGGTAAGTGGTACTTTATGAGTGAACGGTGTGTATATGTGGGGTATTGGAGCTGCAACTCCTGTGTACTGTGTGAGCCACTAGCGGGAATAAAAGGGGGTCTCAGTGTCCCAGAGGGCTGTGACCAAGCTAGTCTAACCACTACAAACCCTGACCTCTGGGTGGAGGCACCCGCCATAGAACCTAGGCCCCCTCAACCTGTCAGTAGTCAAGCAGGCAGGGGTAGTAGCCCTTTGGACAGCGTTATCTGGGGGTTACATTTCTGTGAGGTCCTGATTCTAATGACTTTCACTCCAATGTATTTTTACACTATAATGATACCCTCGAACAAGATCTGAGTGATTCAAATGTATACACAACTTGAGGAGGCAACAAACCACAATCTCTTTGTTTTACTCCACTTGCAACTCAGGCACATCATTTGCATATCAAATATGTACTCTGCCTCAAGCTTAACAAGGAATAATCAATGACCACCATGGAAATTATCAGCACAGTCTTTACTCCTCAAACAGTTAACAAGCAGCAATCACCTGTCCAGTGAAACTACTTTACAATTGCAACAACACCCCCTTCTGGTAGTAAATACATAATCCTGCATCACTGCCTTGGATCGAGGTGGGCATGGTCCAAGTTACCTTCTGTATCTAAGGGAAACTTGTGCTCTATGGGAGTTCCCTTGCATGCAAATCTGTTGTTCAGTTCTTTTGAGCTTCAGAAAAAGATACTGGGGGCACTCCTGAGACTCTGCCTTGTAGCAAATAAGTAGTCATATGTGCAAATATCCAAGCACTTCACCTTTACTGAAAACATTAGTCAAAGTTTATGTGTACACTTAATGTCAGATCCAGGTATTCTAATTCATTTTCACACTGTCCATATACTGTATGATTTTATATTTATCTCTCGGGTTTTAGGTGACATCCCCAACCCTTTCCAATGATGTCACAGCCAGATTGCCATCCTTCCTAGCCTCTCTCTGGGATGCATGGTAACTCTGTCTCATCCCCAGTGACTACAGTTAATATGTCTTCATGATAAGTCTGACACTGTGTCCTTTGTCACATGAATTTGTGCAATGCAGAGATAATTTCTGCATTTGTCAGAGGCAGGCTGTGACAGGCGGCCTCTATTCCTCCTCTAGCTGTCCTTGTAATTACTTACAGTTATATTTTTAAAAGATACGTTGGCTCAAGGCATTTTTTGCTTCAGCTAAACTCATGGTTCCCTTTGTAATCTCCTGTTCTCCCAATCTCTAAGCAGGGATACTGCTCTGCATTAATGTTCACTTCGGTATTCTTTACAATACTTTATCGAGCATTCATTTCACTGAATATAAGTTCCTGATACCCAGGGGAGACCATTGGGTGTTGGTGACTTCCCTGTAAAGCAACCCACTGACTTTTCTCCTCCCCCAGTCCACACAAGGTCTCACTGTGTCACATCCATGCTCAGTTGTGTGTGCTCTCTGGTGACCCGCTGGCTCAGATCCATTCACCAGTGGGTCAGACCATAGGTGCCACCACTCAGGGATTTACCTTCTTTCCCTTTCTTTTTTACCCTGAAGATGAATCTCCTACCTCATCTTGCTGCTTTAGATGTACCACAGCTCTACATGCTGTGTTCAGGTGCAGTGGCTCTGCACGGGCCAGAATCCATGGTCACCCCACACAAAGATCTCCCTCAATGTCTTTGGGAGAACCCTCTACAGCCCAGAGGACCATCGGGTTGTCTCCCTTGAGAGGGAACCTCCCCTGAGTTCCATGCCCTCCTGGTGGTCTCTTATTACTCCCCTTCTATAGGCAGAACCTCTGACATGACCCCCATACTCCCAGTCCCCTGGGATCTGTCTCCTGGTGCCTGAGATCCCTCCCTGGTAGCCATCAGGGTCTCTCTGAATGCCTGGGTCAACCTACTTGAGTCTTCAAGGTGTTTGGGACCTTGGCTACTGTTGGAGCTCTAAGAATGGCTGGAACCTGACTCCTACCAGAGCATTCAGGCGTGAGACTCCTCCTGATGCCACCTGTCCCCTGGCCTGAGTCCTGCAGCTAGCCACAACATAGGCCAAAATCTGGGCATCAGCTTTTCCTTCTGCAGCCTTACATCTGGCTGTGCCCATGGCTTTTAGACTGGCGCCCAGGCTAAAGTGTGCCAGTCAGCCCGTGCCCGAGAGCAAGTGACAGGTGAGGGCAGCAATTGTGTTGAAGTTCCTGCCAAAAGTTCTCAATCCACTGTCTAACTGCTAACTCCCTTGGCATCATGAGGACACCCTATTTTATCTGCCATACCTTTGGGAATGATGGCAGAGGTCAGTTCCCACTGCATCACTCTGGTGAACAACTTCCTCCACCTTACTATAAGGAGGGGTGCTACTAGATAAGTTTAACTCATTACCTGCCTGAAAGTTTTTAAAATAGATAAAAAACATAAATTCAAGTCATTTTTTTGATTATATCTTTCAGAACCCTGTATATGTGATATCACAATGACCTTGACCCAACAAATACAGGAGTATGACATTACTGTATACCCAAGTTCTCAGCAGAGTAGGTCACATTATTTCTTTTTCACTACGGTTTATTCTTCAACTTGTGTTCTAATTTGTGTGTTATCTATATTGGTATGTTATATAACAGAAACTGTAGAAGATATAAATATATAAATATTATTTGTGGAACAATACGTTTGCATGATAAAAGGGGTCCCGTTGAAAATGAGTATTGGCTCAGTTGGGTACTCATTTTTTGTTGTTATGAATACATTCATTTACTACTACTGCTACAATTATTAGTTCTGCTATTAAATACTGAGTGGTGCATCAGTGGGGGCTCAGGAGGGGCACTGGATGTGTTTTGGCTTTACAAGCAAAGGGTTAAATGTTTGATTCCAGACAAGAACACATATTTGTGAGCAGCCTAGGAGTGAGATCCAAAGTGGTGAATTGGGCGAACACTGTTTAATGGATAGGTGAGAGAGGATGGTGGTTGATGGCACTCACTTTAATGATGGGAGAGTGACCAGCAGTGTGCTGCAGGGCTCAGTACTGGGACTGGTCCTCTTCAATGTCTTCATAAGTGACATTGCAGAAGAACCAGAAGGGAAGGTATGCCTTTTTGCAGGTGATATCGAAATGAGCAGGAGTGGGCAGAGAGAATGTGCAGGAATCTTGGGAAACTCGGGGAGTGATAAGGAGCATGGCAGTAGGGGTTTAATGCCAAAAAGTGCAAAATCATGCACATAGGGCATAGGAACCCAGCAGATGAGTATAGCATGGGGGAGGCACTGATAGTCACTAATTAGGCAAGGGACCATGGGATTATCATAACTGATGACCTCAAAGTGGCAGGGCAGTGTGAAAAAGCAGTGAGTAGGTTTAGTGAGATACTAGGGTGCATAGGGAGGGGTATCTCCAGCAGCAAGAGGAGGGAGGCGGTCTTGCAACTGTATTGCTTATAGTTGAGATTTCACCTGGAGTACTGTGTCCAGTTTTGGAGGCCACACTTCAGACAGTGAATCTGTAAGTTTTCTATCCACTTCTGTAGTTACTTCTGACACTGGGGTGGAATTCCCTTCACCTGCAACACACCCAACACTGACACTAGCATTACTCCGCTCCGCTAGTATTAATCATTTCTCCCTGTTCCTTAGTTTGTCATTACTTACTGTTTTATGTTCATTTGCCCATACCACAGTTTACTGTATTGCAATTTATTCTTTAAGTGTTCTTGAAACTGCATAGTTTGGTATAATGAGTTCCACATTATCATATTATTTTATACATTGTATTTTGTATCTTTTCTCTTCTGCTCCCACCCCCACCCGATGCATCTGGAAGCAGCTCAATATGACTTTCCTGGTAAAATTTTGAAATTAATCAATTAATCAACCAATCAATCAAGGACATAGACAGGGTAGAGGTAATCAAGAGGAGGACAGATAAAATGGTGCAGTGGTTGCATGAGAAGCCCTACAAAGAATGACTGACAGGTCTTAACATGTGCACTCTGGAAGAGAGAGAAGAGTGGAAGTAGACATGATATGGACCTACAAGCACCTCACAGGGGTGAACAGGGTGCAGGAGGAGAGTCTCTTTCAAAGAAGAAAGAGCAGCAGGAACAGGGGACATGCAATGAAGTGGGGCGGGAGTTTGAGAGGGATGTGAGGGAGTACTACTTCACTCAAAGGGTGGTAGACATCTGGAACAGACTGCCAGTGGAAGTGATAGAGGCAAAAACACTGGGTCTTCAAGCATGCATAAAATAGATATAGGGGTTTATTAGTAAATAGGCAGGGAGGAGGGAGAGTCGTCGGAGACCCATTAGGGTCTGAGGAGACAGAATAGGATTGGACCATTTGGGTAGACTGAGTGGGTCAAGCAGTTATTTTCTGCTGAAAATGTTATGTTTCTATGGAATAATATGTAAGCAATATCCTTTCATTTAAAATATTCCTAGATGTAGGATTTATAGCAAGGAGAGAGAAAGCCACTGTGTGTGGGGATGAGTGCCAGCTAGGTGTTATGATCATTCAGCTGGTAAAGGTATTTTGGGGCCTGTGATCAGTTTCCTGTTGGCCACAGTGGGTTTTTTTAACATTACCAGGTCTAGTCACAAAAACTAGTATCACAGTTACTATAATTATGCAGTATATTATTAAGAAATGTGAAAAAGATGTTATCACAGTTGCAATAAATCCTTTGGAGCTCTCTTCCATAAAAAGCAGAAGGAAAACCAGATCAAAGTCTACTTCTGAGGTTGGCTGCACTTTTGGTTAGCAGTTGGATTACTAGAATCCTGAGTACTGTTCAATTGTGACCCCATTAGTAACAAGGCAAAGGTGTTGCCCACTGAGAAGGTGCCACCCACTGAGAGAAGACGCTGCCCATAGAGAGAGAGAGAGAGAGACGGTGCTGCCCACAGAGAAAGGGTGCCAAACACACTGAGAAGGTGCTTCCTGCAGCGTAAAGGTCCTACCCACAGAGAGAGAAGCTGCTACCCACACAGAGAATATCTTGCCCACAGACAGAGGGTGCTGCCAACAGGGAGACGGTGCTGCCCACAGATAGAAGGTGTTTCCCAGAGGGAAAGGATGTTTTCCTCTGAGAGAAGGTGCTACCCACAGAGAGAAAGTTTTACCCATAGAGAGAGAGAGAGAGAGAGAGTTTATACAATGACCATGCTGAAAAATCCCAGAAGATAAAAATGTTATCAGTGGTGGTGATGAACCCGATTCATAAGATAGCAGTGTTATCTTATGAATCGGGTTCATCACACCCGCTATCACCACTGTCCAGTTCATCATAGTGAGTGAACACTATATGCTCAGCTGGGACTACTTTAACTATAACAGCAGCATTTTTTATTAGCATGGCCATTAAAAACAACAAAGAGGCTGTCAATTTTCCCTGACAAAATTGATTGTCATTCTGTCTGTACAGTTATTAAAACATTGTCATACAGCTGTGTATTTTTTCTCCACTCGGGTGACCTCAGACTGTAATTTAATGGACTGTCTGTTTGTTAACTTGCTTTTTTGAAGGGGACACCCTAAAATCGCTGCCAATGCAGTTTAACAGCTTGCCCACATACCGACAGTAATGTCTTCCTTTAATTTGGGGGGTAGGTATGGCATGCGGAAGAAGCTTCTTGATCAGTGCCCTCACCCATCAGTAAGATGTGCATCAGCAGGAAATTGTTTCTCTGTCAAGTCCTCTTGAAAGGCAGACAAGTCATGGAAAGTTGTCTGTAGTGATCCAAATATTCACACTTGAGTAAAACACACACACACATACACATTATAATGTGCAAGCATTACAAAATACACATACTGGCTATTAAACACCAGCAAAGAAAATAAATAAATAAAAACATTCAGATAATAAAAAGCATACAGCAGCTGCTATACAGTCGTGTTTGAGCATTTCACCAACAAGTAGGTGAGGTAAAAAAAAACTTTCTTGTGCCAAGTGTTAACAACGAGCAGCAGTTTGAATAAAACAGCACAAAAGCAGTTATCACCCTCACTGTGTCACAGAGTATTAACTAACTGATAGCATAAATGATAAATCCTGCTTAGAGTTATTGGCAATCTTATTTATTTATTTTATTTATTTTGGTCTTTGGTAACTGGGTAAGGCCCACTAGGCACAAGTGCCTGTTTTCAGGGGCGACCTGGGAGCACTGGGGTGGTTAAGTGACTTGCTCAGAGTCACACAGTATGCAAATGGAGTTTGTGAGAATTAAACCAAGGTCTGGTCTGCTGGATGTACCAAGCTCATTCACAGCTTGTTACTCTAATCTCTAGGCTATACTGCCAGCCCCCTGTTCCAGTTATTAGGCATCAAAATCTCGTTTTTGTATATGTCAGTGTTATCAGAGTGTAAAAATAAAAAAAGAATGAAAATGAATGTCAGTTTTGAGTTGGAGCTGCAGGACACACTGCCAGACTATGAGGCTGATGTGGAGCCGCTACCAGATCCCACAGTAACTGTAACACAAGAGAGTCTGGCAAGTACAGCAGAGCTACCAGTAAATGCATCTATTGTAAGCAATACAGAAGAAGTGGCAGGTACTACTACACATGTAGTCACAGCAAATGGCACCATAGTGGCAGCATTAGGGAATGAACCTGTGATGACTGACCAGGATACTGTAGAAATAAACCCGATGAGCTTGTTGGAAGACAGCCTCAACTCATTTATAGAAAGCAATGAGAACAGGAAGACTGTGAGAAAGACACAATGTGATAGTGCCCTCATACTTAGCTTTCTACGTGAAAATCAAAACCAATTAGATTCCATTGAGCCAAAGAGACTAAACACACTCCTAGCAGACTTTTTCATGGGAGCAAAAAAAAAGATGACACACCATATGAGCCAGTCAGCTTAAGAGCTGTATTCCAAAGCATAGACAGACATCTGCGTGCTAAAAATTACGAGGCGTCCATGACTAGAGACAAATGTTTTGAGCTTGCAAGGAAAGTCATAGGGGCAAAACAGAAGTAGCTGAAATCAATGGGCAAGCAAGGGTGCAGAGCAAATGCTGCAGACGAGCTTACCGAAGCCATGATAAACATTCTATATGACAAACAGCAGCTTGGTCCGCATGTCTGCAGTAAACCGTCTCTGGCTTGTCTGCACAATTTATTTTGGTGTACCAGGTTGCACCGAAGTCAGGAATATTAAATGGGGCCACATAATAGTAAAGTGTGATGAGAACAGGAATCAATATCTGGAGTACTGCAAGAAGCATTAAACAAAAACCCATACTGGCCAAAATGTAAAGGACAGTCATAAAATCTGGCGTAAGGCAGACAAGAACAAAGCAGACACAAACAGATGCCCTGTACACATCTTTAAAGTGTATGAAACAGAGCGGCCCAGCTGCACCAAGACCCCAGAGAGTCCATTTTTCCTGGCAATAAATAATAAGAAGCCAATCTATTTAGCAAAGGTGCAGTGGTATAAGAATCAGGCCATGGGAATAAACAAGTTGTCATCTATCCTCAAAACCATGCAAAGAGCGGCAGGAATAGAAACTGACAAAAAACATAACAAACCATAGTACTCATAAGCATGTTGTTCAGAAATTAAATGGCTGTGGAATTCCGCCAACGGAGATTTTGCAAATAACAGGCCATAAAAACCCTAAAAGTAATAACGACCACTCTCGTTTAAATGAGAAGCAGCAACAAAAAATGTCAAACCTTATTGGTGGCATTGAAGCAGATTCAAAACCATTGCAGCCAGTTTCCATGAACATCACGTCATCGGCAAAGCATGTCAGGTAAATGGGATGGTTAGTTCTATCAGCCATGCTTCAAGGCCAAAAACATCTCATTTGACTTCAACACAGGTTAGTACAATATTCAGTACAACAAACAGCAAATTCTTTTTGTTATAAAAGCAAGCCACATATAAAATGTAGCAGTGTATTGCAAGTATGCACCCTGTATAACATGTTTTATTCTGTGGTCGTAGTATAAATTATGTGTTGGTTTACAAGTAAAATGTAAAAAAAAGTAAATCAAGTAACTGTCAAAATAAAGCATAGATATTACAAAAAAATTGTTAAAAAATGTGCAGCCATCGCAAAAATGTTGTCATCAATAAACAAAGAAAGTAAAATCAAGCCACAGCATCACCCTTTATGTAGTTTGTTAATTAAAGTAACGTAAGTGTATATTTCAGTGCCAGCCAGAGTGAAACTTGGGCATGAGTTATAAGGCCAAGCAGAGTGACAGTTTAGTGAAGACAACCACTATGGTATACTGTTTCCTTATATTGTGTAATGTTTACTATTTAAGGACCTGAAATTGCATCCACAAAAATAAAAGAGAATCGGTGTTATCACCAGCGACAGTGACAGTGACTAAAGCAAGGTATGACAATAGAACTGATTCACATAGCATCATGGCAGGAGTAGCTCACATGGGGCGCTATTCATGAATGGACGACTGCTACGCACAAAAGTAGCATGAGTGCAACACATGCGAAATATGTGGCATGCACGGACAAGCACGGAACACCCTCAGGAGGACGGGGCAGGGCAATCCAAGGTGCGCAGCAGCGCACAAGGGCAGGACTGGGACAGCTCCAGATGTGCAAAACGCCCCTTGACCCCGTCATATATGGGGATGCGGAAGCGCTACGCTCAACTGCTATGTGGACAAACACGGAAATATGTCGGCAGAGTACATGAGAGCGGCTGGCAGGAATGAGCACCATGGACTGGCAGAGACCACAGCATAGGCAAGCGGTGCCATGGGACACAGCATGGGTGACAGAAGCAGCAAGAGGCTGTGGTCCCCCAACTTCACTGGTGCACAGGCTGCCATCCTGGTGACAGAGGTATGCCAGCACTACGATGTGCTGTTCAGACACCGGGCACTCAGCACCCCACCTGAGACCAAGTCCAGGATATGGCTGGATGTGCAGGTGGCCATAAATGTCGCTGGACCAGAGGCACGCACACTGGCCACCATAAAGCACAAGTAGCATGACCTCCAGTCTCATGACAATAAGAAGCTGAGCTGTGCATGCCAATCACAGGGTCCACTGGCAGAGGGCCACCACCGCCAGAACCCCCCCCCCATGCCCATAGAAGAGATGGTGGCTGACACGATAAGCGATGTTGCGATGGACGGGGAGCCCAAAGGCCTCGACAGTATGTCAGGTGAGGGAACAGAACACATGCCTGGTGCGGCAACACTGCACAGCATCACTGACATGGGCCCTAACAATCTGTCACCCCTCCCACCCACAGGGCTTGACGACAACAGTGCAGGTGAGGAACCATCCAGGATCGGCAGCAGAGTGTTGCAGCAGACAGGAGATGCAGGTACATAGCTGCACAGATGCAGGGTGGTGTACTGCAAAGGATGGCCATGCATGGGCAGTAAACCATGTACCCCCAACACAAGTACACCGCACAACCCTGATGGCATACAGGAGGACACACAGCTGACAGCACTGACAGAGGACCATCAGAGATGTGATAATGGCAGGACACAGGTGGGGGGTGGAGGCAGTGCCACCCCCGCATATACACAGGCTGGTGAGGAAGAAGTGACGCTGCAGGACCAGGATAAGGGGGACCACACAGTGCCTGGAATGGACAGGAGCATGGAGTAGGATATCCATCGAGTGGATGATGACAGTATAGCCACCGTGGAGACGGCAGCACCTGCTGCACCACCGGGCACCCTGGAGTGGGACACATGCACCTTGAAGGGCCTCCCACCCGCACAGCATCATAGGCCATCATAGGCCATGAGGCAGTGGCTTGGCACTGGTGAGTTACTACTCAAACCTCCACCGGCTGGAGTGTGATCGGCTGCATGGAGGCAGTGCACCGCATGACAGAAGTCTTGGCAGCATCTGTGCATGCGCAGGACAGCTTGGCCAAGAATGTGGCCACCGGTGTACTGGCGCAGGAACGCATGGCTGAAGCCATTACCACAAGTGCGTGTGCCCAGGACAGACTCACAGATGAGGTGGCGGCAGGTGCACATGCACAAGAGTGGACAGAAGATGCATTCCACACCATAGCCGCATACCTGGCCATGCAGCACACCTACCATCAGCTGCCTGCCACTGGCACAACTGCTGCTACACACCAGTCAACACTCTGTGACAATGTCCCACAGCCTGCACTGACAGTGCAGCCCACCCCACCCACCACAACGGGCGCAGGTGACACAGCCCGACTTGCACACCGCATACAGGTGACACAGCATGACAGGCAGTGGAACACCCATGCTATGGGGGAACATGAGAACAGGACGGGGGTGCAGACGCAGTGGGCAGTCACAGGCACCAGCCACACAGTGATGTGGAGGTGCAGATAGCAGCGACAGGCACGGCATGCGCACACACCCCTTACACACCCCACACACACCTGACACTGGCACACACCTGATACCACCGAGGCACATCACACACCGGTTCACAGCGACACCACATGGACCAGTGCCACCTGGGCGATGTGACAGGGGGCACATGAATGGGATACAGGTACGACACAATGGCTACACACATCCTGCACTGGCGTCTTGCGCCCCGCAGCATGCCCGGCTTGCACTGGCAGGGACACATGATGGGCATGGCATGTATCCATGTCAACTAGTCGAGCAACTGACCCATGCCCATTGCACACGGGAGATGGAATGGCCAGGCATCGCACTGGATGGCTCAGACCTGTGGTGTCATCATCGCCTGTCAGCACAGCCGCTCACCTGCCAAATGTGCTATGGGCCATGTGATGCCACATGGTCCGTGCTGCCATGCATCCTGCAGCATCCTGTCCCCTAGGTAATGCCCTACCACCTTCGCTTGGTGGTGCTGGTACATGTGGTGGATGTGGTGGTTCCTCATCAGGGTCCTCAGGGCATGCATCCATGAGCTGTGGCACACTGCATCGGATGCCTATGTTGTGCAGCATGGTACAGGCAGTGAACACTCAGCATGACATCCTTGGTGCAAGCACCATCGTGCCACCTGTGTGGTCCAGGCAGCGGGACCTCATCTTTATAAGTCCAATGGTGTGTTCCATGATGCCATGTGCCCACACATGTGCTGCACTGAATGCCTCCTTCACAGGGTGCCGGGGTGCAAAGTATGGTGTCAGGAGCATCATCTTCAGTGGGTGTCCACTGTCACCTGTGGAGTGGGAGGGTACACACACATTAGGCATACAGTAACGCACAGTCCACAACCGGTACAGCAGGCACTGAGAGATGCCCATCCAACAGCCACATGTATTCCTCCTCCTGTTGGTTCAGATGGTGTCACAATGCACTGTTGTTGAAGATGTAGGAATCGTGGCACGAATCCAGGTACTGTGCCAGGATATTAGTGAGGATGCCCGTCACATCCAATACCACCTGTCAGTTGATGCGGGGAACCCCTTACAGTTCCGGTATGCCTTCTCGGTCATGGTTGGTGTGAGTATGGGTACATGGGTACAGTTTACTGTGCCTACAGTGTTGGACTTGCCATACCTGTCCAGGAATGCCCCCTTGACAGCCTTGAGCACCACCACAGTCGTGGGGTACACAATGTGTTGTCGTCTGTGGCACAGAAGGGCATTGGTCACCTGTTGCAGGGCTCTGGACACAGAGGCCTGGCTCACACCTGTCACATCCCCTGTAACCCTCTGGAAGGTGCCTGTGGCATAGTATTGCAGTGCACACAGCACCTTCATCTCCATGGCCATGGAGCACCCTGTGCGTGGAAATACGGCATCCTCCACGAGTGCACAGACATACTGTAGTGTGTCATGATTGAGCCTGTACTGCTGCAAGATGTCCGTTTTGAGGAGGCTCTGTGTCATGAAATGTGGCCTGAATATTCATGGGTGGTGCCTTGGCCATCCTCGGTGCTTCCCCATGGCGTCCTCTAGTAGGACAATGTGTAGCAGTGCCCCCTGGGCACATCGTACCACCACTGCCTGTTCCACTGTACTTGTCCACATAGCAACATTGCACGCACATAAGTGTGTACCGTGCATGCTGGGAAGCATAGCACACATGTCCTATAGAGCATTGCTTGCCCATGTGATGGGGTGGGCTGGCCATGGGGACACCATAAATGCACTGATTGTCATGGCAGTTGCGGCTCCACTAATGACACAGGGTGAGGTGTGCGGCAGGCTTGCCCTGCCATGGTGCCTGTATCTTGCCACAAGGGACGTTTACCAGGATGGAGTTCCAGCGGGGGCCATATGGGAGGTTGCTGAATGGAGACAGGTGAGTGCCACAGACTGTTCAATGCTTGTTTCGGCCCCGTGCCTGTTGAGGGGGTGGGAAAGGCTGGGGGTGGGGGGCCTGCTGCACGGAATGTGCTTCTTATTGCCACTGCCTTTGCATTTCTACAGGGGACATGATGGCATAAGACCATGCTGGTGTTGGAGCTGTATGAGGTGGGTGGGGCCATACCAAGCTGTGCTGGTGAATCCAGGCCACAGACTGCCCCATGACATTCTGCTGCAGATGGACCTTGGCAGAACATGACTGACATGGTCTACAGGGATGATGAGGGAGACCTGTGGGCCATTCGCTTCCCCTCACAGGTAGGTGTGGCATTGGTGCCTGTGTGTGTGCTTCTGTGTGTGTGTTGCACCATTGCATTGCTGGCCTGGCCGGTTCGGCGAGTACTGACCTATGTCTTATGTGTCTGCTGTTGTCATTGCAGCATTACCATGGGTCCCTGAGGTGCCTGGTGCTTCAGGAGTTTGCCTTCACTGATATGACTCCATCACTGGAGATGACGCCGTTGATGAGCCCAGAGGTGGCCATGGAAGACTCATATGACTGAGCCAGGGAACAACTTGCTCACCCAATGTATTCTCCATCCCCCTTCCCTGCTGTTGTGTTGCCCTGTGTGGGCATTCTACTTTTGCAAGACATTAAAGGCATTTGACTGTATTGCCCTGTGTGTGCCTTGTTCTTTGCCCTGGCACGGTATGCAAGGGTGGCCATGTGTGTGTGCCGCGTGTGTTGGGCTGGTCATGCTTCTGTGTACAGTACCTTTGTTGCCAGTGCCATGGGTGCGGCCTGTGTGCTACGGGTCATTGTGCTGGCCGTGCAGTGCTGGTGGTGCATGGTGGTTGGCATGCACACCATGCTTGGGCCTGTGGTCTGGCTGTAGTCACACATGCATGTGGCACATTCCAGGCACATGCACTGTCATGCGCTCCATGGCCTGCATCACTGTGTGCCTGTCCGGTTGTGTTTGCCATGATGGGTGTAGTCACCCCCAAAGCCTGCCCTGCTGTATGTGGGGCACGTGTGCCACTTTACGGCCGCTATTCAGACGCATATTGCCGATGTGGGTCTGCGACATGTTATTCTAATGTATTGTATGTCATGAATGTGCATCGGCATGTATGGCATACGTGGGAACGCTCCTGCACAGATGTGTATTCTCCCTTGTGTGCTGCTGCACTCCATGTGGCTACACATGGTTCATGCATTCTGTGCGGCATTTGCTTCCACCGCTTCCACGTGTATGTGCATCCACGCAGGACGTACATGCCGTACATAGTGCCGTGTAGCCTTTGTGAATAGGGTTCATGGTGTCTAGGTACTGGTGGAACCAAGTTCGGAAGTGGATCCAAGTTCGGAGATTGCAGCCTGTGTTCCAAGAGTTCTTCCCCCTGCTGTTTCCGGTAAGGGGTTCGGGATAGCTTGCGTGGCTTCAGAGCCGCTTTCAGGAGTCACTAGACAGACTTTTCCGGCAGTTTGCTCTGACACCACCTCCACCTCCGACCTCATCAGTGCACGCTTCAGTTTACCAGATGCTCCGGAGACGGCGGAACCCCAATGGACTGCATCGGATGTGCTGATTCATGCTGGCTGGACAAGGACTGCTTTGGGCATCTGGACACTGGATTTGTCCTGGGACGAGGAAAAGCATGGAGTGCTGTTTTCCCCGCACAGGCCTGCACCATCCTGCATGAGCTCCACCGAGGTGCCCGTTTCTGGGGACACTACTACTTATACAGACATTATTGTTGCAAAGCCTGCTGAGTTATCTGTGAAGGACTGGGGGGATATTGTTGAATATGCTGAATCTGAGGTTGTTATGCATGTTTCTACTCCGGGGCGGGGCTGTGTCTTCTCATGAGGGAGTGGGACATTGCAACCTACACAGTGACACTAGTGTTTTGACGGCTTCTCCCCCTTCTGTCATGCCCTCCGAAACGACTGTGCCTGTCATGGCGTTGCCGGGCTCTCGGACTGCTTCTCCCCCATCCCCCTTGGTTACTTCTAAGATTGCCACAGTTCCCCCCGATACACCCACACAGGCGCCTGCTTTGTTCCCGACTACTTTACCACGTGTACCTACATCTCTCCCTACTACTGTTTTGACACCCTTCCCTCCAATAGATGATCCGGAGGAAGGCCCCTCAGCCCTACCTCCACCCTCAGCCCTGTCTCCACCCTCCGGTAGGGGCCCTGTTCTTTCTGACCTCTTTAAAAAAAAATTGGAACAGGCCCCCAGATGTAATGCTGTTCACGTTCGCTATGGGGGGGGTGTCTTAGTGAATTCCCGGACCGGTATCATGTTGCAAGAGCTTTACTGAAGGGCTCTATGCATTTTCAGGCTTTGGAGATATATGTATTGATCCACATTTCTGGTGAGGAAACTTTTGATATCAGCTTTAAAACTAATGTGGGATTAGATAGGTTTTGGCACAAACATGCGACTTTGAAACACACTCCTTTATGGATGCCCTTTATGTTATACCATTGACAAAACCAGCAGTATGAACTGTTACTATCATGTTTCGTAATGAAGGTGTGAGCATTAGCGATATTTACCATTGGTTGCAAAGTAGATGTACAGTTCTGTCCCCACTGAAGCAATTATTGATGCGGAAGGTCTGTGGACTGGGGGGTGGAAATTCCGGGTTAAGCTTTTCCAAGTTAACTCGGAGATGATACATCTTCCCAATAGTTTCTTTTTAGGCAAGGACAGAGGCATTTGTTTTTATGGGGGCCAGCCTAGGGCCTGCTACAAGTGCAGTGCACATACCCATCTGAGTAGCACCCATGATATGTTGAAATGTAGTTTATGTGGGGGATATGGACACCCTAGCATGTCCTGTGAAAATGTTTTCCAATGCAACCTATGCGACAAGAAGGGTCATGCCTACCATCAATGCCCCTGGGCTAGCAAGAATCGCAATGAGGGTTGGAATCCTGACACCTTAGTACAGATGGCACAGGAGAAGATTCCACCACCTGCCACTGTCCTGGATCCCTCAGAAGCCCATCCACCCTCTCCATCCTCTCCCTCCCAACCACCTACCATATTGACTGTAGCTCCCCAGGTAGATGTTAGACCCCCCAGTGCTACAGATGTCTCCTCACCTTCACAGGATGTGGTGATTTTAGCATGCAATGGCGTCGGGAACACTCGCGTAAATGTAGTTTGATTTTTGCGGTCCAAACTGAAGGAATTGATCTGCAAATGAAAGATAAGGTAAAAATAAAGAAGCTGTTTTGATATTTGGTGAGTTTGGACTTAAAAACTTCTTTTAAAACATTATGCTTGTTCTTTTTTTGGTGCAGCGTTTTACTAGTATGTACATGAAACGTTGAAGATCGTTAAACAAGATTTGGATTTTGAGAGTTTTAAGTAAGTCATAATATAACATAGATCTGTGTAAAAATTATTTTTATACCTACTTCAAAATGTGAGGAGTGACTTTAAAACCAATTTTTTTGATTTATTGATAGAGACCGAAAAGGTGTTTGAATTCATGAGAGCGCAGTGTCCCAGCCCAATAGCACGAATGTTTTTGAACATTAACAGGTCCTTATTCAGGTTTGTTCCACCTGAACTTTAAAAACTTCAAATAGTTAAATATACAGTAAAAAATATATAATTTTATTAATTCCTAAAATATATAACTAAGAATTTCTTATTTGTTTTTTTTAATAGTGAACTTTATTAAAGCTCCAAGTCTGATGAAGGAACATAATGATTAGTTCTGAAACATTACTTATTGAAGAAATATATTTCAGGAGTATGTGAACCTTTTTTGGAAACATATTTCAGGAGCATGAGAATCAAGATCTTGGATATATTAATTCAAATCCAAATGAAGAAGATAACAGTGGAGTAAATGAAATAAAATACATTTGAACACTTTTTTGGGTTGAATAAGACATATTTTTTGAATATTTGGATACCATATCGCACCCTACTACTACACAGACCTCTGACCAACCTACTGGGGACCTGGAGGGTTTTTCTCAGTGCAGACGGATTACTGGAGAAACTGCACGCAAATCCCAAAAGGTTAGTGAGGTGCCCACTTCTAATGCCTTTGACTGTTTGAAAAGGGGAGAGGAGGACTCTGATGGGGATTCTGAGACCTCCATTTTACCCTCAGATATGGAGGCCTCTGGTTCCAGGCCTCCGGATGTTGTCCGTAAAAATGTTAATAGAACAAAGAGGGGAGTAAAAAACGTCAGAACATGGCTGTCACGGGTGGGAGTGGCT
Organism: Neoceratodus forsteri; assembly: GCA_016271365.2. Lineage (NCBI taxonomy): Eukaryota > Metazoa > Chordata > Ceratodontiformes > Ceratodontidae > Neoceratodus > Neoceratodus forsteri. The sequence continues at coordinate 612,057,101 of CM057450.1, read as the reverse complement.
GATTAGAGTTCTGACTCTGGCTACCATTCAGCTCTCCTCCTTTAATGTCTGTAGTCTTAGGAACTACAAAAGACAGACTGCTTTCTTTCACTTTGCTGCATCCCTCCATACTGATGTTCTCTTAATCCAAGAGACTCGCTTGAAGTCTATTTTTGGCATTAAGCAAGTTAAAAAGAGCTGGGTGTGGGGTCCCTCATACTGGACATTTGGTGATGATTTAGCAGACGGTATAGCAATACTGTTCACATTAACAGCTTTTTCCATCTCACGCATTATAGACATTTTCCCAGGTAGAGCTTTGATTTTAGATTGCACTTTTCAGGGCCATTCCCTTCGTATTATCAATCTCTATGCTCCTCAAACCAAAGCTGCCAGAATCAGTTTACTCGAACTAATTAAACCTTATCTCTGTACCCGTAAACACATTATCTGGGGTGGTGACTTCAACTGCTCTATAGATGTTTCCTGTAGGACAGCGGCTGGGAAAAAAATCTATTGTGATTCTCATGCTTTATGTACTTTAGTGAAGGACGCTGGTTTAACTGATGCCTATCATGCTCTGAGATCTGATGCTGAATATACTTATCATAGATCCATTTACCATACTAGAATTGACTATTTTTTTCCTCACGCTATTGTATCCCGCATCAGATATCGGTTCAACCCTCTGAGCTCTCTGATCATCATTTGGTAACTGGGAAATTTTCTCTGGGTTCTGCCACTCCGGTCTTTTTATCAAACTCAACCTTGTGGAAACAACAATTCCTTGTTTTCCCATTTTACTGTTCAGGCACAAGTGCGATCACTTTTTCGGGGCCCAGATTTCTGTCCTTTGTTGCTACAATTCCATTTGGACATGGTGGCAGGATACGAAAGTGGACTTATGGATTTTTTTTCAGACTATGGGCAGACGTATGGCCAGGGACAAATATCTTACATATTTAGGTTACAGAAATCAATTATACAAACTTTTGTCATATTCTGTTTCCTCCCCTATTGATTATTCTTCCCAAATCAAAAAATTACGTCACTGCATGTTTGCGCATCAATATGATAGTGCCTGCATCTTAGAGTTCCTGATGAGAGTTGGTACTTTGACTTCTCCCTCCGCTAACCCCTTTTTAGCTTATAAGGAATGGCTGCATGCTACAGTCATGCAGGGTCTTTATGACCCAGTAGGCAACATTGATTACTCCATTTCGGGCATGCTCTCGATTGCTACCTCCCATTTGCAGACACAGTTTGGAGATGCACCTCTTTGTCAGACTGTCTTGTCTGATGTTTTTACGGCACCTGTCCCACAGGTCTCTGTACATCATGCTATGGACTCTGTAGTTTTAATTACGCAAGAGGAAGTGGCTTGTGCCATTTCTCAGCTAAAATTAGGAGTAGCCCCTGGTACAGATGGCCTTACTCATGAATTCTATAAAACATTTCAGGAGGATTTAGCGGAAGCTTTGACAAAGGTATATAATTATGTTTTGCAGGGAAGGGACGGGACCTCTGACATTGGGTTATCTATTTTGAAATTTATCTATAAAAAAGGAGATAAGTGTTCACTACAGAATTGGAGACTACTTCATCTCCTTAATACTGATTATAAGATTTTAGCAAAACTTCTTTGTACTCGATTACAACAGATGGCACCTGATGTTATAGACCTTTCACAGTCTTGTGCTATTCCTGGATGCTCTATTCAAACAAATCTGTTCATGCTACGGGAAATTTTTGAAGCAAAACAGACGAGTCGCCTTACTGGCTTTGTTCTCCCCTTGGATCAAGCGAAGGCGTTTGATTCAGTGCATCACTCATACCTATTCCAGATCATGAAATTATATGGTATCCCAGATGTCTTTCTCACATGGCTTACTCATTTATTTTCCATAGCTAGTTTTACCCCTTTAATTAACTGAAATTTGGGGGATAATCTACCCCAGAAAGTTGGGATACGACAGGGCTGTCCGTTAAGCCCTTTATTGTATACTTTTGCTTTGGACCCTATTATTCGACAAATTAAATGGGACTCACAGATTGTGGGGTTAGCACCCTGTTCTGCTTTACTTCCGGAAAAAATTTCTGCATATGCAGATGATGTGGTTTTATTTGTTCACAATAAAGATTCTGGAGATAGGGTAATCCGTATCTTTCAGAATTTTACTTCAGTTTTGGGTGGGACTCTTAACCTCCAGAAAAGTGTGTTTATTCCTTTAAATACGGATTCCACCTATATCTCAGAGGTGGGTGGAATTCGGACAAGAACTGACCCGCAACGGATATTGGGCATATGGTTCAATGTTGCAGATGTGGCGACATTTAATTGGGACAAGCGACTTCTTATTGGGGAGAATAAGGTTCAACTGTGGAAAACTTGGAAATTGGGGAAAAAGAAACGAGTTTTAATAGTTAAGAAAATTTTACTTCCTATTTTTCTATACCTCAGTTATGTTTATGCCCCTCCCCAACACTTAGAGACAAAAATATTTAGTATTTTCTTTCAGATGATATGCGGTAGCTGACTTAATCCTATTAAAAGAGACATCATATATTTACCCATACAGCAAGGGGGTCTTGGGATGGTTCACCCCATTGCTTTTTTTCTTTCTTTCTTTCTTTTTCACCTCTTTCAAAGCGTCCATTACACAACCCATAATTGCGATGCATGGGTCAGTAATGCCATACTATCTGTTATGGATAAATGGGACGCTTTACCACCCAAACATTCCCGTCATTTGTATATTCCATCATATGCCATAGACAGTTTCCGTAAGTTAAGATTCTGGAAATTGCAAAAATCATCTATCCTGATGCTCACTAGACGACAACTCTATCAAACCTTTCTAAATATTATGAAACCAGTGTTGCTTTTTCCAGAATGTGCCCCTTCCCGTATGAAGCACGCTTTACTGTTTCTTCTTGATAAAAGAATCCCGTACCATATGTGGGATGTCACCTGGCTATGTTGCCATGGCAGATTAAATGCAAGAGGTAATTTGAAACATAAGTCTTCTCAAGAGCGGTATTGTCCTAAGCCTTCTTGTTTTCAGATAGAGGAGACAATGACACATTTCTTTTTTGACTGTGCAGACACTCGTTTATTTTGGAAAACTTTAGCTAACAAGTGACAATGGCCTTTCTTAAGTAGAATCACCTATCAAACATTAATACTAGGTGACTTTTCTGGGCCATGGAACAAATTTCATCACAGTACTTTAAGGGTTATTTTTTCCATGTGTAAATATTATTTGTGGCAAGCACAATATCAGTATGTTTTACAACAACTTCCAACCTTGCCACATAATATTATACAGCAGATGGAAACAACATTGTTGAATCTAATGGAACTGGAACATCGTCAGCTTTCCCTACAGTGCTTCCAGTTCTTATGGAAACATATTAATTTTTTGCACTGATGTTGTATATACGCTGTTGTGATCTGATGACTGCATTTTTTTCCCTTTCCTCTTATTACTTGTTTTATTTTCAGTTGATGTGCGATTATTGCTGATTTTTTTCTGTTTGATATCCAATTTCTATGCTTGATGTTATGTTTTCTTTGCTCAATAAAATTTCCCTACTCTTTTCTATAAGTGTCATGGGATCTTTAACATCCACCTGAACTACCACCATTCCAGGCAGATGGGACCTCGGTTTAACGTCTCCTCCAAAAGACAGCACCTCAAAAGTGCAGCACCCCTCTCACGCTGCACTACAGTGCCAGTACTAGGATATTAACCCAAGTGCCAGATGTGGGAACTGAACCCACATCCCTCTGATCTCCTGACCTCAGAGGTGAGTGTGCTACCTACTGAGCCACTGACACTGAAAACACATAAAAACATAAAAATACATCTTAACAAAATCATAAACACATTTAAAAATTTACAGGCTAGCCAGGACAATATAAAACACTTACAGCATGATTAGAAACTAGGTAAAACACTTACAGACAGAATTGATAAACATATTCCTTCCAAGCGCTGTCTTGAAACTTGAATTTTGAACAACATGCAACATTGCAGGGTAATTCATTGTAGAGTTTTGACGCTACAAAATTCACAGACTTGTAGGCAAACACAGTACAATAGAATGGAATCTGAAATTAAGTAAAAGAAACCCAATATTTTATGTAATCTACTAATTAAATCCAAGATATGGACTTCAAATGAGAAATATGAATCCAAAATTAGCCCCAAATATTTGAACTCCTTGACCTGCTCTATAGATAAACCATCATTATCCAAGATGTTAAATTCAAAAGATGGGGATTTCCTGGGTGTGGAAAAGAAACATAGTTTTGGTCTTGACTGAATTCAAAACCAATTTTTGAAAATCAAACCAATGATGCAGTAGGTTGAAATCAGTTTGTAGAGACTCTTTAAGAGATGGTAAACTAGTCCCTGTACAAAACAATACCGCATCATCTGCATAGAGAATTAATTCTGTTTTGGAAAAAAAAACAGTTAATAATGAATTAACAAAAACAGAAAATAAAAATGGCCCAAGTATGGAGCCCTGAGGGACTCCACACCTTAATGGAGATTCATCCAAAAAGGAACCCTTAACCACCGTTTTTTGACTTCTTAGTGAAAGGTAATTTCCAAACCAGGAAATCACCTCCTTAGATAAAAAAAAAAAAAACTCCAGGTAAACACTTAAGGAGTTCAGTATGGTCACCAGGTCGTATGCCTTGGTGAGGTCCTCAAAAGCCACTGCAGCATATTTCCCTTCATCAATAGCTCTAATAGCTTGGCTTGTGAACCTCACCAAGGCAGTCTCAGTATTGTGGTGGGCTCTAAACCCATGTTGAGAGTCGGTCCATAAACTGTACTTTTCCAGATGTTCAGTAACTTGGTCAAGCACAATTTTTGTCTAAGATTTTTGAAAGGGGGACCAGGAGAGAAATTAGATGATAATTATTGATGTTGGACCTGGAACCAGATTTAAAAATAGGTTTAACAATAGAACTTTTCCAAGTCCTAGGGTAGACACCACAGCAGAGGGAATAATTGAATAATTTAGTCAATGGTTTTGCTATCAAATGTATAACCTTTTTGATGACCCTGAAGTCCAAATTATCGGGGCCAAACACTGACTTTGGGTTCATTTTAGAAACATAGTTGATAAGGTCAACAGGTTGTAAAAACCAAAAATTAAAATTAGGTATTGTATTATTTACTATATTATTTGTTAATCCCTGCCCTATCCTTATTCTTAAACCTTTCTCTATATTGTTCAAGACTGGCAAAATGTGAGTTAAATGCTTCTGCCACTTTTTTTTAATTAGTGACTATTAGGCCATCCAATTCTAGGGCATAATCTTCTTGTGCTTTCGTCTTTCCCATTAGGGTATTTAAAGTTTTCCAAGTGGACTGTGAATTTCCTTTAGATTTAATTAGTTTTTGCTTATAGAATTCAATTTTAACAACTTGAATGGCTGTCTGGCATTTATTCCTTAGCTCCTTAAACTTTAGTTGGTGGTCATGTTGTTTTGTTTTCCTGAACATTTTCCAGGCCTTATTTCTGGTTCTTATTAATTTTAGCAGGCCTGGGGTTATCCAAACTTTATTGTCCCCTCTAACTCTAACTTTGTTAAATGGAAGAAGTCTGTCACAAATACCAATGAAATATTCACAGAAAGTTTGGTAGGCTTCATCAATATTAATAATGTTATCTAAGAATGACCAATCAAGAGATTGTATTTGTTCCATAAATTTATGCTCATCCAAGTCATTTATTTTTCTGAAAATTATAGTCTTATGGGTCTTCCTAACAGCCTTGACTGACCAATTAAATTATACAGGGTAGTGGTCACTGATACCATCTGGGGAGACCCCAAAACTGACAATATATGAGGGATTGTTGGTGATAACCCAATCCAAGATTGACTCATAATCAGTTTTGTAGTCAATCTTTGTGGTATCTGTGATCAATTGGTAGAGTCCTAAATTAGTGACTAGATTACTAACATCTAAATTATTGGGTGAAGACCAATTAAGATTAAAATCTCCGACTATGATTAATTCTCTATGGGATAGTTGATTAGAAAGGTTATTAAAGAATACCGGGAGATCTTCTTTTGATTATTCTGGGGGAACATAGACATTACAAATAGTCAGTGTTTTGTTTGGACCAGAGTTAATTACGATAGTTAATTAATCATACATAGCATTCACTGGGATGACAGTTGCTCGTTAGCTAATAAATAATTAGCCACATAAAATAAACAACCACCATCTTTCCTCAATACCCTATCTTTCCTAAATATAGTGAAGTCCTGGATACTTATTTCTTGGTTGGAGACAACCAAGTTTCAGATAAGCTACCACATCAAGTTTGTTTTCATGTATCCAACACTCAATTAAAGACTTTTTTGCTGTCAGACTACGAACATTAAGGTGTGCCATACGTATAGGAGTCGCATTTGTATCTGAGAACTAGTTATATAACATTGAATTCTCTAGTGGGCCTGGGTTTGGATGCATTGTGCCTGATAGCACTAGTAGCATAGAAATTATCCATCTAAAAGTTATTCGCATGACTTTGGCCTTTCCTAAACATTCATGGGGTCCTAGTACTTTTGTGAATGATTACAGAAAGCTGAACATGTTTATAACAGTGATATAAATGTACTAAATGACCAATCATTGAATCACTTTGAAAGAGTGAACACTGAAGTAACGTATTTAAAATGTACTCATGGAAACTCACAACTGCATGAAATGGTGTTCTAGTAAACAACTGAGTCCCAAAACTATTCAGCTGAAGTGTCCAATGATCCAGTTCATGTTGTATATCAAGACTTTGGTAACAACATACGTTTATGTTAAGAGGTCCCAATGTGCAAAATATGGCAATATATAATATAACCTAGCTGAGCCCCATTTTAAACTTTCTAATAGCCTTAAAATAACTATAAGCACTATCACATAGGCACTTAACAGACTATAAACCCTTGATAATATTTAATAAGCAGCCTTCCTGCAGCCTCCCACTGTAGACTCCCACAGGTGGCTCCCGCCACTCCTGTGGCAGTCGCTCACATGGAGAGTCACTGCACGGAGAGATGCTAGTGCAATAAGTACAAATAAAGGGTACATAGCCCCTCCTCTTCAGGAAACATTAGCAGACGAATTTAAAAGTCCAAACACTTCTCCTCTTCAGGAAACGTCACCGGCATACTTGCTCCTTAGTTCCCCAGCTCCTGTCACAAGCCGAAGAATTTCAGGAACTGGAGCAACAGTCAGTCTCTGCACAGCCTGACCAGCTGCCCTGCTGATGTGAAGTCAGGTGAAGCACTGTAGAACCCCACTGCGGTGGCTGAATTTAAAGTCCAAATGCTCCTCCTTTTCAGGAAACATCACCGTCACACTTGCTCCCTGGTTCCCCGGCTCCTGCCACAAGCAAGGTAATAAAAAATGCAATCAAATGCATAACAATAAACATCTGATCAAGTTGTTAAAAGTACCATAAAAAATGCAGTTAGTTTTAATACAGTATCTAAGTTAACGAGTGTTACTGCACTGTTTTCTTAATTATTATACTGGAGTTCATACTGGATGAATAAGAAAATCAGAAGGCATGGCCCATAGAGATTTTCCCCACAATTCAGTGGTAGTGGCAGATGCCAACAACTTCTTCTAGATACTTGTCCAGTCTGTGCTTAAAACAATCTAAACTTTCTACCTCCACCACCTCCTGGGGCAGTCCATTCCATGTCCTTATTGTTCGACACTTAAAACACCTCTTCTTTAACTCAGTCCTGCTTAGTTCTTCACTCAATTGCCTATCATGCCTTCTCAAATGATAGGTCCTTTCCTTATACACCAGTCCCAACTCTGCTCTAATACCCTGATCCTTCAGAGATTTATATAATAGTAATAGATCCCCTCTTGCCCTTCAACTCTCCAAAGACCACAAACCCAATATTTCCAACCTAGTCTCATATGACTCTTTCTCACAACCTGAAATCAACCTTGTAAGGGATCTCTGTGGTCTTTCCATTAATTTAATATCCCTCATCAATAAAGGACCTGCAACTGTAGAGCAGTAATCCAATATAGGCCTCACCAGATGTTTATACAATGGCATCAGAACCTCTCTATTCCTTGATTGAAAACCTCTCCAAATCAACCAACAATCTGCATTGCTTTGGTAGACGATTGTCTACTATTTACTTCATTTCTTAAATCATTTTGGACATAGATATCCAGATCTTTCTCACATTCCGATACCCTAAGCTTCAGATCATACATATAGTAGCTCTGATTTATGTTTTGTCTACCGAAATGCATGATGGTACATTTATCTTTATTAAACATCATTCCATTATTTTTTGCCCAGTCAATAATATATAACAAATCCTGGCCAAAAATGAGTCTCTCATCAAACGTATTTACCACTGCTCCAACCTTAACATCGTCTGCAAATTTAATTAGTCTATTATTACTTAATAATTTCAGATCGCTTATAAATATGCAAAACAGTAATGGGCCCAAAACTGACCCCTGGGGAACTCCACTCCATACACTATTTAAAGCAGACAAATACCCTTGAATCTTTACTTGCTGTGATCTATTACTTAGCCATCGTTCTACCCATCTAACAATGTTCTCACTGATTTCCATATTTATAAGTTTTTCTGTTATTTTATAATGTGGAACTGTGTCGAATGCTCGACTAAAATCGAGCATTACAACATCAACGCTACTTCCCTCATCAATACATTTATTAGTTAGCACAACTAACATAAAAAGGTAGTACTGACTCGCAGTTCGTGTGAAAGTCCTTCATTGTTACATATACATATATTAATAAAAGGTTCAATAAATAAATATACATCTGTGTGTATTATGATGTTTAAGACTGAGTAAATATTGTAGATAAGAGAAATGCCAATGACTGATAAAAAAAGATATCATTTTCTTTTTTGTTTTCTTCTGGATGCGTGTTAAAAGCATTTATACTGACTGTTCATCCTTTTCTTGTGATATGCAGGTCACTTCCTAGCTAGTTTGTGGTTGCATTCACTTTTACAAACTGTTAACTCAGAACTGTACGCAATTCTGTTCAGTATCTTGAGTAAAACAGCTTTTTGTGGGACATCCACAGAACCATAGAAAAATAAGCAAAGGTATTAGGAAAGTTTGCACAAACTGCAGGACATGTCAGGATGTGTGCCACGGTTGCAGTGGCGGGGGGGGGTGAGGGGTGGAGGGGCTTACCTGCACCTGATAGCAAATAAAAAAATGAAAAATGCATACCACTACATATGAAGACATACATTATGTTTTTTGTGGTGTGTTGTCAGTTCATTTAACATTGTAATAGAAAAGCAGCTTTACTACTCATAGGGCTGAAACAGTATGTGCTGTAGGGAGGGGTGTGTGTGTGTGTGTGTGTGTTTGTGTGTGTGTGTGTTGGGGGTTATCAAGGAATAAGATGATCCAAATTAACATAATAAAGTATCTTTAATTGCACTCCTCTATCGTGGGCAGTTGTTTCTCACTGACTGGTATAGTATTTCAGAGTGCTAAAAGAATAAGATGACAAAAAAAGTCAAAGTTAAGAGAATCGAAGAATGCGGTATCAGCCATAGCCAAGACTGTTACCTACATGGCAGCAGGTAGACATACTCACCAACATGTGCCTCGGGTAGTAAAAGTAAGTGAAACGTAAATACGGTAACAAAAAAGTAAAAAAAAAAAAAGAAACATTGCTTAAAACAAATAATTCCAGTCAGATCCACATGATCAGTCATCCACAACCACGATGCTGCACTATCGGCACATGCGCACCAGTGACCAGCAAGCAATTCAAACAACCGGTCAAAAGACTTTCCCACGCTACATTAGCCAATGAAACTAGTGAAACAATATGATGACTGGCATGGACAGCAATCACTTAGCAACCACGATAAGGAAAAAAATATGAATGGCACCTGTCTGTCAGAGAACCTAGCAACAGCGTTGCTAGGTTGCAATTGTCATAGCAGTGCAGACTCTACCAGCAGTGGCAGAATAACTCTGAAAAGAAAGAAAGAAAATAAGATCATCTCTCAAAATAAGAAATAAACAAAGAAAGGCTAACTAAAAAACTCGGCTTGTATCTAGATTTTTCAGCACGGTCATTGCATAAACCGGATATGTAATCTGTTGGTGTGTCATATGTTTTTTATCTTCATTTCGAGGTCTGTGCTCTCTTGATCCCTCACTCGTGTCTTCCATGAGTGAGGGGCCAAGAGGTCACAGACCTCTCATGAAGATACAAAATGTATGACACATCAATGGATTACATATCCTCTATTTCCCTCATAGGGAAGGGGTTGCCCACACAGAAAGAAGGGGTTGCCCACAGAGAGAAGGGGCTACCCACAAAAAGGCTGTTGCCAACAGAAAGAAGGTATTGTCCAGAGAAAGGGTGCTGACAACAGAGAGAAGGTGTTGCCCAATGAGAGAAGGTGTTGCCCACTTAGAGAAGGTCCTTGCCACAGAAAGGGTGTTGCCCACAGAGAGAAGGTGTTGCCCACAGAGAAAAGGTGCTACCCACAGCGAGAAGATGCTTCTTATATTGTAAATTCAGACTTTTGAAGAAAACATAAAAGGCGAACTGGGCTGAAATTGTAAGTCATTTGTCACAATAGAAACTGCTTTTTATTTTATTTATTTATTGAAATGTTTCACCAGGAAGGCACCCTGAGCAACAGGTTGCTCGTCTCCTAGTGCGACCTGGGGGAAGGGGTACAAAAGGGATGAGTCAATTTACATTCACGTTACAAAGATCAACATAGCATGCAATTAATTAAGGCAGTTGTTACAAGCATTGTTGCATACATATGTAATTTGTGAGAACAATTAATAAGTGCAATGGTAATAAGTGAATAAGTGTCATCGTGAAATATGAGGTGAAGGAGAGAGAGAGGATGAGATGACAAATAGTGCAGAGTCATGTCCCAGAGAGACCCCTTCAGGATGTGGGAAACTCTGCTAGGGGACAGGGGACTGGAGTAGGGATTAGACAGGGAGAAAGAGAGAGGGAGTAAGTGTGAGTAACACTGAGGAGAGGAAATATGGCCTGACCCAAAAAGAGAATCCGTCAGGATACGATGAACCCTGCAAGGGGGCAGGGAAATTCAGGTGATTGTAAACCCCTGCAGTTAGGCATTGTAATTATAGAGGGACAGTGAGAGGGACGGAATGAGAAATAACACCTGGGAGGGGATGAGACCTGATCCAAGGAACCCTCCAAGATGCTATGGACCCTGCAAGGGGACCTGGAAAGCCAAGGATATGTAGATGGGGGAAGAAAAGGTGGCAAGCCTAGGCACTTTAGGACCCCTTCAGGATGCTGAGAACCCTGCAAGGGGAGTGTGGAGGCTAGGAAAAAAGGGGAAGAGAGTATGGGAAGGGAGAAAAGTATGAGAACTAGCACCTAATAGGGACTAGGATCAGTAGAGGCAGTAGAGTTGATAGAGGCATTGGGTAAATTCCGGAAGGGACAAACTGTAAGGAGCTGGTTAAAAGTCTGTTATTGTTTCATCTATACAGGGCTTTTTATAACCTCATTGGGTATTTCTGCTTTATGATCTGGTGGTAAGTACCATTTTAGAACTGTATGGTGTAGTTTATGTTCATAAAACCCAAAGAGTTCTGTAGTAGAACATGGCTGCATTACGCCAACAGTAGAAGAGCAGAACATGGACATACACTACATCATTGAATTCTAAAATGGTTCTTACCAGCAGCATCTAAATCAGAAACACCCACTAGGATAGCTAAAATGCTTGTATAACTAGAGCAGTAACAGAATTTGAACAAGCATTGAGAAAAACAGCTTTTACTGGGGAAAAGTACATATGTTCATTAAGTTTTCCTTTAATAATCCTCCATAACACTTAATCAAAATTAAGCTTTGCAAAAAAGGTGAGATGTATGTGCCAGACAGTGTCCATAGTGACACCCCTAGCAACACTAGAGGCTAGAGTAAAGGCAAGTGAATGTGGAAATTGACAATGGGAGGGCTTTAAGCCTGAGGTTTGATGGGCAGAGCTACAGCGTCACTCCCCCATCGAGCTTAAAAGGTCACACATCCTGGGCTTCGCAAGGATTCATTTGTCGTTACTGCAGCCGGAGGCTTCATCGGCTGCTCCCTTGCAATTTTTCTGTTTGCACCCAGTCCTCTCTTTTCCCCTTCTGCTGCCCTCGCAGTGACTTCTCGCCTGTGCTTCCTCCTTTTGCATTGCATTCCTCTCCTTCTCTTTCCCTCTTGCTTGTGCAGTGCTTCCACTGCTTTCTATCTCGTCTCCCCCGCTAGTCCTTCCAGTGAGTTTGCAGCATCTTTCCTCCCTCGCTCTTCTGTTTATTCTGCCACTCACACCGCAGCTTTCCATCTCTCCCTCCCTCATTCCTACCTTCCCTGGCATCCCCTTCCTCCCCTCTTATGTGTCGCTTTGGCAGCCAGCTCCTCCCATTCTGTTGGCCCTGTTCTGGTCATCTCCCATGCGATCTTGTTCCGCCCGCTCGGGCCATTTTTGTCGGCTGTGTCTCCTCGTTCTAGCTGCCCCTCTGGCTCTTGGCCTCCTGGCTACGGTCCCATTCTGTACATGCATTCCAGTCTGGGCACATTCTGTTTTGCGCCATTTCATCTACTCTGTACCTCCATGCTGCACCGTCCTCATATCTCTGATTCCCCTTTCTATTCTGAGATGTCCTCTGCCTTGTGTCTGGGCTGAGGCTGCAATTCCGCCTGCTTCTGGATTCTGGCACGGCACCCCCGATGCTGTACTGTAATCTGAAAATATGCTATACTGTGGGACAATCCTGTCCGTCCTTCCTGCAGATCGTTTTGCTTGTGTTTCCAACTTTCTGTTGTGCTCACTGGAGTTTGCTGTTTGGAGCTTCTGGATCTGGCACTCTGGTTGAAATTCAACACCCCCCCTCTTACTGGCACTGAGTGACCCTGAGTCCCTTACGGTAGTCCTTGAGACTCTGTTGGTAGCATCATCAAGAAAAAGCAAAATAAAAAACAAAATAAAATTCTGTCTCTAGTTGACTCTGAGCTTCTCTAACCTGAATGTGTTTGCTTTCTACGGTATCGTTCCTCAGTTCTGTACTCATATAGCGCACTTGTGTTTGCTTTCTACTGTATTGTTCTTCAGTTCTGTGCTTATCTACACTGCCTGTGTGTGTTTTCTGCAGTATTATTGTTTCTTTTAGTCTCTATCCTGTCACGGTTTCATTCCTGCTGTTTATGTACTGGGTGCATTGTTATTGCGGGTGGCTGGCTCCGGACCTGCTGGGGGTATTTTGGAGTTTAGCTGCTTCCCAAGGACTTCCCAATGCTCCTTATGCACTGCAATTCGAACCCATGAGGGTGCTACACTTCTGTCTAGGGTACTCTTCCATGCTGGTCTACGGCATGTCTCTTACACCGCCTCATCCAACTCGATCTCCTGCCGATATTTCTTTTTGGGCGTACCTATCATTACTCATATGCCCACCTCATCAATCTACGGCCCTTATGCAGCATGTATCAAGTCCCTGACTCCATCCATCATCAGCCATCAAGGATTCACTCCAGTCATTGGCTTCTATCTCTCATCATGGCACAGTTCATCTATTCGCTAGCTCTGCCATTCCCACCATTGGGCCATCTATGGCTGACTCCATCAGTATGCATCGGCTGTCTCCATCTGGCTTACATGCAATATTTCTTTGGGTTACCTCCCATTCAGTCTCATGCTACCTAATCTACCTCCTGCAGCCATCATCATCGTCCATATTCATCTTCTTCAGTCACCTCGATTCAGCTCTATCTCCGCTTCTGGCCATGCCTTCCTGTCTGTCACCTTTACTATGGGCCAGCTTGCTGCTCTCCACTATCGATTCAAGTTCCATTTCAGGTTAATTTCCAGTTTCCTTTTCCCCGATCTTCCCATGTTGAACCACTGCATTCCTGCAGCAGTCATCATTGTCATTGCATAATTCCTGTGTCCTCCTCTTCTAATTCCATACTGGCCCTCCAGGATTCACTCCACTCATGGCCTGCTATTGATATTTCTTTTTGGGCATACCTATCATGACTCCTATGCCACCTTATCAACCTGCGGCCATCTTGCCACATGTATCGAGTTCATCAATCCAGTCATCATTCACTCAGCATTTCCTCAAGGTTTATCTATTTCCATCGATTACTCAGACATTCCTATCATTGAATCCTATGCTACCCCATCGACTACAACATCAGGGTCTAATTGTTCAGGGTCTAATCACTCAAATTACATAATCAAGCATGACTCTTCAACCTCAATGTCTGCTCACTTGCATCGCTCAATCAAGCCAGTATGCATTATCCACGGTCTCCTCATCAGCACATCTGGAATCTCCTCATGAGCACATATGGGTACCCCTTGCTCCCCTGACTCCTACATGGATCTACTATCTCTCATCGACTACTTGAGCATACACTCCTTGGGTCCCTGCTGCCTCATGTTCCTTCTTTAATCTGTGCTTCTTTGGAGTTTTTTCTTATCCCATCGCAATTCTTCCTACTTATATCCCTCATCTATGAACCATTCTCTTTATTGACATATGTCCTTAAATCAAACGTCATCAGCCTGGAGGGAAGGCGACCTAGGCCTTGGATCCCCAGAGGTTTCCTCCTCAAAGGGGGTTTTTCCTCTCCTCCGTGCCAGTGGTCATAATATTAGTTAGAGTTAGTGCTTTCTTCAGGTTAGTTAGTTAGTTAGTTAGTTAGTTAGTTAGTTAGGTTCTGCTGTTGGATGGAGGTGGATGGTGGCCCCAGCTCTCTCCTCTCCTCTCTCCTTAGGAAGTTAGCCCTTCTCTTCACAGAATTCATTCATCATCCTCGCCTCTTCGAAGCTTGACATCTTTGGGTATTCTTTTTGGGCTTCTTGCTAACATACCTTTAGCCAACGCATTCATTCCCGTGACACCTGTGGGGGGGGACCCTCCTCTAGAGTTCCTTGCATCGTACCCCTACAGGGTGGTATATCCCATGGACAGAGAGGCGGAAAGCCACAAAGCAAATCAAGTTACACAAGCATCATCTCATATTATCTGATCCAGTTCCATAAACACATCGAACTTCAGCTTGACTTTTATTCAGGCCTCTGTCTTCAGTTTGGTTTCAACACTTTGTCCAAAAGACCTGTCACTTTGTTCCTTGTCTCTACCTGGGAATTGTCTCCTTGCTGACCTACCAACTGCACTGTCATATTTTGTACATTATTAGCCCTAAATTGTGCCTTTTTGCCTTTGTTCCTATTATAATGTGTGATATGTACCTCCTCTATGTACTATGTAACTTGCTCCTCTGTATAACTGTTCGGAATCTCCTGTTGTACAACACTGTATATGTATTTGTTTTTACCTGTTGCTTGAGTTGTACTCTCCCAGGTCGTGCCCGAAAATAGGCAGTTCTGTCTAGTGCACTTACCCAGTTACCAAAAGCAAATAAATAAATACACTGCCAGATCTGCACCATTGCAAGAGATGCAGATGAAATGCATTGGTGCAGATCAGACAGTATAAACAGGGTGGGGGGTGCTGCAGGCAGCTGTGGTACACTCCAATGCAGTGCAGAACGATCTGTGTTTTCATAGGTTTGTTTACAGATGCTGGCATTTTTTGCTGGAGTGTAAACACGCCACTCTGCCTGCATTGATACAGCCTCACAATACACTGCAATGTGCTGTGCTTACCCCCTATTCCCTTCCTGTTAGCTTTCTGCCTCTCATGCCAACCCTCTGTTACTATCCACCCTCCAACCCTGGTTCCCTTCCCATTCAGTTTGCCTCATGCTGCAACCCTCTATTGCCATCCCACTTTCCAACCCTTCTGGTTTCCATTCCTGTCCTGCTTTAATACACCTCTCCTCCAACTGAAGCGAAGTACTGTGGAAACACCAGAGAGAGGCAGTACTGTGCAGAGTGCCACAGACTGCTGCCATGTAAATACCCGGTGTCAGCGGTGCAGAAAGAGGAGCAGGTGAGCAGTGCAGAGTACAGTGCACTGTTCCTCCTCATACAAAAGTGCCTAAAGACAGTTTGGATCCTTGTTCTCAGGGTTTATCAGGTTACAAATAGTGATAAGTGACACCACTTAATCATCCCTCGCACACCCCAGTCAATCCCAACCTCTTCCACCCTACCCTGATCTTCCAGTCAGATTTAAAAAAATACCCTGTCAGCCATCACCTGGCACAGTGCCTCAAGCAGGAATTTTTTAAATAAAAAATGGGGAGTGAGGTGAACAGTGGGAAATCACTGGGAGGGTGAAGGTGTGGTCATAGGACTATCCCAGGCCACCTAGGCAAAGGCAAAGTGTTTTTTTAATTAACTAGCCAAAGGTCAAAGTGATCCAGAAGTAACCTTAAAATTCAACTGTGCTGAATCAAAGGTACTAGTGCCAAATTTCAGCACATTCACTGAATACGAGTTCCGCACTGGCTCATTCTAAGACTAATGTGACTAAAATTCAGGAACAATGGCAAGGAAAGGGTTAATTTGTTTTGTCTCCTCAAAGGCAAAGTTCTCAAAAAATGTGTAAGAGTGTCAAGCTGTAACTAAGCACTGGCTTATTTACCTACTGGGTGGAAATGCAGTTGATACAGAGTCATTTACTAGCCGTACAAACATCCCCCATACACTCACAGAGGGGATGGGTTACAAAAATTGTTTTGGCCACCAGGAAAATGTTGCCTCAAAAGGCTGTAAAGTGGCTAAGTCTTCATTAAACTGAGATGATTCTTTTAACATCACCCCGATATGTGAATAAGAGTCTGATTGCATAGAATGCCTGCAACTTCCTCCCACTGGTTAGGACATGTGGAACTTTCAAGGGTGCGTGTGGCTGAAAATCTGGCTATGTGATGAATGGATATTGTATTTTTTTTTCATCCAATCTTTATATATTTTAGAGGTAAACAGAAGAGATGCCCTCCTGTTATCTCCAGAGGTGCTGCTCCAAACCCAGGAAACTTGAAAAAAAAATAAATAAACAAAACAAAACAAAAGGAACACACTCACCAACATACACTTCAATGGTTTTATTAAGCTTTGAAAAATATGAAGTTTGCTGTTTTTCAGAGCCAAATAAAACCATTGAAATGCATGTTGGTGAGTGTGCTCCTTTCATCTTTGTTTATTCATTCATTTACTGACCGGGTTGGCGCACTGATCCAAGGACCGTTTTCAGGCACCACCCAGCCCACAGAGATGGCACAAGAATAAAGCATATAATACATCAGGGAACAAATACATCATACATAATACATAATACATTATACGCTGTAGTTAGATTTCCCAATATGACTTAAGTCCCTTTTACAAGCATGAACCACATGTGGGTTTCTATAGTACCTTTTATACACAACACTACACTTTTTTGAATACGTGGAAGTCCAAACCTTCATGTTAACTTTTTTGTCTATATTCAGTGTTCATTTAATTTATGTATTTTTGTTTTTGTATTTCTTGGGGGGTCCACTTGGTGACAAAGTGCTCTGTTTTGGGTGGGCCTTTCAATGAAACTGTATCCCAATTTGTAAGTAATGAACAGTTGGCTGTAGCCCTTAGTTGTACTTCGGCAGGTTCCGTGAGTGTGAGGGAAGTTAAGTACAGAGGAAAGTGAAGTTTAATGGAGGCCAAGTAACACACCCAAGGTCCTACAGTGAGGATGTGGCAGAGAAAAGATTCAAACCCTGATTCTCCCAGTTTTTTGTTTTTTTTTTCCTTTGGTAACTGAGTAAGGCCCACTAGGCACAAGTGCCTGTTTGTAGGGGCGACCCTGGAGTACTGTGGAGGTTAAATGACTTGCTTAGAGTCACACAGTATGCAAATGGAGTTTGTGGGAATCAAACCCAAGTCTGCTGGATGTATCAAGCTCATTCAAAGTTCATTACTCTGACCTGTAAGCTATATTCTAACCTATACTGCCCTACCAGTTAAAAGCTCAGAGTTTATTAGACTACACTGCCTCCTGAGTCCCTACCTGATGATTTTGGGTCCAATCCTGAAATTCTATGGACACTATTATGTGCCCTTGTGACACATAAAGAGGGGCTGTTTATTAAGAAGGCAGCAAAGCAGCCATTAAATATTTGGATAACAACAATATGACAATACACATCAGCAACACAGTTAAAAAATCAATTTCAGATAATGCCTTTGGTTATGAGTCACTAAATCCAATTAGCAGCTGTGAGCTGTCTTGGTCCTAGCAAGAAGGATTCAATGGGCTCTCAGCTCACCCAATCATCACCATGGAGAATGACCACTTCTGACAGGTGCTGCATTATTTCTACAGTCTGAAATGTTCATGTGGTGGCCAGTGGCTACTAAAGGCAGAGGGGATTCATCAGACTAGTACACTAGTGCCATGATGTTAGCCTGCATTCAGTCTTGTTAAACAGCACTGTAAACTGGCTACACAATAACTAATACCCAAAACAAATCCTACAATACCCTCACTAGTAAGCTTGATCTCACACAGCTTATCTCTGACCCAACCCGCCTCTCACCTAAAGATGGGAGGCATGCTCTCCTGAAAGGATGTTCTTTAATAAGCCTGACAGAATTCTATCAGCAACCACCCTCCCACCTACTACATATAAAAAATCAGGGCCCCTAAGGTACCTCCTAGAATTATCTCGCTGCATGACCCCCTCACCTTGAATACCCCTTCCTCCTTCATGAACTGTGAAGCATCACCTGGCATCCAAGTCTCTCCACTTATGAGGTTACCTCTGCCTTTAGTCTCCTCTAAGCCCTCCTGTCCCAAATCCAGGATAAACTGGCTTCTCTCACCAAGAGAAGGGTAAAAGGGATCCCCACCATATGGCTTCACAAAGACCTCCTCTCCCTGTTCCAGACCAGGGACAAAAGCTGGCTGATGTTCCAAACCTCCGCCAACCCAGCAGACTGGCTTCCCTACATCATCTCTGTGACTTAGTGTAACAGGGCTACTCACCTTACCAAGAGCCAGTACTGCTGGAAACAATTAACTGCCTCTGCTGGTAACCCTCAACATTTCTGGGGGCACATCACAGGCCTCCTGTGGTGCCCATCTAAGAGTCATACAAATGACTTGCTAACTGACAGGGTCCACTGTAATAATCCCCAAACCAGTGACAATACCTTTAAATCCCACTTTGTGAGCCATTCACCTATGATGACAGGGAACACCTCCCAACCCTTCTCACCACAATTCCTTCTAAACCCATCCTTTTCTCTAAACCTGGTGTCCCCAGGGGAAGTTTTCAAGTGGCTAAGGGCACTTCTTAATGGGGGCAGCATACGACTCAACAGGATCCTACCAAGACTGCTTTGCCTGGCTGCTCCTATACTAGCATCTCCCACTCTGCACATTTTCAATTTATCCTCTCTTCTGGCCTAGTCCCTGATGATTGGAAAACCGCAAAAAATACTCCTAGTCAAAAAAGGGGTGACTCCAAGATTCTAAACAATTACAGACCTATTACACTAATCCCAACACTCAGTAAATTGCTCAGAAAGGTTGTAGCCTCACAGTTGACCAGCTTCCTCCAGGCCCATAGCTATTTCACAACCAATCAGTATGTACAGAGAAAAGTACACACCACCATTGCCCTGACTCATCTCACAAACAACATCAAATGTACCATGGATGGTTACTCACTTACTGGAACCATTTTTATTGATCTCTCCAAGGCTTTTGACACTGTTGATCCCCACTGCCCCACTTCAATTTTTTTCTACATGCCTCTCCCTCCAAGCAGCCTCATGATTTGTGAGTTATCTTTCTGGGAGACATTAGCATGTCCACTTTAATAGCGCCGTACTCTCCCTTGCCCCTCTAAATATGTCCACTTCAGTAGCGCCGTACTGTCTTTCAACCCTATAAATCTTGGTGTCCCTCAGGTTTCCATAGTTGCTCCCCTACACTTCTTCATGTTTATAAATGACCTTCCCCCAGCTGTTCATCGATCACATATGCAGACGATATTGTTTTGTATGTCAGCTCTCCTTCCATCATCAGCGTCAATTTTCAACTACATACAGGATAAAATCTCCCTGGTTCAGGCCTGGCTCATCAAAACCAAACGGATCCTTGTCTTCTTATTTTGCTGTTCCTAATATTAAACTAGACTAGGGTAAAGATATTTGTTGTTTCAGCTACCTACTGTAACATTTACAACTCATTATCACAAAGCCTTACTGTTGGTATGTCAAGTTTAACTGTTTTTAAATCTAATCTTAACAAATTTGTTACTTGCTTCGGATTGCTGTAAATGTTGATCTCATTTATATATTGTACTATTAAGTCTGGAGAGTCTGTTTATTAAGTTATGGGGGTTTGTATGAATTTATTGAACTTTTGTACTTTATTATTGTTTTTTGTATTTGGCCGCCCATAAAAATGGGTAGGTTTTGTTCATGGTCTTACCAGGTTTTAAATAACCAAACCAAAGTCCACTAAGGCCCAAGCTGTGCTATTCAGGTTTCAGTCTAGCTTCTGGTCCTGCACTGTACCCCTTTCAATCCATTGTTAGGACAGGTCACCCATATCGACAGTGACAGAATTTAAATATCTCAGGATCACTCTGGACCCTGTCCTGGAGTCCTCCCTCCATATCTCCCCAGCTTGTAAGGCAGTTAATTCAAGACTTGGCCTAGCTTACCATGCCAAACGCTCCCTCATACCTAAGACCAGGCTTGCCATCACACAGGGTGTCCTTCTCCTCCTCTATCTTCAATATGGACAGCTTATTTTCTCCCACACCTCCAAAACAGCTCTAAGCAAGTGGGAAGTGTCCTACAATAACAGCAATCGCTTCTCACTGTCCTCCTCATGACTCACGCATCACTGTGCCATGTATGCCTCTCTGGGGTGGCTCTCCCCTCTGCAGTCCAATCCTACTCCGCAGGGTACTTTATTGACAAACTACTAAGATTTTGCACTCCTCCCATACCTCTCACCCCAGCACTGTGTCAAGTCTACTCATCCAGATCCACTGACGCTGCCCTCCTACATGTTCCCAAGTGCCTATCTAACATGAGGGAACAGGCTTTCACAGTCTTTGCACTAAAATTTTGGAACTCCTTCCAGTAGAAATTTGTAACCTTCCCTCACACAGGCTCTTTTAAGATGCACTCTCCTCTTTTTTTTAAGATTTTATTCAGGTAAGTACAACACTTATTATGACATTACAGGCAATTGACAGCTCCTCTTCCAACCTCTGAGGTTACTGCCCAATCAATTTAACTTGTTACATTCTTAGTACAACTTGATCATTGCCTGTCCGACTGCTGCCTTTATGACGACCCATATTTTGACTTTTAATCCCCAGAAACTATTTTCAATCAGCATTTCACTACAGATACACAAATATCACAACTATCATTAGGCGATGCTTCATTGTATTGTTGTGTGTTTAGGGTATTCCATAGAGATCCATACCTTGCTCAGCCCCTCCTCTCCAAAGGAAACTGGGGGAGGTTGTTGCGAACCCCATGGAGTGACTGCTACCATTAAACCCTTATATATACCAGGTCTTCAGTCTCCTAAAGGTCCCATCAAGTGTGCCATCTCCCATGCTCCCATTATGTGTATGCACCTACCTGTGAGCCTCCACAGAGATCTCACCCATGCATCTGGTTTCCTCTTCAGCTCACAGGTATTGGACAAGCCCTCCACTCCAGATCCAAGATATCCTTCCTCCTGTCTCCTGTCCCTGGGAGACAGCACAGCACCAGGGCAGTCAGGTTACTCCTTGTCATAACACAGTGGCTTCCCCCACAGGCAGCGAATCTATGTACGTCTCCCACTTATTCAGGAACAGCTCCTGTCTACCATATCTTTGGTATGTCAACCTTTCTAGTGCCAGATTACTTATTACCAGGTTCTTCCATTGCTCCAATGATGGCCTGGCATGTAAGACCCATGTGTTTTGAATACATTGTCATGCCATGGTTAGTAGTACCCTTATGGTTCTATTGTATGCCTCCCATCCCTTCTTCCCCAAGTCTTCCATCCCAAACAGCATGGAGACCTCTGTGTCCACCACTTGCATGTGTATGGCATCTGTCACTTCCTGAGCTATCTCTGACCAGAAGGGCCATAATTCTTTGCACTCCCAGAAGTAGTGGGTATAAGTTCCCCTTGTCTCATTGCATCTGCCACACACTGGTGAGATTGTGTGGTGGAATTTGTTGACCACCACCGGTGGGCAGTTCAACCTATGTAGAAATTTTAACTGTGACTTCTTGAATTTGTTGCACATTAGTAACCCCATATGTGATTGCAGGACCATGGTCCAATTTTCCTCTGTAATCTGGGTTCCTAAGTCCCTTTCCCACAGTTTCTTTACCTTTAGGGATTTATCCTGGAATAGCTCCCTGTCCTGCCTCACTCCATGTGCAATCAGTCCTTACGGGTTAAGCTGCACAGTCCACAACAGTTCCTCTTGGGGCTCCAAAGTGTATGTCTGTCCATCTAGCCCACATCTGGCTGTGCTAAAGGCCCACATCTGGAAATACTAATACATGTGTGTGGCTGGGATACCATACCTCTCCCTCAGATCCTCAAAAGTTTGCAGATTTCCCCTTCCCCACAGGTCTTGCAGGCAACATACTGCCCCCCGCTTTCATAACTCAAATCCTCCACCCTCTAATCCTGGTAAAAAGGCTGGGTTCCCCACCACTGGTACCAGTCCTGTAACTTCTCTCCCAGACCCCCTTCTCTTCCTAGCCTGTTCCCATGCCTCTAATGTCCATTCCTCCAGGGAATTTCTGTTCTTCAGTCTATGATATGCCTTCTTGCCTCCAGGATCTAGATATGCCACCAGGCAGACTTTTGTGCCTTCTCCCTCTAGGTCCACCCATCCTGCTTCCACCCCCAGTGTACCCTGTCCTGGATATATCTGTTGTGCATTGCTAGTGTATATGATAGATAGATAGATAAAAACTTTATTTTTATACAGGAGATTCTTATCATTAGGATTATGCAATCCTGTTCTCAAGATAGTCCTGTGTATGACTCGCTAAGTTACATCTAAACATATAACATATAACAATACTCAAATAAACACAAAATACATACAATACAAAATGAACAATAACCAAAAAAACACATTGGAACAGAAGTACAAAAGAAAAAAGATGCAAAATTACACAATGAGACACCCCAACCAGACAATCATATACAATTACACTCTGTTTTGCAAAGTTTCAAAATTTAATTTTTAAAAATCATATGGTCTTCTAAAGATCTTATTGGAGGGGGTAAAATATTCCATACTTTAGCTGCCTGACATTGAATGGAACTATTACCGTATTTATTATAAATTTTTATAGAACAGACTCTATGTCTATGCACAGATCTTACTAGCTCATACCTCCCTTTACTGACTTTGGGAAAAAAGTGTTTGTGTAATATAATGTTCGGGGTAGAATATCTTATATTTATGTATCAATATTAATCAATTTTTTTGAGAAATCATTTCTAAAGACTGCCAATTTAATCTTTTAAACATATCACAATGATGGGTTCGATATGAACACTGCAGAACATATCTAGCTATTCTATGTTGCACCTTATCCAATCTACTCAACTGATATTTACTCGCTGTTCTATAAATAAAATCTCTATACATCAGGGTTGGCATAGTCAACTGTTCGGCCACTTTTTTCCTATCCTTAAGTTGTAAACATTTAGTGGTTCGTCTTATAGCTCCCAATTTCTTAGTCACACTTATTATATTGTTATTTATGTGGGTGTCAAAAGTCATCAAAGAATCAAAAGTCACCCCCAAATAACAATAACTGTCCACCTGTTCTATAAGTTTATTTGTATGTGTAACAATATGAGTCTGTGATTTTAATTTCTTATTTGAAAAATACACCAATTTTGTTTTTTTAACATTCATCAAGAGCCTTGACCTGGTGAGCCACTCCCCCACCCTGGTAAAGTCTGTTTGAAGTTTTTGTTGAAGATCCAAAACAGAACTTCCAGAGGTGATGATCGCATATCATCTGCATACAGTTCACGGGCTGAATGCCTTACCACCTGTGGAAGGTCATTATTAAACAAGAGGAACAACAATGGTCCTAAAATTGACCCCTGTGGAACTCCTCTACAAACATTTCTAGATGTAGACAATATCTGTGAGACCTCTACCCTCTGAGTATGTCCTGTTAAATAGGATTTATCCAATTTCTTGGCCCATCAGTTATTCCTATATCTTTTAATTTATCCAATAGTAGGGAATGGCTCACCAGGTCAAAGGCCTTGGACAGAACCACAAATATAACAGCTGTTTCCATCCCCAGATTTAAGGAAGTACTAACCAAATTTTTAAACTCCAACAATGCCGTGGTTGTAGAGTGGCGTTTTCTAAACCCTGATTGATAGGGTGTCAACAGTCCATATTTGTCTAAGTGTTTGGAAATCTGCCTGTTAACACATTTTTCCAGACACTTAGACAATATAGAGAGTAGGGCTATAGGCCGATAATTATTCAATTCTGCAGTATCGCCTCCTTTGTGAATTGGAATGATCTTACTTTCTCTCCAAGATATAGGAAAGTATTCAGCCTGTAGACTCCAATTAAAGATATAAGTTACAATTGGAGCTACAAAATCTGCCGCTAACTTGAGAAATCTACCCTCAATTTCATCTGGCCCTGCTGATTTATGAACACTTATAGACCTCAATTCCCTACATACCTCTGATATCTTTAAAGCTTTAAATCTAAATGGTGGTGAACAAGGTAAATTTTCTGATTGCATAGACATATCACCACATGTAGAACCTCCCAACTCATTACATCCTGGTAAATCTATGAAGAAGTTATTCAGGGCCTCAGAAGTACTTTCTGGTTTATCAACCAAATTAGCCCCAATCTGTAAATTTAAATTTAATTGTGCTCCATATTTGCCTGGATTTGTTAAATAATTTATAGTATGCCAAAACTTGCTTGGATCTGAATTACAATCCATCTTATTTCTGTAATATTGTGCCCTAGTCTTCTTTATAAGATGTTTACATGCATTACGCTTAACTTTAAACAACTCCCAATCAGAAACTGATTTATATTTTAAAGCCTTTTTCCACAACCTATTTTTTACTCTAATGTTTTTCAAAATCTTTTCATTAATCCATGGTAACCGAGCATGTTTATTGTGAGATTTAACTTTTGGTGCATGATTATCACAAATTGTACGGAAAGTAGTAGAAAGTATTCCACTGCCTGGTCCAATTCTGGTACTAGCTTACATCTTTCCCAATTTCATTTGTTATGTTCTGCAGAAATCTCTGTTCAGAGAAATTCAAGATATCCTTTTCTTATTATTGTTTGGTCGTTCCACCAAACACCGAGTCTGTTTTGTTACCACCGCCCATATTGGATTATGGTCACTAAGATACGGTGGTAAAATTCCCAAAGCCTCAATATCTATAAGAGAATTTGTAAATATCAGATCCAGTATAGTTCCTTCTGTCCTGGTATTAGTATACCGAGTTGGTGTTTTAATATGCTGTATTAATCCCAGAGCCGAAGCTATCTCCTTTAATTTCCTACCTCTAGGCTTAAACCAATCACAATGCATGTCTCCAATTAAGATTATAGACCTATCCCTATACAACCACAAATCTTATTTAATACTTCCTCAATAAATACCAAACTTGATTTAGGAGGAGAATACACCACTGCAAAAGCTGACTTAAATCTACTACCATATACTACCAAGTATTCAATATTATGCTCACTCCCCTTAAAAGAAGTTCCACATGACCTACCTCATTTTAACATAAAACATTACCCCCACCCTTTTATCTCTGTCTGATCTAAACAATTGGTAGTTTGGTAAAGTTAATTCGCTGTTCCCAATCTTGTTTGATAACCAAGTCTCACTCAGTCCTAATACAGTTGGATCTAGTTCTACTACCAATAAGGCAAGCTGATCAGTTTTTGGTACCACACTACAAGCATTATCATGCATTACTTTACATACATTGTTTACTGGGCCAGGATTCAATTCTATATCTCCTCCCAAAATCATCAACATTATAAAGCAAGCTCCTTACAATCAGGTACTATCCTGTTGAATTGATAATAGAAATCTTAATATTGTTAAAATAATCAAATCTCCCCCAATTTCTAGTAAAAACATTCCTTCTGGTAGATTTCAGCTGCCTCTCTGAAACTAATTTTAACCAATGTGCACCTATTTTATTTCTATTCTCTCTAATAATGGAGGCAAACATCAGAAAACAGAATAGCACTGAACTACATAGCATTTTAAATACAATCATTTTCAATAACATCAAATAAAATGTAAACAAAGCTACCTTAACCCAAACCCACTTAACCACTTATACTTTTTTTATTCTAATAATGCAGGGTGGGACATGCGTGGTAAGTCTAATTTCAAACTAAACCAATGTTTGCAAGCAAGTAGCAACACTCTTACTTATAATAATGGAACACTTACCATGCATGTCTCAAGCCACACGCAATATTCAAATATTCCCGCTGCTAAATACAAGAAAGCCTTTCAGAAAATATTTCTTCCGAGTGGCGCAGCCACTCATGCTCGTGCCACCGCTCGCGCTCGGCGAGCAGCGTGGGCTTTTGAAGTTAGTTAGCCCCACCTCTTCTGCTCGCTTACTGGCTGCCGGCTCTCCCGAGCCCCCACACACCAGCAATGCTCCAAAGTCCAGTGAATAGCAGTCCTGCTTCCCCCTTGATGTTAAATTGGCTGACAGGCAACACACTGCAGCACAGGAACAACAGCTGGGCTAGTTTGTAAATTTCAGCAGTCTCACCTAAGATCTGGGAAGTTAAGGGACCCCCTTTCTGTTGTGCCCTTCAGCCACAATAAGCTCATCCTGAGCCTCTTATTCTGCCAGATGAACCTACCAAATTATTTTTCTATAGCCTTGATGTCCCCATTAGACAGTCCCATTGGTGGCACCTGCATTATATATAGGATCCTAGGGAAGCACATTCATTTTCAAAAGGTTAATGCAACCCAGCCATGAAATTGGTAGTGCCCTCCACCTTTCTATATCTGCCTTAAGTGTCTTTAACAGGGGCCCATAGCTAAGCCCATACAACCCTACCAGATCTATACCTACTTTGATCCCCCGGTAAGTAAAGATGCTCTCTTTTAAGCATCTGATGGGGTCTGATGCTGCTGTGCTGGTTAGCTCTCAATGTCCTTCCTGAACTTTGTTAATTATTTTGATCACCCTCACGTCCTGGGTCATGCCCCCACCACTCAGCTACAGTATGCTACTGCAAGCTACAGTATGCCTGTACAATGTATAACCAAATGAATATTTATATTTGTAAATCTATGTATGTAAATTTCTGTAACTGTTTACTATTCCTATTATACATTGTTTGCCTGATCCCAGGTTACTTTTCAATACTTTGTATTGTGTTTCTTATTCACACTGTTGTATCATCCTGGGTCATACTGAAAATAAGCATTTACTTACCTACTGTATCCTACTTGGTAAACAAACAAGCAAGCTAATAAATAAATAAACAAATAAATAAAAAACAGTATATTAGCTTCAAAGAGCATCTTTCCTGAAAATTTTCTCTGTTTTCAGCAAAGCATGGGGAACTCCCCGTACCTGAATAAGATATCCTCTGTGCTGTTCAATAATTGTTTTTGTTCAGCCCCCAAGGGAAGGGAAGGCATCATAATTTGCCCTTGAGGAACAGACAGCATGATCTCTTTCCACTTGCTACTAACCCGCTCTGTCTCCGCACTCCAACATTTTATGAAAATCTCTTATCTGGACAGTGCAGGGGAGTGTTCCATTCAATTCTAGGGAGTGTCATTTCTAAAGCAGGTTTACCAATTTTAAATTGGGTTTTGATAAAGATCA
Source organism: Neoceratodus forsteri (assembly GCA_016271365.2). Taxonomy (NCBI): domain Eukaryota; kingdom Metazoa; phylum Chordata; order Ceratodontiformes; family Ceratodontidae; genus Neoceratodus; species Neoceratodus forsteri. The sequence goes on along the minus strand of CM057450.1, from coordinate 612,029,202 downwards.
CTGCCAGGGTTCAACTGACAAAAGCCTTAGTAGTTGAACCCTGGCATCGATCTTTATTGGAACCTGATTTAAAATCAGTAAATCTACTTTATGAATGATGCTCCGTAGAAGTGAATGGAGGTTTCCTTGCACTGTCCCTATACAGACATCACAAAACATCAGAGCATGAGGCAGAGCGAGCTAGTAGGAAGTAAAAAGGGATCATGCTGCCAGCCCCTTGGGGCAAATTATGATCCCTTCCCTTCATTTGGGAGCTGAACAAAAAAATTATTGAACACCACAGAGGAACTCCCTTTCAGGTAAGGGCGCTCCCTGTTCTCTGTTGAATGCACCAAGAAAGGTGCTCTTTAAAAGAATACAGCAGCAATACCTTGGCCCTAAAACTCAGTGAACCTTAAAAGTCTGAGGAAAGCAATGAAGAAACAGGTATGTGGGTCGATGTATTTCAATGGTGTTTTGAATGTAGTGGCAATGGCATAACTTGGGCATTTTTGCATGTCTTTGGCCCAAATTTTCAACATGCCTTTTTTTTGGGACCCCGCCTCATGAACAATTGCATTGACATTAGGCAAATCTGTCCTGAAAGGTGATTTTGCGGTCCCTGTGCGAAATCACCTCTTGGGAAGGAGTTGAAACATTTCTCTGCCCTTGTCATGAGGTGTGGTTGTAAGAAGGCTATGTTGAAAATTTGGGGTCAAAATATTAAAAAACAACAAAGTTATGAGCCTGCATTGAATTTTGGGAACTGGGTTTGTAACTTTGGTAAGTTTTAATAGTTTTATCCCAAATTTACAGCATAGCCATATCTTTACAGCACCTCATGAATGCGACAGCTGCCATTTTTCAAATCCTGGCCAAAATGTTTTTTCACATTCCAAAAGGTGATTTCGCAGTCCCTGCCCAAAATCATCTTTAGGCCAGGAGTTGAATATTTTATCTGCCCTTCTTCATGGGTCATAACAAGGCTATGGTGAAAATTTGGTGTAAAATATTACAAAACAATAAATTTATGAGCCCACATTACATTTTGCTAATGCAAGCTCGTAACTTTGGCAATTTTCAATATTCTTACCCCAAATTCCTTGGATGCAGCCCTATCTGCTCTGGCCAGAGTTTGTTTCTTTTTATAGCATCTTTCCTAATAATACTTTTTTTTTTTCAGTCTTTGATAACCAGGTAAGGCCCACTAGGCACAAGTGCCTGTTTTCAGGGACAACCTAGGAGCACTGGGGAGGCTAAAGTTAAAGGGACAATACCTGCAGTTTTTCACCGATACCCATGCATGGATCTTAATGCTGCAGCCAGCTTGTCAGTGCATCTCCAGTCACTCATTTGCAACTTCTCCACTTATTCAAGTGCAACACCACCAGCAGCACCTTGGAATGTGGAAGAGTCCATGCCCCACTTTTAGTGGGATATGTCAGACAGTCTGAGTCAGACTGCTTCATGGAATACTTCCCCATTAGTTTTTTTTAATATTTGTCCACAGTTAATGACCCATGTGTGGCACACCTCTTTCAATGACTGTGTCATGATTGCTTTTTCTTTCCTGCTATTGCTTTTTGATATGCTGCTCGATACTAAGTCAAGCTTTACCCCTGTCTCCAGACGGGGGGGGGTGAAAGAGAAATAGGCTGCAGGCAGTGGGCAGCTCTTGGACAGTAGCAGGGAGAAGTGGCTGGGGCAAGAAATTTGCATCTTGCATCGCAATCAGAGCCATGAGGATTGCTTGTGTAAGACCTTAATGGGGAGGATTTCCCTACCTTATACCACCCATAGGGGTGTTAATGGTGGTTCCTGCATTCTTTCCATTCTATGCTAACAGTGAGGGGGTTTATATCCAGAAAAGTAATATTGTCCGGTGCCTTCATCCAGAGAAATTTATGCTGGGTTACTTCACTAGCTACTTTAACCCCCTAGAATGCTGTGCCTACCCACATCCCTCTAGTTGTCACCTTCTCCCCTACACCTGAATACACAGTCCATTATTGTACCCCTAGTGGCACGCACAGCAGAACAGCAGCCATTAATGATAGCAGATTTAAAACAGCAGACCAGTTTTATTTATCACCAACACAGCCCCTGCAATGAAAATTGAGTTAGTTCAATATAGAAACTCCCCCATGCACTGGACCTGTTAGTTGCCCCATAGGCAAGGTCTGTACTATCCCTCTGTGTTCAAACCACAATTAGGCAAGCCTGAAGAAGGTGAGGTTGAGCTTAACTTGGATGATGAAAGTTACCAGCAAAAGTATATGTTCCTCCTCCTCCTGGATTGGAGGTCACTATCCACTCCCATCTGGAACCAGAGTGCTGAACAGTTGGGAGCTCCTACACAGCAGTGCCTTGGTACCCAGTGTTGAAACGTTGTAGTCCTGTAGATGTTGCCACAGGTTGGCTGTCAGTGGTGCACTGAAGATTTACCCCAGAGCAACAGACTTCTTAACAAGTCCCCACAAAAGCCATGCAATGCTAAAATGGCAGTGAACCTCTGATAATGAGGTATTTGTCATTGGCTCTGTCTGAGATACGTCCTATACCACTCACCCTTGTTCAATACTACTTAGCCTACTTGCTCTATTTTCAAGTGCTCTGTTTCAGTACTCTACTGTATTGTATCTCTGCCAGTATCTCATTTAGTTATACCTGTAGTTGCCAATGTGTCTTCAACTGCCCAATGTTTTAGTTTGCACTTTCCTTTGAATACACTATATAGAGTTGTTATTAGCTCACGTGAAGCTTCTGTGTCTTGCCGATACTCAATTGTTTGTGCACTCTATGCTGAACTATGCTGTAGTGATGAAATTCTTGTTGTCATACCTGTGCTCTACTATGTGCCTTCTTCATGGGCCAGGTCATGCCTGAAAATGGTCCCAGGATCACTGCACTTACCTGGTTAACAAATAAATAAATAAATAAATGCCATACTTGAAAGCAAACTCTGAAATCTCACCAGTTCCTTGAAGGGACAAGGCCTTTTTATAGTTAGGGTTACCAGTATTGGGTTCCACAAAGCCCCACAAGCTTCAGTCGCTCTGGTCTTATGGCTGTAACTTTGGGACCCACAGTGCTTTGTGTCCCATTATCTCTTATATTGGTGGCCATGCCAATGTCGCTCACTCTTATTCTACACTCCAGACACAAGGTCTACATATTGCACTATGTGCCCACAACTGCACAAATAGTCCACTCTCTTTGGGATCCCTCACAGATCTGAATTCTTCTTGTCAAACCAAGCTTATATCACAGGTCATATCACAATTCACTTAGCTCAGCACAGATTGGTCCAGTCCCCCATCCTTCACAGTTTCTGGTACCTAACAGCGTGAGGAAAGCCAGCAATTTACCATCCTACCTTCTTTCAGAAACCTACAGTAACCTTTTAAACTGGGAACTATGTTGATTAGCCATCCTGGAGGTCAACACCCAGCAGGTGACAAGATGGCAACCACCATGCAGTAGTGTCATCTCACCAGGATCACTGGGGTTGCACGGTCCCTAGTCAGCAGAATCATAGGGGTTGCAAAGCTCCTCCACTCACCACATGTTATGTAAATAAACAGTAGGGATACCATGTTTTAGGGGTTTCTAGGGGATGCAATGAATGTCATTAGGGTTGCAAAGAAATCATAGTGTATCTACTGTAATCCTGGCTACCCCCTAAATGACACCTCTGCCACCATGGACCTCATACATTTAGCCCATTAGCCCAATTGCTTCTAACAGGTCCATTCAGTTTTCGATCCCCTCTCTTCACACCAGGAGTCCTGGGGTGGGCGCAACCTTCAAATAATCTTCAGTCTTAAAGGGGGTGGGTTACACCTGCACTACATGTATTTCATTTCATTTCATTTTTATACAAGATTAAGACCCATTGAGCAGAACTCATTTGCAAAGGGACCCAGTTCAAAAAGCAATACAGGTTACACATAAATTCAGTTCAATTTACAACAAATTTCTAGAAGTATGCAAAATATGAATGTATTTACAAAATAGATTTTTTTGAACAGTCACTGTCAACTGACTGGTTGCATGAGAAGGAAAGTTTACAATGTATTCTACCTTACAGCGTTGCTTTTACATTTTTTATGTGTAATTTATCTTTTATGAATTGTTCTAACTGGTGGAACGGATCAACTACACCTGTTTAAAAGGAATGTTTGCTCAATAGACCTATCCTGCTTGAATAAATTTGAACCTGAAATGCACGTGAAGCTTTATGAAACCAATAAAAATGAATGACTGCATGTGAAATACAATCATTACCTTCCCCCTACATTTATTTAAAGGCAGGATCATAGGGCATTGCACAAAGCAAGCATTCTTTTCACTTGTGCTTTATTTTGTTTATGCAGTAATATTGGGGTCCTGTCCTGTGTATTAATTACGTGATTGTATCCCACATGAGCCAATCTTTTTCTGTTGCCTGACTTTTTGTAGCTTTCTATTTAAGGAAGGGGTTTACCAGTCTATTTCTCTCTTTTGCATAACAGTATTGAAAGGTTTCTAAATGACAGTGTGTGTGTATTGTGTATACTATGCTTGATCCTGTAGCAACACACACTCACAATCCTTTTCCTTTGCAGGTTCCTGTAGTGGGGGCTTGATGGATGAGATTGGTTGTTTATAGTATCAGTTTATATAAATAACCTTGTAAATGCCTCCACTTCAGCTGAGTCTGATAAGGCTAGGTGATTCTTGCACAAATTGGACTGCAACCTCTATCTGTAAATCCTCAAAGCTATAACTGCGGAAGCCAAATTGTGGGTGATGAGGGAATGAGGGTGCCCAGCTCAGTAGGGATGTGGGGTAAAGGAAGACTGCCAAGGTAGGGAAGTGGGGGCAAGCATAAGATTATTATCATGCTTTTAAACTTCAGATGAAAAAACATAGTATTGAAAATTCTACATGTAAATGTGATGTTTGCTGTATTGTAGTGGTTGTTAAATGTTCTGTTTATTAGTATCTGGGTCCACTTTGAAAATGCTCTTGGGGCTTACCCTGGTCAACAAATATAAAAAAAATAAAATAAAATAAATATGGGAAAAGCATGGGAAGGCCAGGCCAGAGAGGTACAGAGGGAGCCTTGCTCTGTGAGGGTTGGAGTGGGGCTGCCTACAGAAAGTGGCTAATAATACTCTACTCACTACATGCTAGTATTACAGGACCTAACTTAACTGGTTTCACTCTTTTTGGAGCTCATCAGCCATAGGTAACAGTCATAAAAAACAACAACAAAATGTCTAGCAACCCCGAGACTTCTGGTGACATCATCTCGGATGTAGAAGCTGGTGCTCCGTCTAAACCTTCTCAAAATCCTAACTAACCCTCCATCAAAATGCTAAAGAAACATAGAATGTGTCGATAGTAAAGGACCAGTGGGTCAGTCTAGTCTGCCCTATTTTCCAAGCTTATTACTGCATCATGCATCCTATTTGGTCACAGGTGTCCCGCCCTCCTCTTTCACCTCTACTTGTTATACCCATGTGCCTATTCCATGCATGTTTGAAGTTCCCCACTGTCTTCGCCCAACCACCTGTTCTGGCAGGCTGTTCCAGGCATCTGCCACTCTTTTTATGAATAAGTATTTCCTCACATCTTGCTTAAACTTCCCTTCAAGCTTCTTAGCATGTCCCCATATTCTGGTGCTCCTCCTCCTATAACAGAGACTCCTCTCCTTCACTTTGTTCATCCCCGTGAGGTATTTACATAGGTTTCAGTTATGTCCCCTCTTACTCTCCTATTCTCCAGGGAGTACATGTTGAACTCCCACAGCATCTCCTAATATGGTTTCTTATGCAATCCCCCACACCATTTTAGTAGCCCTCCCCTTGACCACTTCCACCCTGTCATTGCCCTTGCAGAGGTGCAGCCTCCAGAACTGGACACAGTACTCCAGGTGGGGTCTCTCAGGTAAGTGATACAAAGGCAACACCACCTCCCTTCTTCTGCTAGAAATCCCCATTCCTATGCACTCCAACATCTGGCTAGCCTTGCCTGATGCATTGTCACACTGCCTTCCCACCTTGAGATCATCAGATATAATTACTACAAGGTCTCTTCTTATGCCTGGTAACTGTAAGTACTCCCCCCCCCCCCAATCTTATACACAGTCTGCAGGTTTCCCTGCCCAGGTGCATGACTTTGCACTTTTTGGCATTGAAACCCAGCTACCACTCCCTAGACCATTTCCCCAGTTCTCTTTGCATTCTCTACACCCCTTCCTGGGTGTCCACCCTGTTGCAGATTTTTGTGCCATCCACAAAGAGCCATAACTGCCCCTCCAGTTCCCCAGCAGTGTCACTTACAAAGACATTGATGAGGACAGGACCCAGTACCAATCCCTGTGTTTCTCCAATGGTCATTGTCTTATCCACCGAGTGATTGCAGTTTCCCACCAACCCCTGCCTTCTATCTTTCAACCAGTTAGATACCCAGCTCATCACCTTCTCCCCCACCCCCACTTGATAATTTTCTTTCAAACAACATGAAGTCTTGCTATATTATAGACATTAGCAGTTTGATCCAGCTCTAGAACTGCTCCGGAGTGAAATGGTTAAAACCATTCCAAAATAGAATTTTGGCACGAGAGCAGCTCTATCTGTGTCATTTCAAACTTGAACTGTCAGATTCTTTACTCCGCCTCAGTGAACAGTCGCCCGGAGATTTCTCCTTCTGCTCGGTTCATTTCTCGGTTTAAAGTGTTTTCTCGTTGGATTTAACCGAGAATAGTTTTATTTAACCGCAAAACCGCTCGGTTCAAGCTCTATCTGTGGTAACCGTAAGTAAATGAAGGTTTTGTCTGTGTGGAACTTGTTATCGGCGTTCGGTTTTGAACCGATCAGTGGTTAAAACTCATTTAAAACTAAAGTTACTATTTTTAGAGTGCGGTTCCGGTTCTTATCGGTTCTAAAAAACGGATTTATTACGCTCTTTTCCAATACCCGTGACACGTAGTTAGGAACCGATAAGGTGTCTTGCCTGGCACCGCCGTTAAAAAGGGCAAGTTTTTTGGTTAGGCTGGCATTATGTCTGAGAAACCCAAAAGAAAAACCGGGCCCACTGGTTTCAACACTGTGATGTTTGTGGGGAAGTCTTGCCAAGGCTGACCCACACACCACATGTGTTTATTGTCTGGGGTTTGACCACCTAGTCAGACTGCCAGGTATGTAGAATTTCCTGCAGCCACTCTGGAAAAAGATTGGGCAGGATCAGGGAGCGAGAGGCCAAAAAGTCCGCTGACCCGGATGGCCAGCCCGGTTCGGTGCCAACCGAACCAGAGGGAGTGCCCTCTGACCAGGGCCAGACTTCCTCGGGCCAAAGAAAAGCTGGTTCTGAGGAACCAATTCCAGTAAAGAAAACAAGAAAATCAGCAGGTCTGGAGTCCAACATTCCTTCTCCAACTGCTGCAGAGATAGCAAAAGCCATACAAATTGTCCAGTCATTGTCTCAGGGTCCGTCCGAACCACCACTATCTGGTAAAAGGTCGGTTCGTCTGGTCCCAGTGGTTCAGGATTATGATATTGAGGAATTTTATGAACCAGAGGAGGGAGGAGGATTATGAACAGTATGAATGTGGCTGGGAAGGTCTGGGTGTGCCCATTGAACCGACATCTCCCAGACAGACCTTTAGATTCTCCCCATGCTGTCTGAGTCCCCATCTCATTTTATGTTTTATAAAAAGTTGCTGAAACCTCCAGCTTCCTTTAGAAGAGGCTGTGGATGAGCAAGAGGAGCCTGATTTTGTAGAAATGATGGATATTCCAGAGTCTAGAGATTGTCTATTCCTTTACATAAGTCTTTAGGAAACAAACAATTAAAATTTTAAAGCTCCTAATTCTGTGCCTCCTGTAGATAAAAAGATGGACAGAAGGTATACATTGTCAGGCCCTGATACAGAATTCCTTTCTCAGCAATGCAGTCATGCTGGGGTAGTTCAGGCTGCTGCCTGTGATAAAGCTAATATTTCCTTGGCTTCACATCCTCCTGACAAGGATTCCAGGAAGATTGATGCCATGGCAAAAACAGTATATGGCAGCCCTCTGGGACTCAGGCAAGCAAATTATATGGCTTATGTAGCTAGGTATCAGAAATCTAGATGGGATACTGTTATGCATTGGCCAAGCAGGCCCATGGCCAGCTGGCTAGTGAACTAGAACAGGTGGCTGCTGATGGCATTGAAGCCTCTAAGGTTCAGTTTCATGCTGCTGTGGATGTTAATGATGTTTCCTCTAGGGTCATGGCCACATCTGTAGCTTTCGTGGGTTGGCCTGGCTCAGGTGTACTAGTTTGTCACAGGATACCCAGACTAAGGCTATGGATTTTCCTGTGGTGGGAAATTCTCTGTTTGGAGAGCAGACAGAGAATTACATGAAGAAGATGGATGAATATAGGACTACTTACAAGAGTGCCCAGGCTAGGAGCGGCAAGCCACTCCTCAAAGGCATCCCCAGGGGTAGGTGTAGGCCTTTTCACAGGCTTTCTACCAGACTCAGGCCTCTCTGCCTATGCTCAGAGGGGCTTCTTCAGAGGCAGGGGCAGACGAGGGGTGGGCAGATCTGCTCCCACCCCCAGCCTAAAGCTCCTGCCGAAACAGGCACCCTGATGGGGTGCCCAGGGCCGATTCTCCTGTACCAGTGGGGGGCAGGCTGGCTTACTTCAGTCAGAATTGGGCTTCTTTAACCTCAGGCAAGTGGGTTCTGGAAGTAGTAAGCCAGGGTCTGGTTCTCAGCTTCAAAAAGTTTCCCAAGTTGAGAAGCAGATTTTTTCTACCTGCAAGTGCTTCAGAGACCCTCGCTCTGGAAACAGCGGTCTCATCCCTGTTAGCTCTCAGAGCAGTAGAAAGGGTTCCTCCCTGCATCAGGGCAGGGTCTGTATTCCAGATACTTCTTACCCCAAAAGACAGGAGAATGGCGCCCATCTTAGATCTCAGATATCTGAACAAGCATCTTTTGAAACCAAAGTTCAAAATGGTAACTCTGGCAATGATTTTACCTTCCCTAAGGCCAGGGGACTGGCTAGCCTCCCTGGACCACAAGGATGCCTATTTCCATGTCCTAATCAGACGATCCCATCGAAAGTACCTCAGATTCGAACTGCCCTCAGGTCATTACCAGTTCAGAGCAATGCCCTTCGGCCTTACCTCTGATCCAAGGGTATTCACAAAGTGTCTAGCAGTGGCAGTGGCCCACTTAAGGAGGCAGAGGATTGCTGTTTTTCCCTATCTAGACAACTGGCTCATTGTAGGCCAGTCCCCAGAATAGGTAAAATCTCACCTGCAGGTCACCCAGCAGCTTCTCACCTCCCTGGGTTTTCTGCTAAACCTACCAAAGTCGGTTCTGGAACCAGTCCAGGTACTCACCTTTATAGGGGCAGAATTGGACACAAAGCTAGCCAGAGCCTTTCTTCCCCCAGAAAGGGTAAGGAATTTAGTGGCTCTGACCTCTTCCTTCACTCTGCAGGTCTCTCGACCAGCAAGACACTTTCTGCAGCTCCTGGGGCACATGGCTGCATCCACAGCTGTTGTGCAGGGAGCCAGATTTCAGATGAGAGACATTCAGTTTCACTTGAGAACCTTTTTGGTCTCAGAGAAGAGACCCCTTTCCAAGTTGGTCCCAGTGACTCAACCTTGATCCTAGCTTCCAGTGGTGGCAGGATCAGAGCACTTAAGAGCGGGGTCCCTCATTTCCCTTCTCACGACTTGACTCTCACTACAGATGCTTCCCTTCTGGGTTGGGGAGCCCACATGGGCAACCTTTCCACTCAGGGAGTTTGGTCCCCCCAGGAATCTCTGCTCCACATCAATTTGCTGGAACTCAGAGCTGTCTTTTTAGCTCTTCAAGCTTTTTCTGCATCTGTCCACAACAAGGTGATACAAGTCAGAACAGACAACACCACAACAATGTGGTACATCAACAAACAGGGGCACTGTCTTCAGCCTTGTGCACCGAGGCAATGAAGTTGTGGTCTCTGGCCTATTCCCTCAACACTTCCTCATAGCAGTTCATCTTCCAGGGAAGGACAATGTCCTAGCGGATGCCCTCAGTAGGATTTCCCAGGGCCATCACTAATGGTCCCTGGATCCTCAAGTGCTGGGGATAGTTTTGCCAGGTGGGCATCCTCAGATAGATCTTTTGCAGCCCCAGACAATCACAAACTTCCTCTGTTCTGTTGCAGGCCTCCAGTGCTGGGCTCAGTTCCCTGGATGCCCTTCTTCTGGATTGGGAGGGAAGTTCCTCATGCTTCCCCCTTTCCTCTCCTATTCAAAGTACTAGTCAAAATCAGATCTCAGCCTTGCAGGGTGATTCTGATTGCCCCGGATTGGGCCAGGCAGCCCTGGTACCCACTCCTTCTGTCTCTGACAGTCCATCTTCCCAGTGCCTCCCCAGGAATCACAATCTGTTGACTTGTGCCCAGGGAAGGGTTTGGTATCCGGACCTCAATCCCTCAACCTCAAGCCTGGCTCTTGAGGAGTTAGAGTTTGCTGATTTACACCTCTCTCAGGGTGTTCTTGAGATCCTAAAGGCTTCCAGAAAGCCTTCCACTAGGCTACTTATAGTTCTAAATGGAAAAGGTTTTCCATTTGGTGTGCTGGGAAAATATTTCCCAGAATCTGCTGAATTGCCCATTTTGTTAGATTACATGGTACATCTTAATTCTTGGGTCTCAGACCAGCTACCCTGAGAGTTCATTTGGCAGCTGTGTCTGCTTTTTGTCAGCAGGAAAGTCATCCCTCTTTCCTCTCATCCTGTGTTTTCCAAGTTTTTTAGGATTACTCCATACTAAGCCTCCTTTCGGAACCGCCCTGCTTGGGACCTTAATGTTTGCATTGCCCAGTTAATGCAACCTTTTTGAACCTCTGTCTTCTGCAGAGCTTAAGTACCTAACTTGGAAAACTGTTTTCTAGTGGCTATCACTTCTGCCAGACTTATAAGTGAATTGGTAAGCCTTGTCAGTGGAGACTGACTTTATTTCTTTCCACAGGTAAGGTAGTCCTTAGGACTAATAGGAAGTTTTTGCCTAAGGTGGTTTCAGATTTCCATCTTAATCAATCTATCTCCTTCCAGTATTTTTCACTGATCACTCCTCTTCGGTGAGAGGAGGTTGCACAGCCTGGATGTTAAGAGAGCTCTTAGTTATTATATAGAGTGTACCAAAGGTCACAGGTTCGAATCCTACAACTTTTCCTTACCTATGGTGAAGTTGGGAAAGGCAAACCTGCCACTAAGAGATCAATAGCCAGGTGGATTGTCTCTTGTATCCAATTTTGTTATCAGAAAGGGCAGAGCCCCGGTTTGAGGGCTCATTCTACCAGGGTACAGCTGCGCCTCTAGCTGCTGCCAGATATCCCTTTATTAGAGATTTGCCAGGCTGCTACTTGGAAAACGGTACACACTTTTACCAAGCATTACTCCCTGGATGTCCAGGCCAGGAGAGATGCTCGTTTCGCATAGCTGTTCTTCAGAGCCTATTCCTAAGTAGGTTCTGCCCTCCATGGAGGCACTGCTGTGTATTCTGTTAATGTCTATAATATAGCAAGACTTCATGTTGTTTGAAGAAAAATTACTCACCTTAGTAATGTTGTTTCTTCTAATGGAGTCTTACATATTATAGACCTCCCAACCTGCCCTCTCAGAACCTCTACTTGGTGGGGTGCGGGCAACTTAGTGGGCACCACTTATGTTCTTTAGCATTTTGTCCCCTGGGACTTTGGGGTGGGTATGTGTATCGCTGCAGTGTGTGTGTTTTATTATACTTATGTTCCATTTTCATATTATTAGAATGGTGTTAGTATTTCTGGTCCCCTGACTTGAGTCTTGGGTGTTGGGACCATCAATGGTTGTTATTATTTAGGTAGCCATTTGGCTAGTGTAGGTTACAGCTTCCACACAAACCTTAGTGAGTTTGGCTCATAAAGATCTGACAGTTCAAGTTTGAAATGACACAGATAGAGCTGCTCTCGTGCCAAAATTCTATTTTGGAATGGTTTTAACCATTTCATTCCGGAGCAGTTCTAGAGCTGGATCAAACTGCTAATGTCTATAATATAGCAAGACTCCATTAGAAGAAACAACATTACTAAGGTGAGTAATTTTTTCTTATCAGCCTCCCAAGCCGTACAGTGTAAGAGGCCTTACTGAAGTCCAGAGAGTCCATATCCACTGCCCTTGCCAATCCACCAACTTAGTTACCCAGTCAAATAAATCTGAGATTTGTTTGACATGACCTTCTCCATGAAGCCATGCTGCCAGTTGTCCTGCAGCACATTTGCCTCCAGACACTCCATCAGTCTCTCCATCAGCAGGGTCTTATCAATTTTATTTTTCTATATGTACTTTATTCAGTTTTTGTTTTCTTCCAAGTCCCAACCCACATGTCCCCAACGTGAGGCACGCATGTGGAGGCACGTGTACATTGCACCTTGCTGGATTCCCCACCCTACCAGTCACTCCATTGCCATCTGTGCCAGCCACCAGATCTCCATCTGGTGGCAGTGGGACTATGGACAGGTGACCCTCTCCTCCCGGGAGAGGAGAGCCATTGCTCAATCCTGCTACCACCCCCGTGCTGGCATCCCAGCAACCTGAGGTTGTTACCGAACCCAGGTCACCAGCATAGCATGAGGTAAGGCAAGATGCCTCAGACCTCAGTGCCACTGGGCCAACTGGTCTCATTAATTTTAATAAGTCACTGGAAAGTGGCCCAATACCACTAGACCAGAAAAAGGCTGTGGTAGCACCCTTACATAAAAGTGGAAGCAGGGAAGAGCCTGGGAACTACCACCCATCAGTCTGACCTCAGTGCTAGGCAAACATATGGAAGCCCTGCTGAAAGATAGAATAGTGGATCATCTAAAAGAATCCGGAAAGCTTGACCCCAAGCAACATGGATTTATGGCAGGAAAATCATGCCTAACAAACATGATAGAATTCTTCAACTGGGTGACCAGAACAGTGGATCAAGGAGGGGCAGTGGATGTGGTGTACCTAGACTTCAGTAAGGCCTTTAACACAGTACCCAACAGAAGGCTTATGAATAAGCTAGAGAATACAGGACTTAGTCAGAAGACAGTCAACTGGATTGCACACTGGCTCAAGGATAGAACACAGAGGGTCTTAGTTAATGGAGGAGGGCAAGGTAACCAATGGAGTGCTGCATGGGTCAGTATTAGGCCCCATCCTCTTCAACATTTTCATCAACAGCGTCACTGATGAGCTGGAGGGGAACATATGCCTGTTTGCGGATGATACAAAACTCTGCAACCGGGTGGACACCCGAGAGGGAGTCTTGAAGATGGAAAAGGATCTGCATAGGCTTGAATGATGGTTCAAGAATTGGCAATTGAAGTTCAATGCCAAAAAATCCAAGGTTATGCATCTGGGTAAAAGAAACCCCAGGAAGGAATACATGCTGTTAGGACACCAGCTTAAAGTAACACAGGTGGAGAGGGATCTTGGCGTAATCATTACAGATGACTATAGGATGAGCAAGCAATGTGAAAGGGCAGCACAGAAAGAAAATCGTATCCTCAGATGCACTGGAAGGGGTATAACTAGCAGAAAAAGAGAGGCGATAATGATGCTGTACAGATCACTGGTCAGGCCGCACATGGAATATTGTATCCAATTTTGGAGGTCGCACCTGAAGAAGGATATCAACAGACTGGAGGCGATGCAGAGAAGGGCTTCAAAGATGGTGCAGGGTTTGCACCAGGAACCATATGAAACCAGACTGGCCGAGTTACAGCTGTACTCACTTGAACAGAGAAGAGACAGGGGAGACATGATAGAAACATTTACATGTATGAAGGAAATTAACATGGCACAGAAGGAAGACCTGATTCAGATGAAATCAGAGAGTTATAAAAGAGGCAACAATCCGTGACTAGCAGGAGGTAGATTTAAGGGAAACATCAGGAAGTACTTTTTTTTCTGACAGGGTGGTCAACCCTTGGAATAGCCTACTGCAAGAGGTAGTAGACTCAAAAAATGTAAGGGAATTCAAACTTGCGTGGGATAAATACTACGTGCAAAAAAGGAAATAGTCTAAGAGGACGAGGGTAGGTATTCTGGGCAGACTAGATGGATCAAGAGGTCCCCTTCTGCCAGCAAATTCTTATGTTCTTATGTAATTTCCCCTCCACTAATTTGAGACCGATTGGTCTGCAGTTGTTAGCCTCCTCCTTGCTACCACTCTTGTGCAGAGGGACCACAATAGCCCCCTTCCAGTCCCCTGAAACCACCCCTGTCTCAAATGAAGTGCTGAATGGTGTTGCCAGAGGGGTGGCTAACATTGTGCTTGGTTCCTTTAGTACCCTTGGGTTGATTCTGTCAGGTCCAATCACCTTGTTTTCCTTTAGGGCTTCCAATCCCCAGTGGACTCTCTTCCGTGAATGAACTTGTGTCCACTCCCCCTCTATGGTGCCTGTTTGTACATGTTGCACCCCACCCCCACCGTGAAGAATAAGCAGAAGTATTCATTTAAGTTTTAGTTTTCTCTTGCTCTTCCTCTGCACAATCCCCCCATCTCCTAATCCTCACATCCTTAATGTGGCAAGCTGATGTGCTCCTGGAGGGTGAAGACATTTTGCTGTGTGTGTTGCCACAATTCGTTTTAGTTTGATTGAGTAAAATTTCCATACTGGACCTAATACGGCCATATGAAATATATGTGGTGAGCGCACTGAGCATTCTTTGGGGGAGGGGGTTCTTGTTGTTTATGTCCAGTTGGATAACCCATTAGCAGTGGTGAGAGTGCTGCGTGGGGAGGGGGGAGACATTGATTGTTCTTAAATTGGAACTGCTTCAGTTGAATGAGATTTGCAAGCATGGATGAAAACTAGATCTGTATTTTACTATAAAGGCTCCCCATTGGCTGGCACATAATTAAGTCCTGGACTTATTGATTACTGTATTTTGTTTATTTTAATTCTGTGATTTTATTGAGTATAAGGAGGTGAGTTGGAGTATTAGAGGATCTATGTTGGGTTAGGTTAGTGGTTGATTAGTTGAGTGCGTATGTAATTTATTGTTGGAAGTGAGTTGAATGTGTGTGTGTATAGGGTTTTATTATAAGTGTGTGTAAGTGTATGTAAAGTTCAATTTTGAGTCATTAGTATGGGTTGGTTTTAGCTTATTCTAGAAGCGTTTTAGTAGTGTTATTGTAAGGGGTAAGTAGACAGTGGGCTGGGAAGATGTGCCTAGGCTTCAGGCCCCAGAGGCTTAGCCACTCAGCATCCCAGCTGCTGGACCTCTGCCCTTTTACTGACCTCCCTTTGTCATCGACAGCACTTAGGCACTGTGGAGCAGTTGGTATTGGGAGGAAGGCAGATGGTAGATAGCGGGGTGCTTGGGTAGCTGATGGCGAGAGTCATATTGTGTTGGTGAGAACCAGGAGGTGCCCTGGGGTGAAATCGGGCCTTGGGAGAGGCCAGAAGTGTTTGGTCATCATACCCAGGATTCCCACTGGACCAAGTGGGCAGGTAGTCAATGGGCCAGCAGCCTCTGCCAGTTCCCTTCTGGTGGTGCTGTGCAATGCAAGATCAATTAGGAACAAGACTGAAATCATAGCAGACTTGGTGTCCTTGGTCAGTCTTTCTTGCATTATGGAGACCTGGCTAGGAGATGAAGCTGGCCCAGTTTTAGAGGCATCTATCCATCTAGATTCTCCATAGTGCACTGCCTGAGGAGGGAACATGGGGTGGGGTGAAGCCATCTACTTTAGATCTGACCTGAACATCTCTGCACACTCAGTGGGTTCTACTTCATAGTTTGAATTCGTGGCCATAGTGGGGGTCCAGGTGCAAGTTGCAGAATCCTTCTGGTGTACCAATCTCTGGGACATGGGACGGAATTTCTGCAGGAGGTCACAGACTTTGTCACAAGATGCTGTTGGTGTCACCAAGGTAGCTTGTCCTGGGTGAATTCAGTGCCTGGTTTGATGATGAAGTATCACAGTTTGGACAAGACTTCCTCCAGATGATGAATTCGCTGGGCCTTGCACAAGCATTTGCTACTGTGACTCATAGACATGGACACACCTTGGACTTAGTATTCTCACTGAGGCTTGAGATAACTGATCTCAAGATTGATCCAGTCATTTGCTGGATCATTGCACAGCAGAGAGTTCTCATTCGGGGTCCCCCTCAGTGAACCTTCCCCTGTGGAGATGGTCCGTCACCACCCTTTAAAGGGGTTGTCTCCAGAAGGTCTGTTGGGAGTAACTGACCTCTCGGAAGTGAGTGTTGCTTGTGGGGCAGGTATGAGTGAAGTGGTGGCAGTCTGTAATAGGGCTGGTGCCTCAGTACTCGACTCTGTCACACCAGTCTGTATATGACTCAAGTCTTCTCGCTTGAGATTCCCATGGTTTGATGGGGCTCTCAAGTAGATGAAGATCAGGAGTCAAAGGCTGGAGCATTGTTGGTGGATGTCCAGATCCAAGGAAGGCAGACTGGCTTTGAGAACTCACTATGATGAGTATCAAAGAGCAATCTCCCATAAGAAGGCAGCATTCCTATCCAGGGAGATTGCTCCTGGGAAGAACAGACCGGCTTGGCTCTTCCAGACTGTGGACAGGTTACTTCATCCTGCCTATGTGCAGCTGAAAGGAGCAGTTTCAGCTGCCAAGTACGAAGAGTTTGCTTTGTTCTTCTCTGACAGAGTGTCCTCTATCAGACTTGGGATTTCTTCAGCAGGGCAGTTACAGCCTCACAGTAGTCAGGTGGTCATTTCCAGAAACACTCCATTTGCCTGAATTGAGTTCAGGCTAGTGGAGGAGGAACAGGTATGTAAGGTAATCTCAAAGCTGCGGCCCACATATCGTGAACTGGACCAGGACCCAACACATCTCATACTGGGACACCTGGGGTCCGTTGGCCCAGTTTTCATCAAGATTGTCTGATGCCCACTTTCAGAGGGGTTATTCCGCAGTGCTTTGAAAAAGACACTGGTGAAGCCCCTCCTGAAGAAATCATCTTTTGACCCTGACATCTTGGTGAATTATAGACCTATCTCTAATCTTCCCTTCTTGGGTAAGGTTGTTGAAAAAGTAGTGGCTCTGCAGCTCAAAGTCCACCTCACTACCTTTGATACCTTTGAACCTCTGCAGTTGGAATTTAGGTCTAGACACAGCACTTAAACTTCATTGGTCAGGGTGTATAATGATCTCCTCAGGGCTACAGATAGAGAGGAATGGTCAGTTCTCAATCTCCTCAATCTCTCTTCAGCTTTTGACACTGTGAACCATGGTGTACTGTTGGATTGCTTAAGGGAGCTCTATGGATTCACCAGCCCTATCATCAGCTGGTTTGAGTCCTTGCTCACAGGTAGGGTGCAGAGGGTGGTGATGGGGAGTTTCTCCTCCCATCTAAAGCCCCTACCATGTGGAGTTCCTCAGGGCTCAAGTCTCTTGCCCACATTGTTTGCAGTGTACATGCTATCCCTGTGAGGGAACATTCAATGTTACAGCATAGGGTTTCACTGCTATGCAGATGATACTCAACTGTATATGTCATTTACACCCAGGGCACATGATGTTGTGGAAATGCTAAATGCATGTCTGGTCAAGATCCAGGACTGGATGTCCTCTAACTGGCTGAGGCTCAGCCCAGACAAGAGGGAGGTGCTGGTGATAGAACCTGATCATTGGTGGGATACGGAGACTGCTGGGTTGGGAACTGGTTTGATGCTGGGCCCCACTCCACTTGCATCCTCTGCTAAAATGAAAAATCTGGGTGTTATCCTGGATGACAGATTGACATTTGAGGCTTAGGTGTCATCTGTTGCCTGGAGTGGTTTTACCATTTGAGGAATATCGCTGGGATTAAAGCCTTAATCCAGCCGGATGACCTGCCCTCAATGGTGCATGCTTTTGTGACAGCCAGATTCGGCTATTGCAACACTCTTTACCTCAGGGTTAGTGGAGGGGTCCTGCATCATCTGCAGCTAGTGTAGAACACAGGACCAGGTTGTTGACAGGCTTTCCTAGGTCCTGTCATGTGATCCTGGTCCTGCGTGATCTGCACTGGCTGCTAGTGAGGTGGAAAATTACCTTCAAGGTGGGTCTTCTCGTCGGCCCAGTGGCGCTGAGGGCTGAGTCACCAGCCTTACCTTGCGCCATGCTGGTGACCGTGTTTGGGAGCTGACTCGGGTCACATGGGGTTGGCCAGGGAAGAGAGGATTGAGCATCTGATGGGCTGCTCTCCTCTTCTGGGTGGGAGGATTGTGAACCTCCGCAGTTCTAGTAGCTCCCAGTGGAGACTGGGAGCATTTCATCTAGTGGGGTCACGTCAAGGGGTATGGTGGTGTCAGTGGACATCTGCGGGCAGGTGCGGGAGCACACCTGCTACACTCTGATGCCACTGCATGTCCGCACCTCTGGGACTAGAAAAAGGAAAAAGCCCTGGCTCCCAGGAAGGTTAAGGCAGGTCCTGGGGTTAGCATGCACGTTCAATGTCGTATCAGCCTGGCTAGCCTCTGGCTCCCCTCCTTACTCCAATCACCCACTAAATTATAGATAGAGCAATGGTAGGAGCTGGCAGTCCCACCTCGGGGGGCTCAGAGCTGGGTGTTGGTGAGTCGGGTGAGGTTGGGGAGCATCCCGGGATGGAGGCTTGGTCTGGGGGATTTCAGGCGAACGGAAGATTGGCCGGTCCCCGTGTCCATACCGGAGAGAGTCCTATGGGGCCAATGAGAGGAGGAAAAAGAAAGTTCACAAAAAAAGGTCTTCTCACCTATAAAGCCCTATACGAACTGGGTTCTGGCTACCTGAGTAACCCCTTGACTCCTCACCACTCCCAGCACCCTCTCCACACCTCCTCCAAAGATCTCCTAGCAATTCCCAGGGCCCAGCTTAAAACATCGGGAGACTGTTCATTTGAGGTGGCGGGACCAGCCCTGTGGAATTCGCTCCCAAGGTCCTTGAAGAAGGTCTCCTCATTGGAGGCTTTTAAGCGGGTCCTGAAGGTACACCTGTTTAGGTAGGCCTTCGGGATTTAGCATGTTCTCCCAGTTTTAGCTCGCTTAGCTGCTGTCTTATGCTGTTTTAATCAAATTGTGTTATTTTTCTGTTTTTACATACAGTATGTTATGTTGCATTACTGAATTGCTACTGTCTGCATCATGTACAGCGCCCTGAGCCTCAGGGATGGGGTGCTTTATAAATAAACTTTTATTTACTCACTGTACTACCCCTTGCTTTCCCCTTTTTCGCTCACATACCTGGAGAAAGACTATCCCCATTTTTGACCTCCTGGGTGATTACAACATAGTGTCCTTCTGTCACTCCCCAGACATAGCTCACATAAACTGTGATCTAACCTCTGACCTGTCAGCAGTACAGTCCTGGCTCAGGGTCAGCATTCTGTTAGGTAGAACTAGCATTTAGTGCTGATTTTGCTCTGTGACCAGGGCCAGATTAAGCCTTTGGGGGGCTGGGGCACTTGACCTCTGGGGGGCCCATGCTTATGCAGTGATTGTAACAGGTCAAAAACCCCAACCAATCTAGGGTGGTCCGAGGGCATGCTCCCCCGTGAAATTTGGAAAAAATAGTTGAAAATGGTGCATTTTGTGGGGTTTCCTTACTGTTTTCTAATTTTTTTTCAACTGTAAAAAGTGACATTTTATGCTGGAAAAGTACTGTTCTTGTCACTGCCTCAAATCAGGTATTGTATGTTTCCATATTCACATATCTGGATAGTGCAAATTTGTATGTACTTTCAGTATATGAATATGTAAACATATTTTGGTTATGGTGGTTAGAGCACAGTATCGGGGACTAGAAGACCACAGGTTCAAATACCACCGCCACAGCCAATATACTCAGTGGCCCAGATATTCAAACTGTGCCAGGCTGTGGCGCAAGCCTCAAAACAGCGCAACAGCTGCGCGGAGTGGGTAGCACAAGGCGATATTCAATGGGCCTGCGCCATGGCACAGCATCGTTGAATATTGCACCCTGGCCACCCGCAGTGCGATGGTGCAGTGGCACTGTGCCAGCACAAGTGGCCAGAGTGGAGCAGGGGATGCACTAGCGAATTCCATTGCGCTTATGCTCAGCAACCACGATATTCAAAAGTGCACATGCAAATGGGGCCATAATGTATGCAAAAGGTACAAATGGGGCCATTGCATGTCATTCTTCATTGCATGCAGGTGCGCCGATCCCCAGCGACACTGGTGCCCCTGCCAACGGCAGACCCGTCGAGACCGACACCCCTGCAGCGCAGCAATGTGCCCCATAGCCCAATTGCGGGCATTTGTAAAAGAAAATAACTCCAATATCCCTGGTGGTCCAGGGGACCACTGTCAGCCCAATCGCGGGCATTTGTAAAAGAAAATAAATTCAATATCCCTGGTGGTCCAGTGGACCACTGTCAGCACAATCGTGGGCTTAAGTGTTGATAAAATAAATCCAATATCCCTGGTGGTCCAGTGGACCGCTGTCAGCCTGATCGCGGCTTAAGTGTTGATAAAATCGTCCAATATCCCTGGTGGTCAGTGGACCCCCCCCCGCCACTAGGCCCCACCCGCCTGCCCCCAGTCAGCAGCGGGTGGCAGCACCACCACCTGCCACCCCGCCACCCACCGACTGACACTGTCAATGGGGCTGCTCCTTCGGTCCACAGCATGAGCAATGGGCGTACCTTCTACTATTATATTATTCCAGATATGTGAATGGATCCATTCACATATCTGGAGTGTGTAGTATGATATGAGCTGCACACCAATTGGCTCAAGCTGTGGATCAATGGGCATACAGCCCTACCAATGGTGTCAGTCGGCTGGCGGCGGGCGGCAGGTGGGTGGGTGCTGCCCGCCAATGACGGGGGAACGGGGTGGTGGGGCTCAGTGGGTGGGGGGGGTCCACTGGACCACCAGGGATATTGGATTTATTTTATCAACACTTAAGCCCGCGATCGGGCTGACAGCAGTCCACTGGGCCACCAGGGATATTGGAGTTATTTTATTTTACAAATGCCCACGATCGGGCTGACAGCAGTCCACTGGACCACCAGGGATTTTGGAGGGTCATATTTGTATGTATGCCTGTGATCGGGCATGGGGGGGGTGCCACCAAGTGCAGCCAGAGCTCTGGTGGCCACCCACAGGAGGCAGCTGCTGTGTTGCACCCTGCAATGTGGCAGCTCACCTGTGGGTGGCCAGCCATTGTTCCTTTTTTTTTTGGCTCACCTGTGTGCAGCGCAAGTAGGGGTTGTGCATGCATGGACTCAGCACATCCCGGGCTGAATATCGGGATGTGCAGAGTATGCATGGGCACGCCTCCCCCTCCCCACCTGTGCCACATACATTACTAATGCGCCCGCCAGACGGGTATTTGTGCCAGGCACAATTCCCGTTTGAATATCGCGCCGAGGCACATTAGTGGGTTGCGCATGGTGCAACACTGTTGCGCCATGTGCAACTCTTTTGAATATCTGGGCCACTGTCTGTAATATGACCCCAAGCAGATCACCTAACCCTCAGTGCCCAGTCATTCAGCCAGCTGTAGTAGTATGTGGAGACTGAAAACAAATGGTTGCATTTCAGGTGGTTTATCACAGGTACATTGTAAAACAGCTTGTAATGTTAAATATAATAAAACATAGGATGATTTAAGATACCTTTAAAAAACTAATGAGTGGTAATGTTGCAGTTTATTAATTATCACAAAGTTTCTATTTTCCTTGTGATGATTTTATTGGTACCAGGTATCTGCATATGCCATCAAGTTAACCTTTTTATTTTTATTTTTTTCTGGTGTTTTACTGTTCGTGGTCATTTGTTTTTTACCAGACTGACAGCCACAGGGTACTGCCAACAGTTCCGATGTTCGATTCCTGGCCACAGGGAAAGAATCGTGTGACCACCTGGGCAGAGCATGTAAAAGGTGTAGAGATATTCGAGGCGCTACATCTAACCCAGCGCTTAGTTTTGCTACTGTTGTTCATGCTTCACTTCTCATTTTCCTAAGTGTTGAATAATTCATTATAATACCTCGCTTAGAGCGAGGTATTATAACAAATTATTTAGTACTTAGAAAATGAGAAGCATGAATCGCTCACATTACTGGCCATCTCAGTAAAATTATCCTCCAACATGCCGTTCTAGCTGCTACTCCTCGGGGTCTGAGCCCCCTTCTTTCCCTCTCTGGCGTCAAAATCAATAGTTTTTGAATTGTTCTCATAGGCCCCCCTCTTCCACCAAACTGAACAACAGTCAACATCCTCCCCATGTATTTCACGCGGGGCGTTCAAGCTGTAGTCCCGGGTCTGGCTAGATACATTGGGTTACGGGTAAAATGCTGATCATAAAACAAAATCCGGCAATGCAGTGGAAAAGTTTTGAATTATTCAAAACTTTGAATTAACCCCATCAGAATAATGCCATGCCAGTAGTGCAATAGTCCATCGACTCCCTCCTTTTCAGTCAGTCCTTGGCGGTCTCGCTTGCCACCCAGGCCCTTGTGGTGTGGCGGTTTGCTACTGACCTTGATGGAGTGTCTGGCTTTTTTTTTTTGGCGATTCATTCACTCCTGCCTCCCCTTGCAAGTCGCGGCTCTCTTGCTCAATTCTCCCCAGTCACTGCGCAGCATAAAACCTGTCCTAACCACCCAGGCCCGACTTCCAAGTCTGTCCCTCCATCCCTCCCTCCCGAGTCCCAAAACACATTACTTTGCTTTATTGCTTAGATTTGCTCCCCACTTGCTTTAAGTACCTGTGCGTGAGTTTGACTTTTCTGAAACTGCAATTTGTGCAAAAACAAACACAGTTTTTTTTTTAAATATACTGCGTGTCGCGAGAGACTAGCTACTTGGTCGGTTAGAAAAAAATGGAACCCACGTCTGCTCTCCTCTAAGTTTCCAACAACACTGCGGCGGCGATGATGCAGCATGTGCTTACATGCGCAGTGAAGTGCCAGTGACATATAAACCAGATGACTCGGTTTCTGCATACCATGTGACCCCCCCCACTCCATTCTCCAAGTCTCGGTGGCGACACTACTGGCAAAATCATGAACAGCACGGGCCAGAAGTAAGTAATTTAAAGCAGCAGCCAGCAGGTGCATTTAAATGGTTCAGTGCATATATTTATTGCACTCATGCACGGTCATTTCAGGGGGCTCCCTTTGGCAGGGAGCCTGGGGCATTTGGCCCGTTTGCCCCTCTCTTAATCCGGGCCTGTCTGTGACAGGATTTTAATTTTTTTTTTTTACAAATGAAGTGTATGGTATGAAGCTGCAGCCTAGAAACTGCTAAATACTTTGAAGTCACTTTTTCTCCTGTGTGTGGTAGAGCATGAAAACAACAGGATGACAGTGACTATTTCAGCTACACGTTTAATCCCATTTTACAATGGTTCATTGCACTACACATTTAGTGTATCCCACTTTTTCAAATAATAAAACAAATATTCGCCAAACTAAATAACTCACACATACATATTTTTATACTTTATTAAAAGTTAGTTTACAGTTGTAATAAAAAAAATTGAAAATCATGTCACAGAGCAAAACCAGCACTAACTGCCAGTTCTACCTATTAGAATAGAGGAGGCAGTATAGTGCGTTGGTCTATGGCTCTGAGCTGCAAACCTGGTGTCCTGGGTTTCAATCCCACAGCCTCCACGTACGTACTGTGTGTCTCTGAGCAAATCATTTAACTTCCTTGTGCTCCCAGGTCACACCTGTAAACAAGCTTTAGTGTGTCTCTCCTGGAAAAAAAAAAAGAAAGCTGGTACCTACAGTTACAATTTAGCAAATACTTCAGAGCTAACTGAGTGAGTTTTCTGTGAGAAAACTGCTATAGTCTTTACTAATTATAGCAGTGATGATCTGGGGCAATTTCTGTGCTTTTTATTGTTGTGCGTAGTTTGATGAAATTAAATTTTAAAATGAAAACACATATTACTACTAGCTAGACATGACACACCCAAAAAACACAAATAGTGAATTAGAGCTATTTAGTAGCTGTTTTCTTACAGAAACCCCAATTAGGTAGCTGTCAGGCATCTGCTAAATTGTAACTGTTGCCATTTGTGCTCACTGGATAAAAACAGTTACAAAGCTCTGCTGTTGTGAACTGATTTTAAAAATCACTGCATATGATAAATCTATGGGCCTGGCTACATCACTGTCACATGAGACAGGGTGCATTGTAGGAGGCAGCAGGCAATAAACCAATTTGTGATGGAGATCCCCAGGGGTCATAAAACTACCCTAAAGCTAGCAGCCTAATTTAGGAATAACTTCTAATAGCAGACAGAGGGAAGGACACACTAGGACTTTACATACAAATCAAAACATTCTGCATAACAAGTGTTTTTGTAAATTCTGGGTGGACTACTACTTTAATTGAGCCATCCCCAATCTGTATCCTTCCAAGAATCACTTTATGTGGTGTGCATACCAGCATGGCTATTTCACTCTTATTTACAGCTTTACACCTTTACTAGTTTTTAATTGCAATTGTGTCTAAACGCTCCACCAGGTAGCCTCCAGTCTCCCACTATACCTGCATGCATTGCAGCACTGTTTCACTGCACGCAGGGAGGTCGGAGGCTACCAGGACATATGAAGATGGCAGTGTGGAGCACGGGTGTAGGCTGCAATACTGGGATGCTTCCATACCACAGTAACCTGACAGCTGTATGTGCACCCCCCGGTGTACCCCCATGTCCCCACCTAACCTACCTCTCTGTCTGCACTTGCCTCCCCGAGGGCCACCTCCTGATAATATCTGTGTACTGTCCTTGATTACTCTTCTCACTGTGCCGAGTGTTGGGAGTACCCTGCCTGCCCATGTGTGATGTGGCAGCAATACTACCTGCAGAGCAATGCCAGTAGTGAACACGTACATTAGTGGAACTCCTGAGTGCATCGTGGAGTACTGCTGCAGTGGACAATAGATGTGTGGCACTGTGTACAGTGGAGCAGTAGGGAACACTGAAGGCAGTAGTAGAGGGTCTGCCTTCAGCCATACAGCAGCAGTACATGAACGTTTGTTGTGCCCAGGTGCCCTAATACTGGTAGAACTGATGCCATGTCTCCCCCTTCCCTCCCTCTCACTGATGTAGCCCCCGATTCCAACATACGGATCTCCCCCTCCCTCAAACCTCTCTCTGTCACCTCCACAACGTAAGTGTGTCTCAACAGTGAAATATGGTTATTTACATAATATGACTGTGCCACATACATAGTACTCCATAGGACATGTAGGGGGGCATCTCAAAATGCAGCTGTCATCACAGAGTGCACCATGGGATGTGCACTGCTACTACAGTGTTAAGACAATACGCACTATCACACTCAGTGTGGACAGGCTGTAATGTTTTCAAACCATTATCCACACTGTTCACTGGCAGTGTGGACACACTGTAACATTGACAGTCTGTAACGGTTTGAATCCATTACAGCCTTTTCGAGTGTAGTGTGGACAGGGCTTGCATGTCTATGTAATTATCTATCTTTCTATCAATTGCATGTATCGCTATTTTTACCTATTTCTAAAACAAACCTGCATATCACGTTTGCCTGCACTCTGAGCACATACTTATGAAACTGTGCATATTTGTACTCCACTTCTGCATAGACCTCATACTTTCCTAATATTCCCATTATCACAAGCATAACTACTTTGCCTTTATCAAAAGTGACCCCCTCTGAAAGTTACTATCACATCTTCTCTGCTAACAGTCCATCATCATTACATCTAACGTCCTGACATTAACACATTGCTTAAATATAACTCACATCACCTCATGGACAAAACCCCGTTTCTCTTAAAAAAAAAAAAACCTGTGTAAATAATCCCAAGGCTGAACATGTGCAAGCCATTACTTTTTCATGCACTGCCACCTTCTGTACCATCATGAGGATTTGCATATGTTTCCCATGATGCTTTGCATTATTGGGGTATGTGCAATTGTGTTTTCTTTAAAATGTGGCTGTCTGGCCAATATCATCTGGGATAACACATACCTCAGTGGCATTTGCTCTGGGGTTCTTTTGTAAACCTATATTGCTTCCTATTCCTTCCATTAAAATGTACACCTCCATGTATTTTCCTAATAACGGGCATGCCTTCCTTAGAACAGAAACTAAAACAAATCTTACTACTTACAAATCATTGTGTTGTTTCTCCATACCTCCTTAACAATTCCACACAACTTCACTAACTTCATTATGCAGCCGTGGTGGATCTGACCAGATTTTGCTTATCTAGAAATACCTCCCTGCGTGTACCTTTGGGGGCTACCCACTGTGATGTCTGCACTGCTGTCCCTGTTCATATGTACCAGTTCCAGCACTGCCTTGTCTTTAGTGGGATCTGTACCCAGTTGCCTAAAAATTTCCCTTTGCAGGGAATCTAGGCTGGCTCTACTCATAGTAGTATAGTAGCTACGTTTAGAATGCTCCAGTCTACATCCAGCAGATTAAAGTCCCACATAATCACTACTTCCCCTTTGCTCGCCATTCTGCCAAGGGCCTCCCCCAAAACTCTGTTCAGTTCCTCTCCCTCTGATGGTGGTCTGTAACCCCCACGTGAATAAAGGCCCCAGATGCTGTCTCTAGGCCAACCCAGAGAACCTCCAGCCCCTTCTGCTCTGCACTGTGTCCTTGTAACTCCATGGCCTTTATACCTTCCCTTACATATAAAACAACCCCCCCCCCCCACACACACACACACACACACACACTTTTCTCCCTACCCTTTCCTTTCAAAAGATTCTGTAACCCAGTATGGGCACCTCCCAGTCATAGTTGTTGGTGCACCATGATTGTGTTATGGCCACAGAACCAGATCTGCCTTCACAATGGTAGTCTCAAGGTCAGGAATTTTATTTCTGAGGCTCCCTGCATTAGCTCACATGGCTCTCCACTGCTTATGTCTCTCCCTGCCCCTACTTTGCCCTCCCTTCCTGAGTCTATCCTTCACCCTCCTTTTTCCCTGGTACTGTCCTTCCCATGTTTATCCTTGCTCTGTCCACCCTCCTTAGATTTTGTCTCAGCCTTAAATCCACCTCCTGCCCCTCCCCCCTCCTATGCCCCTCTAAGGTTTTCTTCTCAGCTGCTCCATTCATTGGGGGGACATCCACTGCCTCCTCATTTCTTCTGCCTCTTCCTTGGCTAGTTTAAATACCCATTGATTAAGATTTAAACCTTCCACCCAGGACTGTTGTTCCCCACCTGGATGTATGGAGGTCATCTCCTTTATGTAGGTCTTTATTCCCCCAGGTAGGACCCTAGTCCCTGATGTAGCCAAACCCCTTCTCCCTGCAACACACCTTCAGTCAGTCACTGAGGACTGTGGTGCAGTGTTCCCTAGCCTACCCATGGCTGTACACAGGTAGCACTTCAGAGAAGGCCGCCGTGCATACTACCTGTTTCAGGCTCTCCCCAGTTCCCTAAACCTATCCTGCACCACCCCTGCTGCATCCCTTCCAAATTGTTTGTCCCCAGAGGGACAATGATATCAAGTTCCTCCTTTTGCCCCATCACCCTAGTGATCTTAAGGATCCGCTCCCCATCCCGCTGCGCAGAGGCACCAGATAGACAAATCATCTCCCTCCTTTCCTCCACAGTGTTCCTAAAGCTACCCACAATAACTGAGTCCCCATACAGAAGTTGCTTCCTGTTCCACTGGGGTCCTCTGTTCTGAAGAACCCCACATTCTCCCTTGCCACTACCTGAGGTGCCTCTTTTTGCCAGTCCTGTCATGCCAGAGTGGCAAAAGAGTTGTGTAGTGGCACTGGCTGAGGAATGTGTTCCCTTCCCCCACTTCCATCCCTCCCAGAGCCTACCACAGTCCAGGTGGCCCTTTTTGTTGGCACCCTCTGTAGTAACAGTGGCAGACTTGGTACCCCTAGGTGGGGGAAGAAGTCCCCTGAATCCTTAATTCAAACATAAAACATACCTTAATGGAATGGTGAGATGTCCTCTAAACAAAAACAGAAGGAATTACTGAGTTTAACTGTGTAGGTGCAGGAGCCATGCAATTCCGTGCTGGCAGTGTCTCCTTGATGGCAATTAGTAAATCATCCGACACACTGACAGATCCTGACCCGAAGGAAAACTTTACCATTACCTCCAGATCCTTAGCAGTAAAAGTTCAGAGGATAGCTTCCTCCCTGGAGAAACTCGAGAACCAATTGTCTGCCATGCAGCAAGACATCAAAGATATCAAACAAAGGACTGCTGATCTAGGAGAGGGCCTCACCAACATGGAAGCATAACACAGCCCTTCTATATCTGTACCATTGTGAGTGGGAAATAGCAGAGAAACTGGACAACTTAGAATACTGCTCTTGGTAGAACAATCTGCACATTTATTAGCAACCAGAGGGGACTGAATTGGGGGACATGGCAAGATTTATAGGATTCTTCCTGAAAGAGTTGTTTGATATCTCATGGGTCTCCCCCTGGACATATAGAGGGCCCACCAAGCCCTAGCACCATGACCAAGGGAGAAGGAGCAAAACCTAGATCCACAGTCCTCAGAGGCACAGGCTATAAAATCAATATGACGATACTTTAAAAGATCATGGGATAGAAGAGAGGTGCTCTTTGGAGATACACATCTTTATACAGACCATTATTTCACCACACGTGTAATGGACATGAGATGCAGAATACTTAAAGCTTCCAATTTTCCGAAGCCTAAAACTGGGACAGGGTCAAACCTGACCACCACCACCCCCCGCATGTCACTCACTCCCTGACAGTCCCATCCTAACTCACTCACACTCGCCTCCTGTGCTGAGCAAACTTCACTTCAGTGACTCCCACCACCACACCAGATTGTTGTCACACACTCCCCAACAGCTGATCAGGTTCAAGTACCTTAGTTCACTGCTGTTTCTTCTCTGTCTGGAGTCCATCTCACCTGCTGGCAGGCAGACGGGCGTACGTGCTTTCTTTCACTACTACCTAGTCTTATCTACAGGAAGGAACGTGCTTTATGGTGCTCCCAATGACCTGCTTGCCATCTGACTACCTGAGCATTTTCACATTCACGGTGCAATATAGGTGCAGGGGCAGAAGGTTGCAAATTGCTCTCCAGCTCGAGCAGTGCCATGGTGGTGCTGAAATAAATGTCACTCGCAGATCAGCAGTCAGCGAAAAAAAGAGGGACAAAAGCAGGACCAGTAAGCAAAAATCAGGACAAAAGTGACATTTTGGAAAACTGGTGGGGACACTGGGACATGCTGCCTAAAATAGGGACTGTCCTGGGAAAATCAGGATAGTTGGTAGCTTTAAGAATACTGGGCACCGTGAAGTAACTTAAAGCGCAGGAGATAAAGGTTCAACTAATAGTACTGTCTCAGATCTACATCTTTGCAGAAGCTGGACAGAAATTTTCAAATGTTTGGAAGATGCCGGCCCCTTACTGGACCAACTTGGCACATCGATCCCTGCGGATATGAACCTACCCACCACAGATCCAGAGTGAGAGATGAAGCTCAACTTATGGCTGGCCACTTCTAAAAGCACCAAGGGCTAGAAAAGGCAAATCAGGGCACTTGATGCTTGGACCCAGGTTCTCTGTAACCGCCACCATGATCCCAAACCACAGCAGGTGGGGGGGGGGGCATCCATGGGCTGACAAAACATTCAGGTACTGTGTTCACTAATTTGGACTTATTTTTGAACATTGTACATGCTGGCTGTGGGTGGTAACAGATCCCTGACTGCAGTTGGATAGTCAGCTGCTGACTGAGACTTATTGCTCAACTTACAGTACTGGCAAGTTTAGTGCTGCTGTCCCGTAAATTAACTTTAAATAAGGAGGAAATCTAATGCCTGGTTCCGTATTTAGGTTGAAAGACTCAATACAGCAAGGGGGTGGGGAGGCTTAAAACTAAAGAGCACAACTAAAAGAATTCTCAGAGGAGTTAACCTCAGAAGTTAATACTGGGGGTATCACCTGCTTTTTGGGTTGCCCTCTGATCCTGCCCCCCAGGCTCTCCCTCTCACATCTATTTCCCTTTACTTTCTGTTTTCCCACCTTTTTTTTCACTTCCCCAGCTACCGCCTCTATAATACAGCTCATCAGTGTCTGTACTTGAAGCTGCAGGACTCTGGCTCAAGAGAGCAGTGCTTATGCATAGGGGGGGCAATGAATAGCGTCTGAGGGCCGTTGTGATATTATCAGACAGAACTACCTCATGAGCAGCCACAAATAGGCCTAGTGTGGTTATAGTGTGCCCAGGATGGCAGTCCGATTTGCCCTAACCCCTGCATTATGGTGTTCCTGGCCCTGACTACAGCAATGTTCTCAAACCCAGTGGGAAGACAGAATCTGGGGGAACAGTAGCTACATGCATAGTGAAGAGGTTGCATATATGTCCTGCTACACACGGAATTTACTTTCTGGTGGTAACTGACAAAGCATATTTGATCTCAGCAACCATCTCTATAATCTCTTGGTTGAGCCACAGGCTCCATGCCTTGCTAAATGCAGGAGGCTGAGGCCCCTGGAGTGGGAGTACTGATACATAAGAAGAGCCCCTTCCCACATCCAGTCCCACACTGAAGGACTCGGGCCGTTTACCCTGGCTGCATGTGACCTGGTACCCCCCCCCCCCCGAGGTGGAATTCTAGCCCTGGACAAAAGCCCAAGAACATCTAAACTTAGCTTGTGGCCTAGAAAATCGAATTACTGAATTCCCTCAAACTATGACACTGAGGCATATTTCCACCCTCCTGTACCACCAACCATGAGCTGGAGTCCATAGCCTTGCTCTTAGTGGGGAACTGGTCCCCCCCCCCCCACTCCACCTGTTCCTTTCCCTCCCTTCCATTCTTTACTTTTTCAACCCCCTGCAACTTAATGGGAGCCTGAATGATGGGAAATATATAAGAATGAAGGCTGAAATGAGAGGGCTGCTGACTCAGGATGCCTCCCTACCACCCTCTGGACACAGTTGGGGAGATATGCTTGAAAATAAAAGTGGGCAAACCAGTTCAGTGAAAATCCACCCCCCCACCCCCGAACCAGAAGCAGCAAAGGCAATCAAACAGCTTCTTTTTTTTTTTTTTTGACTCCTCCCCCGCACCTGGCTGGTCTGTCTTTCAGGCCCCACATGAACTCCCCACCACGGCTACTCCTCGACTCCTACCAACCTACATCACAGCCAGCCCCAAGTAACCCCTGTGTATCCCTTCACTGGGCGGGTCTCTTACCTCCATAGGAGAACGGCCCTGGCGGCCAACCAATGATCCTGGGGTGCTGCTGGAATGGCATATAGAGGTCCGGGAGCCTGGTGGTGAGGGTTCTGGAGGGCCGTCACCCAATCGGCCCGGTGCAATTTTTTCCGCTTCGCTCCCCTGAGAAGTGACGTGCCGCTGATGTCAATTCATATGTCGATGTCCGTCACTCCCACTAGTGTATTGGGGCCAACATTCTGCTGTACTCCCAGCCTCTGCCAGGAGTCAGCAGGTGCTGAGCCACGTATCCACCCTCCCCCCTGAGAAGGCGAGCCATCGTCAGACGCTCATTTTCTTCTCCTTGGCCCTTCAGCAACCTGAGTACATTCCCGAACCCGGGTCACTGGCATCGCAGGTCAAACTGCTTCTGAACAGTTTTTACTGTTTGAAATGGTTTGGATAATTCCTTGTTTGTCACCTGATTCAGTTGGCAGCAACACAAGGGATCGGAGGACAGAGTGGGAATGACGTGTAGCACGTGGGTGGGAGAGGGTTGTAGGAGGGAGTAGACAGTGTGCCGTGGTTCCTCATTAGACTGCAGGAACAAGGAATATCCCCATATTTCTTAGGTGGCACCTGATTGGGTTGGGCCAAGAGGAAGATGGTGAGCTTTATGTGCTGGCTGTTTGCTGCTGTACTGTAGTCTGCTCAATGTGTGGTAGACATCAGAGAGAGAGAAGCAGCAGCTCTGCAGTCTACACTGTTCTATGTTCATCAGCACTGTGGCTATAAAAAAAGTTAGGGTCATTTCATGACTCTGAGGATTATAAAAAAAACTGATGTAAGAAATAAAAAGTAGAGAACTTAGAAGCGAAAATCTGTGAGGCAAAAACAGAGGGTGAGGGAAGGGAGAAGAGGGGCAGACTGAGGCAGCAGACAGGCAGTCTGCAAAGTGAATTCTTGTTTTTTTTCCTGTCCTGCAAACCCCCCCCCCAAAAAAAGAATAATAATAATCCTTGCTCTAGAAGGACATTGTCATAGACAGTTAGGTCAGGTTTGTGACTTCTGAACTTTCAATTTGAACTCCAGCATTGTCTGTAGGTGGCACTAGCACCAGCCCTTATAGTTAAGAGGTCCAGTGTGAAGGAACCTTAATAATATACTGCAGTAGACCTGCGCCTGAAATTTAGTTAAAATCTGACAGCCACCAGTGCCACTCGCATACTGTCTGTGTGACCCCGAACAAGTCCATCAGCTCTCCTCCAGGTGCTCCATGGGGCACACCTACACGCTTTGGCTCAGTGGGCCTTCAGTGGACTATAAATAAAAAAAATAAATCAAAAATAATCTTTGCTTTAGACAGACTGTGTCATGGAGGGTTAGGCCAGTTTTGTGATCCTGAATCTTCAGTTTGAACTCTAGCATTGTCTGTGGGTAGTACCCGCCCTTATGATTTAGAGGTCCACTATGAAGTGAAGCAAAATAATACAGCAGACCTGGATCTAAAATTCAGTTAAAATATGACAGCCACCAGTGCCATTTGCATACTGTCTGTGTGACCCCAAACAAGTCAATCAGCTCTCCTCCCTGTGATCCGTGGCACACCTACAGGCTTCAACTCTGTGTGCCTTTCATGGACTAAAAATAAAAAAGAAATCCTTGCTTTGGAACAACTGTGTCATGGAGGGTTAGGCCAGGTTTGTGAGCCCTGAATCTTCAGTTTGAACTCTAGCATTGTCTGTGGGTAGCACCAGCCCTTATAGTAGAGGTCAGAGCACCAATGTGAACCAGAATAATACAGCAGACCTGTGTCTGAAATTAAATTCAGTTAAACTCTGACAGCTACCACTGTTTGCATACTGTCTTTGTGACTGTGACCCTGAACAAGTCACTCAAGAAAGAATGGCATTTTCAGTACTCAAAACAATTGTAAAACAAAAGCCAGGGACAAACAAGGAAGTAAATGTAAAAGTTTGTTCATTAGTCCAGAAAGGAGTGGCCCGTAAAAAACTAAAGTACAAGCACCAGTCTATTGAAGAGGCTGAAGTAAATAATGCTACTACTATCGACGTGACGACTAACCCTCAAAATGCTAAAACTTCGGTAACTGGGGTTAGACTGTCTATGTCAGAAAGACTCAATAGTGCCATAGCAAACAACGTTTTGAAAGAATTCAAGGCATCTACTAGAAGTTGTCTGAGAAAATTGCAAAAACAAAGAGTATTCCTATTATACATAAAGTTAAAGCACTTACAGGTACAACTCACAGTGGAGTTGCTCAATTTGCAACACATGCATATCGAATAACTCAGTCTCCAAGTAACAGTGCTAGCTCTACAGAATCTAATGATGATGATGATGATGACCATAGTCATGGTGATACCGATGACATGGTTGAGCTTGTGAGTCTGACTTTACCTACTTCTCATTCTGACAGTGACAATGTGGATGAAGCCAATACTAATACAGTGTCAAAGAAGAAAAAGAACATTTCAAAGACATAAGTCAAACAAAGTGAAACAAAGTCGGAGAGTAGTGATGGCAATGGTACTGATGCAGAAGATTCTATGATTGTCTCACCTGGTGAACCTGCATCCTCCACTGATATGTCTTCTCCAGTTAAACCCAGCCATTCACCCCCTACTGAGCTCATTACTAGACGTAGACAATCCACCTCTACTATTTGGAATCATTTTTACATAAACCCCAAGAGTGCTTGCCAAGCTATATGTGTGCACTGCAATACTTATGTTAGTAATGCTGCGACATCTTATGTGAATTCACCCAATCGTTATATATGGTTCAAATAAACAGTCTAGCATTGGTGCATGGAAATGTAGCAGGGCTCGTGGTCAGGGACACTGGTTTACCGCACATGTGGTGACGCGGACGAAAAAGCAGAATTCTAATTGGCCCATGGAAAACGGTGCCAAAAACGCAAACAGCCTTTGTGGAGGGTCTGCTGTGCTGCAATGTATGGCTTTCCTGAAGATCTGGGGCTGGCAGCAGTGGCAGGGGTGGGGGACTGAACAGAAGACCAAAGAATGCTTTATCTGCTCCTGTTTTTTTTTTTTTTTGTTGCCGATCTCATGCAGAAACTATAAGATAGTTAATAAGTAAGGTGGGGCCTGAATGTTCGACGATGATCTGCTCTACTGGCTTGAAATTGAAAGGTTTTTATACATTTTATGAAGTGATCCATACAGTCCCAAAGCTTCATTATGTTTATATCAATTCATATTTTAAAGAAAGTACATTGTTGAGTCTATACAGTCTCGGGGGGGGGGCACGTCGCACACCGAGACTGACTGAAGACTTTGTTCCCATTTCTTTTTTCTTTGATGCCCTTGTAAATTCTGATGTGCAGTGATGTGCACCCTTGTGCAGCTCCATGGGGAAGGGGGAACCACAGACCAGCGACCCGGAGACCCGGAGTGATTAAAAAATTCATCTGCTCTGGAGTAATTTTTTTTTCCTTTTCTTCATTGCCCAGTATGATAAACTGTGACTGTGATGTGATCAAATGTCTGCCCTTAATGAGAAAGAAAGACTAAAGTCTATCCATCATGGAGTGTTTGCATCAGAGCCTCCCAATTAGGTGCCCATACTACTTCATACAGTCCCGAAGCTTGGTGGTGGACCCAACACTTGATCTCTGAGTGATCTGCTCTTGTTTTATTTTTATGGTTGCCCTGAGAAAGTCCTTGTTTGCAGTCTGAGCTGAACAAATGTGTGGCCTTAATAGAAAGGGGGATTGCATTTATTGTTATTGTCTGGTGCTGGGGTGGTGGGTTGGGGAGAGTGGCCATGCTGGTGTGGTGGAGAGAATGGGCATGCTGGTGTGGTTGGGTGAGGAGAGTAGCCATGCAGGTGGGGTGGGGTTGGGAGAGCGACCTTGCAGATGGCATAGGATGTGGGGTGTGAAGAGTGGCTGTGCTGGCATAGTGGGATGGGGAGAGTGGCCATGCTGGTGTAGTGGGATGGGGAGAGTGGCCATGCTGGTGTAGTGGGATGGGGAGAGTGGCCATGCTGGTGTAGTGGGGTGGGGAGAGTGGCCATGCTGGTGTGGTGGGGTGGGGAGAGTGGCCATGCTGGTGTGGTGGGTTGGGGAGAGTGGCCATGCTGGTGTGGTGGGGTGGGGAGAGTGGCCATACTGGTGTGGTGGGGTGGGGAGAGTGGCCATGCTGGTGTGGTGGGGTGGGGAGAGTGGCCATGCTGGTGTGGTGGGGTGGGGAGAGTGGCCATGCTGGTCTGTCGGGATGGGGAGAGTGGCAGTGCTGGTGTGTTGGGATGCCATGCCAGTGTGTCGGTGTGGGGAGAGCAGCTGTGTTAGTCCATTGGGATGGGGAGAGTGGCCATGCTTGGTGTGGGGACTGACGACCATTCATGTTGGTGAGGTGAGGGGATTGGATGGGATGGCCACCCATGCTGTGCTGTGGTGTGGAAGGACTGGTCATGTTTTCTTGGGTAAGGTGAGGGAACTATCCATGTGGGTGTGGTAGGCTGACAGTAATTCCTGGGACTGTCCATTAGTATAGGAGTTCTCTGTGTTGGAGATGTGGTTTGTGAGTTGGCCAGGCTTGCTTGGGTAAGGGGGCCTGGCGGTGTTTCAGTTTCACAAAGGGCTGTATATTAACACAGGGTCAGCCTTTGCTGTGGCTGCAGGCAGGGGAGCTAGACAGATTTGACTGGGAGGGATGGGAGGAGCTGGCAGTGTTGCAGCAAGGTTTGTCTGTATTGCACTTCAGGGGTCTAAATTAGATTTTACAACCTCTAGCCAGCAAGGCTAGTCACTAACTGAGAGAGTCGCCAACCCCACAGACTTTTCCTCTGGTCCAGCTGTTGTACTTATGTTTGCCTTCTCCAACACAAGCCTGCAGGGCAAGTTAAAGGAACATTTTACTAGCCCAATACAAAATCTGCTGGCATTTGGCTAGTGAGCCAGTGCCAGTGTTTACCCCTGTGCTAGGGAAGGGGCATTCACTGTTATATTCAGGGAAGCTGGCCTTGTGGACTGGGATAAAAGTGTTTTAAAGGGACACTGTCAACTCTGGTGTCTGTTTTTATAGTGTTGGCAGTGAGTGTGCCTCAAGCAGGCACTAGCGATATAAAATCCATAAACAGTACCAGATTTGTACAATAGTGCAAGATTAGATATTCATTATGTAAAAAATATATTTCAGGGGACCGAACAGAAATGTCAAGCCTGCGTCCACGAGCTGGAATGATACTGGGAGCACGCTGCCACTAGCATCAGTTGGACAGTGGGCAACTAAGGAGGTGTGCAGAGGGATGTGCTGCTCACCGTACATTGCTGTAGCACCGACTTGCAGGTACGGGAGTCAAGTGGTGATGGTGTCGGTGCCACGGGGGTGGTGGTCACTGGCCACAAATGAAGGGTCGGGGTGGGACAGTGACTTGTGGCCAGTGGTCAGAGCAGTGTTATGGTGGGGTGCTCACTGCTAGGAATGGGACAGGCATTGGTGTGTGTGTGTGGGGGGTTGTCTCAATACCAGGACCAGGAATGGGGCATTGGGGTGTGTGTGTGGGGGGGGGTTGCAGTCTGTTGCTGGGACTGGGCAGGGGTTCTTTGTGTGCACAGCTCATATGGCATTTGTGGCAGGGTCCCCCCTGCTGAACCCGGTGCTCTTCTACGGCCCCCTGTACACAGTACTATGTGCACGATTGTGAATGGTGTATAGTGTGGGCATGCCCCCTCTTCCCCCAGACTACCCTAGTGCATAGCTGGCTGTGCAGACGGGGAATCGGAGTACACATCTGGCCAGTGCACATTTGGTGAATGCCACCAGGGATCCACGAGACCCCCGCTGTGTGGCATTCATGGGTATGTATGCCTACTCATCCGGTTTACACTGCAGGACAGCATAGTGCATAGGGTCCATAATAAGTATCTTGTGCTACTGTGCAAATCTGGTACCATTTATGCATTTTAAATTGCTAGTGCCTTCTCTAAGCACACTCAATGCATACACCATAAAAACAGACACAAAAGCTGATGGTGTCCCTTTAAAAAGCACAGTACCACTGCTGCACTCGACAATAATTCATCATTTTTCTTCAAATTACCTTTGTTCATTCTTTACATTGCATAAGTAAGGTATAGAATAAAAGTAAATTTTTTTTGTATTATTTTAATTTTGGGCTGATGCCCGTATGCCGAGGGATCACTGTCCTGTTCTCCCTGCTGTCCCTAGCTACAACTGCTTGCATAAGAAATTGATCACATAATATGTTGTGTAAGCCAAGCTCAAGTCCAGTATTTAGATATTTTTGTTTTAGGAACATTTGTGTGCAGTGTAATGTTGGTGGGGGTGTTTACTGCCCATCTGTCAGGGGGCTGCTGGCTGTGTGTCTGGGGTAGGGTTGCTGGCTGTGTGTCTGGGGTGATGGAGTTGCTGGCTGTGTGTGTCTTGGGTGGTGGGTTTACTGGCCACGGGGTTTAGGAGTGAGGGTTGCTGGCAGTGTATTTGGGGGTGGGGATGTTGCTGGCCATTTTTGGTGGGGCAGATGACTGTCTTTGGGGGTGGTTGCTACAGGCATCTGTGGGTGTTGGGGTAGCTGGCTGACTGTGTCATTTGAGAACTGGATGCTTGGATGGGGGCTCACTGGGGACTGATTGACTGTGTTGGTGGGTACTGGCTTCTTTGTGTGCAAGGGCTGCAGGGGGTAGTTGCTGTGCGGGTATTTGCTTGGATAGGGTGTGGGTGCTGTCTGTGTCTGGTGGGGTGGTGAAACTTTCCATGTCTCGTGGGGTGGTAGGACTGTCTGTGTTTGGTGGGTGGAGGGATTGTCCGTGTCTGGTGGGCCGGGTGGGGGGCTGTCCATGCCTGGTAGTGTGTACTGCATGCTATTACACATGACTGTCCTGGCCAAAAGTTGTTTAAATATTTTTTTTTTTTGCTGCAGAGATCAAGATCTGTCTATGGGATGGTGGCTATTTAGGGGTAGTGTAGAGGTTGGTTGTGTTGGGGTGTGGTGGGGACACTGGTCATGGTGGGGTAGGGACGCTGGGCATGTTGGGATGGGAACACTGGCCATCTGCTGTCACAGGACAATTACTGCCTTTCTAAGGGCCTGCCATAGTCTGTTAGTTTTTTTGGGGGGAGATAACCCTGCTGCTGTTGTTTGAATGGGAAAATGCAAGGGAGGGAAGATGAGGGAATATGTGCATAAACTGGTATGCTTAATTAAAAAAATGACATTCATGGGAGGAAAATGTCCGGCTGCGTGGTCAGGTGTCCACGAGATGCACCATTTGGGAAATTGGAAAGAAGGTGTTTTTCTGTGTGTTCATGAACTGTACTGCATGCAAGGAGAGTTCGTGAAATTTATTTATTTATTTGTACAAGTCAGATTTACAACCTTTGAGTCAGGGACTCATTTACAAAGGCACCTCGTCACAGAGAGGGCAGACAATGTTACATAGTGCAGGTTACAACAGAGAAAACAGTACAGGTGCAAAACATTGAACAAAGAGTACACTTAGGTTGCATATGGTTACATAATATAGGTTACAGTCATATATGTACAAGGTCAACAGATGTTACAGTAGGGGTGTACACCTGTAAATACCTAGTGAGGGTAGAGGTAGAGATGGAGATGGGGGTGGGGGGGAGACAGGCTGTCCAGAGGATGTTGTCAAGTCAGGGGAGGCCTAACGGGAAGGTCCCACAGGGGGGACTGGGGGGGGCAGGGTTAGGTGCATCTACAGCAACGAGCATTGAAGCGATGGTTCTGAAGGATGGATTTGAAGGAACCAGTTTTGGCAATGTCAGTGATACAGATTGGGAGGGAGTTGAACCAAGTGGGGGCTCTGTAGTAGAAGGAACTCTGGGCTAAGGAGGTCTTGGTCCTGGGCACCAGGAAGGTGGCCTTAACAGAGTTATGGGTGGCAACGGACGAGGGCGCTCGCCAGAGGGAGGCAGAGACCCCAGGGGGGAGAGCTCTAGAAGAGATTTTTTAGTGAGTAGGCAGGTCTGATAGTGCAGTTGCTCCTCAAAGTTGAGCAGGTTGGCGATGGAGTAGAGCAGGCAGGTGTGTGTGCAGCTGGAGGCTCCGGTCAGGAGCCTACAGGCCTTATTGATGGAGAACTGGATTTTGGTGACGGCAGTATTGTCCACAGCAGCATAAATGGGCAAGCCATAGTCCACAAGGGACAAGACGGAGGAGGTGATGGCCAGTCAGAGGGCAACTTGGGGGAGGCAATCTCTATGATGGTATGGTAGGCCTATCCAAGAGTTTATGGTGGAAGAAAGGGCATTGATGTGGGTGTGGAAGTTGAGGGCAGAGTCAAAGGTGATGCCTAGGTATTTGTAGGTGGTCACTTGCTCTATTGGGTGCAGTGTGCTAGGGAGAATCAAGAGAGGGGCATTTTTGGCCTTGTTTTGGTGGTGGAAGAAGAGCATTGACTTGGTCTTATTTAGGTTAATGACAAGTTTGTGATCAAGGAACCATCTTTCTGCTTGGTTGTAAGTGTACTGGAGGGATAACTGGAGAGAGGAGAGATCGGGATGAGAGGCAACGAGGAGCTGGGGAGAGTGTTGAGGTAGAGACTGAAAAGTATGGGACCCAGGATGGAGCCCTGAAGTACCCCGGAGCGAATGAGCCTGGCATTGGATAGGGAGCCATTGATCTTTACACACTGGGATCTAGCTGAGAGGTAGCTAGAAAACCAGGCAAGGGGACAAGCAGAAAAGCCGAGTTGGTGGAGGGAGTCGAGCAGGAGGGGGTGACAAACAGTGTCAAAAGCCTTGGAGAGGTCAATGAACACTGCTCCGGCAAGATTGCCAGAGTCGAGAGCAGAGTGTAGGTACTGAGAGAACTCCAGGAGAGAAGTAGTGGTACTGTGTTCCTGGGTGGAAGCCATGTTGCTCTGGGCACATCATGTCATATTTGGACAGGTACTCCGAAAGTTGGATAGACAGCACTTTCTCAAGGGCTTTGGAGGGTGGGGGGAGGATGGAGATCGGCCGGTAGTTGTTGGGGGTGAACTGATCTCTGCTCTTGTGTATAGGGGTGACTTTGGCTGATTTCAGTGGGGTACCACAGGGATCAGTGCTGGGACCGGTACTATTCAATATCTTCATCAGTGACATTGCGCAGGACCTAGAAGGCAGAATTTCACTGTTCGCTGATGACACAAAGCTCTGTAACAGAGTAGACACACCAGAGGGTGTAGACAGAATGAGAAGGGACCTGCAGAAACTTGAAGAATGGTCAGGGGTTTGGCAGTTGAAATTCAGTGCAAGGAAGTGCAAGATAATGCATATGGGGCACAAAAACCCTAGCACAATATATCAGTTGGGGGGTGAGGATATAGCATGCACCAAGCAGGAAAGGGATCTTGGAGTTATCATCTCTGATGACCTCAAGGTAGGAAACAGTGTGACAAGGCAGCAGGTAAAAGCAAATAGGATGCTGGGATGCATAGGCAGGGGTATCACCAGCAGGAAAAGGAGGTCATAATTCCGCTATACAAGACACTAGTGAGGCCCCACCTGGAGTACAGTGTACAGTTCTGGAGACCTTACCTACGTAAGGACATAGACAGGTAGAGAAGGTTCAGAGGAGGGCAACAAAGATGGTGCATGGATTGCATCACAAGTCCTATGAAGACAGGTTGAAGGAACTGAACATGTACTCCCTGGAGGAGAGGAGGGAGAGGGATATGATAGAGACATACAAGTATCTTACAGGAGGAGGGGCAGGAAAACACTATTTTTAAGCGAAAAAGATGTTCCAGGACTAGAGGGCATGGGATGAAGTTGGAGGAGGACGATTCAGAGGAAACGTGAGGAAGAATTTCTTCACAGAACGGGTGGTGGACAAGTGGAACACCCTGCCAGAGGAAGTGGTGGGGGCTGAAACAATCACGGGATTTAAGAATGCATGGGATAGACATAAAGGAATTCTGGAGGTCAGGGGTAAGGGGCAACAGACTTCCTGGAAAACATAAACTGAACTTACAAACTTAAATGGGCAGACTGGGTGGGCCATAGGTCCTTATCTGCCGACACTGTCTATGTATATATGTATCTATGTATTTCCAAGCACTGAAAAACTGATCAAGGCAAAGGGACCGGTTTAGTAGGTCCGTCAGGAGGACTAGGACAAATGTACCTGTCCTGTCTAGACCGACCCTTGTGGGGTGTACTTCTGCTTTAAGTTTCAATCTGTTGAATAAAGCCATACTGCACAATCTCAGTTACTGTTCTGGACATTCTGATTATTGCTTCTGGTTGTGTGGATTTACTGGGGCCCACTCGGCAGGTTAGATCTAGCATATGCCTACTGTAGCTGCCTCCACCCAGGACCTGGGTTGTAATGTTTACACAAGGTTCATGTCATTTTGTTTCTGTACCCCCACCCCTCTCTTCCTCTAGAAAATGAGCCTGGAATACATCATAATGCCAAGGGTGGTACCAATCCTTTTGTACAGTAAAATGATATGCCAGTAAGTGGGCACCAGTGTTCCAGATTTTAATGGGGGATGTGCTTGCTAGTTAAAAAGTGGCCTGGGGGTTACACACATGCTGGGGAAAATGGTTCTGGCCTCTGGTGATGGAGGAGGGAGGGGCAGATGGGCACAGAACCATTTTTCCCACATGAATGCCAGTCCGCTGGGTCCGTGCCATAATCCAGTGGTTAGTCGTTGATGGCTGGTGGAGGGATGGGCTGGGTGGACTGGTACACATGCTGAAAAAAATGGTTCTGGCCTCTGGTGATGGAGGAGGGAGGGGTGGATGGGTAGAGTGGCACAGAACCATTTTTTCCCACATGTATACCAGTCCGCCAGGTCTGTGCCATGCTCCAGTGGCTGGTTGTTGATGGTCAATGGAAGGACGGGCTGGGCGGACTCGTACACATGCTAAAAAATATGGTTCTGTCCTCTGGTGATGGAGAAGGGTAGAGTGGACAAGCAGAGTGGCACAGAACCATTTTTCCCACATGTTTGCCAGTCCACTGGGTCCATGCCATGCTCCAGTGGTTGATCGTTGATGGACAATGGAAGGACGGGCTGGGCGGACTGGTACACATGCTGAAAAAATGGTTCTGGCCTCTGGTGATAGAGGAGGGAGGGAGGGAGGGATGAATGGGCAGAGTGGCACAGAACCATTTTTCCCACATGTATCCCAGTTCACTGGGTCCGTGCCATGCTCCAGTGGTTGGTCATTGAGGGTTGATAGAAGGACGAGCTGGGCAGACTGGTACACATGCTGAAAAAAATGGTTCTGGCCTCTGGTGATGGAGGAGGGTTTAGTGGACAGGCACAGTGGCACAGAAACATTTTTTTCCACATGTTTGCCAGTCCTCTGTGTCCATGCCATGCTTACCTTCCTTGTAAAAGGCACTACTGAGCACTGAAGATAAGTTTCTGTGTCAAAATTAGGGACTGTTGGGAGATATGAAATCCTACAGTAGAAAAATTGTGTATGTTTATTCACATTACTATGCGGTTCAACAAGTTGTTTTGTGGCCTGTCTTTATTTAGCAGCCCGGCCTGTGACCCAGTTAGTCCCCCCAGGGCAGGGGGAAGGTCCGTTGTTTGGAGGTCTTGGAGTGGTTTTCTGGGCATGCGTCTTTAACTATAAAATGCATTATTTCATTTACTGTGTTGTACTGCCTGGATCTGCTTCACCGTCTCTACCCTGAATGTAAATATGGATGATTTAAAAAAAAGTTCATCTGTGAGTGGTGTGGGTGTGTCTGTCTGTGTCTGTGTGTAGAAGAATAGAGACACACACTGTGACAAAAAAACTTTATTCAACCACATCAAACTGAGTCAACCATGTTTCATCTGTGCCCTTCAAAACTGTCGGATGAGACAATTTTGAAGTAGTTGATTGAGGAACTCATTCACGGCAATCTGGGTACCACAACCAGGCCCACCACCAATGGTTATAGGTGATGCTAATAAAAATCACCAAGTACTTACCTTTCAGGGTGGGTCCTACATGGCTGTGTGTGGGTATCTGGAGGTGTAGTTCCAATAAATTTCCTGTGGTGTCTGTTCCCTTAGGTGGTGTGGTGGGACCACGTTGGTGCCAGGGCAGTCCGTATTTGCTTGGATGGGGTTGGCGAACTATGGAGATGACAATGAGTTCTTAAAGGAGAAGTATTGGCAGAAGTGAAGCCCCAGCTGCTGTACTGATCATGGCTTTACCTCACTGGTCCCCCCCTGCAGGCATTATATTAAATAAATAGTCTTTGTACCTGATCACGCAAACTGGTAAATTCTCCAGTGCGCCTGGGATTTTAATTTTGGCACTCGTGAACATCCCACGCTCTCGCTCATGAACTGTTGATGCTGCCTTGCCCCTGCCTCAATAGTGCCCTCGTGCATGGAGATTGAAGTTTATATCTCCAGTGCCCTTTTATAAATCCCATGGGTGTGCCCAGGGCACTATTGCCTGCCTATTGAGGAAGGGGCAAGGCAGCATCATCAGCTTGCAGTGGTATGAGCAAGAGCGCGTCATGTTCAATGGCGCCATAATTAAAATGCCAGGTGCACTGGGGATGTACCACTTTGTACTAGTGAGCAGGCACAAAGATTAATTTATTTATGTTAACTGTAGAGGGGATAGGAGAGATGAAGCTCCGAACTGTACAGTGTTCATGGCTTCACCTCTGCCAGTGGAACTCCTTTCATAAGTTTGAGCTCCGACATGAAAACTAAGAGGCTCCATTTGCATGAAGACCAAGTCAGAAAGTGCTCAATTTACTGTGGGTGTAATTCTGGATTGGTTTATTACTTGGAAAGTATTGTATAGCTCTCCATTAGCATCCTCATTAATCACATGTGGATTTTTTTAAGTTGGATGCACTTTGTTTACAAATAAACCAATTCAGGCAGCTAAATTTCAGATAGGGACTGAACCAATGGAGTCCACCTTGGCGTCTGGTGGTTCAGCATAATTCATGTCTGAGCTCTGACAGGCAAGCTTGGGTACATGGCATTGGGTGAGTATTGCTGTGATTCCACTGCAGTCGTCACACCTGAGGGGTGTGGGCTTCAGTGCTGCACCACATGCTGTCACACCTG
The DNA here is from genome assembly GCA_016271365.2 of Neoceratodus forsteri. Lineage (NCBI taxonomy): Eukaryota > Metazoa > Chordata > Ceratodontiformes > Ceratodontidae > Neoceratodus > Neoceratodus forsteri. The sequence continues at coordinate 611,984,997 of CM057450.1, read as the reverse complement.
AAGGGTGAGGGCTTCAGTGCTGCACCTCCTGCTGTCACACCTGAGGGGGTGGGGGTTTCAGTACTGCATCACTTGCTGTCACACCTGAGGGGTGGGGACTTCAGTGCTGCACTGCCTGCCATCACACCTGAGGGGTGGGAACTTCAGTGCTGCACCAGCTGCCATCACACCTGGGGGTGGTGGCTTCAGTGTTGCACAGCCTGCCATCACAACTGAGGGGTGGGGGCTGCAGTGATGCCATAACACCTAAGGGATGGGGAGTAGTACTGCTGCCATCACACCTGAGGGATAGGGAACATAGTATTGCTGCCATCACACCTGAGGGATGGGGCATGCAGTGCTGCTGCTTCCATCACACTGGAGAGAGGGGAGCCATAGTGCTGTTGCTGCTGCCTTCACACCTGATGTGATAGGGGCCACATTGTTGTTGCTACTGCAATTGCACCTAAGGGATGGGGACCATAGTGTTGCTTCCATCACACCTTGGGGATGGGGGCCATAGTGCTGCTGCTGCCTTCACATCTTGTACCTAAAATAACTTTTAATTGGTACAAGGATGGATGGATGTACAGTAGTGGAGGTCACAATTGCTAAATTGCATGTTCACAGAGTTAAAAATTGTTATAATAAAGTACACAAAGCCAAACACCAGTAAAAACGGATTTTGGCTTAGCAGACACCGGTGATAATACTGGTTTTTACAATGTGCAAAATGGAATTTGCCCTTTCTCAATCCCGGTAAACCAGTGTCCCTGCTCGTGGTGAACAAGAACATTCTGCTGAAACAGTAGGAGATGGTAATCACCAGCCAAGATTAAAAAGATCACTTTTGCCTCAAGATAATTCTGTAAGGTCTTCTGTTTTACCAAGCAGGGCATGTAGCACAACACCCCCAAACAAATCTAATGATTTTAGGCAACTGAAGTTACAAGAGGTTTTTGAAAGAAAATTTTAAATGTACACAAAACCATCTGGTAGCAGTGGCAATAAATTGTAAAATTACAGAAATTATTGCACTTGATTTGCAGCCATACTCTAGTGTGGATGGTGAGGGCTTCCAGAGGCTTATAGAATACTTAGATCCATAATATTTAACGCCAAGTAGAAAACACTTTACAGTAACTGCTGTGTCCAGGATGTATGACAGTTTAGTACCTCAAGTAAGGCATGCTCTCCGAGAGGCTGAGGACAAGGTAATTCGATTTACTACTGACATGTGGACCTGCACCCAAACCATTGCCTGTCTTTCTCTTACTGCACACTGGGTCAGTTTTGCGGGTAACTCATGATCCTCATACACCACTGTGCCTGCTACCCCTACCACTTCAACCACTACTCCTGCTACCAGTACTATCTCTCACAGTTCCAAAAAAAAAAAACACTTATGTTTCAGAAAATGATAGTTCTTAATGTATCTCACTTTCAAGACACGCACACAGCACAGCCCATTCAGCAAGAACAGGACAGACTAGTTAGTGCTTAGGTCACCTCACAGGGTTTGAAAGTTGTGTTTTTTCTTGCTGACAATGGTTCAAATATTAAAAAAGCACTTCATGATGGCAACTACTGTATGTACATGTACTCTGTTTTGCACATTGTCTTAAACTAATTGTTCGAAGCTTCCTGGATAATGACTAGCAAGTCTCAGCCACTGTGGAAACAGTATACAAAGCGTGCGGTCACTTCAACCATTCAGTAAAAGCCCGTGACATCCTTGCTGACATCCAGAAGAACAAAGGTCTTCCTCACCACCAGTTTGCTCAGGATGTAGCAACAAGGTGGAATTCAACTTACTTTATGACTGAATGCATCCTTGAACAAAAAGGCAGCTATCACTGAGTATATCAAGTACAATGATATTGGGGAGGGCATTGTACTCCATTCTACTCAATGGTCTCTGATGGAACAGTTGTGTCACATTCTAAAACCCTTTATGAGTGCTACAAAAGAGGTCAGTGCAGAAAAGGCATCCCTTAGCCAAGTTATTCCACTCATTCTACTTGTCAAAAACAGGATGAAGAAAATGAGGAACAACTTAGATATGAACCAATCTCTAGTCAATAACATGCTTATCAGACTTAGCAATTATGACAAATTATCAGCCATGACACAAAGCAAATAGTATATCTTAGATGAAGTTTCCAGAACAGACACCTTCCTGATGTGGTTTCTGAGGATATGGAAGAGTTGAGCTACAGGCAACTTTTGATTGATGCAGTAGAAGAGGTTTCATTGGAAGCAGTACTACAATGACATCACCTCAAATTCAAAATACTGGGCCTTCCCGGAGACCTCAAGGGGGAAGGGGACATTGGTGTTTGGGCTCCCCCTACTTCCTGAACGAATCTGATCCCGGGACGGCTGGGTCCCGACCGGGCCTCCCCAAGCCCCTGACAAAACACAGGAGTCTGGGGTCGGTGACCCCGTGGGCATGGGGGGCTTGCTTGGGGGAGATGGGCTGTCCCAGTGGCCATTCCTAGGATTGGGTGGCCACAGACAAGGGGGCGGAGCAGTGTAAGGCAATTTAAAAAGAGACGCAGGCAAGCTGTGGTCTCTTTTCCCCTACATTCTCCAGACAGGAACAAGTTTGAGTGCAAGTCAGGAGTGCATTCATAGCATGCCATGTGGTCAAATCGGAGCAGTCTAACAGGCCTAAGCTAGCGTGGGTTCGGCCGGGAGAAGGACAGCGGGAAGCGGGTGGCAGGAGCCAGGCGGGTTCTGGGAGGAGGAAATTAGCAGCGAAGGAAAAAATAATAAATAAATAAAAAGTGCTTACGCTAACCTGGTGCTTTTCGGGATGCAGCAAGAGAGAGGTGAAATCCAGGCACAGAGGTTAGTGGAGGATAGGCCAGAACCTTCTTGGGGTAGAGCCCAAGATTAGGAGTGCTTTTGATTGATAGGTCCTCTGTGGTGCACAGGACAAGGCACAGAAACGTGAGACCCAAGGACCCTGGATTCAAAACCACTGTTTGGGATTGCCAGCATTGTGCCGGTCAAATTTAAGGCAAAAGAAGGCCCCCACAACTGGAGGTGGTGGCCCTGACGTGCCTGTTTGGTTTAAAAAAAAAAATATATATATATATATATATTTAAAGGGGAAGGCAGGATAGGACAGGGAAGTTAAAGGAGAATAACAAGGGGGCTGAAGACTTTGGGCTGCAGATTTGGGAACTGGGTGAATCACAGTTCACAATAGCATACTGTGGGGCCAGAAGGCCAGCTTGGTGGTGTAGTGGAAAGGTTTACAGCCTGATACAAGAGGCTGAGAGTAGGAATCCACACAAGGTCCCCTCAGTTCTCTCCAAGTTATTTAATTAAAAAAAAAAAATTTTATTTAGAGGAAGGAAGCAGGAGACGACAGGGTATTTAAAGGAGGTAGGATCCCTCTAGCGGACCGATTGACCCTGAGCAAGTCACATAATCTCCTGGAGTCCTCAGGTCGACTTTTAAAATAGGCTTCAGTCTAGTGTATTTCCCCTGGTAATTAAAAAAAAAATATATATATATATATATAAAATGTCAAGCAGGAATAGCCGTGGTCGAGCAGCATTACTGGTGCAGCTGGAGAAGATGGCCCGCAGGCAGGGAACAGCATGGCTGGAGGCATGCTTGGAGACACCAGCAGATCACCCGAAGGGTCAGAGAGAGCAGAGCCCAAGGCCCAGGATGCAGCCGAAAGGTAAGAAAACAGAGGCACATAAGGGTATAAGGGCCCGATTGCTGGTATTGGCGGGGCTACCTTTGGTCTCCAGAGGGGAGGACAGTGGGTCAGAGGGGGGGATCTGCCGACTCCAAAGGGGAAACCCCTGGGGGCCCAGGGGAAAGAAAGAGAGAGAGCCAAAGGGTGAGGGCAGGGCAGAAGAGGGAGGCCTTGGGCAGGGAAATTGCCTTGGGGACCAGACAGCGAGACGGAGGTCTCCTCCCCCCCCACGGGGGAGTCCGGTGAGGCCACGCCACCCACGACACCCTGTGCCGAAAAAGCCTAGGGGTGGTACGACTCCTCCTCCTTGGAAGAGGAGAGAGGTCCCAAGGCAGGACTGGAAAGAGGCCCAGAAGTGGGACAGGGCCACAGGGTGCTCGGCCAGGACTCCTCAGGCCTGACAAAAGCTGGCCTAGGCTGCATCCACCCTTGTCTAAGAGGCCCAGAAAGGGGAAACGAGTCATCATCAGATGAGGAACGGAGGGGGCCCCAGGGAAGGGTAAGAGACCCAGAGGCAGGGGCCCTCAGCTGGCCCCCCCCCAGATTCAGGAGGATCCGGCTGCTGCCAGGGTCGAGCAGTGAATCAAAAGGGGAGCCCGATGTCGGGCATGGCCTACCCATTGATAATTTCTGATTTGGAAGAAGATGGGGGGTAGGGGGAATGGGGCAGGGAGGAAACAAAATGGAAGATGTGTTAGGGGCATTGAAGAACCTGTCCACAATCCTGGTAGGGTCTGGAAAAGGGGGTAGCACCGGGAAGGGGGGACAAAGGGGGTATGCCGAAACAGCCATATTCAAGTGTGGAGGAGGAGGTGGGGGCCCACCTTTTAGACAAGATGAGGGCGGCAATACGCAGTAGGGAATTTGTAGATATTTTCACTCTGCTGCATAGGGGAGAGGAGGATGATAAGAAAGAGGGGATGAAAAAAGTCAAGACTAAAGAGAAGAAACCACAGGTGGAAAAGAACTTCAAGAACTGGTTGGCAGAGTACTTGATTTACACATACGTCCTGTGCCATGAGAAGCCAGATCTCTGCTGTGGACTCCTCAGTCATTGATCCAGGATCATGCGAGTGCATGCAACCCAGGAGGGGGGATCCACATGGCTTCATTATGATGAGGTGTTTCGGCTTCATTTAAATAAGAACCCAGGGAGGGAATGGGATCAGGTTGATATGCCATTGTGGCTGGATGTAATCACAGATAGGGCTTATGTCCAACGTACGGACTGTGGCCTCCCTGTGAAAGGGGACCCCGGAGGGAGGGAATAAGGACTCAGGGAGGCCAACAAAGGTTGGGAACCAGTGTTACCATTTTAACTGGGGAACATGCATGCAGTCAAAGTGCAAGTTTACCCATGAGTGTCTGGCATGTGGGAGGCCCCACCCATTTACACAATGTCCTGGGGGTAAACAAGGGGGAGCATCCCTGGACAAAAAGGGGGATTTCATAAAAAGGGATCCCTGGAGCAGGGGGTAACACTGATAAAAGTAAGTGAGATGAGGGACGGGTTGCAGAGATACCCCAGCAGGGAGGATGCACTTGTGATTTTGGGTGGATTTGCAGAGGGGTTCAGGATACCATATATGGGGCCACGGAGAGACTTCGAGGCTCCAAATTTGAAATCAGCATGGGATAGCATGGGGATTGTGCAGGAAAAGATAGCCAAAGAGAGGCAACTGGGGAGGTTTTCAGGACCACTCGGGAAGCCCCAGTTGGAAGACTTTAGAGTGTCACCAGTGGGCATGGTGCCAAAAAGCACACCAGGGGAATTTAGAATGATTATTCACTTGTCTTTCCCAGAGGGAGAGTCGGTGAATGATTTCATAGACCCAGCTTTGACTTCGGTGCATTATGCAACATTCAACAGGGCAGTGAGAGAGGTGACAAGGTATATCCAGGGAGCACAGATGGCTAAGGCAGACATAGAATCTGCTTTCCAGTTGCTCTCTGTCCACCCTGAAGACTACAGTCTGCTGGGATTGAAGGTAGAAGGAGAATATTATGTGGATAAATGCATGCCAATGGGGTGTGCCATTGCATGTTCATACTTCAAGAAATTCAGTACATTTCTGCAATGGGTAGTGGAGCAGACGACCACAGGTGGGGGAATCATGCATTACCTGGACGACTGTTTGGTGGTCGGACCAAAAGGGAGTGAGGCCTGTGGGAGGATGTTAAAAGGGTTGCAAGAGATTTGCCGGTCCTTTGGCATCCCACTGGCTGGGGAAAAGACTGTGGGCCCAACCACAGTATTGTCCTTTTTGGGGATAGATATTGATACAGAGAGAATGGAATGTAGGTTGCCAAGGGACAAGGTGGAGACCCTGGTTAGGATGGTGGGGGACACTAGGGGAGCAAGAAAGATGACATTGCAACAAGCACAACAGTTGTTGGGTCATCTTAATTTCACATGCAGGACCATACTGATGGGGCGGGTCTTTGCACGGAGACTGGCCAAGGTGATCGCCAGGGTCCGCCGTCCCCACCACAGGATTAGAATCTCCCAGGTGGTGAAGAAGGATTTGGCCATCTGGGCCATCTTTTTGAAAGACTTTAATAGGGTGACAGCATGGCCAGAGGAGGAAAGGTCCAATGCAGATTTGGAGCTGCTCACGAACACAGCTGGGGGCCAGGGGGATGGGGTTTATTTGAAAGGGGCATGACCAGCAGGTACATGGCCAGCACTGTGGGTAGAGCAGGGATTGGCCAAGAACATAACATTCTTGGAATTGTTTCCAATTGTGGTAGCTCTAGTGGTGTGGGGTGCAAAGTTGAGGGACAGAAGGGTGGTATTTAGGTCAGACAATACAGGGTTATACATGTAATCAACCAGCAATGGGGGGCAGTTGGGCCTATAGGGGACTTGTTATGGGTATGCACTGTGAACAGTTGATTCCCAGGTTGTGGGTGGAGTGCTGAGAAGGAACACCACCAGATATTTTGGTCATCCACTTGGGAGGGAATGACATGGGACCAAGGAAGTCTGTGGCATTGCTGCATGCCATGAAGGAGGACATAGCCCCCATCCAGCGCAGCATGCCGGGCACCAGGATTATATGGTCGCATAATGTACAGAGGCAACATTGGCAAAAAGGGACTAAGGACAGGGGCCTGGATGGAACCCGGTTGAAGATCAGTGGAGAAATGGGGACATTCATGGCCCGACTGCTGGGCAGAGTTGACAAGCACAACCATGTAATGGTGAAAGCAAAGGAACTCTGTTGGCAGGATGGAATACACTTATCTGATCTGGGACTTGACTTATTTTGCAGAGACATTTACCTGGTTCTAACTTCATTCCTTAGAGATGGGAGGAGTTAAGGGAGGGGGAGACGTGCTGTGGGGGACCTAATGAAGATCAGGTTTGTGGTGGATACGGAGTGTCTCCATGGTTCCCTAAGGGCAAATTGGGTTAGCCCAGCTCAGAAGTGGGGGGAAAAGGGGGGCCTCCAGCGCCCAGCTTGGAATGGGGGTTTCTCTTATGGCAGTCCGGGGGGGGGGCCCTGCCTGTGCCCAGCATGGACAGGCTGAGGTCACCAGCAATACCCCTGAGGCATGCCGACCTGCAGGGGGGCCTGCTGTGATGGGCTCTGGATGGCAGGTTTCCCATGGTGGAGGTCCGCGATCTCCGGGGTCAGACAAAAGTGGAGGAAGGCCGAGGCCCCTGTCCAGCATGGAGGGTGCTGGGCCTCTGACTCAGTTTGTCTGATCCCCTTCAACAGCACCAATAGCCTGCAGCCTGGCCGAGGGGGGGCCATGTGGTGGGGGGATTCCCCACTCTCCTGGTGGGGGGGGGACCGGGAAATTAACCTTGGAGAGGCTTCCTTTGGCGCACGTCTAGTCTGTATTAGGAATTAGTTTTAATAAACATATGGCTGTGGCCATTCAAATCCCAAACTGGTGTGTTTATTGACTCCATGGGAGGATTGGAGGGGAAGGGAATGGGTGAGAACTGGACAACCAGTTTTCCTCCCTGGAGACCTCGAGAGGGAAGGGGATATTGATGTTTGGGCTCCCCCTGCCCCGAATGAATCTGACCCCACAGCATTTCTGGTAGGATAGCTGGGTCCTGACCAGGCCTCCCTCACACCCCTGACAGAACACAGGAGTCCAAGGTCAGCAACCCCGTGGGTGTGGGGGGCGTGCTGGGGGGATGGGCTCTCCCAGTGGCCACTTCTGGGATTGGGTGACCACAGACAAGGGGTGGAGCAGTGCAGGGCAACTTAAAAAGAGACTCAGGCAAGCTGCAGTCTCTTTTAACCTACACCCTCCAGGCAGGAACTCACCCTCCCACCCAAAAAGCATAATGCGAGAACACTGTCCTCTATTGACTGATTTGCTGGACGGGGATGCAGAAGGATTTTCCCAGGTTTTCCTGCTTAACAGGTTTTTTCCTGGGTTTTCACCCCTGCCAGGTAGGTTCTCGGATTTGGCCCGTTGGGGGGTAGATAAAACTGTCACAGCCTTGGGGGACCACGTGATGCAAGGTACCGGATAGAAGCTCCTCTGTACAGCTCCAGCCTCCCGACTTAATAATTTCATATTTCAGACTGACAAAATTGCCTAAACCCTCTAATTTTACCTAATTTTGCCTTCTTATCAACTCATGCTTCTGTTTGGTGTATCGGAACAATGATGAAGGTTTATATGAAGAAGGCGCCACAGAAACATACCCCACCAGTCACCCCCGAGAAGGCCCCGAAGAAATCACGGGCCTCAAGTGGGTCAGACAAGCCAGAACACTCGAGCCAGGCCATGGAACAAGAGCTGCTAACTCTGTGCAGGTTTTTAGAAGAATTCAAGCCTTTCTGTGAGGTAGTTAAAGACATTTCTTCTGAGCTCAAATCCCTATCTAAAAAGCTCGATGAGGTCTCTGTTACAACCTCGGATATCACAGCCATAATCTCCTCCCTTGAGAAGCATGTTGAAAAGATCGACCCTGGGCGTGTGGCTATGTGGCAGAAGCTGATACATCTTGAAATAAAATGAGAAGACCTCGAGGGTCGCAGCCTCAGGAATAATGTTGTCATACTCGGGTTTCCAGAGGGAGAAGAGGGCCAGAATGCCATAGCATTTGGGGCCAAATACATCATCGAGAGGGTACACAGGTCCTTACGGCCAAAGCCTCCCCCAGGAGCTACACCTCGTCCTATTATATGCCGGTTTTTGAATTATTTAGAACGGCAGCACTTTCTGGTAAAAGATAAAGAGGTGCAGGAAGTCAGATGGGAGAATACCAAACTCAGGATGGCACAAGATCTACCGGGTTCTGTCTGACTGAAACGCACAGCATTCCACCCTATAGTCTCCAAGATCATCACTGCAGGGCTTAAGTTTAGAATGGGGTACCCAGCCAGACTACATGTGCAAGTGGCTGGTACCTGGTCAGCTTATGATGTTCCTGATGCTGCGTTTTCTGGCCTAAAGCTAGCCCTGCCTGATCTTTTCCACGATTCATGACATGCCCTGCATTTCCCAAATTGGAGAGATCTGAATTGAAGGGACAATGCTGCTCTTCGAGGTGTATGTTGGGGATGAGTGATAATAGTCGCCCGAGTCTGTGAGAGCCTGATTTCGATGGCTGAAGGGACATAATCTTATTGTGTTTATTTAATTTCTCATAACACTCACACGTCCTAATTATGTCTGGGACAGCTGATTTCATTAGGAGACTGTTCCATTTGAATGACTGTTTATTAAGGGGAGAGTATTCTTTGTAATAAGTTTGATTGGCGCCTACTTGTAGGCGTAGGAGGGGGATTGTTGATTTACTGGGCTCGCACCCCCTCGGTTCTTTATATAATATATATGAGAGACCGATTCGGGGAAGTGCTGGGTTTTTCCTTTTCAAGGTGCGCTGTGGTGCACTTTTGCTCCGGTACCACCAGAGGGAGCTCCGGACATTTAATTAGCAGGCTAGTGCTATTTAACAACCCAGGATTCTACTTTATTTGCAAGATCTCTCTATTTGTGGCCTGGGATTAGGAAGTACTTCTCTCACTGGACAATCGAGTCCTGCTGCTGGCAGGGCCCCATGGAGGACTTGTTTCATCCTGTATTGCCTGCCATTAGTAGTAATTAGGTAATTGAGCTTATTCGGCAGGATGTATGCAATTTTTTGGCTATGCCAGTACATTTGCTGAGTTCAAACCTCAAAGTGCTGTGCCACTCCCTCTGGCTACTAGGAGTTGGTTAGTTAGTGATTTTTGATGGAACGTTGTCTTTCTTTATATTTTTATTTAACAATCACCTGTTCCTTATAAGGGGGGCTTTCAGAATTTGTCTGGGTTTGTGGGGGTAACGCTGGGAGGCTGGGGGAGAGGAAAAGAAGCGGTATTTTGTTGAGCGTTGTTTGTGACACTTGCAGTGGTAGGGTGGGCGGGTTATGGTCAGATTTAAGCGACCTGGCTTACTGATGTTATGGGATGTTGGGGTGTTCTATGGGGGTGGGACCGGGGTGGATTAGGTTTGGATGGGAGGGTGTGGGGCTGGGAGGGTGGTACAGCAGTAATCAAGGGGTATTGGATTTTGGACTCTTGTAGTAATATCTGGATGTTAATTATGTGTTTACTTTTACCAACTTAGATGGCTAGCAATATCAATCTGGCTACTTGGAGCGTGAAGTGGATAAGGAAAAAACCTAAGCAATATCAGGTGCTTAAACACCTGAGCTTGTTGTGTTCCCAGATAACGTTTTTGCAAGAGTCTCATTTGCTAGATTCTGAAGCTTTACAACTCAGGAGGCAACAGGTTGGACAGGTTTTTAATGCCTCGGGTCCACTAATAGCTGTGGGGTCATGTTAATTGTTAACAGAGGCATTTCTTTCATCTCCACACAGGTTTTCAAAGACCCAGGGGGCAGGTATGTCCTGGTTCAGGGTACTCTTTGGACCATGCCACTTTTACTCTGTAGTATCTATGGGCCTAATACAGACGACCCGGGCTTTTTTATGAAGCTGATCACCATTATTCTCCCTATGCTTCCTATTGCAATAGTTATGGGTGGAGACTTTAATTTAGTTTTGGACCCTAACATGGACAGGTCTGGTAATGGGTCGAGGGGACTGTCTCCTGGGCAAAGGGCCTTTAGGGACCTGTTGGATCAGTGTGGACTGTGTGACGTGTGGCGAGTTATGCACCCCAACGCCAAGGAATATACCTTTAGTTCACCAGTGCATGGATCACAGTCTCGCATTGATTACCTATTAATTTCCCAGGTGCTCCTGCCGGGGGTTTTGTCCACCTCGATTCAGCCTGGTCCCGTATCTGATCATTCCCTGGTGGTATGTAACTTGGCTTTTATTAATATTCCTAAGAAGGAGACCCGATGGAAATTAAACGAGCAATTATTAAAGGATGAAAGGTATTGCAACCTTGTGAAGGAACAGATTGATTTCTTTTTCCTACTAACCCAATAGAAAGCACTGCGCTGGATATTTTATGGGGCGCTTTCAAGGCCTATATGAGGGGAATTCTTATTAGTTTAGCTACAAAGAGGAAGAGGGCTCAAGAAGCGTAATTATTATCCTTATTGTCTCAAGTACAGTTACTAGAAGCTAACTTATCCCCTAGCACTCCTAAGGAGGACAGGAAGAAACTTCTGGTAGCTAAAGATAGATATTTAGAATTGTTGAGGGAAAAGGCAGAGTTAGCCATTATCCGCACTAAAGCAAGTTTCACTGATCAGGGAGAAAAAGCGGGGCGTATGCTCGCTTTACGGTTAAAGCAGCAGGAGTCTGCAAGATTCATTCCTCCAGTCAGGGTTCAGGCGGACAGGTCCCTGAGGGTATCCCCTTCAGAGATAGTGCAGGAGTTTGCATTGTATTATGAACAACTATATAGGGACATGGACAGTCGTCCTCCTTTGGAGATGTTGGAGGCGTACCTTAGGGACTCTCATCTTCCTTCCCTGTCAGGTTCGCAGAGGAGTTTTCTGTCCTCTCCATTATCCCTGGAGGAAATTTCGGAGGTCATAAAGGCCTTGCCCTCAGATAGAGTTCCGGGGCCGGATGGTTTTTCCTCTTAATTTTATAAAGTTTTTCGAGAACAATTACTGCCGGTGCTTCACCGGCTGTACCTCCACATTCTCTCTGGGGTTGCTGTATATGCCCACTTGTTTGAAGCCCTGATAGTCCTTATCCCCAAACCTGATAAAGATCCTGAATTGGTACAGAGTTATAGGCCAATATCCCTTTTGAATCAGGATATCAAAATTCTCTCAAAGATACTGGCCAACAGGCTAACTCTGGTCCTCTCGGATCTGATTGGCATGTCCCAGGTTGAATTCATGAGGGGACATTCATCATCAGACCATTTGTGCACCCTTTCGCATGTCTTCTCGGAGTCCAGGGACATCACCTTTCCTGCTGGACTGGTCTCCCTGGATGCCGAGAAGGCATTTGACCATGTGAACTGGAATTTTCTATTCCAGGTTCTTAAAGCATTCAATTTTCCCTCCATGTTCATAGACAGGATCTGGGCTCTATAGCGGGCCCCTTCTGCTAAGATTTCAGGTAATGGTGCATTTTCCAAACCCTTCCTTTTATATTCAGGTACTAGACAGGGCTGTCCCCATTCCCCTCTGTTATTTAACTTATATTTGGAGCCCCTTATTCAAAGTATTCTTAACAATATGGGGATACAAGGTATACTGATTGGGAGTAATGTGGTGAAGATCACGTCATATGCTGATGATCTTCTCCTTCATTTGGCTCATCCGGTAACATCCATCCCAGTTATGTTAGGGGATATTGCCAAGTTTAGCTCCTTTTCGAATTATAAATTGAATGCTAGCAAGTCGTCCTTTTTTCCCTTTAACCATTAGGTCTTTAAGACAGATATCATCCCTTTTGGATTGTGCTGGTCACCCCGTGTTCCTAAATACCTAGGTATTAAATTAATACACAGTCCTTCCCTGTGGTTTAAAGAAAATTTAGAGTCCCTTTCCCAGTTGATTGTGCAGGACCTAGATAGATGGTCTAAGCTTCCGATCTCATTATGGGGTCGCATCAACATAATTAAGATGAATGTATTACCCCGACTTTTTTATCCCCTTGCGCACCTTAGCTCATTTGTTCCATTATCCTGGTTTCAGAAAATGCATAAAATCTTCATCAATTTCATTTGGTCTAACAAACATTCTCGACTGGCATACTACAAGTTGGCTGCCCCAAAAACCGATGGGGGACTACGGATTCCTCACTTGGCAATCTACCACTGGGCTAGCCATCTTGCTAAATACCTGAAGTGGGTAAGTCCGGGTCCCGAGAATTTGAGATCGGTCTGGCTCAACATTGAATTAGACTTTATCCAGGCCATGAGCATGGACCCTTTGACCATGTTTTATGTTAAGCTTTCTCTTCTACAAGACGCTAGTAAATGCCCCACCCTTATGATATCATTAAAAGTACATGCGCAGCTTTGTTCTTTTTTGGGATATACTCCCAACTTGGACCTGTCCCAGTCCATTTGGAATTCCCCGGCCTTTACCATAAACAAACAGAAGATTTCCCATACGTGGTTGCCCCAAGTAGGGGAGGGGATAGTATCCTCGTTTCTGGATGCTGCGGGGGCATGGCTCCCTGTAACTGAAATTACCCAAAAATTTGATATCCCAGTTTCTCAGCAATTCAGGGTTTTTCAACTAAAACATCTGCTTACCACTGTGCTGAGTAACACCCTTCCCCGCCCACTGGCCTTGCATTGATACCTGAGCTTTCCTCCCTACTTGGATCCTCAAGTGTCATTTCTAAAATATATCAAGTTTTGTACCACTGGCGGTATGGGGGTCCCTATGGCCCTACTAGGTTTTGGGGCTCTATTTTTCCCCAATACATCTTCAATTGGCAGGCTCTTTGGATGTTCAGTCATAAATATGTGTCTCAAGACAGACTACGTCTTATGCAATATCACATCTTACACAACATGTATTACACCCCAGTTAAACTGGCGAAATGGGGCCTTCTCAAATCAGAGATGTGCACTAGATGTTCCCAGGAAGAAGGAACACTTTTTCATATATTCTGGTCGTGCCCCAGGATAATTCCATTGTGGGACTCAACTAAAGCCAACCTGGACCCCATACTGGGTTTGCAGGACTGCTTCACACCTGATATTTGCCTCTTGGGAGAACTGTCTTCCATTAAGGTTAAAGCTCGGAGATTTCATATCTCTATGATTGCACTATCTGTCAAAAAAAATCATACTCAGGCATTGGAAGGATGAGATTTGCCCAGCATACCAGGAATGGATTCATGAAATCCTTGCGACCCTTCGCACAGAGAAAGCTATTGCAAGTCTCCACAACAGGTTACAAAGGTACAAACAAATTTGGGATCCCCTTCACATCTTAATCATGGTTGCTATGGTTAAATGAGTAGTTGGCAATCTGTTTTCTCAGCATACGTAAGGTTATTGTCATAGGATATTTAACTACAACATTCAAGTGCGCTGCTGTATTGGGGGGAGCAGGGGTGGGGGATGGGGCAGAGCAGGTAATGTACTACAAGCATGTTGTATATGTTACAATTGCTGCCTCCTGTATTGTGGAAAATTTGTTAATAAAGTTTGAATTGAAAAAAAACTGTCACAGCCTTGTAAGTGGATAGGGAGTGTCTCCAAGGTTCCCTAAGAGCGATTCGGGTTATCCCGGCTCAGAAGTGGGGGGAAAGGGGGGCCTCCAGTGCCCAGCATGGAATGGGTGCTCCTCTTATGGCAGTCCTGGGGGGGTCCCAGCCTCCACCCAACATGGACAGGCTGAGGTCACTGGAAATACCCCTGGGGCACGTTGACCTGCGGGGGACAGGACGGCAGGCTTCCCATGGTGAAGGTCTGCGATCTCCGGGGTCAGACAAAAGGGGAGAAAGGCTGAGGGCCCTGCCCAGCATGGAGGGTACTGGGCCTCCGACTCAGTTGGTCTGACCCCTTCAAGAGCCCCAATAGCCTGCAGCCTGGCCGAGAGGGGCCAGGCAGCGGTGGGGGGTATTCCCCACCCTCCTGGTGCAGGGGGGGACCGGGAAATGAAACTTGGAGAGGCTCCCTTCAGCTCATTTCTAGTCTGTATTAAGAATTGATTTTAATAAACATATGTCTGTGGCCATTCAGATCCCAACCTGGTGTGTTTATTGACTCCGTGGGAGGATCAGAGGGTAGGGGAATGGGTGAGAACTGTACAACCAATGCTTCAAAAAACAGTACAGAAGCAGACAATGAGGAGGATGAAATTTGGTGCCAGCTGCAGGACATTGAAATTCCACAATGAGAAAATGTATGCTCAGTATAGTAAGCACTGTAGATGCATACCTGTCTGAGACCAACATCAGTATTAAGGATGACCCTTTAGCTTACTAGAAAAAGAGAAAAAATCATGCTGGCCAAAGCTGGCTACCCTGGCTTGTAAGCATATTGGATATCCACCCTCCAGTGTCTGTTCCAAATGTTTATTTAGCTCTGCTGGGGATGTTGTGACTGATAAATGAACAACATTAACACCAGACAATGCAGAGAAACTAATGTTCTTGAAGGTTAATGTGCCAAACTTTGGCTACATATGTGATGCTAATCTTGAAGAAGATGACACTGACAGAAGTACCTGTGCTGCATCTGTGGATTAAGCGACAATAACATCAGCTTTCAATTTTCAGACTGGACTGGTTTGAGATCTGGGACTTGCTTGCATTTTTGACCAAATCATCGTCATCCTGGGGGTGGGTGGGAGGTGCAGCCAGTACATGACATTGTACTAGTAGCAACTGTGGCAGACAAGTCCCTATTCTCACACAGTTGCGTTCTCATTCTAAGGAGATCATTTAGCTAAATGTGCCTTAACCGATTGATTTAAATGCTGCTAGCTCTGTTTTATCCTCCTTGATAGTTGTGGTAGTAGCAATGGTGAAGTGATGACTTTCGGACTACCTACATAGATACATAGACACTGTTGGCAGATAAGGGCCTATGGCCCACCCAGTCTTCCCATTTGAGCTTGTAAGTTCCCTTTACATTTTTCTAGAAGTCTGTTGCCCCTTACCCCTGACCTCCAGAATTCCCTTATGACTATCCCATGCATTCTTAAATCCTGTGATTGTTTCAGCCCCCACCACTTCCTCTGGCAGGGTGTTCCACTTGTCCACCACCCTGTCTGTGAAGAAATTCTTCCTCACATTTCCTCTGAATCATCCTCCCTCCAACTTCATCCCATGCCCTCTAGTCCTGAATATCTTTTTTACTGGAAAATAGTGTAGTCCTGCACCATGTTCCTCCCTGTAAGATACTTGTATGTCTCTATCATATCCCCTCTCTTCCTCCTCTCCTCTGGGAGCACATAGTCAAGTCCTTCAGCTTGTCCTCATAGGACTTGTGATGCAATCCATATACCATCTTTTTTGCCCTCCTCTGAACCTTCTCTACCCTGTCTATGTCCTTATGTAGGTAAGATCTCCAGAACTGTATACTGTACTCCAGGTGGGGCCTCACTAGTGTCTTGTATAGTGGAATTCCTGCTGGTGATGCCCCTGCCTATGCCTCCCAGCATCCTATTTGCTTTACCTGCTGCCTCGTCACACTGTTTCCCTACCTTGAGGTATTCAGAGATGATAACCCCAAGGTCCCTTTCTTGCTTGGTGTATGCTATATCCTCACCCTCAACTGATATGCTGTTCCAGGATTTTTGTGCCCCATATGTATTATCTTGCACTTCCTTGTGTTGAATTTCAACTGCCAAACCCTTGGCCATTCTTCAAGCTTCTGCATGTTCCTCCTCATTCTGTCTACACCCTCTGGCATGTCCACTCTGTTACAGAGCTTCATGTCATCAGTGAACAGGGAAATTCTGCCTTCTAGGTCCTGCGCAATGTCACTGATGACAACATTGAATAGGACCAGTCTCAGCACTGATCTCTGTGGTACCCCACTGGTCGCTCTTCCCTCTGTGGAGTGATAGCCATTCACTACCACCCTCTGTGTCCTGCTGCCCAGCCAATTACCCACCCACTGCACTACTGTCCTGCCCACTCCCATATTCCCCAGTTTATTAAATAGCCACCTGGTGTTCTTCTCTCATGTTGTTTCCTAATAGTGGTGCGTTCACATTGCGTTCCATAATGAGAACCATTGCCAAACAAAAGTGGTGCCTGTGACTGATAAATAAAACTAGCTATACAAACATACTACCCCCATCTACAATAAGCATTTGTCAATGCCGAATGTTTGCTTGCTGGCATTGGCAGTGGTAGTGTAGAAGTTACAGAGCTGCGTAATAGGAATGGCAGTGAAGTATTGAACTGAAGCCAACCCCAACGCCACCCTGCAGAGAGTGACAGGCATTGGGGTGTGCCTTTGGGTCATCAGGCATAATGGCCATGCCATTTCACCACACCCCACCCTGCAGACACTGACAAGTGTCATGGTGTTCCTTGGGGTCTTTGGCCCTTATGCGCACCCCATTCCATTAGGAAATATGGTGAGATGGGTGCGATATAGGAGAATGGGGTGAACTTTGGGGCCGAAGAGTCTAAGGCATACCTCGATGCCTCTCACTGGCTGCAGGGTGTGGAATGGTATGAGCATTACAGGCAAGAATCCCAAGTCACACCCCTGATGCCTGTCATTCTCTACAGGGTTGGGTGTTATGGTTGGAAACCCTAATACCTCAGGCATTCGTTGGTATTTTCACTCCAAATGTTCAACATGGTTTTTTTGTGACCCCACCTCATGAACAGGGGGAATATCAGTTTGTTAGCCGAAAGCTGCTTATGCTGGCGACTATGGCATTTGGCACCACAGGTGCAAAAACATTCGAACAGGATGTAAAAAATGACAGCTGTACTGTTCATGGGAGGTGTAAAAATGGCAATGTTGCAAATCTGCAGTAAAAATATTTAAAAAATGGTGAAGTCACAGCGTACATAGAAACTGTACAGCGACACCTGTAATATAATTAGGTTGGGGATTTTTACAGCAGATTGTCAACTCAGGCATTTTGGTGCCTCCGATCATGAACAGTGTCACTGTGATTTTCTTTATCTGTCCGAACAATGATTTCCCAGCGACCACGCATCTCTGTGCTGAAAGTGTAAAAACACACTTCGGCTATGTTGTGAAAAATGACAGCTGTACTGTAAATAAGGAAGTGTGGAAAAATGCCACTGGTGAAAATCTGGACTTAAAATATTACAAAGTCATGAACTTACGAGGGTGCGTGGAAACTATGCAATGCTCACTCGTAACACAGTCATTTTATGGACTTTTGTCACCAAATTTTCAACACAGCCATTTTAAGACCTCTGCTCATGAACAGTGTAACTGTGATTTTCTTAATCTGTCCCAAACATTGCTTTGCATACCAACAAGCACCATTGTGCTACATGTCTGAAAACACATTTTGGGTGGCATATGAAAATGGCAGCTGTACTGTTCATAAGGAAGTGTAATAAAATGGCAATGTTGAAAATCTGGAGTAGAAAATATTAAATGCAAACTTATGAGCATGCATAGGAACTGCATAGCATACGCTCATAAAACAGTCATTTTAGGAATTTTTCACCAAATTTTCAACATAGCCATTTTAAGACCTCTGCTCATGAACAGTGTCACTGTGATTTTCTTAATGTGTCCCATACATTGATTTGCACATCGACTGCGCCATTGTGCGCTACATGGGCGGAAACATTTTGGGCAGGATGTGAAAAATGACAGCTGTACTGCTCATAAGGAGGTGTGGTAAAATGGCAATGTTGAAAATCTGGAGTGAAAATATTGAAAATTCGCGAACTTACGAGCGTGCATAGGAACTGCGCAATGCACGCTCGTAAAACAGTCATTTTTAGGAATTTTTTCACTAAATTTTCAACATAGTCATTTTAAGACCTCTGCTCATGAACAGTGTCACTGTGATTTTCTTAATTTGTCCCATACATTGATTTCGCACACCGACTGTGCCATTGTGCACTACATGGGTGGAAACACATTTTGGGTGAGATGTGAAAAATGACAGCTGTACTACTCATAAGAAGGTGTGGTAAAATGGCAATGTTGAAAATCTGGAGTGAAAATATTGAAAATTCGCAAACTTACGAGCATGCGTAGGAACTGTACAACGCATGCTCATAAAACAGTCATTTTTGGAATTCTTTCACCAAATTTTCAACATAGCCATTTTAAGACCTCTGCTCATGAACAGTGTCACTGTGATTTTCTTAATTTGTCCTGTACATTGATTTCGCACACCGACTGCGCCATTGTGCACTACATGGGCGGAAACACGTTTTGGGTGAGATGTGAAAAATGACAGCTGTACTGCTCATAAGAAGGTGTGGTAAAATGGCAATGTTGAAAATCTGGAGTGAAAATATTGAACATTCGCAGACTTATGAGCGTGCGTAGGAACTGCGCAATGCACGCTCATAAAACAGTCGTTTTTGGAATTTTTCCACCAAATTTTCAAAATAGGCTTCTTGAGAGCCCACCTTATGAACACTGGCAGTGTCGTTTGGTTAATCAGTCCCGAAAGGTGATTTTGCACAGTGACTGCGAAATCACCCTTCTGGGCCTGAATAACGCCATGACAGTGACAGCATTCATGAGAAGGGGTCCCAAAAACCCCATGTTGAAAATTTGGTGCAAAAATTCCAAAAAATGCCTGAGATATGCAACAAAGTTGAAAAATCCCTATCTATCCCATTATACAGCTTACCGGCATTTCCTCAGTTCGCGGTCGGCTTTGAAGAGTGCAGACGTGTTCCCGGTCCACCAAAGATCGTCACGCCGAGGTCCGGAGGTAAGTGTGGGGTGTGGGGGGTGTGAAGAAGCAGGGTGCGCAGTGGGTGGGTGCTGGTTATGGGAGGGGGGCCGGGAGACTGTGTGGACCGTTTTTAATTGACAGTTTTGTTTTTTAAATTGTGACGTGGGACATTTGCCACGCTGGGGTGGAAGCTCAGCGTGGCACAGAGTAACTAAGGGGACCCGTGGAGCTGACAGAGTTGGGCACCCCGTCGGCCATAACATCTATTGCCATGCTGGGGTAGGCTCCAGCGTGGCACCCAATACTGGGGTGAGGACAGTGGAGCCGACAGGGATTGGGCACCCCGTTGGCTATTCTATGAGTTGCCATGCTGGGGTGGGCACCCAGCGTGGCATGTGGAAGGCTTTGGGGGGGCGCAGCACAGCCGACAGGGGATTGGGCACCCCCGTAGGCTATTCTATGAGTTGCCACGCTCGGGTGGGCACCCAGCGTGGCATGTGGAAGGCTTTGGGGAGGGCACAGCACAGCCGACAGGGGATTGGGCACCCCCGTCAGCTATACGTGTGTGCCTGGGAGGGGCAGCATGCAATATGCATGCGTGTGTTTCTGTGTGTGTGTGTGTGTGTGTGTGTGTAGGGGGAACTGCGCATGAGCAGGCGATATCTTATCGCTGCTCACTGAAGCGTAGCTCCCCCTTTCAACTGTACGCCACTGCATTTTGGAGCTGTCATAGACAGCTCCAGCATGCATTGGCGGACTGGGGCCGCGCCTGCCAACACATTGACTGAATTGGAAGAGGGGGTGACACACGTCCGAAAACTCGGATGATGGCACTATGTTTCTTGCACATGCGTGCAAGCAAACTTAAAAATCAGACTGAGGAGACTGGTTACAAATTAGAGATGTGGGACTTGCTTGTCATCACAGTCGCTTTCTCATTCTGTTCTAAACAGTCCTTTTTGGTAAATGTGCCTTAACCATTTTGATCTTAGTGCTGGTTCATTAGTTCTGTTTTTCCCCCTGATTGTAGTAGTCAGGGGTAGTAGCAGTCATGAAGTGGTAGTTGTCTGACTGGCTGTCTGTCTGACTGGCTTATGCTGTTTCTGATTTTCCATTGTGGTGGTATGTTCCTCTTGTTCATTGATTTTAACTGAGAGACAGTCACAGTGGTGCCTGTTGAGAAACAGAAGTCACTACTGCTATTAACTGTTATACACAGTATTACTTTCTTAAATGTCAGAAACAGCGGAGTGGTTAGAGAGCATTCTGGGAGTTGCCTGCCTTTTGACAAAATCACGGTGACAGGATGCATGTGGCAGGTTGCTGCCAGAGTTTAATACACACACAGGTCTGCTAATTGCTATTATTCTGGTTCACACTGGTGCTGTGACTACTGAGCTATAAGGGCTGGTCAGAGTTCTGGGACCTGCCTGCCTTTGTACAAAATTATCATCATCATCTTGCAGGTGGGTGCAGGTTGTGAGGTTCAGCATGTGCATATTACAGCACTGGCACTTCCAGCAGGTATATCCACAGTCGCATCATTCACTACTTCTCATCTCATTTCATTAATCAGGCTGTTTATTACTATTAAACAGGGGTTTAATTGCTTTTTTCTACAGATATGTTGATTAAAGCTGTTTAAAATGATTTTATAACATATTGTTACCATAAAACAAAAAGGTTCTAAAAGGTTTGGATAAGGTTCAGATAACTTTCTAAACCTTCTTTCACTTATTAGAACCTTTTAGAACCTCAGAACCTTTTCAGGTTCTCCCATCACTAGTTAAAAGAATATTACATTGTATTCTGAGGAGGGAGATGCCTGGAGAAGACACACTCACTCAGTAGCCGCTACACATCTTCACTAATCTGAGTGTGGGTGTAGTGCCAAGATGGCGAGTTCTGTGGACTGGGGGAACTATGGGGACAGGAAGCTTGGATCCACAAGGCACACTGTGTGGTAGTGTGCTACAGACCTTCTCTTCACACAGAACTCCACATATCCATACTGATCTCTGTGTCAGAGATCGCGCCTTGAAGGCTGTTGCGTTTCACAGTTTGTTACACTTAAATGTTACAGTTAATGTGTTATGTCTATTGCCCATACAGCCAAACACGCTACTAACAGTTAAGGGAGGAGAAAAGCTCCAACAAGGTCATGGCGGGTCTTGTTGAGCTCAAGATAATCTTGTATAATGTTCAAGGGTTGGGAACCCCAGTAAAGAGGAGCAGGGTCCTACAAGATTTAAACTGGTGACATGCCTCGATAGCCATCTTATAAGAGATGCACCTCTCTCAGGAGGAGCAAAAAATATGTGTGAGGTCCTTTGTGGGGTCTGTATACTCCTCCTCCTCCTCCTCCTGCAAAGTCCATCCCCACTGTAGGGGTGTAGCAGTGCTAGTGTGGCGGAGACTTCTACCTCAGGTGGAAAGAGTGGTGACAGATGTGGAGGGCCAGTATCTGTATTTGGAGGGTCAACACAGTAATTCACCCTTTTTGTAAGAAGTAATACACCCTTTTTGTAAGCA